>OY776673.1:41761453-42412445 GCA_963675555.1 Leptura quadrifasciata
TCATAATTTATTTGTGGCATGTTTGCCATATTATCAAGGCTAGAATTAGTTTGATAGTTTCCGAAGTTATGGAATTGCGGGTCACTGAAATTATCAGTTTCATGGTAAAAATTAGTATCATAATTTTGAGAGTCGAAATGATTGTCAAAATTAACGTGATGTGTTCTCTGCGGGTTTTGTCTGTTAAAGTTAGGATTGAAATTTGAATTTTGTTGATTTGGGGATCTCTGAAAGTTCGGATTAGGTCTTATTACAGAAGGCCTATTCTGTTGAAAATCTTGTTGCGGCGTGAAATTTCTTTGATATTGATGGTTGGGAGAATTTTGGAAATTCGGTCTAGAAAATTGTGGAGGACTGGCAAAATTGTTTTGTCTAAAGTTCTGATTTTGTTGTGAGAATTGTAGTCTTGTACGGCACTCATTAAAATTGTGCCCGTTACGTTTGCAAAAATTACAGAATTGTTGGGAGTTGGGACGCCTCTGTTGGTTCTGGATGGGGTTTTTGTTGATAGTTTGTTTTGGGAATTTTTGTGACTCGAAGTAGGACAGTTGGAGTTCGCGTTTGATTCTATTGATTGCTTCTAGCATGTCGCTGGGATTTCCGGCACGGATTATTTGTCCAAGTTTGGGTTCTAGTCCGGTAAGTAGTGTTGTTAGAGTCATGGTTTCAATTAAGGATGATTGGGCTGTCTTTTCTTCCAACGTCAAAGTCTGTTTTTGCACAGCAGCGTGCATTTTGGCATTATGTGTTTGTAAACGAGATACGAATGTCAGGGCAGTTTCATTAGGTAGTTGGTGAATCCGTTGTAAGTCTTGTATAAGGGCTGTCAAGTCGCGTGAATCACCGAAATGCGCCTCAAGTAGGCTTTTAATTTCTGCCCAAGTGGCAGGGTTCCTCGAATTTATTAATTCGGCAGCTTTTCCGCGAAGTTTGTTTTTAATATGCAGGGTGAGTAAAATACGCTGGTCCTCTATAGACATTCCGTTCGCGAAAACACACGCGGAAATAAAGGTTTGTAGGAAAATGGGGTTCCCGTCGAACTCTGGAACTATTGAGAAAATCTCACTTAACCTGTAGGGTTCTATGGTAAGAGTTTCATCAGCGTTATTGGTATTATTTGCTGTAGTATTTGGTTGGTTCGCCATTTTGTATTATTAAGATTTGTATATAAATTTCAGATAAACAAACAAAAATTAATTTGGTACACACAAAAAAATAATAAAAATTAATTGTAAAAGGTGCAAGAGTACGCCACTGGCAATAATAATGAATAAAAGGAAACGAAATTGTATTCTTTTCTGTATAAAGTATGTAACAAATTATTTTTGCGATGGTATTTGCACTTATTCAGATATTATAGTCATATGGTATAAACAATACGTTAACCTTTATTAGTAGTAGTAGTATTAAATTGCAATAAAAACGTTACAAGATAAAGATTAAACTTGATATATGTCAAATTAATATATTGATTGCAATGAAAATATTTATGTGTTAAAATAAAATAAAATATCGGCTAAAGTAATACGATATTTAGATAATATATTCAACTAAATTAGATTGCAGAACTGTCGTGGGTTTAATGCAAATGTGAATGCAATGTACGAATGATAAAATATAAATGTTTAGTGCAGTTTGAAATAGAAAATAAATCGAGATGATTCTTAAATTACTTACATTACTATCTTCATGCCTGGGGTCCAGATGGAAGGTCGAATGCGGTTTCGTAAGCGTTGCTACACTGGGATGTACCGTCAGGGGTATCACTAGGTGTTCCTATCCACGGTGACGTGTTCCAAGTGCCGAAGACACCGACTTTCAGGGGCCAGGAATGTTTCTTACTTGCTAATTATTTCTCGATGTGTATATGATGCTTCTTGTGAGCTTGTTGAGACGTTGCTTGTCTGCTTGAAATTGTATTTTTCTTGTTTCTCGTAGATTCTTTGCTGATTGAAGGATTGAAATCCACCACCTCTGGGTTACAGGGTGTTTTTCAGATCCTACCGACTGCGCCAATGTTAGATAATCGATTGTTGAAATCACTTTTTTAAAAACTTTATTTATTTATTAATGGAGTCAACGTTGACTCTTTATAAATTAGAACAATAATAATTTTGACTTGTTTATTCCAACATGAGTTTAAGACTGCCGTCTGAAAGTACACTACTCCCATTTATAACCTTTGGGAACAAAGGAACTGCAATTATGCAGTTTTGCAAGAATACAATCTTATCTAATTCTCGGGAGAGCGGATGCTGAGAGGAGTCGTTATCTGATATCTATGTAATATAATACCGCTGAGAGTGGTGAGGCCAATGTCTCAGAGATACAGGGTATATTTTCATATAACATATATACTTCTTGGGTAGAGCAAGATCTAGATTGTTTAAGATGCTTGCATCTATGAGTTAATCATTCTTTCACCGCATCATCCTCTCTTGACCAGTGCACAATTGTCCAATACAAGCAACTTGCGTGTACTCCTATATCATCCTAAGAGACTAGTGTAAATCTTTCTCTCCGAAGGCATAAAGATTTAGGGTTATTCATATAAAACCTTCACCTTATACCTCTTGTAGCCGGTGGTAACACAATTATAGCCACGTTTCTTTCAGAATAAAACGGGTAATGGTCAAATAGAATTAGACTGAGTGAATTTTCTAGAAATACTCCGTTACCGGTTCCAATTGAACGCCGTCCTTGCCCGACGTTAAAGTAGAACAAGTCCTTCAGAGCAGCATCAATGCACTTCACTAATTTTTCGAAAAAATGGACAAAAAATACAAAAAATCGATTCCTTTCATATGTAGGTATGCGTAACATTTTTTGTATATAGATAATTTTGTAATGCTCTTTCGAAAAATTAGATCAGAATATGTCAAAAATTAATTAATAATACAAAAAAATTAGTTTTATCAGAAAAAATACAAAAAATCGATTTTCTCCACTTCTTTAAGTATAAAAATATTTTCTTGTTTACCATTATAAAATGCATAAAAAACCTACATTAAAAAAAGAACCTTATACTATGCGATGCACAAAAGTTATTGGCCAATCAATTTTAAAATTTGAAGTCAATTTTTGAGATTTCTATTAGATATTTTGACTTGAAATTTTAACTAGTTACTGTTCACATTATAAAGTATAATTTCACTTAGAACATCCGAAGTTATAACCAAAAAACCAAAATTTAGTAGTTTTTTCAGTTTTTTGAGGTTATATGTGCAGATAAAAATTTCATAATATAACCGCTGATATCATAACGAACAGTCTCAATTTTTTTCGCTTTTTTTGGACCTACACATACCGAGATATAGTCATCTATATTTAGGAAGAACGACCAAAATGATCGATTTTTCACAAAATGGCCGATAACTTGCGCAGCGGCGGTTGCTAGAGGTAGAAAATATCATTTCGAATATTCGATATAACTAACACTAGAAACAATTCCTTTTACACTAAAATTTTATGCTTATCTGACTCCACTATAGTGTCTCTATAAATTCTCAAACATTTGAGGCTGGAACCATTGTGACATGTACATGAGTTATCTATCTCTATATTTGTATAATCTGATAATCCAGAAAAGTAAGAAGTAATGGCATGTGGCAGGTGTGGGCAAAATTTACCGTCAACAATTTATTATTGAAGTAATGAATAATTTTTTCCATTTCTGACTTTACTTTCTCTTTTAAAGAATGCCAGTTTTGATCTGTGAAAAAGATCATCGAAGCTCACTACATGCCCATTTATGGTCTATATAAACAAATTGTTTAAATATGTAGTGAACAATACAGGTCCTATTAATGTGCCTTCTATTTATAATAATATTATAATTATTTAGTTAATATAGTCATGGAAATAAGAACACCTATGTAGTTTTGTGCAACGATTAGATAATATATACAGAAAATACTACTTTGAATAAAATGATTGTTTCATGATGATGTAATTCAAGTACCGTAGCATTATGCCACAAAGAAACTTCTGTTATTTCGAGAATTATTCCCATTTCTTATTTCGGTGCAAATTTAAATTTTGTATCTATCCAGAACCTCGTGATTTTAATAAATATTTATGATGCAGGGCGGAATTAATGGAAAAATAACCCAGGTAGAAATCCCTCTGCAGGAGGCAAATATTTGAAAGCAAAATGTCGATAATGCAAATAATGCCCAAAACAAGGTAGCCGGTTGGATTCGTCGTAATATTGAAGTGTTAACGCCACATTCTCAGTCCGGAGAAAACCTTCTAACAAGGCATGGCTATTTCAGTAATGCAAATTCTATTGATTGCATTCAATTTGACAATCTCAATCGTAATCCGGAATGTATAAGACAAATCCCGATCTCATACTAAGTCTCCCGGATCCCTCCTGCTATCTTTACGGCCGACTAATTGGATTGCTTTTACACGACAGTCGAGATGAAATTGTGATTGTCTACGGAATTTGTATCTAAATATACACAAATCCCAATTATAAGTAGATTTAATTATCGCATTACACGTTAGAATTCTGGTAATTGATTTTAGTGCTTGATAATATCAAGTTGAGTGGGCGGTATTATCAAAATAGTAGTACAGTGCATTAACGTATGACGTACATATTTAAATTTTCCATAATTCCGTGAAATAATTTATAATTTTAATGTAATTGAAATCTTTTCACGCGCTTTTGTTAGCTTCTCCTGTATGTTTGTTTGTTTATAACGGAATCTTTGAACATGATTCTTACCCATGTCAAAACGTCAGATTAAACTGAAACTTTGCACACTTATCAAAGACCGATGACAATACAATAATTTGACAATTTTGTCCTAACGTCCTCACCAGGATCATCAGGATAAAATTTTTTTAAAAATGACTAATCTATTGTCTAAATTTTGCCGGAGGCGCAGCTGTTATTAATATATATTTTATTACAAACGGTCAAGCCTCCCAGAGCTCCGATAGTGCCATCATCCGTCTCTTATTCGACAAGGTGTGGCCGGTTCCTTGGGGTTGACGTTAGCTACACGATATTTTTAGTCACCCTCTTGCCATTCATCCCTCGGCACCTTTCTCACCAATATATTGGATTGGGTGAATTTAGAAAGCATCATGAACACCGATACATAGAGAGACCAGCTGATCCTCGCCTGCTTTTCGAAGCCGATGAGTATCCGCTAGTAGTACATAATTAATATTACATCATGTTTTATGTATTAAAGTTGGAACTAGCGTTTAACAAGGGCTTATATAACGGCAAATACATTACAGACAATTAAAAAAGAGGAGATTGGCGAAAAAACTATAGTTTAGAAAACTAAAAAATCGCGCTTTAATAGCAAACCGAACTGAAAAGTAAATAATAATAATAGGAGCAGCAAATTCCTTCATGGGTAGTTGAAGGGTGGACAGTGCTAATCCCCAAGAACGAAGATTTGTCTAATCCAAAGAACTACAGACCGATAACCTACCTAAACGCATGTTACAAAGTGTCTACACGCATTTTGTACATGCGGGTGCTCCACGCAGTTGAACCGGTTTACGAACGGATATATGAGCAACGAGGGTCGAAGACAGGTGTCGCTGGCTGCAAGGAGAATCTTCTGATCAACAGATATGTCACGCAGGACTCCATGCAGTATAAGCGGAATCTCTCTATGGCCTGGACCAAATACCGCAAGGCATATGATATGACATCGCATGAGCTCATTGTTCACTTGCTCCGATGCCTTGTGGTACCCGGTCCCGTACTGAGATGTATTGAAGAACTGATGCCGCTCTGGAGGACTCGCTTTACCATAACATCGGGTAACGATAGAGTCCAAATAGAGTCGGTAACATTCAGAAGAGGAGTATTTCAGGGAGATTCTCTCAGCCTCTTTCTACTTTGCATCTCACTACTGCCATTATCCGTCTCGCTCCCGAAAACCCGTGGCTACAATTGTGGTAGCGGCGACAAGGAGGCATAAAGTCACCCATCTATTTTATATGGATGACCTTAAACTTTATGCTTCTGGAGAGAGGGATCTCCAACAGTCCTTTAGGGTGGTACAAGAGTACACGCAGGCTGTCGGTATGCAGTTCGGTTTGGACAAATGCGCACTGATCCATCTCAAGAGAGGACGGTGCGGTGACTACGGATAGGACGCGCAGCTCGTGGATGGAAGCAACTTACACCATCTAGATGCCGGAGAGTCGTACACTTACTTGGGTGTCGAACAATGCTTCACCCAAGAAGTGAGTGTAATGAAAAACGCTCTCCGCGGCAAGTATCAGCACCTACTCCAACAGATCTGGTCTTCAGAACTGTCGAGGAAAAACAAGGTGCTACAAATATGCTTGCCGTTCCGATCCCTCTCTACTTTTTCAAAGTAGTGAAATGGACTAAAGAAGAGCTGCGTCAACTCGATGTAGTAACCCGAAAGAAGATGCATCTCAATAGGAGCTTGCGTCCTAAATCGTTCGTTCCACGGTTATATCCCCCACGACATAGCAGGATTGTTCTGGATGGAGCATGTAAAGTCATCAAGAGTTCGGATCCCCTCCTCTGCATGGTCCGAGACCATGAAAATGCAGAGGTAGGAGCTTTTCTCTTTAAGGCAGCACGGAGAACAGCCGATGAACTTGGTCTCATATTCGACGTCGAGCGGGTAAACCCCGACTCTGTCCCATTCCATTCCGCCCGACCTTGCAATCCGCCACCAGGAACAACGCGGTGGTTGCACGCTCGGTGCCCGGGTGAGTTCTGGGGAGGCAGATGTAAATTTTAATTATTAATAAAGTAGTATTGATTGATTGATTGATTGATTGATTGATGTCCGCCGCAGGGTCTGCCGCAGGGCGCCGGAGACTGTAATGCACTTACTGTCGGCTTGTCCGACTTACGCAGTCTCGGCCTATATTCACAGACACGACGCAGCATTACGAGTGCTTTACTATGATCTAATGCACTCGTATGGAATAGATGAAACACCAGTGCTGTCTTACGCTCCGGGGGATATTGAGTCCGTTGTGGGGAATGAGAAGTGTTTAATTTATTGGAACTACTCGTTTCCCACCGTCAGGCAAATACAAGCCAACAAGCCTGACATACTACTCCTCGACCACCAACTCAAAACAATGTATGTCGTGGAATTCTCAGCCCCGCTGAGAGCAACATTGTCTTGAAAGAGGAAGAAAAACGGACAAAACATCGAGATTTGCTCTTCGAACTCCGCAGGCTTTATCCAGGCCATTCTGTTAAAATAGTGGTTCTGATTATAGGAGCCCTCGGTAGAATGAGACAGACGCTGCTTTCAGAACTAAAGATCATACCGGCATGCCGAGGTTCGGCAGAGATCTTAGCCGGCAGAATGCAGAAGGCTGTCGTCCTCGGTTCATTGCGTCTACTCAGGGCACACGATTCACGAACCCGGTAGTCACACACCTCATGGGCGTGGGGAGTAGCCTCTAGAAGAACCTTGTGTGGGAGGGGGCCACACATTTAGAGATAAGGGGCACACACCCAATATCCGCGTATAGTGGAAAAATCCCTCTCAGAGTATTTTCCACTACCACCACCGAGGATCGACACCGGAACTTTTGGGTGAGAGGCAAGTGCGCTCACCTCTCGACCATCAATCAATGTTTAAATATTAAAATTTTGTTCAACAGCGATAGAAAGTCCACTAACTCAATATAATTAAATAATTTTTAATAAACTGAAAATAAGAATGAAGTGATTGACAAAAAAATCATTTTATTGTAAAAAGCGTGGGGTGCTTTTTACTATATTTTTATAATTCCACTTTTATCAATAGCTACCTATAAAATATTTATAACAATTGATATCAAGCACAATCTAGTACTCGTTATCTCTGTAAAGATCTTTGAATCATACGCATATAGCAGACAACAAACGTCTAGAATATCCACTATAACAGTAATGAAAATATTGAATAGTAAGGGACCTACCATCGAGCCCTGAGGGACACCTGATGGCGCCAAGAAGACTTAACTCCATTACACGCGACATATTGTTTTCGACTTGACAGATAAGATCTAAATAACTGTAGCTGTGAATAAGACTTACGAAGTAAAATTATGGTTAAGCCTGTCGAAAGCCTTAGAGAAATCAGTACATATATAACATAAGTTTGCACCTGTACATCCAAAAATTTCAGCTATGTATTGTGTAGTGAATAACAAATTAGTAGTAGTTCAACGTCCTTTCATAAAACCATGCTAGTACGACGAGATATAATTACTGATACTTGGATAAATTGCATTATGTAGCAGTATTTCCAGGATTATACAGAAATTACAAATGATTGCAATGGCCCAGCGTCTTATGGAATTTCACTTTCTGATATAGTCGACGTTTCGATTTATTTTAAATCATCGTCAGAACTCTTTATATTATATACTATATCTTCATTATATGTTTGTCTGATTTCTTCTGGGAAACCCATTTTTATCTATTGTTCAATGTCAAAGATGTTTCCCAAATTTTTTTATGTTAACTATAATGATGATGGCCTTGTTATTTTATAGGGGTTGTTTTGGATGAGGATAAGCCAGGAACTCATAGGAATTCAATATCTGGTATGTTCTATGTTTTGTCGATGTCAACGATGAAGCGTACCTCTACTCTGTACTCGATACTAAAGAATTCTTCACCCCAACTGGGTACTTTATTGTTCAAATCCTACTTAAGACCTATACTTACTTATGCCTCACCGATTTGGTATCCCCTCATAGCACAAAAACATCAAAATTCACTCCAAACGATCCAAAATAAATTACTTAGAATCGTTAATAATCTTCGTATATGCATAACCATACAAACACTACATAGTCTGGCAAGCACCCCTACACTTTCAGATTTTATTTCAGAACACTACTACCAAATCTAGCCATCTCGTTAATAAAATCAGTTAACTTGTCCCTCATCAATCCCCTTACTTCCAAATTCCTCCACGCTCCTAAACACCCATCCCTAAATTATATTTTAACTCCATAATACCCCATTAGGGAAAAATATTGTAAAATATATTGTTGAAAAAATAAATAAAAAACACAAAATAAACAAAAAATACAAAATACAAAAAAATCTTTTACAAATAAAAACCAACATTTTTTTAAAACACTTTAAAAATATAAAAAACATCTAAATAAATAAAAAGGAACAAAAAAATAAAGGAAAAATATCTCCACTATATTTCGTTTAGACAAAAGAGCAAAATAAAAACCAAACAAATGAGCCATTACACGCTAATATCACTAATCAACATTGTACTATTCAATAAATATAACAATATAACTACATACTATTAATACTCCAGGCGTTTTAGCTGTAAAATTGACCTCTGTGCTAAATTCGTGCTTTACGAAATTTTTTTTTATTGTGTTTACTTAGACGTCCTGAATAACACTTCTTGGTAGTTACGTCACGATACACCTGGAGGAATTCGTGAAAATCGCTTCGGAACAACACTTATTATAAAAGTTGTACATCTGTAAATTCTTTACCTTAAAGGTTCTATACATTTTTTTGTACGCCTAAACGTTTTGGAGATACGACGCGAACTAAGTGAAAAATGCATTTAGTTCCGCCAAACCTCTTTTGCACCACATATTTCGCAATTATCTTGCTTTCTATGTTTCAGAATGAATATTAAATATTGCTGTTATAGAGCTCGGTGATATTTGCTCTCCACTAGAATATTTTATACATTTTAATCCATGCCGGATCTTAAATTGGTCAATATTCTTCGTTATCTGAAACGTTATTGTCCAATGACAAATCGTGGTCATTACTTTCATTCTGATAAGATTCTACGTCGTCTATTTCCTCATTCATAGCAATTATAGGTGTGGTATTCAAGCAGGACTGACCGTGAAAAGGTCCACAAGCTGTTGAACAATTCAGTCCTACTTTCCTACGGCTACATTTTCCTGCACAATCCTTCGTACAGTTGCAAAAAATTTAATTTAACAATATGTCTGGTACTGGTGGTAACTGCGTTGGTACTGACTGCAAAATATTCTTCCTAATCCAGCCCCACTGGTTAGGATCAGTATCTTTTCCCAACCATGTTTGAACATCTCAACAATTCTGTGTTGTCCAATATAACAAAAATATTTAAAAAATATAATAACAAAGAAACTAATTATAACCATTAATCTCACAAATATGCGCTAGCCTCAGAGCACGACGACTACGCTAACACAACCCAGAGCAAACATTTCGCATATAGAGAGCCCCAAGCAACAGCAAATACAACCTGGGCACAAATTTGTAACTGAACAAGTCCGATTCTAAACACATACATTCAATCGCGCGGTAAGAACGTAACAATTATCTGTCTCGCTTTCACGTAAGCAATGTAAAGCGCGGACTAGCTGGTAAAATATAAACTCCCTCCCATTCCGCCCATCCCATCGCGACCGCATACTACTATACCGATTTCCTCTAGTATACTAAGGATGTAAAGTGGTATTATTTACTAGTTCAAAAGCTATTAAAAATTTTTATGACAAAATTCTTTTAGCTTTCTTTCGATATAGAATAGAATGCACACCTCATGAATCAATCCACAATAGTTCACTGGTAATTTAAATTTCTTTTTGTAAAACTGCAATTAATTTTCTGTAGTTTGTCTTTTTCTCTTACTAAATTCAGATTTCATTAAAGTTATGGAATACTAACAGCGAATCAATAAATTTCTCACTTGGAATGAAAATTTTAATGACGTCGAGACTATTTCCCATTTCATAAGATAACGTCATTTAAATTCGGAATAAAATAAGTAAATCAGAGAGACGAAAATTAATTTTTACGAAGAGAAAACCTAATTAGCTTAATTATAGCTATAAGTCATTTTCTCATATTATTCATTTAGATCTCAAAGACGAAAGTAGGAGATTAAGATTTTTTAGTTTTGTTTTCATTAACTTTTTAATTTATGGAAAACACTTTTATAATTACCTTATCTCAGTTATACAGTTTTATATATATATATATTTTTTAATTAGTATTATTACCCTAATGATGAGTTAGCGAGTAAAAAACTTAAATCAAAAATAAATCATGAATGGGCTTGGCAAAATGAATGAATGTTCGCTATTTGTGTAATTCAAATTAAAAGTTAATTTACTAATTTAATTTATTACCTTAATACCTTTAAGTCAAAGGGACTGGAGTTGAGTTTAATTTACTCAACATATTTTATATAATAGATTACTTGGGCAAAAGGACGCAAAGATTATTATTCACAAATATTTAAAAAAAAGTGTGGATTATCTCTAAGATAAATATACCAGTTTATTTTTTTTAAGAAATGACTTTCGAAATTGATACATCAAAAGCAGCTTTATAACAGTTATTTATGGTATTAGTGTCTTATGTTACCTATAAGTCACATTAGAAAAGTTTACCTAATTTTCTCAAGTGATTTATAGAACATAATAATAATAACTCTTGGCTCTTAGAAGTCCTACGCATCTACAAAGTAGATCGAGCCATAATAGATTATCTAGAGGAAATAATGTCCAGGTGAAACACAGAACTCAAACTCGCTTCACCAAACGGAACAACTGAAGTCGGTAAAGTGAAAATCAAAAGAGGTATTTTAAAAGGGGACGCCCTAAGCGCCTTATGGTTTTGTCTTCCCTCAACCCCCTCTCTGAAATGTTGATCTGAAAGTCGCAAGGATATCCCATAACACCACAGAAGTCCTTAGGCCACCTCTTCTACATGGACGATCTAAAACTCTATGCGAGAGACCGCAAAGAGCTAGACAAATCCATAAACATGGTAAGCAGATTCTCTGAAGATATTAAAATGCAACTTGGCCTAGAAAAATGTAGAGTCGACGCCATGAAGAACAGAAGGTATGGAAGAGGGTGAGATCTATAAGTACTTAGAGGTTGACCAAAAATGCATAATGGATAACAAGGCCATAAAGAATAAAGTAAGAGATAAGCTGAAGGAAAGAATAACGGGTCTACTTAAATTCAGCTTATCTGGAAACAACAAGGCTAAAGTGGTCAACACATACGTCCTTCCGGTCGCTACGTACACCTTCGGTATCGTAAACTGGATATAAACAGATCTAGCATCCCTAGACGCACTCACCAGGACTTTATTTACTAAATTCAGAGCTCATCACCTAAAAAGCTCTGTAGAGCGGTTCCATCTACCTCGCGCACGTGGCGGAAGAGGCATAATTCAACTAAATACGCAGCATGCACATCAATTACACAAGCTGCATTCATACTTCACACGGAAGGCCCAAACTAGCCCAATACATGCAGCCATAGTAAGCGTAGACAATAATCTCACTCCACTCAACCTCCACTCACCAATCTGTCAACCAGAGACCCGAACCCAACGACACAACGCATTAATAGAGAAATGGAAGTCCAAGCCATTACATGGAAAATACCCCAACTCAATTGCAGGGGACAATGTTCATCGAGATGCAACATTTGGTTGGCTAACGACCAGAGACCGAAGGATTCTTGATGGCAATACAAGACAAAGTAATAGCCACCCGCAACTATATGAAGCACATGGTGAGGGATGCCACGGTCACCAGGGACATATGCAGGGCGTGCTTCAAGACCGGGGAGAGCATTGAACGCATTGTGGGCAGATGCCCTATCCTAGCCCCAACCAGCTACACAAGCTGCCATGACAACCTAGCAAAAATAATATACCAGGCACTACTAATGCGGATCAAACCGAGCTACACTCAAACACCATACTACCAGTATACACCCACATCAGTCACACTCACTGGCACAACCAAACTGTACTGGAATAGAACGGTCACCACTGACAAGCACATCCCCAGCAATAGGCCGGATATTATACTAACATCAGATGGCCAAACATACCAATAGATATCACGGTACCACTACCAGAGAATATGGAGAAGGAAAGATAGAAAATCACCAAATACTTACCTTTCGCTGAGGAAATTAGGCAGATGTGGCAACCAGAGAAAGTAACCATAATTCCTATTGTAGTCGATGCCACAAGTGAAATACCTACCAGCTGGAAACAGGCTCTAAAAACGTTAAATATTAAGGAGAACACCTACCTTCAACTGCAGAAATCAGTAATAGTCGATACTTGCAACATTGTCCTCACATTTCTACATCTGTGATAGAGATAATCAAGCTGGCCCCAGGCTCTTTGATTATTAGCACCTATCCTCCTAAATGAGAGAATCCCATAAATAAAATGTCTTTATTTCCTTATGAAGGATAGTGTGTTACATAATAATTAATAACCGAGATGATGATATTCAATCGGATTGCTCTTCCATATAACCATCTCCATGAATAAACCACCTTATATACTATTTTCAAATTACAACAGACCAGTGCACACAATTTACAACTTACAAAACAATATTAGGTTCTTTTACTAATTACAAAGGTTTTGATTTGATTTCTGAAGGCACTCACAGAAGTGACTTCCTTCATTTTCACTGGAAAGTCATTATAAATTCTTACTGCATTGTAGCCAACCGAACGTTGAAATAACGAAGAATTATGGTTGGGTACACTAAAAAGATGAGAATGGCGTGTAGGACGTTCGTGAATATCACTACCTTTAATAAGTTCATTCAGATATGAATGAATAAGACAAGCTAGCTGAACGTGAAATCTTTTATTGAGTGTTAACCAATTAGATTCATTAAACTTATTTGTAATATGATCATATTTACGTAAATTATAACAAAGTCGCATACACGCATTTTGAAGTTTTTGTGGACTAACTTTATCTCATTGCAATAAGGCGGGCCAATATACTATATCGCAATATGAAAGATATGACAGAATCAGTGAGTCGCACAATTTCAGTTTAATACCATTACTCAAAATATCTTTATAAAGTGAAAGAATTTTTAGTTTATTAAATGACTTTTGTAATAGATTGGACACATACTTCGAAAATCTTAATTGAACATCTAAAAGACACTTAAATATTTATAATTACGAAAAGGGTTCAATATTGAATTATTTAACATTAGTTTAAATCTGCGTTTTGCAAAATTGATTCCCTATCTGTACCAAATAACAAAACTTGGGTTTTAGATTCGTTTAAAACTAGTCCATGTGCTTCAGATATATTAAGTATGGATAATAGATCAGAATCAATATTTTTTGAAGCTTGAATAAATTCTGTTGATAAAAATGAATAATAAATTTGGGTGTCATCGGTGTATTGATGTAACTGACAGAATTCTAAATATTTATAAAAATCGACTTTGTAAATCGAAAATAGTAACGGACTAAGTATACTCCCATGTGGAACCCCTTGCATGAAATTGTTATTAACTCCCACTCGCTTGCACCTCCCTTGAAGACAGTTCTGAAAAAATGCTACAGCTTAATGTACTAATTCCAAAGTAATGTAATTTAGTGCAAAAAGTATTATGATTTAGAGTGTTGAAAGTCTTACTGTAGTCTAAGAGCACCAAACATATATTTTATGTGCATCACAATCCCTAAATATGTCATCAGTAGCTTGTAACAGCGCTGTTGTTGTGCTGTGATGCGGACGAAGGACAGATTGCTTAGGTAGTAATATATTATTTATACTCAAATAATCACTTAGTTGTTCCTGGACAATTTTTTCAAAAATGTTCGATATAGTAAGTAGTATAGGGCGAAATTGAGACACATCAGAAGGATTGTTAGTTTTAGGAATGGGAATAGTATTTGCCCTTTTCCATTGACGAGGAAAAGTACAAGTTAATAAGCATTTGTTAATAATTATGAAAGTTAAATGTTTGCTTAACTGCGATATAACTAGAGATACCATTTTCAGATCTATATCATCCGTACCCTTAGCATTAGGTTTAATACGATTTATTTATTTTTTTCAACTTGATCTACAGATACCTCCGTAAAACTAAATTTTGTACTAATATTAGGAGCAGCTTTATTAGAATAAGAATCGGAAATGAAAGTGTTATGATTATTTTTTTTGATACAATATTTACAAAAATATTATTAAAATCCGTTGGACTAGCAATGTCATAGCATGGACTTTCCACATGAGAGTTCATATTTAACCACTTTAGCGTACGCCAGAAATTTTTGGGGTAAGTAAGCTTCTTTCTCTGTTTTTACAAGTCATGTATTTACAAAATTATGTAATGACCTGTATTCTTCTAGAGAAACTTCTGATTACGTACGTTTATATCTGAGATGTGCCCTATCCCTTTGTTTCATCAGAAATGTAGGATTAGGTGTTAACCAAGGCGCAGGTTGTTTTTTTGTTCTAACCGTTTTAAAAGGAGCATGCATAACATAGAGTGACGACAAATTATTATTCCAAAACTCTTATCATTTCATCCACATCTTCCAAACTGTAAATAAAGTCCCAGTTAACATTTTTTAAATGATTTAAAAAAGCATTATAATCAAAATTAAAAAAGTCTCTGTAATTACGAAAAAGCGTAATTTGTTTATTTCTTTCCAGATTTAAGTTGCAAGTTACTAGTGAATGGTCTGAAATTTCATTCATGTTCAAAACCTCTGTGTCTAAAATAACCTTATTATAATTCGAGATAATGAGATCTAAAAGTGTCGTAGAAGTATTGTTTATACGAGTAGGCCTTTTGATTACTTGATGTAATCCATATTTATTTACAAAATTACTAAATTGCACCAAGTTGTAATCTTGGTTCTAAAAATCTATATTAAAGTCGCCTCCAAATACTACCAAATTATTATCTGGTAAAAAATTGACTACGATACTTTCCAAATCATCAAGGCAATTTAAATTTGTATTTGGTGACCTATATATTATACCGAAACACAATTTCTTACCTACTATTTTTATAGTGATCCAAAGTTTTTCCAAGGAACTATTTGTGTGTGGTGTATCGAGTACAGAGAAACTTATACCATTTTTTATATGAAATGCCACCCCCCTTCTCTGCCGTTGCGATCATTTCGAACTAATTTGAACCCTGGAATATTAATGCCTACATCGGAGACATTGGGACTTAGCCATGTTTCTGATATACCAGTAACACAATAGGACTTCCTTGTAATAACCTCAGAAAAAAAGAATCAAAACCTCTAAACCTCTTAACATTAAAGTGAGAAAACTAAAAGCAGCCACTTTTCTTTGTGCATATATAACTGAACTGAAGTGATGTGAACAAGTATAATGTTAAACATAAAATTTTTTGTCGCAAACTCCTCTATAAAATCCTTATTTTACTATAAGGAACGTAATCACGACACCATAATCCTTATTCCAGAATTCTCTCTCTCATTCGGGTCAATGTTTCTGGAACAAAAGTATAGTTCCGAAATTTCTAGTTTCTGGCACCATCTCTGGAACAACCGGCGAACTAATGTTTTACTTTCAGCTAATTAGGCAGGCTTACTTTTACTCTGCTACTAGAAATTAAACCTCTCTTCGTAAGAGAGTGGCACATAACAGCACTTATGTGCTATGAAATAATATGAAAATACATATTTATAATAACATTATACTTAGTTCAAATGTGCTTTTAGAGGGCGGAATATTAAACATAATATTTTTAGTCGCAAACTCCTCTATAAAATCCTTATTTTACTATAAGGAACGTAACCAGACTGCAACCAACAGCTTATTTCCCGGGCTATGTGCCCCAACGAGCGCTGAATTACAAGTTACAAGCCTGGCGCGTTAAGTGTAATAATTGCATATTACCATCAAAACACTAATGCTTCGATTGCAAGAAACACCAGCCGAAAGACTGATCCTACTTAAAGGAGCTCTCTTGCCAGTCGTCACACACCACTTGCAGACTGCAGTTTCGAGCTGTTTTCTCTCGTCAGTGCAAGATAGGCATGTGACGACCGGCACGAGGATCCTTTTACTATTTGTGCTATGTTTAATATTCCGCCCTCTAAAAGCACATTTGAACTATGCTAAGCCCAGTCAGGCTATTTATTTTTCGATTGCAACAGACACTGGACCACTAGATGGCGCCTGCTGACTATTTTACATGTCGCTATTGTAAAAATACCGGGATGTACCAAATAGTCAAAGGATCCTCGTGCCGGTCGTCACATGCCTACCTTGCACTGACGAGAGCCAACAGCTCGAAACTGCAGTCTGCAAGTGGTGTGTGACGACTGGCACGAGAGCAGCTCCTTTAAGTAGGATCAGTCTTTTGGCTGGTATTTGTTGCAAGCGAAGCATCAGCGTTTTGATGGTAATATGCAATTATTACACTTAACGCGCCAGGCTTGTAACTTGTAATTCAGCGCCCGTTGGGGCACATAGCCCGGGAAATAAGCTGTTGGTTGCAGTCTGGTTACGTTCCTTATAGTAAAATAAGGATTTTATAGAGGAGTTTGCGACTAAAAATATTATGTTTAATATTCCGCCCTCTAAAAGCACATTTGAACTAAGTATAATGTTATTATAAATACTTATTTTCATATTATTTCATAGCACATAAGTGCTGTTATGTGCCGCTCTCTTACGAAGAGAGGTCTAATTTCTAGTAGCAGAGTAAAAGTAAGCCTACCTAATTAGCTGAAAGTAAAACATTAGTTCGCCGGTTGTTCCAGAGATGGCGCCAGAAACTAGAAATTTCGGAACTATACCTTTGTTCCAGAAACATTGACCCGAATGAGAGAGAGAATTCTGGAATAAGGGTTATGGTGTATAACAGAAGCAGAACCAACGCACGGAGCCATGTGATCATATAAGAAAAATAACACTAACAATTCGTGAATTATAATAGTAAGTCTATAGTAGATAAAAGTTATAATTAGTGTGTTATTACAAGGCCTAATTATTGTAAGTAATTTAGTGACTAATAAACCAGTGGTTACTGTTCGAGAGTTACATGTCTCTCCGACAGCGTTTCGATATATTTGCCTCAATTTTAACAGCGCATCGTTGTTCATCAAAATAAAAAGATTGATTGCGACAACTGAATGTAAAAATAAAAGATTCATAAATTAATTTTAAGGATGGACATTTTATATATTTTTAAATGAATATAATTATCATTTTAGAGCTTCTGAATTAGACATTCCCTTTTGAGACTACTCGTCATAAATTTTAAGTGTTTGAATTGCTCGAGTATATTCCCTCAACGTGTACCCTTCGTCTCATTTTATATTTACCCCATCCATTTAGGTAGTGAGGAAACATTACTAACCTATATACCTACCTGTTACTGACGAATTGTTTAATTTCTAACATGTATTCATAAACAGCCGTGTTTGTACATCCTCAACACAAAAAATGTCACTTTTTTTTACTTCACATACAACACTATTCTTACATAATATGCATTTTAAAAAATAAACAAACTTAGAGACTTTACAGATACTAGCCAGTACTTTGTTATTATAGAAACTACTATTAAAAATGTCACATTAAGCCTTTTAAACTTCATAGTCACGTCGCGTCCTTTTACACCTTTTAGAAGTAAAGTTTATCGATTTAGAGTAAATAAATATTTTAAAACGTATATTTCAGCGAGTTTAGATTCACAAGATCAAGTTGACTTGATTTGGTAAGGTATACAGAAAGCTTTTAATCAAATAGATCATTTTTATTACTATGAAAGCTAAAAGCAACTAGCTTTTCAGATAATTTAACTTCGTCTTTCATTTTCATAAGTGATATAACGATATTATTAATTTACTTTGTTTTTACAGGTAATATATACATTTTTGGAAATCAACATCCTCAGAAAAATGTATCTTATTGCAAATGAAGCTTATCAAAACTTTTGACAGTTATTTTTTAACTATATTTTATTAAATAAATATTATTAAATGCTGCATAGTGTCGAACACTGGAAAATATGTTCCTATATTTTTTAATTAATAAATAGATGACATTCTCGAAGCTTGTAAAATACTTTACACGTCATACATTTTTCGCTATGATGGCTCTGAATGTCCACAGTCAGCTACAATATTAGCAAATTAATGAAATGATTAAATGATCGTCTAAGAACTGGGGCTCTTTAATAAAAATTGGAGAAAGTTTGAATTTATAAGAAGGAGTATGATTTTTTTATTACTTTCTTATACATATCAAAATTCAATAGTATTAATTGAACCAGTAAACTGTACAAAATTTATGTTGCTTCATCAATCTAATTAATTATAGGTCAATGATCAAAAAACATAATAACTATAATGTTTAAAAAGAAATAACTAGACAAAATTATATAAGCACTATACAATATCAATAAATAAGGAGGTATACAGACGCATAATTTTTAGTTCACTATTTACGTAATTTTAACGTGATTATAATATATTACAAAAATATTAAGACATCTACTGTATACGAATATTTCTTGTCCACAAATTTTAAAATTTTAAGAATTATCTGATTATAATATACTTTTTAATGACATTTATGTAGGGGAAGGAGTACACAGTGAGACCGTGGACACAGTGGGACAGTTAAAATATTTAAAATTCCTGCCTTTACACTCCCATTTCAAGGCGTTGAACATGAAGTTAATCTTTTTTTTTATACATTTATTTAACGTCGGCCTATTTTCGTTACTGAGGCCTAACACCGACGCCTGTAGACGAGTGGAGTAGGGATCTTTTACTTGCCTAACATTTAATAGACAAGGGACCGACGGCTTTACATCCCCTCCGAAGGATGGTATATCCCCTATACAACCCTCGCCTAAGGTTGTATAGCTTCCGCGCATACACTGATATACAAGCCGCTGGAAGATGTGTGAGGCGAGGACGCGGTCTTCGTTGGCACGGTCACCCATCCAACTACTAACCGCGCCTTACGTTGCTTTACATCGCATATCGAAGTATGCGAGTTTTTTAGGAAACGACGTGGAAACTTAAGCATTCGTCAGCCTGAGCAATGTCGCCTTAGTCGACTTACTTCTTTTAATGAGTTCAATGTAAAACGATTCCATTTAAATTTAAAAAGTATTTTAGAGAAGACCGATAAATTAAAAGACTCCTCTAGAATATTTAAT
This sequence comes from Leptura quadrifasciata, assembly GCA_963675555.1. NCBI lineage: Eukaryota > Metazoa > Arthropoda > Insecta > Coleoptera > Cerambycidae > Leptura > Leptura quadrifasciata. The sequence goes on from OY776673.1 coordinate 41,781,436, forward strand.
CTTGATGAAACCAGTACCATTACTGTGCAAAAACCAAGAAAAATTGCAGTGACTGCACAAGTGGTGAGAGGGAGTTCTTGTTACGACGTGTATTGTTGTTTCGGCATCTGAAAATCATATTCCACCAACGACGGTTTTTCCTAGAAAAAAATTTAAAACGCACATGATACGTGGAGCTCTGCCGAGGATACTAGGAATGGCAAATCCTAGTGGTTGGATGAAAGTTGAATTGTTCGTGGAAGTTTTCAAGCACTTTATTAAACACTCCGGAAGTTCAAATGAAAATCCTTCGCTATTGATATACGACAATCTCGAGAGCCATATTTCAATAGATGTCGTCAACATGACCAGAGATAATGGAGTTCCCATTTTAACTTTGCCTCCACATAGTAGCAATAAAATTCAACCTTCAGATCTCTCAGTTTTAGGATTACCAATTTCAATTTATAAAATAGCAGAGTGTGTTGGTGTAGCCCATGCAAAAGCATTAACACCTGCTAATATTATGGCGGGTTTTAGGAAAGCTGGAATTTGGCAGTTTAATGATGCAGTTTTCACGGAAGCTGATTTTACAGACCACTACTGCAAAACACCAGTCAACCATCTGCATCGTCTTCAACAAACAGCTTATTAGGCAAAGAAAAACAACCATCTATATCGTCGGCCACCGACATACATTCAAGTCAATTTTCAGAGCCGGATGTATTGGAAGATGCCTCACAATTGTTCAGAAACTCGCCCCAAAAAGAAATCGAAATAAAAGATGTCATCATTTAAAGTTCAATATTTTCAACAAGAATGCAAATTTTTGAACGCGGCTTGCAATTTTTAAGAGCTAATTTTTTTCGGATTAAGCTGCATGACGTATATTTATCGTAGGAACATAAGTTTATTATATACGGGGTGTTCAATGAAGTCATGCAAAAAATCAAAAAGTTTGTATGAGTGAAATTTCCGCAAAAAATTTTTTTGGTCGTTGCAATATGGTTCGTTACTAAGGTAACATCAATATCTCTAGACGGTTTTGTCAGTTTTTGGATTAAGGCCCTTAGGCATTGTACACACTACTCAACATAAAATTTGGATACCGAAATTTTTAAAATGCTATAACTTAACATTGGATTGACGGTTCTTAATGATTTTTGCGGATTTGGAATCCTTATTTCACGTAGATTTTCTATGGTCTAAGCATTTTATTTGAGGGTTGAAATTTACACATTATGCCGGGTCGATAATAAACAAAAACGTAGGGTACGACGCGCTTTAAGGTTTGGCATTATTTAAGTTTTTGTAAAAATAAATTCTCACCTCAAGTTGTTTTTATTTAATGTTCCTCTCACTGTTCTGTCCGAAACCCACACCCCAGTTTGTTGTCTTAAAGAGTCATTCAGTTTTACAGAGTTTTTTGTCCACCCCCAAGCCCATAATTATGATCGGGTGTAATTTCTACGCGACGCGTCAATTTCAAAGTAGGCATTGGAAAAACAAATTTGTTGCTATGCAATTAAAAACTGTTTAAATTATTTTAGAAATAATCTGACACATTTCAATGTTATAATTTTGTAAAATTTAATTAATATGAGGCGTTTAACCACGGCAGAAAGGGAAAATTGCATTCGACTTCTCAACGAAGGAATGTCAAAAGAGCAAATTGCGCACATTTACAATGTCAGCCGAAAGACAATTTATAATTTGATCCGCCGCGTCGAAACTACTGGTGATCATATTTATGGGCATGGGGGTGGACATACAAAAAAAAATAAACGAAAGAACCGAAAGAATTTTAATGAGAGAAACTATGCGGAATAGAACAAAGAACTCTAGAAAACGAAATGACTCTTTAAGACAACAAACTGGGGTGAGAGTTTCGGACAGAACAGTGAGAAGAACATTAAATAAAAACAACTTGAGGTGAGTTTTTTTTTTTAAAACATTTTAAATTATAGAGCCCGTCGCAGAGCAAAATGTGTGCGGTTATTATAACACCATAGAGCGAATAGGCGGGCATGGGCAAATCGGCATGCGAATTGGGGTAATACAGAGTGGAGCCATTGTTTATTTACTGACGAAACAAGATTTAATTTGTTTCACTCCGATGGCCGAATTTTAGTTTGGAGAAGGCCAAATCAGCGATATTTGGAGGAAAATATGGACCCTCAAGAAGCATTTGGTGGCGGAGGTGTTACAGTGTGGGGAGGTATCATAAGCAATGGTAAAACCGAGCTATTCATTACCAACCAAACCATTAATGCTACTGTTTATCAGGAGGAAATTTTGGAAACTATTGTTGTTCCTTTTGCTCGACATTACGGCCCAGAACTTCTATTGGTGGATGACAACGCTCGACCTCACAGAGCGCGAAGGATCACCGAGTTTTTGCAGGCACAAAACATCAATAGGATGGACTGGTCTGCAAAGTCTCCGGATGTTAATGTCATCGAACACGTTTGGTCTTATTTAAAACTTAAAGTAAGATGTACCCCCTGAAACCTTAGAAACGCTCAGTGAGGCCATTCGTGAAGAATGGGAGAATATTCCACAAGATTTTATAAATAATCTTGTGGATACTCTACCAAATCGATGTCGGGAAATAATATTACGAGCAGGAGGACCAACAAAATATTAGCTTCTCTTTTTTTTTAATTAATGTACCTAATTTTAATTAGGTAATTTTAATTTAAGTTTAAATTAATTCATTTTTAGTTTTTTAGTTAAATTTTTTTTTTATTATTAAAAATTACCAGAATTAGAATTATAAATTTTTTAAGAATTGACTTTTGGCCGTTGTTAAGCAATCTTGTACATTGTAGAATATAATGTAATAAACTTGTTCTTGTCGCTACGTTTTTGTTTATTATCGACCCGGCATAATGTGTAAATTTCAACCCTCAAATAAAATGCTTAGACCATAGAAAATCTACGTGAAATAAGGATTCCAAATCCGCAAAAATCATCAAGAACCGTCAATCCAATGTCAAGTTATAGCATTTTAAAAATTTCGGTATCCAAATTTTATGTTGAGTAGTGTGTACAAGGCCCAAGGGCCTTAATCCAAAAACTGACAAAACCGTCTAGAGATATTGATGTTACCTTAGTAACGAACCATATTGCAACGACCAAAAAAATTTTTTGCGGAAATTTCACTCATACAAACTTTTTGATTTTTTGCATGACTTCATTGATCACCCCGTATATAATAAACTTATGGTCCTACGATAAATATACGTCATGCAGCTTAATCCGAAAAAAACTAGCTCTTAAAATTTGCAAGCCGTGTTCAAAAATTTGCATTCCTGTTGAAAATATTGAACTTTAAATTTTGCCTAAAATTCTCTATGTGTAAGTTCGAGTGGCCAGCAGTTTAGATGGAGAGTTTCAGGAACAACAAAAATCCCATATAGTCACGCCTGAATCAATCAGAAGTTACCCGAAGGCTGCACCTAAAAAAATAAATAGGAAACCCAGAAACAAAGGCCGAAGTAACTGACACCCCAGAGAAAACAGCAATAGAACAAAAAACCGCTAAAGCAGATCAAACAAAAAATTAAGTAAAACGACAAAGAAATTGCAAAACGGGTTAGGATCAAGTAGCGATAAAAAAGTTAGCTTTGCCAAAGGCGTTACTAACAAGATATATAAGGTTTATCAAAATGACTGGACCAGTAATTCTAACAGTGATGATGACTGGATAATTAATGACATATCTTCCGATGACAATAGCTGGATTCCACAAGATGAAGATGAATTACGAGAAGATTGGAAGAGAGAATGATTTCGCCTTGATAAAGTTTCCCAATAAAGTGTATTATTATGTTAGTAAACTATTATCTGATATGCATGAGGAAGGTGAATGTCAAATTTCTTATATGAGTAAAAGTGAGAAACTTGGAGGTTGCCCTGTGTTTCCAATTACTGCACACGAGCATTCTGTAAATAGCAAAGACATAGAGTTTATATTCCCTGAACCTTCAGGCGTCAAGTCTGAAAGGGTTTCCTCAGGTTTAGTCAAATTTTCAATGTCCTTAAGTCCTAATGTACGTTACTATACTCTCAGAGTGTACCACTAGGTGTCTTACACTGTACCATACATGGTCCACACTGAGTCATTTGTCAAATTTTTTCAAAATTCTATTTAAATTGCTTTTTATTTTTTAATTTCACAAAAAGTCTTATAACGAGTTAGAATTATGATCATACTTACGTTTTGTACCATTTAATAAAAAATAATAAACTTAATTAGAGTTCCTGTGCAATTTTTTTGAATTGTGTCTCACTGTGTACTACTCTCCCCTTTTTATATAAAGCAGCCTTCCTCCGATATTGATAGTCATTAAATAACAATATACTCTCTCCAGGACCCTTCTCTTTATCATTTCCTAATTGATTTGCCTCGGTGGGATAAACTGCAATTGTCGATTTGCATCATAACACTTGCTTATCGAAACATAATTCGCTTTGGTTTGTTAGCATGTGGAGTTGATAACGGAAACAACATCCAATTACACCTGCCAAAGCCTCCAAAACAATCACATATTGCGTTTGAATCTTCGACAGCGTATAATCTATGGTGTATTTGATTAAATAATGACATATCAATAATAAGGGGAATCCTATATCATAGACAGGCATTCACATAACGGATATGTCTGTAACAAATGAGGGAGCTCTAAAAACTTATAATAAAAAATGAGTCACTGTTTTATTATTGATACTGTCGCTATATTCGCTAACAATTAATATATATGGACAAATCTAAATACGTTTTCTCAGTCATAAATCTCTGAAATGAGATACTTAGTGAGCAAACTATATATACAGCATGTCGCAAGTTTCATGGAGCCATCCTTATATCTTAGAAACTGTTTGTGCGATTTTTTTGACATTTGGGTGGTTGGTCACTGCCCCTATTTAGAACTTAATGACGTAGCACCTAACTACCTAGTACAAAATTTCGTTATAATGGGTTAAATGATGGTTAAGATATGTCACAAAAAAAAACTTTTTCAAGGAAAAAAAATTTATTTGCATAACGGTTACCCAAATTGAACAAAATTCTTCATTTTTTGTTGAGAACAATGCATTTTACTAGTGTGATTTGGATTTGAAAGATAATTTTTAACTTTTTAATAATGCAAAAATTCAAAGAAAAGGTTAAATTTTTATATTTGGGCATAGGGTGAACTTTTAAATAATACAAATTTTCTGAAAAATATAATTTTACTGATGATACCTTTAAGAGAAATGGGGTAGTATCCTCTCAGAATTGTCGATGTTAGGCTAACGAAAATGCCAAATGGGTTATCAATACCAAACGGCAATAGGTTATGAAAGTCAATGTTTGGTGTGGCATATAGAATGACCAGATCATTAGGCCATTCTTCAGCCCAAGATTAAATAGGAAGGCCTTTTTTAATTTATTGCAGGATGAAATTTCCCCGGTTTCTTAACGATCTGCCACACGATGTTAGAGAAAACCTACATTATCAACTTGATGTTACTCCAGCTCACAACGGTAGAAGAGTATTTTCAGAAACTAATTTTCCGGACAGATAGATAGGTCATAGAAGTCCAGTTCAGGAGTTTCCCCCGAGGTCTCCCGATCTCACACCTTTTGACTCTGGGATCATTTAAAAAATAAAGTTTACAAGAACACACTTCGTAGACAAGAAGAATTAAAAGACAGAGTTAGGCAGGCATGTGCTAAAATCACTCTTGGTGAGATTCGAAAAGGTATACGATATGCAAGATGAAGAATTTAACAATGTATTCGTAATGAGGTAGTTTTATAGAAATAGAAAAAATCGTTTTAAGTTTATTTAGTTCCCCATTATTAATATAATTTTCTTGTTCTGGATCTTACATTATTTTTAAATATAATATTTATAATAGAATTTTTGCATTATTAAAAAAATTAAGAATTATCTTTCAAATCCAAATCACACTAGTAAAATACATTGTGCCATACATTTGGGTAACCGTTATGCAATTAAAAAATTGTTTTCGTTGAAAAGACTATTTTTGTGGCCTATACCTCAACCACTTTTGAACCCATTATAACGAAATTTTAAACAAAAGGGTTTTTAAAGGTGCTGATTAAGAATACTCGACTAGATTTTTTCTAAAAAAAATCGTTAATATACATTCTCGGAAAATTCAACCTTACGTTAGCCTATGTAAAGGTACGCCAATGATGATTCTCAAATTTTATTACGTCATTAAGTTCTAATCGAGGGCAGTGATCAACCACCCAAATTTCAAAAACATCGCACAAGCAGTTTCTGAGATATGAGAGTGGCTCCATGAAACTTGCGGCACGCTGTATGTACAATATTATGTTGTAGTCTGTCTCGAACTCAAGACTTGTTATTATAAGGGTTCGGTTAAATGGGAAAGATTTGAGGAATTTCAGGATGGTAAATCTATACCAATTAGTTCCACCGAGACATGCTGTACTTACCACAATTGTGGAATACACAACGATCCATTTCAATTAACATGTGAACATGGAAGACAGAGATGTTAAGACATAAGCTTCTCCTAAGGGTTGCGGTGCTGACTACCCTTTGGCTAATTGCTCCTCTTATTTGTTTATCCATGTTTTCACGGGTTGTAACAGCGCCGGCGGTTGCGTATACAAACAATATTTTTAAAATGATCCCAAACAAAAAACCTAGGGAGTCAAATCAGGTGACCTTGGAGGCCAGCTGACAGAACCTTTCGTCGAAATGACGTTCTCTCCGAATCTCTGTTGAGGGCAATTAGTTACTATTCTTGAATTATGGGAAGAAGCGCCGACTTGTTGGAAATACATTTCCTGTTCTAAATCAAAAAGTTATTCACTTTAAATGTCCTCAATCTCATTCTGCAGGAATCCCAAGTTTCTGGCACTAGTCCACGGTCACTCAAATAATATTGGAGGAAGTGATTGTACTACCGACTATTCCAAAACATACATTGAAACCAAATCGACCTTGATAGTTACCCTCCCTTAATACATTTTGATTTTCTTGACCAATATCTAAATTTGTGAACCTAGACTCGTCGGAAAATAAAATCCATACCGAAAAAAATTCTGTATTCTGTAAAATCCAATTGTTGCAATAATGTCCATCCTACGTTCGTGATCATTTTCGTAGAAAGGCTGATGCAATTGATATTTAAAAGATTTATAGTTATATTTACGCAAAATTCGGCTTACTGATTGGTGACTGATTTCTGATTTGCCTTAAAGAAACACCTTTTTCAATTTCCACTCGAGCCAAAACACTAATTTCATTTTCTTAAAATTTTCTTTGGGATCAATGTTGGGCTCCCTTCGGAACCGATTTTCAACATGATTAACATAATTTTTCCCAGAATTTGTCTATCAGGATATCGTTGAGCATAAAGGTCGGCAGCCGCAACTACACTTACTCAACATTCCCCCATAAATAATTAACATGTCCATTTTTCAACTCTTATATAAATTTGCGGCATTTTGAACAAAATCTCGAAAGTATTCTCTATCTCCTCGTATTACTCCCTCCATGTTTTGGTTTTAGCAGGTAGCTTTAGACTACGCTGATCAGTCAATTATCTTTTAACATCTGTCCCCCTGAAGAAGTGTTCCTAATTCTACCAAGCTTTCCTATCTTTTAGAAGACAGCTTGACTCAAAGGTTGTGTTATAACCAGTGCTTGAGGTTTTAATATGCAGTATTTTAACCTCTGCCGCAGGTCTTCAAATGGATTTAATTAATTCTGTATATTTAACTGTTGCAGATTGCATATATTCATTCAATAATGTGCATTATCACGATTGTTTAAAAATTTACAATATCATACATTTTTGTGACAAACTGAAAATTTTTGTAAAGATAAAACAGGAACCTAATTTAATTAATCAGAAATAGAGAAGTGAAACCGTGGTATACTCGAGAATTAATAAAGTTTTAAATATTAAAAAAAATTGCCCAGGAAGGATGTGCTTTTACGTTATAAACCAATATTATAAATCAATTATTATATTAGAAAACGCGACTACCGCGGAATTCCAACCGTGTTCATGTATAATATTCATTTTATTAAAAATGCATACCTCGGTTTATATCAGCACAGATTATTACTTAATTAATTTTGGACAAAGTATAAAATTAAATGAATATTGGAAGAGGTTTTTTAAACCATATTTTGTAGAAACATGTAATTAACTTCATTAAATTCCATGTATATAAAACAGTTTATTATTATATAGTCGTAATAACGTGAAATTATATAAAATTGTTGGCGTAAATCATTAAAAACAATATTATCGATTTAACAAAAATTATTTGGGTCAACATGAACACGGTACATACATTGTTTAATAATAATATTTATTCCTTTTACTGACACTTAATTGAGCAACGTTGCGTATATCTACTGTAAATTTGTTTTCAGAGGTTTTAATTATGATCAATATTGCAATGAATTTTGTTTTATAAAAGTTAAAATTGCTCTGAATTTAAATCTTCCAAATATGTAAGGTCAAATATAGTTTATATAATTTATACAGTAATAATGATGGGTAATAATGGTACAGAGTTATTCACTATATCGTCTGTGAAATACTAATATTTCTTAACCCACAAAAAACTCAAATTGAGTGTTTTGTGTTTCCGTATCGCGTAAGCCACGTTCTATTGAAGTAGTTATAACTTGTAACAAACTTTTCCTAACAGAAATCAAAATGTGGAATACGAGTTATTAGAATTGTGGGATACAAGTTATTAGAGTTTATAGCTAATACAACCGATATTCTAAAGTTGTTTACGATAAGTGCTGTGTCAATTTGAATCTCATTGTTTCTAATTATTCAACCGTTAAAACAAACATGATATCAAAATGTCCTTTGGCCATAGAGGAAAGAAAATATTAAGTTTATTAGAGAATGAAAACCCCGCTGGTAAGTTATTACTTAATTGATTAAATTGAATAAACAGTATTCTAACCTCAAATTTTTATGTAAAACGATTTTAAAATTGTCAAACACTGACGAATATCTACTAGGTTTGCTATTGAAGGTCAAAAACCAACAAAAGAATAATACTGACAATAATAATTTAACAAATATTAATGGGGAATCGGGAATTTATCCCGACAGCTTTTATGTGCCTGTAGATAATGTAATAATTGAAGATTTAACAAGTGCTCAGTCTGATATATCACCGGTATTTTTAAGAGAACTCAGCATTGATGCAAATATGAATACTTCAAAACATAATGATTATGTTACTACCAATATAGGATTAACTAGTTCATTAGAAGTTAATGTCAATGATGTTTATTCACAATCATTATTTCAAGAAGATAATAACTGTGATTATCACTCGACAGATAATGAAGAAGAATTGGTTAATAATAATTTTATTGATGTATTACCTTATAATGAAAGCGAAACTGGCAGTGGAAAAGAAAATGATGAACCAAGTGAAGAACAAGACGTCAACAAAATTGCAAATCCAACAACTGAAATTCTAGGGAACAAAATTAACCACGATAATATAATAGAAAAGAGAAAGAGAAGTCGTGTTGCTGAACCAGGCCAATGGAAAAAAAATGTTGAAAAAGAATGCGAATGGAAGGAAAATTATATCTAGGATACAGCAGATCACATGATGGTAAAGTGATACACAAAACACCAAGAGAAGCTAGAAAAATGGGAGACCCATGCAATTCTAAAGAGCGCCTCAGAGTAAAATCCAAGAAATGCCCTGACATTACAGAAGAGCAACGTAAAGAAATATTTAAGAACTTCTGGAACTGTTTGAATTGGGATCAACGTAAAATGTTTGTCATTAATCATGTCGAAAAAACTACTACAAAGCGAATATATACTAAACGTGATGAGAGTAGAAGACGCTAATCTCTTTATTATTCTCTAACTGTAAATAACAGCAAAATGCAAGTTTGTAAAAAAATGTTTTTGCAAACTCTTGCTTTAGGCGAATACTCCGTACACGATTGGATACCAAAAAGGCAATTGTGGTATGATGAATAGCACAGAATTCAACAATAAGACGAATAAACCATCAATTCGGCAAGACAAAAATAACGACAAAAAGTTTCTCTAACTATTTTTTGACAGTTTACCGAAGTTGCCATCGCATTATGGACGTTTTAATTCATCTAAGTTGTATTTGGAAACTACAATACACAACCTAAATGAACTTTTCAATTTGTACAGAGAAAGATGCCAAGAAGAAAATAAGTCAGCCTTATCGGGAACGGCCTTTACCAAAATGTTCACCCCATTAAAAAGGAAAAGTGCGAAGAAGCGAAAGAAAACAAAAAAAGTCGTGTATTAACAATAGATTTAGAAGCAGTAAAAGTGTGTCCTTATGTTCAAGCCAACGCTATATTCTTTAAACTAAAACTTTGCTGCCACAATTTTACTGTGTATGATGTAGTTACCCATAAAGCAAAGTGTTTCTGGTTTACTCAGATTGATGCTGATATGACTGCTTCCACATTTGTTTCATGTATTATAGAATACCTCTCTACCGATTGCCAGAACGAAACTGGACCTATCATTATTTATAGTGATGGGTGTACGTACCAAAATCGAAACAATATTCTGTCAAACGCATTGTTAAATTATGCCGTTGAAAATAAAATAGAGATAATTCAAAAGTTCCTAGAAGTTGGATATAGTTGGATAATTGTGAATAAGTGTGAATAAAATGTGGATAATTGTGGGTAAATGTGGATAATTGTGGTTAATTATTCACATTTTTATCCACAATTACCCACAATCGTACCCACCCATCGACCAATGACATTATGTGGGCGGAGCTTCCCCCACCAATCAACCAATCAGATGAGAGCTCGGGTAGGAGTAGTGGGGGATTCTAGGAGTGGTGGGAGGAAGGAATCGCCCTATTTGCTCCCTACTTACGCTATGTGAAATCAATAATTTTGAAGCGTAATTAGTAGTGCGTAGTTAATTAGTAGCACTTTTTAAAGCAGTCGCAGAAAAAACTTTTTATTTTACTAGTGAATAAACAACTATTTACGGTTGTTGCTATGGAGTTAATAATAACGGTTTGAAATGTCAAAATTGAATAATTATTTTCGTGGGCTACCTTGTTATTTTTGTTTCATTTGTGTTTTGACACGCATGGCTCACTCTTCTTGCAATAAAACAGCTCATTTGCACTTTGAATGTCAAATATATCAAGAAGTATTTAAGAGAGACCTATACAATATTATATATTTGAAATCAGGGGAAAAAGGGCTTCTCGAAAATGCAATAATATATAGGGTGTTCCATTTAATTTAACATATATTTATTTCGTATCACGTGACTTATACATGTCATTGCTTCTTTATCACGTTTCAACAAAATATACAAACTTTTTCTCTATTTTCAACGATAACAGAAATAATGGGGGGGGGGCGGTGGTCAATATCTAGTGAATAACCCTGTATATATCCATGATGTTTACAAATAAATGATTAATTTTATTCATTTGATATTATTATGTATCATGTAGGTGTGCGGACACCAAGTGCTCGATAGGAAATTACAATAATTTATTATGATGTGTACACGTATTAATATGGAATAATAATAAAAATGCAACTAGGTGGGGAGTTATTCACACCAGATAACCAGTCTTTGTTCTAAGTGACATAACAAAAACTGATCACCATTTCATTTCCCACGTGAGCAAACTTCCTCGAGTTGTCAATTATTTTTACCAAATCAACAATTTGATGGGACTTCAGTCCGTAATTTTACTAAACCTCACATTCACCTGCGGTTTTCAGCTGCAACTGGATGGACAAACAAGGCAATTATCAGCAGCTTTTTTTCTCTCATGAGCCAACTTACTTCAATTTGTTAGCGTAGGTAGAGGGGACAATATCTTATATATAATTCGGTAGTTTTTGCCTCAAATTGGAATAACATTATCGTCTTATATTGTTAGGTCAGTGCTGTTTATTTTAATGATATGCTGAACTTTTCAAAATGCGACATACAGTAGGTTAGGTTAGGTTGAAATGCGCGTGGGCATATACCAGATCCTCCACTGTTACCATTCAGTCTATTGTGGCTCACTTCTAATTCATATTTCATCTAATAGGTTCAGGTTTTTGATAAAACTGATAAACTCGTTGGATGAGAGATTATCCAGGTCCTCAAGCAAGAGCTGTCCTTCGCCAAATATTGAAAACTGTGCACTTTCTGCAGAGGGTCAAGTAAAGATGCCTTGCCGTTTCATCTTCCTCCAGACGCAAACGACATTCGAGATTTTCCACCAGTCCAAGTTTGTGAAGGCGATGATTTAATCTGGAGAGCCCAGTGCTCAGGCCGATTAGAGTTCATAGGCGTAACCTTTTCAAGTTTTTTAGCTGTTGGTTTCAGGGGATATGTAATAAATTCCTTCTAATGAGCTAATCCCGGTAGTTCCTGCTGATGGTGGAACTCTTACTCTCGGCCCAGTCTAGAATATTTGTTTTGGCAATGCTTGGAGATATGCCAAGATTCTGGCCCTATAAATTTCGATGCCGCGCCCTCCCTGGCTAGGCAATTGGCAATTTCTTTTCCCTTCAGCTCAGAGTAGCCAGGCACCCAGATCAGAGTCAGTTTGTTGTCACTACCCAACTGGATTAGAGCCTTTTGGCAGTTCCACACAGTTTTAGAATTAAGGCGATAGGATCGAATAGCTTTGAGGGCTGCTTGTTTGAGAAAATCTTTATTGATCTGTGTCTAGGGTACATTAGTTCTAGCCTCCGTACAATGGCATATATTTTAGCCTGAAAATTGCCGCGGTATTTTCTAGGCTCAAGCATATTCTTACTTTTGTGTTGCGACTATAAATCCCAGCTTCTGTTCCTTCAGGAGTTTTGGAACCGTCTGTATACCAACAGCTGGCTGTCTTCTGTAGGTTGGTTTTATTCCAATCCCACTCATCTCTTTCAGTAAATAGTATGTTAAAGGACAGCTCGTGGTTGGTCCTGATAGGCATCACATCTGAAAGCATACCTAGGATGCTGTGACTCTTAGGTCATTAATTAGTCCATTGTGCCCCATAATGCTAGCCTGCGGCATGTTGATAGCCGCTTGTTGGAGTCGGTATGTTGTCCACCTAGTCTCCCTCTCCTTGTAGATATGGAGAGGTGGTAAGCCTAGGATGGATATGCTTGTCTCTGTAAGCTATAGAGTTTGGTTTTGGCCATCTGTTGTAGTCCTTTCGAAGACCAATCTATGGAACCATACACTATCATTGGTCTAATTACCGTAACATATTTTTCAGTATATTTATTGGGGACTTATACCCAGGATTTCCCACAAATTTTACGATGTATCCACAGGGACAGCCTTGCTTTGTGGATTACCTTTTCCAGGTGGAAGTTTCAGTTAAGTGATCTATCTAGCATGGCATTGTTTCATCTAATAGGGAAGGCGGTTCTTACAGTAACACGGAGTATGTGGAAGTGAATCTAATTTATTGAAAAGTTAGTGAAGCTATTGCAACACAGGCGGATATGTACAAAAGTTTTATACATTTAAAATTTCAGAGTAATAAACATCGAAACTAAACTTTTATTTATAGCAAAGCCGGGCTTCTTTAGGTCAGATTCTTGCTGTTATCGATTTTATTCATGGGAAGCTGTTGTATTCTTCAACACTGTCTTATCAGCTGTTCGATAGATTTTTATTGCAAATGATAATTATTAAATGGTTTTAAAACCGTTTTTTTTTTCATTTTTTCTTTGTCTTTTTTAATTTATAAGGATTCGTTGCACATCGTCTTAAAATTTTAATGATCAATTAATTGTAAACCACCCTGTATATTAATTCAACAGATACTTCACTAAGCGAACCTCTTGTATATAATTTATAAGTAATTGTCTCTAGAAAAACACACTTGCGGAAAGCCGTTTACGTTGAAAACGTAACAATGTGTATAAGATAGTTAATATTAGTATGTTACATAACTCATATCCCATTCAATACAGTCCACATAATCCGAGTACTGCAGATACTGCTGAGTAACCCGATATTATTTTATGATTCGCTTTAATTAACCTCTTGACCATAAAGCTTGATTTGGCAAGTCTATCGTTCACTAAATTTACTACCACATCGATAACCCTGAATATACTTGATTAATATTAGGAAAATAATGTACGTTTTGTTACTTCATGGGCTCTCATTAATTCTGAGGAATTTATTGCTTACAGGCAAGATTAAATGAAGTAAAAAAGATTTATGGAATTTGGTTAACGCGAAAATAGAATTGAATCCTTTTTTAAATTATCCGTAATTTGAGGAACGATTAATTTCATAATCTTTCATCATATTATATAACTGAAATTAAAGAAATACTCTAATCAACATTACCTTTCCTGTTGACATCCATATCTGTGCGTGTATGGATGAAATTTCACAGAGAACTAGTAGAAAAATAATAAAATTATGAATTAAATGTAAATTTAATCATATTCTTATTATAATGCCCATTAAATCAGTTTTAGACTTATCGCAAGTAAGATTATGTACAGATATTGATAAAAATTTTCGGATTACATACGACTTACATACTGTACTATTATATTTTTACGTCCTCGTAATTACTCGCAATAAGTAAACATGATATTAGTATTTAAACTGACTTCCAGCACGTAAGGAGTAAACAGAACAAGGCTGAGCACGAATTCCTATATAAAGGCTTAGTCCAACACCATACGCGATTGTGTCCACATGAATATTCGCCATGTGTCTGAAATGCCAAAAGTAGTTTGTTGTTTACATAAGCCATCAACCGCACAGACGTTTGATCTATCTCCAAGTCAATATTACTGTATTTTACAGCTTGGGGAAACCATTTGCATACCTACGGAATCTACTATACTTAGATTATAGGACTGGCATGAAAGTTTCTCTTATTAAAAGCATAATTAAAAGCAGACTCTTTTAACATAATCTATTAAAAATTTCATGTAAAAAAGCGTCGGTGATTTGTTGTCAGTCAAGGATATAAACCTAAATTTTTAAACAATATATTTATTTGATTATAATTATGAGGTTATCTTGTAGTAGATCTCAATTCACTACTTAAGAGACATACTTTTTCTGCAAACAAATTATTTCCTTTATAATTAAGTAGCACATGTACGATTTAACTATAATCTTTTCTCTACTGTGAAACGGAAGAAACGTTAGACCCAAATTCCTCACTATTTTAATTTAATGTTTGGTCATTAGGCGGTCTAACAACCCACAGCCTCTGTTTATTTACTCAAACTCGAATATTAACTTATAGAAATAAGAATAGTCAAGTTTCATTTTCAACCTCAAGCAAAGATATAGTTACGTCCCCCATAAAATTACCGCTACAAAAGGCATTTAAAAAATCTGTGATACAAAAGTTACTCCAGTCATGATTCAAACACAGATACCGACTAGCTTTGACACCACTGGACTGAGGCTGGTTAAAATCAGTATTTGGCGTGAGAAAATCGGATACCATAATCATGTCTACGTTCGGCAAATTATGTGAATCTCCATTCTGGAAACCCTCCCCATATCTGACAGTAATAAACACACTCTATTTAACATTCTGAATAGTAAAGGCACCGTTACTGCCGTGAATCCAAACTTTGTTCTAACGAGAACGACACGAAATAAGTCAAACGCATTTTACAGATGATCTGGAGCGTTCCGAGTCAGCAAGCATGTGACGTCTAACCAATGAGAGGGCGTTTATCTAATTGAAATAACGCAGGCAATTTCTATGGCCGCTGTTGTAGTTTGGATTGACTTCTTTCAATCACAGTTCCAACATTGTTGTTATTAGGTCAAAATTTTTATTTTTCAGTACTTTCAATGTATCTCAATTTTTTTGTGAACAGATCTATTGAAGAAGTGACCAGAGAACTGCCTGAACGATCCACTTATCCCGCTTTGTAATAGCACCCAATCGAGCCACTAACAGCCAATTGACAGAGTAAATGTTTCTTCAATCCTTTGTTGTCTCACTATAAGTTGCATTAATGGAATTCCGATAATCAATAGCGTGAATGTATTCGGGTATGACAATCAAACGAAATAGTTAGTATTACTAGGTGAGAATTCTCACAGAATACTTTGAAAAGCAGAACATTCCCGCGAAATCTTACATGATATACAGGCGGCACATGGAAGCCGTTTATTTATTTGAAACATATTAGTAGTTAATGTAGTCAATATAGTAGTGAAATTTTAACTAACATCATCATTTTGACTGAAAATAATGTCTGAAAGAAATATCTGAGAGTGCAATAATATTTATCCCAATGTCTGATTCAATTCAAATAGAAAATTTTATCAATCTTTGGTTACATTGGTACCATAGAAGAACTCGAACGTTTCGTATAATTTATGACAGCGTCGTAGATATAGTCGTAAAATATTTCATAAAATTTATTAAGTTTCCGTTGCCATGGATTTCGTGAAATTCCCCAACTAAAACAAATTACATTCTTGAATTTGGAAACATATAAAATGATAGCAGCGGCTATTGGCGAATTAAAATGTATTTACTATGTTGGTAAGCCTATAGATTTCAATTCGTTTCCCTTCCCCACGTCTTCAAGTACTCTAGCAGTTCTCCACGTGGAACTGTTCCCACGTGTAATCAAAACTGCTTTAAGACGGAATCGAAGTACAATATCTGGCAAAGCGGTAGATTTTCTACGTGCTGTCCAATACTTAGGGTGGTGCGACCTCTAATATTATTTCATGTCCACTGCCAGTGGAATTTCTTTTATCTTCGGGGGATCAGTATCTGCTATCGCGGTCTCACTTGGCTACTGTTTGTCCCCATATGACCGTGACGGCATCGGAATCCCATTTAGTTAACGTATCGAACTGAGAAACCCAACGCATGCAAATATTTTCGTAGTCTACGCATGTACACTTTACTTATCTATCACTAACTACCAACAAATAGCTATATCGTGTATTGTTGAAGTATGTTGTTTCGTTTATTTTATGTCATGGCAATGCTACCATAGAAATCTGGAGATTTAGATGAGTTTATGCGTTAAAATGTATCATTTTACAGCAAATTTACAATTTCACAATACTCTACAAAATAAAATAATTACATTTATAAATGAAATATTATGTAAAGTTTGGTTTTAAAACTGTTTTGAAATTTGTAGTTTATTATCCTGCCATGTCGTATTGCCTGTGGACTATTGATAATAATTGATAATAATAATTAACATTAGTCGAGATCAGGAGTCGGAAGGGGTACCTTTTTTTGCCAGAGCGCCAACCTAGAAACCTCCCCCCGTTTTTGAGGTCCCTGAACACGATGGTGGGGGTTCCACAATTTTTTTTCTTCGGCAACCCCTTCAAATTGGCCAAAAATAACTCCCAAAGTGCCCTTTTCCGTGAACCCATTATTTTCCCCAGGTTTTTCGACTAACTGTTATTCCCTCGAGTAGAACGGAAGGTCCCTCGAGGGATTTGACCTCAGCCAACCCCTATACCAGACTTCCACCCCTCGAGGGGGGTGGAAGATTGATATTTTTTTGTGGAAAAAAAATGATATTTTACAGGAGGTGAGTAGGGTGCTTATACCGGAGCTCACTCCTCCCCCTACCACTTTTCTGTGACGTCACAGGGGGCGTGGCCGGGGGGCGGGGCGCGGGGGGCGGGGCGCGGGTAATTAGGGTGGTGGGGGTAATTAGGGTGGTGGGGGGTAATTAGGGTGGTGGGGGGTAATTAGGGTGGTGGGGGGCAATTAGTGTGGTGGGAGGTAATTAGTGTGGTGGGAGGTAATTATTGTGGTGGGAGGTAATTAGAATGGTGTGATGTAATTGTAGTGGTGGGGGGTAACTAGAGTGGCCTGATGTAATTGTAGTGGTGGGGGGCAATTAGTGGAATGATGGGTAATTAGAGTAATTGCATGATGGATAATTATTGTGGTGGGAGGTAACTAGAGTGGCCTGATGTAATTGTAGTGGTGGGGGGCAATTAGTGGAATGATGGGTAATTAGAGTAATTGCATGATGGATAATTATTGTGGTGGGAGGTAACTAGAGTGGCCTGATGTAATTGTAGTGGTGGGGGGCAATTAGTGGAATGATGGGTAATTAGAGTAATTGCATGATGGATAATTATTGTGGTGGGAGGTAACTAGAGTGGCCTGATGTAATTGTAGTGGTGGGGGGTAATTAGTGGAATGATGGGTAATTAGAGTAATTGCATGATGGATAATTATTGTGGTGGGAGGTAATTAGAATGTTGTGATGTAATTGTAGTGGTGGGGGGTAACTAGAGTGGCCTGATGTAATTGTAGTGGTGGGGGGCAATTAGTGGAATGATGGGTAATTAGAGTAATTGCATGATGGATAATTATTGTGGTGGGAGGTAACTAGAGTGGCCTGATGTAATTGTAGTGGTGGGGGGCAATTAGTGGAATGATGGGTAATTAGAGTAATTGCATGATGGATAATTATTGTGGTGGGAGGTAATTGTAGTGGTGGGGGGTAACTAGAGTGGCCTGATGTAATTGTAGTGGTGGGGGGCAATTAGTGGAATGATGGGTAATTAGAGTAATTGCATGATGGATAATTATTGTGGTGGGAGGTAACTAGAGTGGCCTGATGTAATTGTAGTGGTGGGGGGCAATTAGTGGAATGATGGGTAATTAGAGTAATTGCATGATGGATAATTATTGTGGTGGGAGGTAATTAGAATGTTGTGATGTAATTGTAGTGGTGGGGGGTAACTAGAGTGGCCTGATGTAATTGTAGTGGTGGGGGGCAATTAGTGGAATGATGGGTAATTAGAGTAATTGCATGATGGATAATTATTGTGGTGGGAGGTAACTAGAGTGGCCTGATGTAATTGTAGTGGTGGGGGGCAATTAGTGGAATGATGGGTAATTAGAGTAATTGCATGATGGATAATTATTGTGGTGGGAGGTAACTAGAGTGGCCTGATGTAATTGTAGTGGTGGGGGGCAATTAGTGGAATGATGGGTAATTAGAGTAATTGCATGATGGATAATTATTGTGGTGGGAGGTAATTAGAATGTTGTGATGTAATTGTAGTGGTGGGGGGTAACTAGAGTGGCCTGATGTAATTGTAGTGGTGGGGGGCAATTAGTGGAATGATGGGTAATTAGAGTAATTGCATGATGGATAATTATTGTGGTGGGAGGTAACTAGAGTGGCCTGATGTAATTGTAGTGGTGGGGGGCAATTAGTGGAATGATGGGTAATTAGAGTAATTGCATGATGGATAATTATTGTGGTGGGAGGTAATTGTAGTGGTGGGGGGTAACTAGAGTGGCCTGATGTAATTGTAGTGGTGGGGGGCAATTAGTGGAATGATGGGTAATTAGAGTAATTGCATGATGGATAATTATTGTGGTGGGAGGTAACTAGAGTGGCCTGATGTAATTGTAGTGGTGGGGGGCAATTAGTGGAATGATGGGTAATTAGAGTAATTGCATGATGGATAATTATTGTGGTGGGAGGTAACTAGAGTGGCCTGATGTAATTGTAGTGGTGGGGGGCAATTAGTGGAATGATGGGTAATTAGAGTAATTGCATGATGGATAATTATTGTGGTGGGAGGTAACTAGAGTGGCCTGATGTAATTGTAGTGGTGGGGGGCAATTAGTGGAATGATGGGTAATTAGAGTAATTGCATGATGGATAATTATTGTGGTGGGAGGTAACTAGAGTGGCCTGATGTAATTGTAGTGGTGGGGGGCAATTAGTGGAATGATGGGTAATTAGAGTAATTGCATGATGGATAATTAGAATGGTGTGATGTAATTGTAGTGGTGGGGGGTAACTAGAGTGGCCTGATGTAATTGTAGTGGTGGGGGGCAATTAGTGGAATGATGGGTAATTAGAGCAATTGCATGATGGATAATTATTGTGGTGGGAGGTAATTAGAATGTTGTGATGTAATTGTAGTGGTGGGGGGTAACTAGAGTGGCCTGATGTAATTATAGTGGTGGGGGGCAATTAGTGGAATGATGGATAATTATTGTGGTGGGAGGTAATTAGAATGTTGTGATGTAATTGTAGTGGTGGGGGGCAATTAGTGGAATGATGGGTAATTAGAGTGGTTGGTAATTAGAATGGCGGATAATTAGAGTGGTGGGAGGTAACTAGGCTGGTAATAGGTAATTAGATGTAGTGCTGTGTAAGTATTGGAATAGGGTAATTGTTATGGTGGGGATAAGCTTATTCAGATAAAAGCGAAGGAGGAGGAAAATTGCTGTCATTGTTTTCTATATTCAGTATGCATTTGTGTACGCTTTGTGGTAAAAATTTTACTCGTAGTGACAACTTGCGGCGCCATCAATTGCAGTCATGTCTAGGGTCACAGAATGAAGGGCCCCCTGCAAAGCAACCTAGAGTTGATTCAACGCCTACAAACATGCAAACATGTAATGACTGTAATGTGACTTTAACGACAGCACAGATGAATTCACATAGAAGAACTCTACAACATAGAAATAATTCATGTGTTCCATGGGTGGATGGTGTGTCTATTTTCCAAAGTGCATTCAAGAATAGAATTGTCACGTATCGAGTGCACAGCGAAAATAATTATTTAGATTTCATATTGTTCTTCAACGAAATCAGACCGAAAATTATAAATCTCCTTGAAGAAGTATTGAGTGTCCATAGAGCAGTTAAAGTAAATATGGAAACTTTCGCTATGTATACATTACCTACGCAAGACGTGAGCGATATGAAGTCATTTAATACTTGCAACATAATTTTGGATGAAGGTGTGAATCTAGACGATGTTGTGGATAGCTTTGTGGATTCTATGGTCACGCAAAGTTCAGAGTTTCAAGAACGTGATTCAGGTATGTTTTCATTTGTTAAATTATAAAGATAAAAATTAATGATTATATCATTTTTAGGGTGGGCCCTCGAACGAATTGCTTTTGTAGAAATAAACGTTAATAAGTATAGTCCTCTTCGTGGCTCATCATATATCAAATTGCCGAAGTTCATCGAAAATAAGAAAGCAGTGGTAAATGTACAAAATCAGGATCAATGCTGTTTTGTTTGGGCTGTAACATCATCGCTGTACCTCCCAACTGGTCATGTATCGTTGACATCATCATATCCACATTTTTCAACAGTGTTAAACATAACAGGTATGAGTTTTCCAGTAAAGTTAAAAGATATTTCAAAATTTGAGGAATTGAACAATATCTCGGTTAACGTATACGGGTTAGAAGAAAAATTTGAAAATAACAAAGTAATATATGAAATAGTTGGGCCTTTGCGTTACTCGGGGAGGAAATTGTTTAGACATGTAAATTTACTACTAATTTCTGGTGAATGTAATGTTGATGAAAATCACTGTTGTAATGTAGATTGTGCGAATAGTCACTATTGTTGGATCAGAGATTTGTCCAAGTTAGTTTCAAGTCAAGTTTCCGGTAGCGATCATAAAAAACATTTTTGCGATGGTTGTTTACTATACTTTAATACTGAACGTCACTTATTTCAACATCAGAGAAACGATTGTAACCATATTTACACAACAACACCCACAACAAATATACGTATTGATAAGTTCGGAAAGGATGTACCTGGAAATATCTTAAAATTTGAGAATATCGAAAAACAAATGCAAGTACCATTCGTGGTATATGCCGACTTTGAGTCAATATTAAAACCTATCGCCACCTGCGAGCCAAACCCCGAACGCTCTTTCACGAATAAAACGTTTATACATGAATCTTACTCTTTCGCATATTATATTAAGTGTTCTTTTGACAATTCTTTATCTAAATTTGAATTGTACCGGGGGACTCATGCATCTCAAGTTTTTGTAAATCATATAGAGGCAGATTTACGAAATATATATAATCAATATATGAAAGATATAGTCCCAATGGATACACTCACAGCACAAGAAAGGCAAGATTTTGAAAGTGCGACCCTATGCGGTATATGTGCAAAATCTTTCGAAGGAGCGGACGTAAAAGTTAGAGACCATTGTCACTTAACGGGTAAAGTAAGGTTCGGTGCGGCACATTCCATCTGCAATCTTAATTACAAGTTACCGAGTTTTGTGCCGATAATTTTCCACAATATGAGTGGATACGATAGTCATCTGTTTATCAAGGAGTTGTGCAAACATAAGGATAAAATTAGTGTAATAGCACAAAATAAAGAAAAATATATATCTTTTACAAAACATATTTATATGCACGACTATGTCAATAATAAAGGTGAAATAAAAATGAAATATTTACAACTACGATTTATCGATAGTTTTAAATTCTTATCAGCATCATTACAAAATTTAGGTGCAAATTTAAGCGATGATCAAATGGAGACAACGCGGAGTTTTTATAACGATAGCGATAAGTTTAATTTAATGAGGCAAAAGGGTGTATTCCCATATAGTTTTATGGATAGTTTAGATAAATTAAATAAAACGGAATTACCAACAAAAGAGGAATTTTATGACACTTTAAATAAAGAACATATATCAGATGAGGACTATCGGCGTGCTAACCAAGTGTGGAATCTATTCGAATGTGACAATTTGGGTGACTATTCAGATCTTTACTTAAAATCAGATGTGCTTCTGTTATGTGATGTTTTTGAGAATTTTCGTAGAATTTGTTTAGATAAATATCAATTAGATGCAGCACAGTATTACACAGCCCCTGGATTATCGTGGGACGCTATGTTAAAATGTACCGGGATAGAGCTTGAATTGCTAACTGAAATAGATATAATTCACTTTTTTAAGAAAGGCATACGTGGTGGAATAAGCCAATGTTCGGAAAGGAAACATATTGCAAATAATAAATTTCTACCAAATTACGATCCGAATGAACCATCGTCATTCATAACATATCTAGATGCCACGAACTTATATGGAAATAGTATGTCGAAAGTACTGCCAACAGGGGGCTTCGCATGGTTGTCCGAAATAGAAATCGATGATTTAGACATTATGAGTATTTCAGATGAAAGTCCCCAAGGGTACGTTTTTGAGATTGACATACATTATCCACAACACTTACACGACTTGCATTCAGACCTCCCCTTTTTAGTTGAGAGCATTGCCCCTCCCGAATCAAAATTAAAAAAGCTGATACCAAATCTTAACGATAAGAGAATGTACGTGGTACACTACGTAAATCTAAAGCAAGCTATTAATAATGGTCTGATAATTACGAAAATACATAGAGTTCTTAAATTCAATCAATCGGCATGGTTAAAGAAATACATCGATTTGAACACCGACATGAGAAATAGAGCAACAAATAAATTTGAAAAAGATTTTTATAAATTAATGAATAATGCGGTGTTTGGTAAAACGATGGAAAATGTCGACAATAGATTGGATATAAAGTTGGTAACTCATTGGGAGAGTATTAGACGTAGTATGGGGGCAAATGCATTCATATGTAGACCGAACTTTAAAACTTGTTCAATATTTACCGAGGATTTTGTGGCAATCCATATGGGCCAGCAAAAGGTAGTTTATAACAAACCAATTTATGTAGGTTTTTGTATCTTGGAATTGTCAAAGACGGTATTGTACAACTTTTTGTATAACGTGATCAAAAAAGAGTTTGGGGATAAGGCGTCTCTTTTATACTGTGATACTGATAGTTTGATTCTAAAAATAATGACAGAAAATTTTTATGACTTTATAGTAGATAACCAGGACAAATTCGATACTTCAAATTATCAAGAAGGAAATATATTTAATATCCCGAAGGGTCCATCAATTTTAGGAAATTTTAAAGATGAATTCCCGGCAGATCCAATAATAAGTTTTTATGGCACCGGAGCAAAAGCATATTACGTACAATCTGTAGGTAAAGAACTAAAGAAAGCCAAAGGCGTGAAAAGATCAGTTATTCAAAAAGAGCTATCGGCACATGATTACAGACAAATTGTTGAACAAGGTGGTGTAGTATTTAGAAAAATGAACATGTTTCGCAGCGTTTTGCATGATATTTATACAGAAATGAAGAACAAAGTAGCTTTGTCTTACCACGACGATAAACGTTTTCTTATTCCCAATACAACAAAGACTTTACCATGGGGTCACTCTGATATACAATTTTTTAAAACCGAACCAGAACAAAACATGCGGTGGTTAATGGCAGCCATAAATGATGTTGAGCGTAGTTCTGTAGAAAACAATAAGTTAGATGTATTACTCGCAGCAATGGCGGAGTTAAATCCACCTAACTAAAGAATGAAATAAAATATATGTACATTGAACGCAAAGGTTCAGAACAGTATAAATAAATTATATGATCAACTGGAGAACTCATTGACTTGTCAATTTGTGCACATCGACTTTTTAATTATTTCTTTTGTCATTTTTACGGTTTTCTTGTAATTATACTGTACATGTTTTTCTACTTGTATATAATAATTTGTAAGTTTCAGTTTGTAATTTTAAAGCAATGAGGATGAACCACACCCGTCCCCCACGCTCATCCCCACTCCTCGAGTGGGGGTATGCCTGGTTAGCAAAGCCGAAAGACTCTGCCAAACATTCTCTTTGCTTTTCATCGTCGTCGAGTGTAGTTTGTTCTCCGTACTCTCCGTGATTTCTGCACCTCACTGGGTTTTTTCATTCTTTTCGACTTGTGCTCCATTCGACTTGTGTTCTTTTCATTTGTATTTTCTTGTATATTGTCGCGAAACGATGGCCAGAGGTAACAAAAAATCATCTGGAGATGGTCGTCGTGCCAATAAGGCCAGAAACGCCAACGCCAATGCCGAAGCAGCAAATGCTTCAAATGTATTGTCCGGGTTGACACCGGTCCCCGGGTGCAGCCAGAGCTCCGATGATTCTTCTGACGCGGATTTTTTGAAGAACATGGAGGACAGGGAGCTCATGCGGATGGCTCTTATGTCCCTATCAGGAATATACAAAAAATATTACGATTTACATGAGGCAAATGTTGCGGCCTGCCAAAACGACCGCGAGGAAGACGTTAGAGCTAGGGCGATGATAGAAGAGGGTGAGGCCATGATTGCAAGAGCTAATGCAATGGTAGCAGAGGCTGGCACAATTTTGGCCAATATACAGACGCGTCGCGCCGATTTGGCAGAGTCGCAAGCGATGGTGGATGGTATTGTCCGGAAAATAAAAAAAATTAAATTAAGGCGCGATAAACAGTGAAAGGCAAGGTGAAATTTTTTGTTTTTTTTTGTATGTATGTCTTTCATTTTTTGTATGTATTTTTTAGTATTAAGTTAAATTTTTTACATCTTTTTTTTGTATATATTTTTTTAAATTTTTTAGCACTAAGTTTATTTTTATACATCTTTTTCTATATAATTTTTTTTACATTTTTTTAGTATTAAGTTTATTTTTTTACATATTTTTTCTATATAATTTTTTCCTATACAATTTTTAATATTAAGTATTTACTTTTTCCTTTTTAGTTGTATGTATGATATTTCTATCATTTTTTTTTTTTTGTATGTAATAACTTCAAAATAATGTAATAAAAATAACAATTGAAATGTTTATTTTATTGCAAGATCTCTACCCCAAAGATTTAATTACAAAAAAAATGATTTCTAGATTAAGAAAGTGTTAGTTAAGTAAGAGTGTTAGCTTTAAGACAGTGCCATGACGTGCAAGCAGTTAAGCAAATTAAAGAGTAAGTACAAATTTTGTAATTTTTGTCTGAATCAGCCGTATTAAACCCTTCAGGTGAACATCCTATCAATAAAACCTATGTATGCCGCTACGCGGGCAAGGGGCGCAAAAGTCAGAAATTCCATCTTAGTACCTTATATGTAAGAATAATGACTTTTACACTTATGCGAATTCGCTACATATAAACGTATCCCTGAGGGGATAACTGCTTCTGAAACTTCGATACTAGGCTTCTAGAATAAATAATTCCATTAAATATTAAAGTTAAAGCGAATGCTAAAAAAAATCGAACTTTCTTAAATAACGACTTGTCTATTGATTTTGTGAGAAAATTATAACAGACAAAGGTTATTCTAAATTAAATTTTCTAAAATGTCTCTTTACGTTTTTTGAATTAATTTATATTATTGTTGTACATGCAATATTAAGGACATAAATAAAAACAAACATTAATGGAGTGCACATTTATTATTCATTTTCTTATACATAAGTAAATACATCATCTATCTATGCATATATTTTTATTAAAGAAAGTAAATAACTTTAAACAAAAGCAGTATTTCGAATCCAGCTGTTATTTTCTTCAGATAATCCCAACCATTTGACAAAAACCTTATTCCCTCTCTTTTTTAAAACCTTCTCGACCAGATAAACGTCTGGGTACTTAGCTTTTTGTAGTTCCATTTCATAAAAACATCCCTTTATTGGTTGACCATGCATATCTTGAATTAAATAAGTCCTCGGATAGCTCACGTTTACTTTAACAACTTTGAACAGTTCAGTTGAGTAGTTTGGCGTATATCCTTTGTCAAATACACCTTTGTATTTGCTTATTCGAACTATGTCGCCAACATGAAATTTAGGTTTTAAAGCAATCTTAATTTGATCATATGCTTTTAAACGTGTAGTTGGTTTCACATCAGTCGGTTTCATACCAATTGTACGATGTACTTTATTATTGTACATATTTGTAATGTTGGGCAGAATGTCAACCCATTTGTATTTACCTCTAGCAGAGAATTCTTTATAGAGCCAATTTTTTAGTGTTCTAATTACTCTCTCAGCGATAGCAGCTTTTTTCGTACTATACGTAGAGTAATGATTTATATTGTATTTTTTCATTAAAGCAGAAAATTTTGTATTGTAAAATTCTGTACCTTGGTCGCTTTGAAGATTTTTAGGTGAATAGTTTGATTCTTCCAATATGCCTCTCATGCCCTTCGTAATTTCCATACCTGTTTTATTTTTTACAGGTCTAGTCCACACATATTTGGAGTAACAATCTATCACGACAAGAATATAGTGACATCCTTTATTATCATGAGCATATGGTCGCATCTCAATCAAGTCCATCTGCCATAAATCGCCATACCCTTTTATTATTGTTCTCCTTCTACGGAAATTTTTACGAACTGGTTTGTGTAGCTCCTCAACGACTGCTCTTTTTATAATACTGGACTCCATCATAAAGTACCTGACTGGTAGGTGTTCACAAGTAAACTAATTTTTAATAAGTCAATTCTTCTAATATACTAATGGACTTTGTTTATAGTTAATCCTTTTTTATTTTTAATATGTCCCAATGCAGCAGCGGTGTCCGCAATTTCATCCATCATCTGCTGTTTATCAACACCCACCATCTTAACATCAAGTGATTTGGTTTGTGAAGGTGCGCTTATCAGACGGGATTCTTGAATAGTGCTGAATACCTTCTCTATTGCATTGGTATTGTCTTCAACTAATTTCTTAACATCTGAAATTTCTGTGTTGATATACTGTCGCACTTCATTAATCATCTCGGTAATTTTGTTGTGTACAAAAGTCTGTTGGTTCTCGAAAAAGGCACTATGTAACTCTTTCATGCATTTTTCTACATAATTACGAGTTACACCATCACGACTATCCACTGGCTCTCCAATATTTTTTAAACGTTTATTTTGAATATCAAAGTGATTGTCTACGGTTACAATAAAACCAACGCCTGGTGGTCCACGTACAATCATTGACTTATTTAAGGCACTTCTTCGTCTCCCGAACTTGTCAATTGTGTTTACAGCTGCCATTTCTCTTTGCATTTGAGATAATTTCGACATTTCGGCGTTCTATATACTAGTTATGGGAGCAGTCAGATTAAAAGTAATATTGCTAATAGATTATTCCCTCTTCTCGAAGTTCCTGGACTAAACTAACAATTTCGTTGTCGACATTGTTGTTACCTGCCATTTTTGAACTATAGAGCAGACGCAAACGATCAACCAATTCTTTCGGTTTGTTCCAGTAGACATAGTCCACACCTTTGCTATTGTATAGTTTGTGAGTAGGCATTTGTGGAAAGCCCGATCCAGCCCTAGATCTTGTCGTTACTGTGGAAGATACCAACGGTTTTATAATATCATTGAATTTCTTCCATTTTTTCCTATTCAAGCCCTCTTTTGAATCATAATTTATATATGGTGCATTTGTTTTCTTTAATATTGTCCCGTATATTTTATGCTCTTCGTCGTCAGTAGTGGCTACATCACTACGTAGAATTGATGGATATTTCATAAATATTATATCATACAACTCAGGACTGCCAGGGTAAATTCCCAGTCTCTTATCGCCACGCCACAAAATGATATTTCCCTTATCAAAGCGTACTTCACTATTACCTATACGTAGTTTATCTGTCTGAGGGTCTAAACGAACACCATATACTGTATCATATTTGGGATCGTTAGACTTTAGATTTTCTAAATGATTTTTGAGTACATCGTGTTGTTTCTCTGTGCGGTAAGTGGAACTTGCTGTACTTGGGGTGCTCATTAACGATGATTTCGGTGGTGTATCCATAAAATATGTTACTTCATCACTAGTTTCAGGCACTGCACTGGTACTAGCTCTTACACCCTCTTGGGTCTGTGTTGGCGATTTCTCTTGTGATTTTACTTCTGAAGCGGATGATATGACCTTTAAAGGTTTCGTTATGGGCTCAAATATCTTCTCCATCGTTAATGTATTCTCCACATCTCTATTCTTGAGGGAATTGAATTTCTTACGTACAGAATCGGTAGCCTCAATTAGTTGACGTTTTATATTTATTTCAATTCCTATGTCTCTATCCATATGAGTGTTTTGCTTCATATCACCAGTAATCTTCATTTCTTATAAATCATCGGCGAAGTAATCCCGATGCTGTCTTCAGATCGATTGAAGTCCTTATTAAAATACATTACGGATATATGAAACTATCAAGACCTTTCCTATATCGCCCCTCATTCACTTCTCTCTCCTTATCAATTACAAGAAATCCATATTTTTCTTTCCAACATTCTGCACACATATCTTGAAATTGCTTAAAATGTACGTCTGGGGAGACATGATCAGAGAAAATGTGATGTAAATTCATATCGTCCTGTTTGAAGATTGCTATGAAATTACTATTGTCCCTTACCAGTTGTTTAGGCACGCGAGAATATGTTTGCGCTAAATAAAAACAGTCTACATTTTTATGGCGCCCCATGGAGAAAAACGCACGAATTACATCTTGCTTTTCACATATAACGTCATCAAATATAAATATAGAATCAGGTTTAGCGTCGGATGGTTGCACTATTTCTGCATTATTACTAAAGGTGTAAAATCCTAGTCCCTTAATAGGTTCTAATATCTTACGCAAATACTCATACTTGGGTTGATAAAGAGACTTGGAATATAAATATATATTTGCAAAGCGTAATCCAAGGGGGTGAGTAAGCAGAGATATAAGTAAATTTGTTTTGCCACAGGCACTTGGACCGATTAATAGACCGCGAATAGTTGAGGGAAGTAACGGACCATGGCGCGGTTCGGTTTGTAACCCACTTCCAACTTTTTCATCCAAATTGTCTATAGAAAATTTTTGTCTCTGCTTCACAATGCGCATCGTAACACGGTTGAATAATATATAAATGAATGTACGTAATGCAATAGTTATTTAAATGTTGTCAGTCAAGCAACACACATCTAAAAACTGCCAACGTCATCGTTTAAAGGCAGGTAAAGGGATAGTAAACTCACTAATAAATAAACTTCCCTTTGAATTGCATTTACCGGGAGGTTATCAGTATTGTGGTCCAGGCACCAAATTAAAAAAAAGGTTAGCTCGAGGTGATCCAGGTATAAACAAGCTCGATACTGCATGCAAGGAGCACGATATTGCATACGATCAAAACTCGAGTGATTTAACTGCCAGACACAAAGCAGACCATAAACTTGAACACGCTGCCTGGAAAAGAGTTCAATCTAAAGACGCAAGTATTAAAGAGAAGGCTGCTGCGTGGTTGGTTACCACCATAATGAAAGGAAAACAGCGTCTCGGCATGGGTTGTGGGTCAACAACATCCCGTGTAATAAAAAGAAAAAATACTAAAAATAAAAGGAAATGTGAGAAGAAGATGAGAAAGGTGGCTTTCGGTGCTGGAATAGTGCACAAAGTGCGGGATGACCTGCGTAAAGCCGGTGGCAGGCGGTCTATTGCTAAGGACACGAGAAAAGTTACACAAATAGCACTTCAAGCAGCGCGACGTCACATGAGGGCTTCTGGTGGAAAACGGAATATTCGTACACCTAGAATCATACCGATTCCGAAAGTTGGTGGAATTCTTCCTTTAATACCTATTTTTGCTGGATTATCGGCGTTAGGTAGTTTGGCTGGAACTGCGGCAGGTATAGCTAAAGCTGTAAATGATGTTAAAACAAGCAGAGAGGAATTGGCTGAAAAAAATCGACATAACAAACAAATGGAGGCCATTGCAATAGGAAAAACTGGCAAAGGGCTATACTTGAAACCATATCGTAAAGGATTAGGTCTTTATCTAAAACCACAAAGTTCAAAAAACTATTAGACACCCTGCCTCGAAAGCCTCTCACCAACTACGACCTTAAATATTATGCTGAGAGGTTGAGTGTGCCCTATTTTCGAGGTATATTTATGCGCGACAATCTTCCAAAATCAGGACCACGTTATAATGAATCCGTCATCATAAATTTGGAAAGTATAACTGGTCCTGGGACACACTGGGTGGCATATAAAAAACGTGGTAGCATAGTGACATATTTCGATAGTTTTGGTGATTTACCCCCACCTAGAGAATTAGTTTTATACTTGCGCAAGGGTCCAAATTTCACCGATAAAATCCACTATAATTACGAGCGCCTACAAAATTTCAACACAGTGTGGTGTGGTCATTTGTGCTTAAAGTTTGTTTCTTCAAAATTTAAATAAAACTATAATGGCTTCTGTGACACCATCAATGGATCGAGATACAATTAAACGGATGGGTCACTCATTGATTGCATTCTCTAGACTACGCAGCCTGTTGAAGATGAGCAAAGAACAACTTTCAGATATGCCTAAAGAGGTAATGATTGGGTGTGCTGCACATGAAATTGCGTTAGTATGGGATAAACTTCCCGAACATCTTCAAAATGATATTGATATCTTAAAATATCAATACTGCCAAGAGCATTATTCGAGCGATGATAAAGATGTTGATGTTAATGATGGTCCATCACCTCGAAAAATATTTTGTTGTTACTGCAAAATACGTGATGTGAATATAGCGTCAAATAATGATATATCTCCATCACCACTCAAGAAAAGAAAATTATACCATAATTATTGCTGTAAACCGCAATAAATTCACACAACAATGCCTAAATAACATCAGTCATGTCGCACACTTTTACACTATCGAGCCGCTCAAGCGTGCTCAGTGCAGAATTTTATCCTCCAATTCAATTAAGTATGGGTAGCCGATATGGACTGGGATTAATTGGATTCTATTCGTACAACTCTATATTCAATGTTGACGAGACAAATAATAGTTTCTGTTATAAAACTGGACCAAAAGTAACCCCTACAATTCTCCACATACCATACGGGGCCTATGAAATTGATGAAATATACCGGGCAATACTGAAAGCTATGCCAAATGGCAAAAGCAAGGAAGAAAAGGAAAAGTTATTTCGGCTACAAGCAAACAACAATACGTTGAAATGTGAAATTTGGTCAAAATATGGGATTGACTTTTCACAAAAAAACTCTATTGGTAGTTTGTTGGGATTTGAACCGACGTACTTAAATCCAAACAAGAACCATGAATCAACACTCCCTGTTGATATTATGAAAGTAAGGATGATACGTGTGGATTGCAATATTATTTCTGGAGCGTATTTAAACACCATTAGATCCCACACTCTTTTCGAGTTTGACATAGATGTTGAACCTGGTTACAAACTTACTAGGGAGCCAGCCAACATCATATATTTACCTGTTACACCCGAAGGGCGCCAGTACATCGATAACATTACACTACGCATATTGGATGACAATGGTGATTTAATTAATTTTCGGGGTGAGAAGATTATTGTAAAGCTACAATTGAAGCAGTTTTGATCTAACTGTCAAGAAAATGGGTTTCCGATATAACCAACAATGGCGTAATGTGATCTACGATAAAAAGAATAGTGAGTGTGAAAAGCGATTCATTCAGCGTGTACATCTTAAACACGTAAGACCTAGATTGTCGGCTGCAGACCGCATATTTCTCCAGTCCGTTGGATTAAAATTGAGAGAAGATTAAATAATGGCGACTATTACATCTAGTGATAAACTTGACGTGTTCGACGAACCTGTGTTTGATCAGTCTCTTGTCAGTTTACATGAGCATACGTATAAACCATATGGATCGCCATATTATAGGAACTCTGATGAAATACGTATTCCTATTAATTTTCAAGATCTCATACTTGACATTGCAGACAGTTATATTTATATAGAAGGAAAATTTACACCTAGCGACATTACCAAACGGTGTTATCTATCTAATAATGCACTAGCTTTTCTCTTTGAGGAGATCAGATACGAAATGGGTGGAGAACAAGTGGCCGTCGTTAGAAAGCCTGGTATCACTACAACAATGAAAACGATGGTATCATATGGGCAAACACATCTCCGATCCCTGTTAACCACAGGTTGGGGTCTCACCCAACAGAAGCAGGATATTTTAGATACTACCAGTCACGTGTTCAGTGGTAGACTTCCTCTTAAATATCTCATGGGATTTGCAGAAGATTATACCAAAGGTATTTTAAATGTAAAGCAAGAATTAATTTTAATCATTTCTCGATCCTTCAACGATTGTTATATTGGTGAAGTTGATGCAGAGCTGGAAATTAGCAAAATTGAGTGGAAGATTAGACATATTGTTCCTGAAGATAGACAAAGGCTTAAACTATTAAGCCGCATCAATAAGAGCAGTAATAATGCTAAAATTAAGATGGCTTATCGTATGTGGGATTTATATGAGTTACCTACTTTACGCGATACTGCTTCTGACATATGGGCTGTTAAAACCACTAGCAGTCTTGAGAGACCTCGATACATCGTTATCGGATTTCAAAACAATGACAATTCCAATAATAGGAACCAGGATGCCACAAAGTTTATACCTGCAGATATTAGTAATATTCGACTATATCTGAACGCTGAAGTATTTCCATATGAACGTTGGAATTTAGATTTCGTTAAAAAACTCGACTCTGCAGCCTACTATGCCTATGAAAACTTTCAACGTAGTTACTATGATAAAGATATGGGTGAACCTATGATGGATCTTAGCGAATTCAGAAAAAATCCATTGTTTGTTATTGATTGCTCTCGTCAACCGGACGCAATTAAATCATCCACTGTCGACATAAAAATAGAATTTGAAACACGAAAAACGAAATTCCCCGAGCAAACTCGAGTATATGCTCTTATACTTCACGATGCTTATTTAACGTACAGCGCATTGGATGGTTCAGTCCAGAACGGCTTTATTGGTGCTAAGTAAAAGACTATAATATGGTGCGTTTAAGTAGTACATTTCCTACTTTGATCATTGACTTACAAAGTTTTCAATATAATGACAATGAGTTTATAGTGAAAGAATTGGCTGCTGTCTGCTGTAACACTAAACAACAAGCACATTATATTTTCAAACCACCATATACATTCTCATTTAGCACGTGGTGAAAAGGTGCAATACCAGTGGTTGGAAAATAATTTCCATGGTTTAAAATGGAGTCATGGATATATTCAACTGGAAAAATTGCCACTAATCTTTGAACGACTTTGTCAGAATGCTGTTAACAACTATCGACATAATTTACAATTAAACAATGTAATAATACTATGCAAAGGTGTGACGAAGAAGAATTTCCTATTACAATATCTGCGGTGGAATAAAATTTTAGTTCTTAATGACTATTCACCGCCTCTACCTAATCTTAAATCATTGACTATACCAGAATGTTTGGAACATTATCATTATAATAATTGTCATTGTGCTCTCGCAAATGTTCACTTTCTTTACAAATGTATTGTAGATTTAAATATAAAATTGGAATAAAAACTCTTTAGGTTTATTAAGGTATATCTTTTAGTTATGTAATCAAGAATAGGTAATAAAATACACGTATTATTTTAATATTTGTTTTATTTCTAACCTCATCGTAGTACGAAAATACAAAGAAAAATTTTAAGATACTATAATTGTATATTGCATAATAAAATAATACAATAATTGTTTATATCTAATAATAAATACAACACATAGAATTATTTAACTGCTTGTATCATCATCAGACTGGTCCAGTTGATATTTTTCAATAAGTTCCTTAGGCAGGTACTTTACTATGTCATATAGAAGGTGTCTTAGTTCTATTCTAACCATATGCTCACAAAATTCGTCCAAATTTAAAAAGCCTCTTGAATATTTGTAACATAGATTTGCACCAGCAGCATACATCCTGCAATCTTTTTCAACGCGTCTTGTTTCTTCAACATCGTAGAAGACATTTGTATCATAAACTAATGAATGCTGCGAATCCTTGATTAAGTCACTTAGTTCACAAGACAACCTTTCAATGGCCGATTTAATGTCTTCTGCCCGTACCCACCGTTGAGCTGAATATTGCATCCACATTGTGCCAGTTGGACTAAACTAAAAAAATAAAAAACAAACATATTAATCATACATATTCAGAAAGGATAATTTTTTTATCAACTTACACAAAATGTGATGATGAAAATATATTGTAGAAGTCCATTTGTTATTATTTACTATATAACAATTATTTCATATATTTGCAAGTGAATCAACAATATTACTCCCAGCATACTTTCAACTGTATTCCATTTACTAATATAAAATTAAAATTAATAACTAACGCAACCATGCTCTTTACTAATATAAAATTAAAAATTAATAACTAACGCAACTATACAATATCTCAACTAACAGCCAAAACGTAACATTACACTGGGTTTTGCACCGTTATACACCGGAGAACTCTGACCTAGATATGTCAGTGTGTATTTACCAGATAAATTGATTTTGCTCATAAGATCCTCACTCACAATTTCAACAACTCGTTTTGGTAGAAATGATTTGAAAGATGTAATTGTGCTTTCCTCAAATAAATGTACTACTATTGATTTTCCAAATCGCGTATTGACAGCAGAAATTTTCTTAATGATATATGGTTTATGTAAAATTAATGATGAAATAGACTTTTGTTCTAAGACCTCTGTAGATTCATTGATCATTGCATTAAGTGCAAATAAGTCGTAATCAGAAATTGCCATAATTAAATCGAATGTATACAGTGAAAGAATTACAGAAAGTAATATAAAATATTGCTCACTTGAAATAATTCGGATAGTTGCACAACATTCACTTGCTAGCTCTTGACTTATCGGCGATAGGTTTTAATTGTGTGATGCAGAAGCATTGCATTCTATTTATATTAGTAGAGTCATCCCCACCACTACAATTACATTAGGCCACTCTAGTTACCCCCCACCACTACAATTACATCACACCACTCCAATTACCTCCCACCACCCTAATTGAGTCATCCCCACCACAATAATTATCCATCATCCAACTACTCTAATTACCCATCATTCCACTAATTGCCCCCCACCACTACAATTACATCACACCATTCTAATTACCTCCCACCACTCTAATTACCCATCATTCCACTAATTGCCCCCCACCACTACAATTACATCAGGCCACTCTAGTTACCTCCCACCACAATAATTATCCATCATGCAATTACTCTAATTACCCATCATTCCACTAATTGCCCCCCACCACTACAATTACATCAGGCCACTCTAGTTACCCCCCACCACTACAATTACCTCCCACCACAATAATTATCCATCATGCAATTACTCTAATTACCCATCATCATTCCACTAATTGCCCCCCACCACTACAATTACATCAGGCCACTCTAGTTACCCCCCACCACTACAATTACATTACAACATTCTAATTACCTCCCACCACAATAATTATCCATCATGCAATTACTCTAATTACCCATCATTCCACTAATTGCCCCCCACCACTACAATTACATCAGGCCACTCTAGTTACCTCCCACCACAATAATTATCCATCATGCAATTACTCTAATTACCCATCATTCCACTAATTGCCCCCCACCACTACAATTACATCAGGCCACTCTAGTTACCCCCCACCACTACAATTACCTCCCACCACAATAATTATCCATCATGCAATTACTCTAATTACCCATCATTCCACTAATTGCCCCCCACCACTACAATTACATCAGGCCACTCTAGTTACCTCCCACCACAATAATTATCCATCATGCAATTACTCTAATTACCCATCATTCCACTAATTGCCCCCCACCACTACAATTACATCACAACATTCTAATTACCTCCCACCACAATAATTATCCATCATGCAATTACTCTAATTACCCATCATTCCACTAATTGCCCCCCACCACTACAATTACATCAGGCCACTCTAGTTACCTCCCACCACAATAATTATCCATCATGCAATTACTCTAATTACCCATCATTCCACTAATTGCCCCCCACCACTACAATTACATCAGGCCACTCTAGTTACCTCCCACCACAATAATTATCCATCATGCAATTACTCTAATTACCCATCATTCCACTAATTGCCCCCCACCACTACAATTACATCAGGCCACTCTAGTTACCTCCCACCACAATAATTATCCATCATGCAATTACTTTAATTACCCATCATTCCACTAATTGCCCCCCACCACTACAATTACATCAGGCCACTCTAGTTACCCCCCACCACTACAATTACATCACACCATTCTAATTACCTCCCACCACAATAATTACCTCCCACCACACTAATTACCTCCCACCGCACTAATTACCTCCCACCACCCTAATTGCCCCCCACCACCATAATTACCTCCCACCACACTAATTACCTCCCACCACACTAATTGCCCCCCACCACCCTAATTACCCCCCACCACCCTAATTACCCCCACCACCCTAATTACCCGCGCCCCGCCCCCCGGCCGCGCCCCCTGTGACGTCACAGAAAAGTGGTAGGGGGAGGAGTGAGCTCCGGTATAAGCACCCTACTGAGGTGTTTCTGTGAGGAAGGTGGCAGGTTACCATGGTTGCGTAGCCATCCCCGGGTATTGTTTTACCCTTCAAAAGGGTGGAAAACAAATTTTTTTTTTTTTTTTTGGGAAAAATAATATTTTGGAGGAGGCGTTTCATTGAGGAAGGTGATACGCCTACTACAAAATATTATTTTTTTCCCACTTCTTCAAAGGATGAAAACAACCCCCGGGGTTGGTTATACAACCCTGGTCACCTGCCACCTTCCTTAAAGAAACACCTCCTTCAAAATAATATTTTCTTTACAAAAAAAATCAAATGTCCACCCCCTTTGAAGGGTGAAAATAATCCCCGGTGGTGGTTACACAATCCTGGTCACCTGCCATCTTCCTCAAAGAAACGCCTCCTACAAAATATTATTTTTTCCCAAAAAAAATTAATATTTTCCACCCCTTTGAAAGGTGACAACACCCCGGGGATGGTTACGCAACCGTGGTCACCTGCCACCTTCCTCACAGAAACACCTTCTGTAAAATATCAAATTTTTTCCACAAAAAAAATTCAATTTTCCAATCCCCCTAGAAGGGTGGAAACCTGGTGTGGGTGGCTGAGGTCAAATCCCTCGAGGGACCTTCCATTCTACTCGAGGGAATAACAGTTAGTAAAAAAACTGGGGAAAATAAACGGGTTCGCGGAAAAGGGCACTTTGGGGGCGGATTTTTACCAATTTGAAGGGGTTTCCGAGGAAAAAAATTGCGGGACCCCCCCTCATCCTGTTCAGCGACCTCGGAAACGAAGGGTGACCTCTAGATTAGCGCTCTGGCAAAAAAGCAAAATCCCGAAAAAATCCCAACTCCTGACCTCGACCATATACGCTTTTAGCTGATCCCAATCATGCACAGCTTAGAGTTACAGGCAGAATGTAAGTAGCGTTATTCAAAATTCTAAAAATTCTAACCAGATATCGAGAAACTAGCTCACACCAGAGAATACCAGAACAAAGAAAAGAAAGAAAGAACAATGACCACTTTCAGAAAAACTCTCTCCTAACATTGTAATACACTGGATGCTTTACCACAAATCTCCCTCCCCCCCCCCCCCTGCAAGCTGGTTATATCTGGGTACATTAAGAAAACATGCAATATTTATAAGGATGTGGATAATCTCCAAATTACAAACTAACTGCAAAAGTTTAAGATGTTGAAAACAATGATACTGTGCAAGAAATTAATTTAAACTAAAAGAAAATAAGACCCACGCAGAAATAATTTCATAAGGTTTCTCTTAGATTCTTGAATTGATCCAAAAACAATGAAATTATAGAGGATATTTACGGCGAATCAGGTAGATTTGTTAACCAACTGGCAATTGAAATTTTCAAATATATCTCGTAGACGACTGGGCAACCAAACCATAAGAAACTGTTTACGAAAAAGCCAGTTTAGACTTTACAAGGTAGTAACAAATTCCATATTAGAGAACTTGCCAGACATCAATTACCATAGTGTAAATATGGGCCGACAAACGTTTTATTTAGTGACAAATTTCAGACTGGCCTACCAAGTAAAATTAAAAGGATAAAAGTTGGCTAAAAATCTGGCGCGTACTATGCCCTGTGTAACTAGAAGCAAACCGTTAGTTGCGTTAGGGATCTGCAATAATTTGGTGCAGGATATCTTGGTATTCATTGCCTATTTGACCGTTGATACATCACGGAAGTCCCGATATATTATATTACAACCTTCGCTGCCGCTACTGATAACGACTTTACTTTAATAAGCGATAACGTGCATCCTAATACTGCCCCAATAACAAGAAAGTATACGGTAGACACTGGGATTACTGTAATGAATTCGTCAGCTAGAAATCCAGACATAAACCCCATTCAATCCAATCCGTTTAGTTATATTAACCTTATTATAATCTTGATAACATTTTAAATGAGTATTCATTGGTAATTTAATTTTATGTATTCCAAACCGATATTAGACTATAAAATAATTCTAGCACGTCTGATATGATGAAAGCTAACGGTGATTAGCACAACAGTACATCCCACCGCAAACCATCGCATATGAGTAAGAGCTGTCTGACGTTCAGCGAAGAATTCAAAATTTTGGTCTTTCTTTCCGTAAGCTTTAACATTTGCAAGAACAGAAAGTGACGAACTGAGGGGCATTTTGAAAGTCATCCGGAATGATATGGTCTCTATGAGCAGCGATATTTACGATTTGAGAAAAATGACTAGTATTCGTTTCTGAGAAGGGTGCAATAAAACACACTTGCACTTTGTTTTTTTTGCGCCAATGAGTATATTTTCAACGCGATTTACCCAATTGTAGCTGTCTGTTGGTTTGTTTGCTCATTTTTTTGTACATTTGTTCGTGGTCTAATCGTCCGTAAGTCAGTTTGTGTATACATTCGATTTTTCAAAAAGTATTGAAAAAATGATTTAGTAACGACTTTCTTACTTTTCTATTAAGTAACATTAATAATATATTTCATGAATGTTTTGAATGTGGTCGGTTACGAAGTGTTTTATTTTGACATTGCCAATACCTCCAGTTTCATACGTTTATATATTCTCACACAAACTACATATTATAAAATAAACCTAATTCACTTGGTTTATTTAACAGTGAATTAATTGCCGATGTACATCTTTTCACGTTTAAATAAAATATTTTCCTTGCAAAATAAATTAAACACAAAACACCAAGTGTATCTTAAAGATAACAATTATTAATTTAACCCTTTTTAAACTTATCTATATGTATTTTCATAACACCAAAATGAATTATTTCGTGAAGAAAGACCTATATAAAGAGATGCGAGAAATTTTAGGATGTAAATAGTTAATTTACGATATAAACGTATATTAAGATAAAATGAGAAAAAGAGGAAATTACTTACTTCTTAATAATTATAACTATAGGATATAAATTGCTTTTTTGGTATCACCATTAAAATAAATGTTACATAATTTCGGTTAAAGTTCCCTAAATATAAAAAGTTGATCAAGAATTTTACAAACAATAAATGTCATAAGCTAGAATCTCATTGATGACAAGAACTAGTTCTCAGTTTTAATTATGTTATACGTGTTTACACCCTGTAGTAAACACGTACAGTTCAATAATTTCCACTAACCGATTTATTAATTACCGAGTTATAATAATTAGTCCTTATAGTAACACACTAATTATAACTACCATAGTCTCACTACTATAATTCAACTTGTGTTCTCTATCTTATCTGAACATTTGGCTACTCTCATCTCAGAACTGTACTGAACTGACCCCCAGCGCGTTGGCCTTGCTATTTATGTATCCGTGGCGCTTATTCTCGATTCATTTCACTTCAGGTTATTCCAGTCTGCCATTAGGGATGATTCTAGCTTATCCCTGATAATAGCGCAAACTCTGGCCAACTGGCGAACTACCATTTTACTGATAGTTAATTAGGCAGGCCTCCTTTCACACTGCTACCAACAATATCCTGATGATGGTAACATGGTTAGTGAAACTCGCATCAAGTAAAGAATTCGAGCGTGATGTGTTTAGGTATTTTGTGCATGTACTTTGGATAGAATAGTCCTCAAAAACATTCCACTCTTGGGACTTGAACCCAGAGTTGGGTTGCTTTTTTAAACAGCACTACTCACATCCAAGTTGAAGGAGATTCTCAGACAACGTTTCAAAACTTCGATAGCTCTTGGTCTACAGGAACTTTTCTAAAATTGAAAATGTTCCACGTGCTAAAAAAATTTCATATGATTGTGTTCATCGAATTCTAAACAACTTTTAAAACGTTTCCATTGTCCGCCTGTTTGTCAGCCACTTTTATTATATTTATATTATATATATATATATATATATATATATATATATACAGCTGAAGAAATTTGTTTTTTTTTCTAAATTTTAATAGTAAAATAGTGTTAGCTAAATAAAAAACCATATTGTTTGTTGAAAAATAAATAAAAGTTACGAGGCATGTTAAAAAAGAATCTACAAAAATAAAGATTCTGTTTGATATATTGACGAGCATTTTGCCTCCGAAATCAGTATCATCAGGAGATGATTTGAATTATAAGTACACCATTTTACTTAAATAATTCACTTTCAGTGCAAACTGTATGCTACAGAATATTCAATAATTTTTAAAAAATCAACAATGGCGATAATATTCATAAATATATTTTAAGATGACTTATAGGAATTAAATTAAATAAATAAATAAAATAAATTTCGTTATAATGAAAAGGACACGAATTTATCATGAACATATTTTTTAGATAAAATGCAATAAAATATAATATAATGATACGGATTTGTGCTTCAAAAGCTTGTATAAAAACTTTTCTACTTTAATACCGCACTAGAAAATAAAACTTACCCACTTAAGTACTTTATAAAGACTTAGTAAGGTTTAACACATTTCCATACGACAATTCCGGGATGATGAAAACGAGGAAGGTATTAATTTGCAAAATGTACCAATCGGTTAAATTTTGGAGGAGATGAAAGAAATGAGAGGATCACAGGCAAATAAATATTTTACATAAAATAAATTTAGTATGTAATTTTATGTTTCAATTTGACGTCGAACTGGACGTTTCACTTTTGGTTCGTCAGGAACCAATTAAAAATTGATGACATTTCAGAAATTCTGTAAAATTGCATTTATCCGAAAACCTCTAACATGTACTTTGTTCGACTTCGGATGACTGAATCGATACAAAAGCAGTACACAAGAGAAATAAACTTTGACCATGTCTATTACAATGTCTACTCATATATGGTCCGTATATCTAATAGGAGCAATAAAAATTGGTAAATACGAAAAGCAAGTATGTAAAATAAAGACAACCATTTCGCACGTGTTAAAAAGAAATATATAATTATAATAAAAGCGACACATAGAATTATTACTGACATAAACTTACAAGATTGCTAAGTATAGAACAAGAAATGCGTACACTCGACTTCCAATATACAATAATAATGTTAATGTTAACTTACTAACCTATTTAGAAAATCTGACAGGACTATCTAATATAACCGCACATTTCTACAATACTAATATGTGATTATTAAGAACTATTTCAAATGATCCGTTATTAATAAGACAAAGATACTATTCCGTCCAAATATACTTGCGTCATTTAAGACCAAATTGTGAGCTGAAATCGAGTTAGTTAGCAGAATCTGCAATATATATAGAAAATAAGAGCGGCTCTAATATACTACCTTGTGGAACACTGCATTTAATTTCCAGATAACTGGAGTACTGCCCGTGAAGCATAAACCTTTGTTGCCTACTTGATAAAAATGCTTGAAAAAGGTGGGCAGAGTGAAAATTGTGAGCAGAACTAAAGTCGTCAATTTATTTAGTGTGCGATCAATTTAGACAACCATATTTAATAGAGTCAAGGTATATAAGCAATGGAGGCGAGCGTGGGTGTGTCCTTACTATGTACATACTTCGATATGTTCGATATGCGATGTAAAGCAACGTAAGGCGCGATTAGTAGTTGGATGGGTGACCGTTCCGACGAAGACCGCGTCCTCGCCTCACACATCTTCCAGCGGCTTATATATCAGTGTATGCGCGGAAGCTACAACCTTAGGCGAGGGTTGTATAGGGGATATACCATCCTTCGGAGGGGATGTAAAGCCGTCGGTCCCTTGTCTATTAAATGTTAGGCAAGTAAAAGATCCCTACTCTTCTTAAGGGAAGAGGTTCGGTAAAATTCCTGGTTGGAGGTAGCTCGTCTACAGGCGTCGGTGTTAGGCCTCAGTAGCGGAAATAGGCCGACGTTAGTTAGTTTAGTTAGTTGTTTCCTGCAAATCATGTATAATAACAGTATATAGGTTAAGTCCACCAAGGGCTGAAGGTCACCGCTCTCGGTACTTGCAAAATGGCAAGTCGCTATATACCATGGAGACATCTATGATGTCTGGTGTATAGTAGCATTAGACCACATGAGAGGATTCACTTACCTCTAACCACTATACCATTTACATTAGTCTGTATAAGACTAGCAGGTTGGCCACTGCCATTTGTCTGTTCCATGACCTATGGCATACTGATGAGAACTAATAAGTTCGAAACCGGTCTATGTCTGGTCAGGGAATTGACAAATGACATTGGCTACTGTTACCTCCTTTCTCTTATTATTTATTTTTTGAGAAAGAATTGAGGCAACATGTGCGGACGACTAGCTGGTTTAAGCCGGAGCAGAGAGCCGTGGGTCCAGAGCATTCGTAAGAGTGGAGAAACTTACCCTTTCTGACATGTACAGCATAAGCGACAGATTTCTGTTTATTTCGAGAAAAGGAGACAAAGAAAAATTGATGTTAAATTGGGCACCATCTATAGTAAAATAAGCAAAATAGTCTCTTTTTCTCGAATAACCAGTCTGCTATAGATCAGACTGAAATTGTTGGTAAGAGAAATAAAAAGATAGTTTAAAATGAATGACAAAATATATTACATAAAAAAATTAGACAAATCGGTTTGAGACAAATTGAAATGTGAAAAAAATATATATATATAAAAAACAAATTGATACCAGTATCCTAGGTGGTTTATGGGTCAGGTGGCTGGTTCTGGGACAGCAATCCAGGCCCACAATTGTCTCTTATTGCAAGAACTCTAAATTTTTCTTGGCAATTTACGTCTCTCAATGAATGGGGTGAAAATTGTAGGAAATTTAACCAAATATAAGCACATACAAAATTTATGCAAGTTATTTATGCAAAATTTAAGCAATGTTAGCTATGCAAATATAAGCTAGTTAGCTGTACAAAATATATTTGAATTAGCTGCACGAAACATTAAGCTAGCTATACAAAACTGCAGGAAATTAATTTAAGCTATACTAAAGTAAGCTGATTAGCAGTACAAAAGTAATTTTAGCTATGCAATAGTAATTATTAGCTATGCACGAGTTATTATTAGCTATGCACGAGTATTATTAGCTATGCACGAGTTAGCTGATTTCTTAGACTATAAATT
Organism: Leptura quadrifasciata; assembly: GCA_963675555.1. Classification (NCBI taxonomy): domain Eukaryota; kingdom Metazoa; phylum Arthropoda; class Insecta; order Coleoptera; family Cerambycidae; genus Leptura; species Leptura quadrifasciata. The sequence goes on from OY776673.1 coordinate 41,825,597, forward strand.
GCCAAAAAAATGAAAAGGAAAGAGAAAAATATTTTTACAACCATGTGGTACATATAGTATTTTAACTACTTATTAAATTAAGAAGAATTGACTTTGAATTTAAAATTTATTTTAAAAATAATTGAAATTATATCAAAGGCAAAATTTGAAGATTAATTACATTTTAAATAAGTATAATGAAATTACCTGTATGTTAAACACTTTGTAACTGGGATATAAAAATTGTAATATAAATTACTGAAGTCCGCAGTTAAAAATTATAATGTTTGAATCAGTACAAAGGCTGCAAGCAAATGACTTCCTGGTGAGTTTTACTGATAAGGTAAACTTTTTGTCCTGTTTACTGGAAAACAACGCTACCAAAAAAATGTGAGAAATCTAATTCCCTATTGAAATTGAAAGCTATAAAATATAAAAATAGTATCAGTATGGCCATCTGTCAGTGGTTGATTTAAGCGCACCAACTTGCCTTGTAGATTCCCATACTCAACTAAAGTAGTGGCATATAATCGATAAAAGGAATCTATAATAATAGTTTATTTTCCATGCCAGCTGATTTGCCTTTGCAATTTCTATTTTATACATAACAACAAATATTAACAGATGTAAATAAGTAGTAAAACGTATTGATATTATTGATAAATCAGTAACATATTACATGTTATAGGATTTACTATATATAGAATGAGAGAAGGTAAGGAAAATAACCATATGTACTCCATAGTAAACAAAAATATAAAAATTGAAAAATAGATATCTGATGTAACTAAATTTTGTAGACAAATTGTTTCCTGGGATAATAATGCTGTATTACAACGGATATGAGATACATAATAGTGTTAATAGAAAAACAGGACTAAGTTCCTAAGATATAAAATTAAGTACATAAAACAGTGTGACATGGTTTAGCAGTTATACATGTAAAATTCTGTTAGTTGAAAACAGTTTCACCTGCAAGAACTGAATCCAAAAAATATACAGGTCGTGCTAACTATCCACAAAACACTAGTTTTTAAATAAACTGTTAAATGGACATAGGCCATGTAACAGAATGCCTCCCTTCTGGCGAAAAAAAATTTTTTTTAAGGTACGTATAAAAATTTTTGCTTTGCTTTACTCGTAAACATGTGAAAATAAACAATACTTTAATATTACTAATTCCTCGTAGGGAACATAAAATACAAAATTGAGAAAGCGAGCGAAGGATGAGTGACAAAATACATTCTCTACCAGAAGTTCTACGTACAGGGAGCAAGTGTTTGACCTAAACTGGAGAAATCTTCGGAACTAAGTAATGAAAAAATGTGAAAAGTTAAGTGTTGCGAAATTTAAAAAATAGACAAAAAAATGGATAAAATTAATTTTAAGGAAGACGACTTAATGTCGAAATCCTACAGACATTATAACGCCTGAGCAACTGTCTAGTCGTTGCTAGTACTAAAATTGGTAGAAGTTTATCAAACTAATACCACGATACATGTAATGTAATATTACATGCCAATATAGGTTAGCAAGAAGTTAAAACTTGTGGTATTGTTAACCTATAATTCAAGTGTATAGCCGTTGAGTGCTAAAACTGGTAGTTCAAAACAATTCAGATAGTGCATGTAAGATGTACTCTAGTTAAATGAGAAAAATTGTTCTCAAAAATCAAAGTTAAATTCGTGAAGCGAAGTAGAAAAGCTAGGAAAAAAATTATATTTACCTAGGTAGGAGAATCTTATTAATTACGGTAAATAGAAGATACATAAACGAGAAAGAAAAGAAAGAGGAAAGTACTGAATACCCATAAGGCTGGTTTTCAGAAAGGTGATTAAAATAATCTAGTAAAAATATAAAACTTATGGTTTTAAACTTTTAGTTGTCAAAGTTTTGAGGTTATGGCTTCTTATCCAAGGTGGTAGGAAAAGATTAAACCAAATTGAAGTAAAGAATCGTATAGGTATTCACAGAAAGCACAAAAGAAAGAAGAAAAATACAAACACAAAAGAAGAGAAGAGACGGTGTTGTTGTCTATCGTTATGAGAATCCACAAGTAAAATTATAAGTAGAGGTAAGTACTCCTGTTCGGAAAGTTGAACAAAGGAAAAAGAAATAATTATAATATTTTTACATTTGTAGGTTCTCATCATCTGGTAACGTAAGCTACCGGATGTTATTTTGTTCCCACCCCTGAACCTTCGTGGATCTGAAGAAAGTAGAAATAGAAAGAAGTTATAGATCCAGCCGGAAAATACATACAAGACGAATAACTTTTTACTAAAGTTACCGCTGTACGATAATAATGAACACTGTACGTTATGCAAAAGATTGACCCGCGCATTCTCACTGGAGAAAAAGTCTGGCTAGCAAGCGATGGTGAGGAAACGTACTTATTAAAGGTTAGTATTTGAGAAAATTTTCTCAACGTTAAAGAAAATATTTACATAATAACAATTTAGAGCAGTATATCTCACAAGTAAGATAACTTATAGGTAAGATATGAAAAAGAAATCTTTTTGATAAACAGATCTCAAAAAAATTGTTAATGATAGAAATATTTTTTTAGAAAATATTTCCAGAAAAATATAGCTAAATATTTTTACTAATTTACAACTTAATTAAACTAATATTTACAATATATACAGTACTTAAGCAATGAATGATAAACATATGTGATATATGTAATATAATTCAGTGATACTTAAATTAAGGAGTGCATGAATTATTAGTGAATAAAATGCACGAAGGACTTAATGAATAATGCATCAAGGACTTAAAGAGTAATGGATAGGGGACTTAGTCTGGAGGAGAAACTTTGCGAAAAGCGAAGCCCACGTTGGGCGCCAATTATGTTACCTCCTTTCTCTTATTATTTATTTTTTGAGAAAGAATTGAGGCAACATGTGCGGACGACTAGCTGGTTTAAGCCGGAGCAGAGAGCCGTGGGTCCAGAGCATTCGTAAGAGTGGAGAAACTTACCCTTTCTGACATGTACAGCATAAGCGACAGATTTCTGTTTATTTCGAGAAAAGGAGACAAAGAAAAATTGATGTTAAATTGGGCACCATCTATAGTAAAATAAGCAAAATAGTCTCTTTTTCTCGAATAACCAGTCTGCTATAGATCAGACTGAAATTGTTGGTAAGAGAAATAAAAAGATAGTTTAAAATGAATGACAAAATATATTACATAAAAAAATTAGACAAATCGGTTTGAGACAAATTGAAATGTGAAAAAAATATATATATATAAAAAACAAATTGATACCAGTATCCTAGGTGGTTTATGGGTCAGGTGGCTGGTTCTGGGACAGCAATCCAGGCCCACAATTGTCTCTTATTGCAAGAACTCTAAATTTTTCTTGGCAATTTACGTCTCTCAATGAATGGGGTGAAAATTGTAGGAAATTTAACCAAATATAAGCACATACAAAATTTATGCAAGTTATTTATGCAAAATTTAAGCAATGTTAGCTATGCAAATATAAGCTAGTTAGCTGTACAAAATATATTTGAATTAGCTGCACGAAACATTAAGCTAGCTATACAAAACTGCAGGAAATTAATTTAAGCTATACTAAAGTAAGCTGATTAGCAGTACAAAAGTAATTTTAGCTATGCAATAGTAATTATTAGCTATGCACGAGTTATTATTAGCTATGCACGAGTATTATTAGCTATGCACGAGTTAGCTGATTTCTTAGACTATAAATTGCCAAAAAAATGAAAAGGAAAGAGAAAAATATTTTTACAACCATGTGGTACATATAGTATTTTAACTACTTATTAAATTAAGAAGAATTGACTTTGAATTTAAAATTTATTTTAAAAATAATTGAAATTATATCAAAGGCAAAATTTGAAGATTAATTACATTTTAAATAAGTATAATGAAATTACCTGTATGTTAAACACTTTGTAACTGGGATATAAAAATTGTAATATAAATTACTGAAGTCCGCAGTTAAAAATTATAATGTTTGAATCAGTACAAAGGCTGCAAGCAAATGACTTCCTGGTGAGTTTTACTGATAAGGTAAACTTTTTGTCCTGTTTACTGGAAAACAACGCTACCAAAAAAATGTGAGAAATCTAATTCCCTATTGAAATTGAAAGCTATAAAATATAAAAATAGTACCAGTATGGCCATCTGTCAGTGGTTGATTTAAGCGCACCAACTTGCCTTGTAGATTCCCATACTCAACTAAAGTAGTGGCATATAATCGATAAAAGGAATCTATAATAATAGTTTATTTTCCATGCCAGCTGATTTGCCTTTGCAATTTCTATTTTATACATAACAACAAATATTAACAGATGTAAATAAGTAGTAAAACGTATTGATATTATTGATAAATCAGTAACATATTACATGTTATAGGATTTACTATATATAGAATGAGAGAAGGTAAGGAAAATAACCATATGTACTCCATAGTAAACAAAAATATAAAAATTGAAAAATAGATATCTGATGTAACTAAATTTTGTAGACAAATTGTTTCCTGGGATAATAATGCTGTATTACAACGGATATGAGATACATAATAGTGTTAATAGAAAAACAGGACTAAGTTCCTAAGATATAAAATTAAGTACATAAAACAGTGTGACATGGTTTAGCAGTTATACATGTAAAATTCTGTTAGTTGAAAACAGTTTCACCTGCAAGAACTGAATCCAAAAAATATACAGGTCGTGCTAACTATCCACAAAACACTAGTTTTTAAATAAACTGTTAAATGGACATAGGCCATGTAACACTACCAATCTTTCATGATTTGTAAGGTATAATTCAATGCAGGTCGGGGTATTTGCCCGCTGAGTAGTTGTTTCCTGCAAATCATGTATAATAACAGTATAAAGGTTAAGTCCACCAACGGCTGAAGGTCACCGCTCTCGGTACTTGCAAAATGGCAAGTCGCTATATACCATGGAGACATCTATGATGTCTGGTGTATAGTAGCATTAGACCACATGAGAGGATTCACTTACCTCTCACCACTATACCATTTTACATTAGTCTGTATAAGACTAGCAGGTTGGCCACTGTCATTTGTCTGTTTCATGACCTATGGCATACTGATGAGAACTAATAAGTTCGAAACCGGTTAATGTCTGGCCAGGGAATTGACAAATGACATTGGCTATCAATCTTTCATGATTTGTAAGGTATAATTCAATGCAGGTCGGGGTATTTGCCCGCTGAGTAGTTGTTTCCTGCAAATCATGTATAATAACAATATATATATATATATATATATGGAAACAACTACTCAGCGGGCAAATACCCCGACCTGCATTGAATTACACCTTACAAATCATGAAAAATTGCTATGCACCACGGAGACATCTATGATGTCTGGTGTATAGTAGCATTAGACCACATGAGAGGATTCAATTACCTCTCACAACTATACCATTTATATATATATATATATATATATATATATATATATATATATATATATATATATATAAGCAATGAAACAATGTTTGAAAATATTATTTTACCGCCTTCCAGTTTCGTCGATAGTTATGTTGCATTAAGTGAAGCAGGGTTCTACAGTTGATGATGGAATCCAAACCACTAAACGAAATTAGAACGCACTTTGCTAGGTATAGGCACTAACCATTGAACTACCAACCTCCTAAATCATCAATGCGAACGAAAGTTCTGAAAGCACATATTTTAGATAATGAGTAATTGTTAACTCGACATTTCGGAAATAGATAACTTCGAATCAGATATGAATAATTAATTGTAATACGATTTGTGCATTTATATTATATGAACGTGAACTATTTACTCCATTCAACGTTGTTATACCTATTTTAATTGAAAATAAATTCATAGTAGCTACAACAAAGTAATACAAACATTTATTCAAGGAGCATGATATTTGCTGAAACATATTCTTTGAACATCCAGCATTTATCTAAAGCTTTGTGACTTGACTTTCAGTAGCCGCAAGCTCGTCCTGTAATCTTGTATGTGCAGAGGCGAAACACAACTGGACTTGACGATTAAATAACAATAAAATAAATGAGATACTTATAATTATATATAAAGCAAAGAATGACAAACGCAGAGTTCTACTCTTTAGTATATACAATAAAACATTCCGTTTTAATTTATTTTACAGAAGGCAAGACATGTTTAAAAGCATTAAAGCAAATATGAAGTAGAATTACCTAATTTAGTGGAATAAGTGTATATTATTGTAATGCAATCACATAAGGAATACCACAATAAAATATTTTTAAACGAAGTTGAATTACATCTTGTATAATTTTTGCACATCTCATAAAGAAATTAATACTTTTTATTAGTCCTGAAACCATCTAAATTATAAATAAGATGTTCACAAACAGGCAGTGCAGAATATGAAAAATCAACATTTACAATATTATTTCACAGTCCATTTAGTTTAATAATACTTTATAAAGAATATAAATTGAGATTTTATACGTCGCTTGTTCAAAACAAATTCAACATAACAGCTTGTCATAGCCGATTACGAAGTAAAAGGAATTCAATTGTAGTAACGTCTTCGACACAGTTTCCGCGAATATCAAAAATACTTGATCACTACACTCGAATATATTATTCTATGGGCGTTTAGCTAACCATGTTACCATCATCAGGAGATATTTAAGGATTAAGTACTTCATGATTAAAAAAGTGGTATACTTCAAAATTTCATTTATATATTTTCTATTTCATTAACATATATCATATAATCTATTATCAGCACAATCGATGTATGTTCCGGACATGATCTAATATAATGAAATAAAACTTTGACTGCCTTTAACTTTTATCGTATCCCTATGTCATTAAAACTTAGCGAAACGTGAAAGTATTCGAGCATAGTGTACAAGTGTCTTGATGTTTTATGGAAGTGGCCCTCATATACTAAAAATATTGAAAATACCTACCTCCTTTTGACATTTATGTTTTGATTTGATTTTATGTAGCCAACTTGATATACTTCGTAAGTAGTAAGTCTTATGATTTTCTAAAGATGAGCTGTGCACGTAGGTAACATCTAAAATTTCTTTTTATAAAAATGGCTAGGCTGTTTTCCCTATGTTTTTAGAGTTGCACGTGTTATTCCACTTTTTAAAAAGGGCTGTCCAGAAAACATTGACAACTATTAGACAGATATCTCTACTTAGCAACCTTATCTAAAATAGAAGAGAAAGCTTTTCATATCCGTCTTGTTAATATTGTAGAAAAAAAATATTTTGACCCGGTAGGTCAATTGAAACGATTTGTCATTTACTTAATTACATATTTATGTAAAATAGGTTTGATAACTGAAATTCTCTCCACGTTGGTAACGTCAAATTATGTAAAATGTAATATTTGTAAAGAAATGACTTTTTATTTTAATATTTGAGATTTTTAAAAGAATGAACAGTTAATACACAGTACCTATGTTACTGAAATTAAATGTTTATTTATGGCTATAATAATGCTTAGAATATGCCTCTCTGCACAGGCTATTTAGTAGATTCTACGCCAGCCAACTATCAAATAAAAGACTCACAAGTCGAATTAACAAAATGAATATATTGAAAGATTTGAAAGGTTATTGCAGTACAATAATTTCAAAATATTTATGATTATAAACATGGTATGACGACAATAATGAATTTAAAACTAATTTGGCCTTTTATTTTATGTTCATGAATTCACTGAATGTTAATGCATAAAAACATTGTTTATTATGAGATCATATAAAAATACAAAGGTACCTTTTGTAACCATCCGGTTGTTGAGTTCCTCGCTATCTCCCCGAAAATCGCCTGTTTGAAATTTGTCCTCAGCTGATCTGAACTTGCACAATGGAGTGTTTGGTTTAAGCCCCGTTCAGATAGTTGCGGAATGCGAATTTTTTGTGTGGATTTTCATAATTTTGTTTCTAAAACAATCTAACTTTCTTGCAGGTGTAGCGAAATGTTCATAAGACAATTCATTTACTTTTAACTAGAAGTTAAATTAGCAAATTAACTTCTACTGGAACGCATGTGTCGAATTGAAAAAAAAATCCGCAAGCGGATATTCGCATTCCGCAACTATTTCAACGGGGCTTTACAGTGTACATGTTGATTTTGTTACTGTTCCCTGTTGAAAATATCAAATTTGACTTGTGGATTTATGGACGAACACTATATATTAACTGCAGGTAGGTTAAGTTTTATTTTTATTATCAATTTGAACACAATTTTAAATTATACAATCGTAAACCGACTTGTGTAATTGACTATATTTATTTATCTCGGACTATTTTCCGTTTCTAATATTGTCAATTAGTTATATTTTATTATTATTAGTTTAAATTCACTATTATTTGTTTTAGTAATTTTTAACGTTTACTTGTCAGATCTCAATTTTTATAGTTTCTCAATATTTGGGGTTATATTTTCTAACAAAAATTTTAACGTCTCTCTAGGCTCACGTTTAAATACACATTAAATGGTCCGAATTGTGCCTAAACCGCTACAATTTTGATGTTTCTAAGCAAACTGGGTTACTTGATATGTCATTTTGATAATTAAATTTTCTTCATTTCTACTTTTCATAGTCATTATTGAATTTTTCTAAAAATAAATATAACAAATCCTTTCCTTTTCACTTCTACTTTACACTGATATGCATTTTGTTAGGTACATGTGCATTCTTAGATGCTGGTAAACACATTATATTAATCTTCTTTGACTTATCTAAAGCTTTCGATACTATTATCTAAATTGTATCATCTAGGAATAAGAAGTACTGCCCTGAGCTGGACCAAATCATATATGGAAGAAAGATCATTAATAGTGAATTACAATCATATTAACTCCGGGACCCATTAAGTTAAACTTGAAGTTCCGCAGGGCTCAGTCCTAGGGCCCCTATTATTTACGTTTTTGTATAAGACCTTCCAGCTTATATAAGATATGAGGGGCGTGTTACTATGTTTGCAGATGACACTACCATTTCAACAACGACTACTACTGTGGATGAATTTCAAATATAGGCTGAAAACATCATTAATATTTTATGCGCCTGATGCGATAGTAATACAGTAATATTGAACACTACAAAAACTGTAGTAATTAATTTTCATATCAGGCGATCTCTACCTACACATTTTAAAATTTTAGACATCGAATTGGAAGATGAAACAAAATATCTTGGGACTGTTCTAGATTCTAAATTATCATGGGATAATCATATCGATACTATATATAAAAAATTAAATGAAGTTTATTTTGGTATTGAATGAAAACGCCCCACTAAATATTTATTATGCTTTAGCTTGCTCACACGTCTCATTAACATAATGTGTTGGGGATGTGGCAGAGAAATGTGTAGCGTATTTATGCTACAAAAAAGATTAATTCGATTAATATTTAATTTAAGACCCAGGGAAAGTTGCGGAATGATCTTTAAAGAAAAATAAATTACTCTACCATGCCTGTACATATTTAAATGTTTAATGTACACTAAACAAAATTTTAATATATTCATTAAAATATCGGATACACATTCACATCGTACATGCATGAAAAATTCATGGTCATCCCAGCTCATAAAATTACCACTTATGGTACAATTGTGTCAGTTTGTACAATGCTCTACCAACAACAGTGGGAGATATCAGGAGCACTAATTTGTTTAAAAATAAAATGAAATCAATCTTAGTAGAAGATGGTTTCTATAGCGTTCACGGGTTCGTGTCTGGGGTATGCTAAATGTTATTTTTTAATTCTGTTTTTTATTTTTTTATACATGTAATTTTAAATGTTTTATATTATTATATTTGTTTAAATTGTAATGTTATTTATTGTTGGTAATATTTTCATTGTTTTTATCTTGACTTGCCATATGTGCCATGATTATCTCTATGTGCTCAATAAATATTATTATTATTATTATTATTATTATTATTTTGAAAGTTATAGAGATTATTAACGCCAAGAATTAAAATAATTATAGGCTCTTCAACTAAATGTTTTTTATCGCAGAGACTAATAGTTGGCTATAGCTGATATTTTCTATTTTTACATTAAATTATGACAAAAATTCAATAAAAGATGATAAATGATAAATTATCAAAATTGTTACTGATTGATTCTAGGTCATCTGTAACTGAACCGTCACTGTGCAGGAGCTTATCTGGAATGTTTCTATCGGAAACGATGTTTACTTTCAATCTAAAGCCGGCAACATTACTTCAAACGAGTGTAATTTTCTACGGTCTGTCGGAGAGATGCGGCTCTGTGATCGAAGTGACGCTGATAGATTGAGATTCGGTGGTCAGCCAGACAGAAAACCCAGAGAAATAGTGTTAGAATTTTTACACTACAGCAAACTATTATTAGACGGTTCGGATCACACTAAGTGATGTAGTGGCGGGTTAAGTTCAAAAAAGGAACACACGGAAATATTTTTAAAATTAGACGTCGGAATATTTTGACGTAAACTGCTGTGGAACAAGCTGTTTAGACATATCAGTATTATCAGACCGAGCAGTTTGGATTTTTTCTAAATGGTTAACTAATTGTAAAATAAGGAAAACAAATTATAGTAAGGTATCGACCCTGATCACTTGATTAACATTTGACTGCGAAATAACACAATTTAATTAAATTGTAACAGACTAGAAAACATGCTCTATTTTAGTTTTAGCCCAAAATTGAAAAAGGAAATGTACGCATTGCGTTTGTTTGAAACAATACAGTATATTTTTAACTATTAAGTAAAATAGTTTTTAATATAGTTAAAATATTTACAAATACCATACACAATGTAGTATTTAATATTTAAAATAGAATATCTCATAATGCTAATTGCTATAAACTTAGTTAAGTATTTGGGTAAATTTAGAAGTTTATGTTTATTATAATGAGCGTAAAATTATCCAAATTATCCTTTTTAATTATTTTTCAATGATAATTTGATTTACGAAAGTTTCTTGGTTGCCTACTATAAACTTATTAATGGCTATTTGGATGATGTATTTTAGTAAGGATTTACATATTATTGGATTATAAGTGTTGTAGGTCTTTGGGACAAAAAGATGTAATATCTTTGTCCAGTTGTCTTAATCCTCAATGGTACGTTATATCAGTTTCTTTTCCTATTATTATATTCATCTAGAGGTAACAGTTGTATCATATTTGTAAAATTAAATTTTGTATTTAAGTTATATCAATCTTCCAAGTATGCAGTAATTTACGTAACAAGTAAATTTTATATTTAATTAGTTAGATTTCAATACATTTATTAAATATCTAAATTTGTAAATAATTATTCGTAATTTTTTTTATTAAATCCTGTGAACATGTACATTCCATCTTGAACGCGAATCCATAAATATATCCAGATATTTTATGTTGATGGTAGGTCAAATATAGGTGTCTGCAAGCATTTTAAATTTTAATATAAAATCTAGAAAATGGTGAATGCCCGCGGTAAACAAACAATTCTGAATTTACATATTATTCTATAAACTGGCGAATGCGCCGCTATTAATAAAACTAAATGCATTGTGTAATATGACTGGTTTATAGTGCATGGGAGAAACAATGGTTAAATAAATTGTTGACATTCAGCATTATGATAGAAACTATATCTTCGTCATGAACTATCTGTCAATATTTTCATAGTAGTATATTATAGTACAAGTGAAGAAACTAAGAAGCCCAGTGTGCAAAAAATTTAGAGGATGATATTTAAATGAAATGGATGTGATCAAAAAACGTACAGGCTGTGATGAAGGTGGTTATGGTAACATATTGTAATGAAATAATTATTATTAGCCGTTACTCGAGTCCGAGTATAAAAATGTTACAGTCGATAAATTGTGCAATAAAAAACAAGTAAAAGGTGTAGTCTATTGTAATTCCCATTCATCTACGGTGCACACGACTATGGCTATAGAGGCCAATTCGGGAGAGCACATGTCGACCGCAGTCAGGACAAACATAGACCTGGTTAGGTCTTGGATCTGGCCTTCTTGCAGCAACATTTCCTTGATAGCTGGCCACAACCCCTCGCCATTCGGTTCTGTCCGCTGCAAGTTGTTCCCATTGCTCGTCTGCAACACCGCAGGATTTTAGATTTTCATGGAGAGCGTCTTTGAACCTCTTTCGTTGACCGCCACGCCTTCTTCTACCGCTTAGCAATTCACCATAAAGTGTACATTTAGGAAGGCGGTTATCATGCATGCGATGAACGTGACCTGCCCATCTTAGGCGTGCTCTTGAAATAAGCACCTCAATTGGAAGGCTGTTTGCCCTCCTGAGTACTTCCACGTTTGATATGTGATGGAACCAACGGATTTTCATCATACTTCTGAGGTGTCTTTGCTGAAAACGTTCTAATTCTTTCACATGACGACGGTAAGTGACCCAGCTTTCACATCCATATAGCAGTGTTGGAATGACAACTGCTCTGTAGACAGCCATTTTCGTTGACAAAGCAAGGTCGTGGTTGTCAAATACTCTCTCTCTAAGTCCCCAGAGTGCTCTAGATGCAGCGTTAATTCTATTGCGAATCTCGCTGTCCATGTTTGCTTTGTCATTAACAACGTTGCCTAAGTAATTGAACTGATCCACCACTTCAAGAGAATTTCCGTTAAGTGTAATGTCTATTTGGTTCACTTGATGAGGAGTTGACATAATCTTAGTCTTTCCAATGTTGATTTTAAGTCCCAAGGAATCATAGCTCTGGGCATACACATCTAAAAGTTCTTGAAGCTCTTCCGGCGTAGAGGCTAAAAGTGCACAGTCATCCGCATACTGGAGATCACAAATGAATCGTGTGCGTGTCTTCGTGAAAGCTCTAAAGCGCCCTATGTTAAAGAGACCGCCATCAAAGCGGTATCTGAGACCTATTCCTCTGACTGTCAGTTTGTTGTCAACAATAATTGTTAGAGCAGTGGTAAACAAATTAAAAAGTAGGGGTGCCAGGACACATCCCTGCCTAACTCCAGTGAGGGTTTGGAAAGGTTCGGTTGCCTCATTATTATACATAACCTGGGCGTTGTTGTTTGTATGTAGACTGCGACATACTTCCACAAATTTTCTAGGGATACCTAAGCGGAACATAATTTTCCAGAGCACTTCCCTGTCCACCGAGTCAAACGCCTTGGTTAAATCAATGAAGGCCATGTGAATTTCTCCTTGATGTTCGAGTGCTTTTTCTTGAAGCTGTTTAAGTGTGAAGATTAAATCCGATGTGCCTCGGTTTGGTCTAAAGCCACTCTGTGTTTCAGGAAGTAGCTTTTCCATAACAGGTGTTAGCCTATTTGCCATCGCTTTAGTGAGTATCTTCCCTCCAACAGCCAGGAGAGCTATACCCCTGTAATTTCCACAGTCTGCAGCGCTCCCTTTGTTTTTGAAGAGGTTGATTAAAAGTGTATCACGAAACTCCTGCGGAGCTTGACCACTTTCCCACACGACATCAAACAGTTTTTTGAGGTAGGGTATGACCTCTGACGACACAGCTTTAAAGATCTCAGCTGGGAGTGAGTCGGCGCCGGGAGATTTGTTATTTTTTAGCTGCCCAATGGCGGTTAAGATCTCTTCCGTTGTTAGTGGTTTATCTAAGTCTTCGAAGGTGTCATACTGAGGGATAAGATTTATAATATCGTGATCGGCTTGACTTTGCTGGTTAAGAATGTTAGAGTAGTGTTCTTTCCATCGGGCTCTTATTTCCTGGTCTTCTTTGAGGAGATTTCCATTTAAATCTTTAATAGGGCACATATTTTTCCGACTGGGGCCGTACACTGCTTTTACTCCTTGAAAGAAATTCCTGTAGTCGTGTGAATCGGCGTACCTTTGAATTTCTCTGGCCTTGCTTGCCCACCACTCATTCTTTATTCTTCTGATTTCGCGTTGCGTTTCATACTTAGATTGGGTAAAAGCTTCTGCTTTTGATGAGTCGTTGGGGTGGTTGATAGCGTTTTGGAAGGCAATATGTTTGCGGTCAAGAAGTTCTTGTATAAACGCTTCATTATCATTGAACCAGTCGTCCTGTTTTTTACTTGCTGCAGTGCCAAGAATTTCCTCACTCGCACTTTTTAAACTGTCTTTAATTTGTGTCCAGGTAGCAGCGACATCTACAGAATTGGTTTCTTCTAGTGCACTCAAATTCTCTTGAACTTTTTGCTTTAGCTGTTCGGCGGTTTGTTGGTCACGCAATTTACTAATACAGAGACGGAGTCTACGTTTTACTTGAGTTCTTCGGTGTTTGGGTCTCATAACAATTTTCATTTTAGAGACAACAGGACGATGATCGGTCCAACATTCGCTATCAATGCGCGCCTTTGTAATTTGGACGTCCTTGAGATGCTTCCTACGTACGATAACATAGTCCAGTAGATGCCAGTGACCTGATCTGGGGTGACGCCAGGTGCCTTTAAATTTATCCTTTTGTCGGAAAATGGTGTTTGTTATAACTAGATCATGTTCGGCGCATTTAGTTAGGAGTAGTTGACCGTTAGCGTTCATGTTGCCCAAACCGTTCTTGCCTATGATGCCTGGCCAGGTGTCTGCATCTCTCCCTACTCTAGCGTTAAAATCGCCAAGAATAACGAGTCGTTCCGTTTTAGGTATTCTACAGAGGGTTTCTTCCAGCTGTTGATAGAAGCTTTCCTTGGTTTCGTGACTTGCATCCAGAGTGGGAGCGTAGGCGCTTATTAGATTTACCGCGTTGCCATCTGATAGCTCATAGCGTAGCAGCATTAGTCGCTCGGATATGCCTTGTGGTACTTGTGTTAAGTTGGATACAAGTTGATTCCGAACGGCAAATCCTACTCCATGTTGTCTTCTTGAATTGGTGGGAAGACCTTTCCAATAGAAGGTGTAGTACTTTTCTGTGAGAGAACCTTCCTCCAAGAATCGAGTTTCGCTGAGAGCTGCAACGTCAACATTGAGTCGGTGAAGTTCTCTATCTATTAGAGCAGTTCTTCTTTCAGGCCGATCGGTGCGAGTGCTGTCGTTCAAAGTACGAACATTCCAAGCGCCGTAGATGAAAGAATTAGTTTTGTTGGATTTAAATTGTCGGTGTTTTTTCGACATTCGATGAGGTGTCCCTGTGGGCACCCTCCCCCGGAGATCCGATCGGGAGGGTATTTTACCTCCGGATGATTTTGTCCCACTTGAACGCTCCATCATTTTTTAAAGCCTTAATCGACTGAAAACGAAGCTGCATTTGAAGTTTTAGCTGGAGCAGGTATGCAACTGACCAGCTCGGTTGCGGAAGGCGAGTGGTGTGGTCCCATGGCACAGAAGGAGACTGCGACGATGGGGTAACCAAACGATTCCAAAAGCAACCTTTGTGTGCGGTCGGTTATTTTTACCGCACTCTTCGTGAGAAGGTGGATGTGCTCACGGCAAAAGGTAAGGGTTATTCCGCCCTTACTCGGTCGTTAGAGCCTCGTTAGTGAAAACAGGGCGCACCAAGTTCAAATTGAACTCATCGCGAAGGTGAGGTTAACAATTGAGTAGGAGAGGCTATAACTTGCGCTTCACTACCCCATTAATAAACTAGTACGCACCACCATCCTTGTGGTCTACATACTCGTTGAGGTCACCGTTATTTATTTTAGAGAAAGTAGCAAGTAAGTTTCATAGTACCATATTTTTTTAATTATTAGATGTAACCGCGTGATTAATTTGTAGGTTTAAGAGCTTGTTTGCGGATTTGAAAAGCATATCTAAAGGGTACCAACCTAAGAAGGCGAAGATGATCATACAGAGGTTGAGAAGTTTATAAATGAAACTCCCGATGAGGTTTTCTTACTTATATAGGTGGTTATTTTAATAGGAGTTATGGGTGCTTGTCGGTGCGATGAGCTAGTGAATTTAAAAACAACTAACATTGGTGATAATGGATGTCTATTGGTTGTCAATATTTTGAAAACTAAAAGACTCGTTCTTTTGTCGTGTCTGGTGCTGAATTAAAGGGTTTTTAATGGTTTATAAAATCGAAAATATGCAGCTCTGTGCCCCTCACATATGACGATGGAAGATTATTTTTGTGTTATCGTTCGGGAAAATATACAGTGCCACCAATAGGTATAAACACACTTTCAAGATACTCATATTGGTGGGTAAAGAGAAATAATTCATGATGAAGAGTGCATGTTAACTATAAGTTACCCTGTTTTTAATAATTGTGAAGTTAATTTTTATGTAAACAAATAAATGTTATGAATTTTATTGCAGCTTGACAATTAGCAATTTGACAGTAGAGTGGGCGATAGTATTTTTACTCACCACTTTTGCCCACGCGTTCTCATAGAAACAACTTGAGTGAACAAGACAAAGGGTTTCGAGTTTTGTATCTAAGTAAGAAAATGTTATTTATTTTGAAAATAAATAATTTATTACTTATCTCTTAAAAATCTCTTTTCAATCTACACTTTAATTTGAGTTAAAGTATATTTTTTAGTCAAATAGATAAATAATTGCTTGCATTTTTTACGACCCTACTAAAGCAAACAAAAAACACTGGTATTTGAAATCCTCATTTAACCTGTACAGTGAGTGGTTAAAGAAGCAGAAGTTCTATTCGACCTTCGAATTCTTGACAGAATGGTGACCAACAAGATGGATTACTTGCAATTATACGCTAAAAGCTGAGCGATGTGTGTTTTCCGGAAAACGTTCCTAATAAAGAAAGTAAATAAGCAATTTTTATTTAAATGTAGGTGTTTGATTGAAGTACAAAGTGAATTAGTGAAATTGATAATTATTAAAACTACCAAACTTTGTGGGTTTTTGGAGAATTAAATGGAAAACACTTTATTGAGATTGACCCGGTTTTCTTCCTCCAGAAACAGTATTTTCAATATTTTGATGTGCCAAATACAATTTACAGATACTCAACAAAAAATGAGAAAAAATAAATTGTTTAAATGTTTTTTTTTTTAAATAGCACTTACAGAAAAGAGATTAAGAATAAAAGTTCCTCTTCTTTTTTAAATTTTAACAAATAAACTTGTACCTTTTCCATACCCCATTTCTTACTTTCCCATATATGTAGTATATAGGAAAGTACTATGATCCTGCATCGATTTTGAGTTTTTGTTAACTTTAACACGTTTTTATGTCCCCAGAAGCCAAAAAAGTGTTTCTTAAACATGTCTGCCAGTTGTCTAAGGCCTGTGGTCGCACTTAGATTAAATTACTAAATCGACGGCCACACCTCGTGGCGAAATCGCAAAATCGAGCCTAGCTCAAATTTCGGGAGAGTTAACCCTTAAAAACCGATAAGGAAATGCAAAATAATTTCTTTCTCAAAAACGGCTCTAACGATTTTGATCAAATACAACACATAGAAACTCCCTTAGTACTAATATAATACGGTTAGTCCTAAAAAATGTGGAGATGGGCGGACTAAAGTTACATGAATTAAGTAATTTTTTCAACGATTATGATTAAGTCGGGCACATGTATAGTTCTTTAGTATTAGTACATGATGATGTTGAAGGGTTTAGTTTAAAGAACTAAATAATTTTTTCTCAAAAACAGTTGTGACAATTTTGTTCAAATTTAACACCTGGATGTCCCCTTAGTACTAGAATCAGATGAAATAACTCGTTAGCCCAAAAACTGCAGAGACGGAAGCTGCTGAGAGTGTTAAAAAAATTAAATATTTTTTCTCTAAGACGGATGTAACGATTGTGATTAAACTTAGCACATGGATAGTTCCTTAGTATCAGTATAAGATGACATGACCAATTGCTAAATTCAGGTGTGAATTAAAAAACAAGAAATAATTCCTTTCCTAAGAACGGCTCTAACGATTTTGATGAAATTTAAGACATAGATAAGTCCTTAGTACTAGTATGAGACAGCGGGACCCGTTACTCCTAAAAAATGCAGGGAAGGAGGCTGTCGGAGTACCGTTTGAAAGAATTAAATTTTTTTTTTCTAAAAAGTTCTAGCTACTTTGTTAAAATTTGACACACAGATTTGAAATCAAATTTTAACAGTCAAATATATTTATAATTATTCTTGAAGTCCAGTACCACCAAGTAGTCCGACACATTCCTAAATGGAAAAGTTAGTACGAGTGGTGTCTGACCGATTTTTTTTAATGATGAGGTACTTTTGCAAACTATTTATTTTTTACATATTGGACATAACAATTTTTTCAACAATTGCAATGTTTACTCATGCAGAATTAAAGCTTATGTAGGTGCTGGACTATTCCGACTGTCCGATTTTGGTGATAGTAATAATAGTATAATATCGATAGATGTTTCAAATTCTTTATCTTTCTTTAATTTTAGACAGTTTAATAACATAAAAAATGTAAATAATATGTTAGACTTGGTATTAGCTAACTTTAAGCCATGTTATAAATAAATAAATAATAAATAAATAACACCACAAGTAATTACGACCCCTTTTATCCCGGAAGGCTCTCGAAGAGCCTTGTGTGGGAGGGGGCTACACATTTAGAGACAAGGGACACACACCCAATATCCGTGTATAGTGGAAAAATCCCTCTCACAGTATTTTCCACTGCCACGACCGGGGATCGAACCCGGAACTTTTGGGTGAGAGGCAAGTGCGCTCACCTCTCGACCACCAGTCATACAAATATATATGCTATATAAACAAAGATCACTCTGCATTTGTTAAGGAAGATGGGCACCACCCTACATTGAGTATGATATTTGATATACCGAAATTAGATAAGGGTTGTAAATTAAGCAATGATCTAAAATCTATCTTTAGAATATGTAATTTTTATAACTTATATTGTAAAGTCAGGGAGGCAAATTGGGATACTGCTAGTGATAGTATGAATGTTGATATTGCAGTCTCTGTTTTCTATGAGAAGTTTCACCAAATACTTGATAAATGTGTTCCTAAAAACAGAGCTTATAACAGCTATCCAGTGTGGTACACTAAAGATGTTATAAATGCTATCAGAAAGAAAAATCACTATACGAAAATGTACTTTAAATATAAAGCTGAACATACTAAGGCTTTGTTTATTAAAAGGAGATCAATCTCCAAAAAGCAGATACGAGCAGCTTATGATACATATGTTAACAGATGTGAAAGTGAATGCACCCAAATCATTCTGGAACTTCTTCAACTCAAAGAAAAATTGTTCGGGCTTACCATCTTGTATGATGTACAATGGTTTTGAATTTAAAAATGGCGTGAATATTTCTAACGGGTTTGCTGACCATATTAGATATTAGACTAAAAAGAGCCAATATCCGTCTGCATGGAAAAAAGGTAGAATATGTCCAGTATTTAAAAAAGGTGACCGGAGTGACATTAGCAACTACAGAACTATATGTATTCTTTCCACCCCGGCCAAAGCACTGAATGTACTATTTACTATCAAATATTCACTGCAGTAAGCCCGAATATTGCAATTCAACAGCACGATTTTTAATCGTGTAGGTCAAATCTTTACAACATTATCCAGTATTTGGCTGAAAATATGGATCAGCAGAAGCAAGTTGATGTAATATATACCGACATGATAATTGATAAACTAAATCATCAGTTATTATATAGAAAATTGGAGCTATGGGGTTTTACCCAAAATTTTGTTGATTGTTTGAGATCCTATTCAGGTATCAATATGTGAATGTAAACAATTACTGCTCCAGAACTTACTATAGGCCCAGTGGCGTACCGTAAGGCAGCAACCTGGGCCCACTATTGCATTTATTGCTCGTGAATGATGTAACATTTGTTAAGTCGAATATTCTTATATATGCAGATGATACGAAGCTTTTTATGCAAATTAATAATATATGTGATTGTCTGAAAATACAAACTGACATTAACATGCTTTGGTCTTGGTCATTGGTAAATGCTTTGCAATTTAACATAGCCAAATGCGGTCTCATGTCTTTTTCTCGTAAACAAAATACTATTATGTTTGATTACGCAATGGCAGAGACATTAATGCCTATAAATAATATAGTTAATGATTTGGGTGCCAAATTTGATTAAAGTTTTCACAGTATATCGGAGATATGTGTAAAAATGCTCAGCGTACACTTGGGTTTGTAATAAGAAACACTAGGGATTTTTTTCTCTTGAAGCTGTTAAAAAGTTATTTGAATGTTTTGTTCGTAGTAAGCTAGAAAATTGTTCAATAATATGGTCTCTTTTATATTTTACGTATTCTGATATGATCTAAAAAGTTCAAAGACGTCACTTAAGATGTCTCCACTTTCGAGTACAGAGAGTGAATATGTTTGGTGATGTAACTAGTTTGTATAGTGATTATAACATTGAAATATTGCATCAGTTACCTACCTATATAAACTATTAAATAATTTGGTCGACGATATTGCATTTCTTGGGAAAATACAATTTAGAATGCCGTCAGTTACAGGCACCATATGCTACTTTTTGTTGAAATACCCAAAACAAGTTGCTTTAAACATTCCCCATTATGTCGTATGTGTAGCTTATATAACAATTATTGTTTGCACATTGATTGATTTAATTTGTCCTTATTGTTATTTAAAAGCCATGTACAAACTTCTTTCTCAATGTAGTGTGTTTGTAAATATATTTGTTACTACTGGTATATCTACTTATGTACACTTTTACTCTGTAAATGGATCTTTCGTGTTGAGTAACAAAGCTTATTATTATTTATACTCTTTTAGGAAGAGTATAATTATACTTACTACGTTCTTTCCTGAAACGGTAAATAAAAGGTTTTCATATTTAGTCATCTAATATTGAATAACTTTCAAAATTTCTGTTCGTCTGCCCGTCCATCTATTCATCCCGTTTTCTTAAGCACTATAACTGAAGAAGGAAAAATACCAGTTATACTGAAATTTGAACAGATATTAATGTTAATTAAAAGAATTGCCCCAATATTTTTGAAAAAAAAATCAATTTAAAAAATTGTAATGTTTACGAAGGCCACATTTACCTACCTCTTACACGCAGCGCGAACGGTAGCTCTAATGTTTGGAGAGAGTGGGTTAGTCCGATGTATTATAAATGATTTTAGTCTTGATGTTAAGATATTATGTAATCATTAACTAGACTGCTTTACTTATCCAGGGCGCCACTGACTATTTATTATATAACTTTTCTTCGGCAACCTTAACCCAGAAAGGATATTTAATTTAATAAATTAGATTTTATTAGAAGAAAAAGTTAAAAGAAAATATATACAACTTTTATTTAGAAAGAGATGTCCAAGTTTACAAAAAAATTATTACCTATACTTTTTATGGAGTTTTAAATGCGCAAAAAAATTAGATTTATCACATAATAATAAATATATATTATATAATAACTTATTTACATTGGTCTACCAAATTTTCGATGGAGCGTTTGAGCAAAATAAAAAAATATACTGTGTTATTAGCCGTTACTCGAGTCCGAGTATAAAAATGTTACAGTCGATAAATTGTGTACAATAAAAAACAAGTAAAAGGTGTAGTCTATTGTAATTCCCATTCATCTACGGTGCACACGACTATGGCTATAGAGGCCAATTCGGGAGAGCACATGTCGACCGCAGTCAGGACAAACATAGACCTGGTTAGGTCTTGGATTCGGCCTTCTTGCAGCAACATTTCCTTGATAGCTGGCCACAACCCCTCGCCATTCGATTCTGTCCGCTGCAAGTTGTTCCCATTGCTCGTCTGCAATACCGCAGGATTTTAGATTTTCATGGAGAGCGTCTTTGAACCTCTTTCGTGACCGCCACGCCTTCTTCTACCGCTTAGCAATTCACCATAAAGTGTACATTTAGGAAGGCGGTTATCATCCATACGATGAAGGTGACCTGCCCATCTTAGGCGTGCTCTTGAAATAAGCACCTCAATTGGAAGGCTGTTTGCTCTCCTGAGTACTTCCACGTTTGATATGTGATGGAACCAACGGATTTTCATCATACTTCTGAGGTGTCTTTGCTGAAAACGTTCTAATTCTTTCACATGGCGACGGTAAGTGACCCAGCTTTCACATCCATATAGCAGTGTTGGAATGACAACTGCTCTGTAGACAGCCATTTTCGTTGACAAAGCAAGGTCGTGGTTGTCAAATACTCTCTCTCTAAGTCCCCAGAGCGCTCTAGATGCAGCGTTAATTCTATTGCGAATCTCGCTGTCCATGTTTGCTCTGTCATTAACAACGTTGCCTAAGTAATTGAACTGATCCACCACTTCAAGAGAATTTCCGTTAAGTGTAATGTCTATTTGGTTCACTTGATGAGGAGTTGACATAATCTTAGTCTTTCCAATGTTGATTTTAAGTCCCAAGGAGTCATAGCTCTGGGCATACACATCTAAAAGTTCTTGAAGCTCTTCCGGCGTAGAGGCGAAAAGTGCACAGTCATCCGCATACTGGAGATCACAAATGAATCGTGTGCGTGTCTTCGTGAAAGCTCTAAAGCGCCCTATGTTAAAGAGACCGCCATCAAAACGGTATCTGAGACCTATTCCTCTGACTGTCAGTTTGTTGTCAACAATAATTGTTAGAGCAGTGGTAAACAAATTAAAGAGTAGGGGTGCCAGGACACATCCCTGCCTAACTCCAGTGAGGGTTTGGAAAGGTTCGGTTGCCTCATTATTATACATAACCTGGGCGTTGTTGTTTGTATGTAGACTGCGACATACTTCCACAAATTTTCTATTGATACCTAAGCGGAGCATAATTTTCCAGAGCACTTCCCTGTCCACCGAGTCAAACGCCTTGGTTAAATCAATGAAGGCCATGTGAATTTCTCCTTGATGTTCGAGTTCTTTTTCTTGAAGCTGTTTAAGTGCGAAGATTAGGTCCGATGTGCCTCGGTTTGGTCTATAGCCACTCTGTGTTTCAGGAAGTAACTTTTCCATAACAGGTGTTAGCCTGTTTGCCATCTTCCCTCCAACAGCCAGGAGAGCTATACCCCTGTAATTTCCACAGTCCGCAGCGCTCCCTTTGTTTTTGAAGAGGTTGATTAAAAGCGTATCACGAAACTCCTGCGAAGCTTGACCACTTTCCCACACGACATCAAACAGTTTTTTGAGGTAGGGTATGAGTCTGACGACGCAGCTTTAAAGATCTCAGCTGGGAGTGAGTCGGCGCCGGGAGATTTGTTATTTTTTAGCTGCCCAATGGCGGTTAAGATCTCTTCCGTTGTTAGTGGTTTATCTAAGTCTTCGAAGGTGTCATATTGAGGGATAAGATTTATAATATCGTGATCGGCTTGACTTTGCTGGTTAAGAATGTTAGAGTAGTGCTCTTTCCATCGGGCTCTTATTTCCTGGTCTTCTTTGAGGAGATTTCCATTTAAATCTTTAATAGGGCACATATTTTTCCGACTGGGGCCGTACGCTGCTTTTACTCCTTGAAAGAAATTCCTGTAGTCGTGTGAATCGGCGTACCTTTGAATTTCTCTGGCCTTGCTTGCCCACCACTGGTTCTTTATTCTTCTGATTTCGCGTTGCGTTTCATACTTAGATTGGGTAAAAGCTTCTGTTTTTGATGAGTCGTTGGGGTGGTTGATAGCGTTTTGGAAGGCAATTTGTTTGCGGTCAAGAAGTTCTTGTATAAAAGCTTCATTATCATTGAACCAGTCCTCCTGTTTTTTACTTGCTGCAGTGCCAAGAATTTTCTCACTCGCACTTTTTAAACTGTCTTTAATTTGTGTCCAGGTAGCAGCGACATCTACAGAATTGGTTTCTTCTAGTGCACTCAAATTCTCTTGAACTTTTTGCTTTAGCTGTTCGACGGTTTGTTGGTCACGCAATTTACTAATACAGAGACGGAGTCTACGTTTTACTTGAGTTCTTCGGTGTTTGGGTCTCATAACAATTTTCATTTTAGAGACAACAGGACGATGATCGGTCCAACATTCGCTATCAATGCGCGCCTTTGTAATTTGGACGTCCTTGAGATGCTTCCTACGTACGATAACATAGTCCAGTAGATGCCAGTGACCTGATCTGGGGTGACGCCAGGTGCCTTTAAATTTATCCTTTTGTCGGAAAATGGTGCTTGTTATAACTAGATCATGTTCGGCGCATTTAGTTAGGAGTAGTTGACCGTTAGCGTTCATGTTGCCCAAACCGTTCTTGCCTATGATGCCTGGCCAGGTGTCTGCATCTCTCCCTACTCTAGCGTTAAAATCGCCAAGAATAACGAGTCGTTCCGTTTTAGGTATTCTACAGAGGGTTTCTTCCAGCTGTTGATAGAAGCTTTCCTTGGTTTCGTGACTTGCATCCAGAGTGGGAGCGTAGGCGCTTATTAGATTTACCGCGTTGCCATCTGATAGCTCATAGCGTAGCAGCATTAGACGCTCGGATAGGCCTTGTGGTACTTGTGTTAAGTTGGATACAAGTTGATTCCGAACGGCAAATCCTACTCCATGTTGTCTTCTTGAGTTGGTGGGAAGACCTTTCCAATAGAAGGTGTAGTACTTTTCTGTAAGAGAGCCTTCCTCCAGAAATCGAGTTTCGCTGAGAGCTGCAACGTCAACATTGAGTCGGTGAAGTTCTCTATCTATTAGAGCAGTTCTTCTTTCAGGCCGATCGGTGCGAGTGCTGTCGCTCAAAGTACGAACATTCCAAGCGCCGTAGATGAAAGAATTAGTTTTGTTGGGTTTAACTTGTCGGTGTTTTTTCGACATTCGATGAGGTGTCCCTGTGGGCACCCTCCCCCGGAGATCCGATCGGGAGGGTATTTTACCTCCGGATGATTTTGTCCCACTTGAACGCTCCATCATTTTTTTAAAGCCTTAATCGACTGAAAACGAAGCTGCATTTGAAGTTTTAGCTGGAGCAGGTATGCAACTGACCAGCTCGGTTGCGGAAGGCGAGTGGTGTGGTCCCATGGCACAGAAGGAGACTGCGACGATGGGGTAACCAAACGATTCCAAAAGCAACCTTTGTGTGCGGTGGGTTATTTTTACCGCACTCTTCGTGAGAAGGTGGATGTGCTCACGGCAAAAGGTAAGGGTTATTCCGCCCTTACTCGGTCGTTAGAGCCTCGTTAGTGAAAACAGGGTGCACCAAGTTCAAATTGAACTCATCGCGAAGGTGAGGTTAACAATTGAGTAGGAGAGGCTATAACTTGCGCCTCACTACCCCATTACACCCATATACTGTGTGAACGATAAGTAAAGATAAAAATTATACAATATTCATTAAAGATTCAACCCTTCGCATAAATGGCCAGATACATCGATGGCATACATGAAATTAGTAAAATAGCATTGTTTGCTTTTTCTTAGAGAAAATTATGTAATATGGATACCAAAAATATGCGTATAATCTTATAGCAAATTTATGTGTAGAGGTCAAAAATTAATATTTTGAACAATAGTGCTCAATGGATTCATTATTAAACACCCAATAATTTTAAATAAAATTTTATTATCAAATGAAATTTGTGATTAAGTTACCAGTTTACTCGTGAGTGTTTCTTATAGTATGCAGTATTAGCAGCGAACAACCAAAAGAAACAAGATTACCTGGGACCGCAACTCCACGTGCCCTGGCCCTGGCAAAATAACGGTCTCGACCCTTCAGTACGCCACTTCCAGAGATGTTAAGGTTTAATTTAAGTTTTTATTTCAAGTTGAAATGAATTAATTGGCATTTTAAATTTAAAAAGAAACGTATTTTTAAGAAATTATTCCCCCAAAAAAAAATACAACAACGATCCCTTTTTTTGCACCCTCGTATAATTAACTGAGTTAGGATTATTACCTGGATGGAAGTGACTTCTTGGAACATTCTAGCACAGCGGGTTGAAATATATGAATTTGTTGCTCTACTGTGTCTCTAAGACATAATTCAAGTAAAATGAACGAGACGAAGTGCTCATGGTAGCTGGCTAGTATATTCCTCATCAAAAAGACAACCCTGCGCTAACGGTACCTAAATGACGATGCTGTTGAACAAAATCCTGAACATATATCCTGAATTGTCGGTTGCCTGCCAAAAATGATCACCGTGAGAGAAAATCAAATACTTAAATCTTATTAGCAGAAATAAAGGCTACAAAATATAAAAAGTGTACCAACCTTTGTAATACTTTACAAAACAAAAATATTACATAATGTCCTGATGAGAGTTTTACCAATCAAGCTGGCATTGTCACGAGATGATTAAAATTACAAATGTCGTCGTGATTATTTCTAATGAATTAAATTATTTTCGAAAAACAATTACAGTACAATGTTTACAACTAACTAGTTTATGGATTTCATAGGATATTTTTATTATTTACTAAATATTGCGACCAAACAATGGAACAGAAAGAAAGATATTTCATTTATTCTACATGAGTGCAATAATCTACAAACTTTATAAAACCTCTCGTAAATTCCATTTATCAGGGTTTATTGAAACTCCCAACAATTTTAAAACACATATCATGCAAGTTTAAATTAACTTGGGAGTTGAAAAACACGTCCTAAAGGGATATATTTATCAATGGAATCCAAAACTTAAGGGACGAGCGTTAAAGTTTAAATAATGATTGAGTAACCTCACGGGTATCCGATACAACTGAATTCCATTTCCGTTCGCAAGCGACGCAACGATGTGTTTGTGTACACTTTCAATTAAAAGTAACCACAAAAACCTTAAATTTATATCTATGTATGCTGATGTAACCGTGGCGGCGTATGTGTCTAACCACTACGAAAACCGTCTCTTACTTCATTATCCAAACACAAAAGAGTGGCACACAATGAGCGCACATCCTAACAAAACTCTTGAAAGAAAATCAAACATTAGAACGTCTGCTGTTACAGTCGGTTACCAACGTTTTTCGATTAGTAGTCAGACGCGATTTCTGTTTCTACGCTAAATTAAATCTCTTTGTTGTTAATATATTATTCGAAAAATGTCGGAATGTCGGTGTTAGTAATTTCCGTCGTATCTTTTATGAACTGGCTTTCAGAAGTGTTTCTGATTATGACACTATCGTGCAGCGGAAATACCGTAAGTCATTTTAAATAATCAGCGAAGCAGACGGGCGACTATATAAATTTTACAAATTGCCGTTGACTTGATTTGTTAATATAATGAGCAAGCACCTTTTACGTCCGAACATTATTTTAAAATGTAAGAGAAAATACTGAATATTGGTATTGCTATTTTCTTGTTGTAAATGCGTGGAAATATTTCATGTTGTCGCCCTAATTTTCAGAAGTAATAATATATTGTTTTATTAGGAGTAAAAGTGACACTTTTGTGACGAGTCGCAAAAAGTGGCTTTTACTCCAAATAATACATACTCTTCAAA
The DNA here is from genome assembly GCA_963675555.1 of Leptura quadrifasciata. Classification (NCBI taxonomy): domain Eukaryota; kingdom Metazoa; phylum Arthropoda; class Insecta; order Coleoptera; family Cerambycidae; genus Leptura; species Leptura quadrifasciata. The sequence goes on from OY776673.1 coordinate 41,852,842, forward strand.
CATCGACTAGCTATAAAGAAGCTCGAATATCACCACCAAAAACGCATTATGTTAATATCGCATGGCCGGCGTATTAAACAAAATACGCGTTGCTATGAATATATTGTAAAAGCGGAGGTAAAAGTACTTTTTTTTTTAAACTTCAGAACATCATTACCTTTATTACTCATTTCATGACGTTAAAGTTTGACATTTCAGACGGCTGTGCATTATCAGTAGTAACGTTTGAAAAAAAAATAACATGCCTTATTCGGAGTAAAAGCCACTTTTGTGACTTGTCTGTAATTACCGGACTCACTTCATTTGTCCGGCAAACCTACAAACTCATCATAAAAGTATCACTTTTTCTCCTAATAAAACAATATACTATTTTCTTCAAATGTCAGAAAAATCATGATATTTCTTACTCATTTAAGTTAAATTATTAAATTACATTAAAGTTTGACATTTCAGATGGCTGTGCGTTACCATTAGTAATGGAAGTAAAAATACTTTTTATACTTTTACTTCAGTTGAAGAAAAAATAGCATGTCTTATTTGGAATAAAAGCCATTTTTACTCCTAATAGAACAATATACTATTTCTTTTCTTTAGCGTCAGAAAAAGTACCTTTATCTCCGCTGCTAATGGCAATGCACAACAGTCTGAAATGTCAACTTTTAATATCATGAAATTAATTGAGATATGTCATATTTCTGACGTTTGAAGAAAATAGTATATTGCTTTGTTAGGAGTAAATGTGATACTTTTGCGACGAAGTTGTGACGAAGATTTGCCGGACGAACGGGGTGAGTCCAGCAATTACAGATGAGTCACAAAAGTGGCTTTTTTCCGAATAAGACACGTTATGTTTTCTTCAAACGTCGATTAGCTGCAAAAAAATAAAGATAAAAATTTTAACCATTAGCAATGGAAGTAAAAGTCAGCTAGAAGCGGAAGAAAAAGTACTTTTACTTCCGTTGCTAATGGCAACGCACAGCTGTCTAAAATGCCAAAGTTTAATGTCATAAAATAAGTAAGAAATGTCATGATTTTCTGACGTTTGAAGAAATCTTGGCACTTTCTACCACATATGTCCCTTTCTACCAAGGAACCTACAATTTACAACTGAATTATTCATCATAATATTGAAAACAGATCGTTCAAATCACTATAGTGTATTAGAACAAATTCATTTATAATTTCAGAATAGTAAACTATTCTGAATTGCGCCTCTTTCGCTTTGATTTATGGAACTATGACGTTATCGCTGCTTCGGTTATAACGTCGTCTACTTTTTAACGGAACACCCTGTATATTTTTATTTTTAGAATCTCAATCAAAAGCTGATTTCAAAGACTTTTCCTACTGCTTAGGCCCTACATTTTATATGTTTGGGGCTACAAACATTTGAAAATATTATTTTTTAAGTTAAATAGTGTCTTATTGTAATATTTTACAAAATAGTAAATGAACAGTAAATAAATAAATAACATAAAAAATTATTAACTTAACGTTACAAAAATGAGTAGCCGAATAATTTTTTTGTAATGTTTTTTTAAGTAGCCTGGTAAGGTCAATACCGTATCTAAGGAAAGACCCTATCTACAGTTCTGTCTTTTCAATGTCGGATTAATAATTACTTAATAAATTTGTTGTTTTATAATAATGCGTTTATCTGTATCTCAGAATAGAAATCCTTATGATGATTGGGTATGGTGACAGGGCACGAACACAAGAAGTATGTAATCAGATATATCCAGAAGTCCATAAACAGTGAGCAAAATTTAAAGAAAATATAAAGATACTAGTTCCGTAGCTGATCTACCAAACAAGAGTCGGGTCGTCCAGTTATTGAGGAAGATACCAGATTAAATGTTTTTCTGACTATGGAACAGAATCCACACAATGGCGATCGCTATCTTGGCCGAGATTGTGATATTTCTTTTACTTCTGTACACAGTGCTAAAGAAAGAAAAGTGGCATCCTTTTAAGATACATCTTGTGCAATATCAACAAATGCAATGTAATGTATAGTCGTAAAAAATACCCGCTGTTATACAATTATGCTTCTGTCCTTAGTCGGCCTTAGACATAATGGTGGACGGACATTAGTGTTACTTTTGACTCCAAATTTAATAAATGACTAAATCACTACATGTCTAAATGACTAAACGACTAAATGACTACATGGCCAAATGACTAAATATCTAAATGACTAAATGACTAAATGACTATATGACTAAATGACAAACTAACTAAATGACTACATGACTAAATAACTATGACTCAATGACGAAATTACTACACGACTAAATAACTAAGTGACTAAATGAAATATCTATAGACACTGGCCTTGGAAATGTAGCCCAGATAGTCAAAATGTACATACTTATCTACTGATGCTTCCTTGAAAAAGCTGACAGTATGATCAGCGAAGCGTTAAGTCAAGTTCTACGATCAAGGCAAAAACCGGAGGAAACTAATTCCTTGAGCAATGGCCGTGAACTTCGTATTCTAACACTTCTCTACCAGTTTATTATTTATTAATAACTTGGGATTTGTGTTATTATGTTGTTATTAGTTATTATATTTGTTCTTGTTTATGTTATAACTTTAAGTAATGTTTCCTGCATTTCCCCATAGAGTGTTGCCTCGGAACTCGATAGTTTTATGTTTAACTTTGCATTTCATTAATAATAAGTTATACGTACATATATTTATCTGAAATCTAATGTTAAGTATAAGGTTGTAATATTATTTTACCGTATAGTTAACACTTGTGTATCAATAACTTCTACTCGGTAGGAATGAAATTAGTTTTATTATTATTTTGTGTTAAAACTAATTATTAAATGTAATTTGTCAGATCTTTTGGATATTTGTATGTTTTAAAATTAGTTTTATGTTTGCTGGTAGCTCATGTAGAGAAATAGTTGTTACAGCTAATTATTTGATTATTTGGCAAATTTGTATTGATTGTATTCTCCTGAAGGCCCATTAAGTGAATAAATTTGTAATTTATGTGTATTCTAAAAATATATAAGATATATTATGATTTGGAAAGTGTAGTGTTACCTCAGTATGCAGAAAAAACATGTCGGCATTAACCAAACCTCGAAAACATATTAAGAGAAAGAGGCATAAATATCACAAATATTATTCTAGACTGAAAGTTTATTAGAGAATGTCACTATTGCCTGAGGACGACTTAACAAACAATAATACCTGATGATGGCGAAATTATTATTACTGAAACATCGAGAGCGTAGCCTTCCTGAAGTTCCATTTACCAATTTTTAAGGCCGTCTCGTCTGTCTGCCATGCTAGATGCTTGGAGTACTGCACCTTATTGTGCCATTCCGTTTTATTTGTGCACTTCCAATTATTTTTTACAGGCGGTACAGTTTTTTGACCAGTCGGTGTGCGGATATGCGATCCCCGCCCCGCCATAGATGCCAACAACGGTTTCAGCACATCTAAGCGATGTTCGGCAATTTACTTCTACCGCATTACAGTATATAATTCCAAAGGGTAGGCTCTTGTGGATTTTGAGGATTTTTAGAATTAGATTTAGAATTAATAAAAAATACTAATAAACTAAAGGCACATTAGCATAAACCAAAAGTAAGTTATCAAATTGTTAGGTAATTATGAAAATTGCTTAATAATGACAAAAATATTTACAAAATTCTAGATAATTGCTATATTATAGATAATTGCAAAATTGTAGATAATTGCAAAATTGCTGATTGCAGACTAAATTGCCAAAAAAAATAGAAAAAGAATATTTTATGACCATGAGGTCATATATTGAATTTTAGTTAAATAAAATTAAAGAAATTTAAAGCTAATTTTATTTAAATAATGAAAGCACAATAATAAAATAATTGAAAATGATTGAAATTGAATTGAAATTGATATAATTAATAAATAAGATTTTCCTGTATGGTGTTCTAACAGAAATAAATGTGGATAAAGAATGTAATAAGTATTACTAGAATATCTCAGTGTAGAAAAGTTTTTAGATGTCAATCAGTACAAATTTGTAAGGCAAATAGCTACTTCGGATGTTTAACTAATAAGGTAAACCTTTTTATATTACAATCTTAATTATGGTACCAATGTACAAACTTTAAAAGTATATTTTTCTTAATGATAATGTAAACTGTAAACTTTACGAGCATCTCGCCATCTGTTGATGGGCGACTTAACTAAATCGAATTAGAAGTGCACTATAATTAGGTTCCTCTTCTAGTTAGGTTTCTATTCACAATTAAATTATAGAACTGGTAGAGAATCGATAAAGAAATCTTTAATATTCAATAATGAATCGCTAATATGCAAACGTAACCATAACCACAACTCCTTATGAAGTGTCGACATTCTACAAATTCTTAAATATGCTTTCAAATAATATTGTGATGATCCAGTAAATACAGGACATGTAACACAATCACTACGTCAGTTATAACCTTCTCAAGAAATAAATATATGATTTCTTTATAACAATAAGCAGCTACCTAACCATTAAATAATAAAAGTTATTTATTTAGTAACTAGGGTTTAGTTGAGAATTTGTAAAATCCTAAAAGCTATCAGTCTCCTATTCTCTTTACGCCTGATTAGTCATTAACAAGAAATACCACATACAATTATTTTTTCATCAACAATGGCGTTGAAAAATATGTTTGATAATAATGTCTGTCCACTAAAAAGAGTGTGTTATTTTATTCAGTAGAAAATTATAAAACCCCATTATAAAATGTAAATGCTATATGAGCTTTAATTTTTATAAAAATTCATGAAAATATAGATAATACCCATACAAGTTCATACATAAAATAATAATATTTCACATGTTTAAACTGGCACCGACTAGCTCCAAACTTTTATTGCATGATACACTCACATATTGGTAAACTTAAGTAGATGAGCCAAAATTTTATGGCTGCAGTTCGTAATAGCGTACAGATAACTCAATATTTATTTAATATTTCAACTTTTTAAACTAAAATGCAATTCGTAAATTTGAAGTATAACTAAAATGAGGATGAAATTTAAATACGAATGTAATTACTTTACCGTAAGTCTACCGGTAATATATCTTGTATAATTAAGCTCAAGTAATCCAGTTGCAAGTAACAGTTTTAATTTGTGACTTTTTTAAATTAGAAAATATCCGAATTTCTCGATCATGTACTTTCGAGGTAAATCAATTAAGGTTAGATATGTGACAGTAGCTTAAAATTAATGACCAGACACTGTTCCTAGGGTGGGGCTAAATTATTAAATTATTTTAAAAAATTATTATTATTACTGTCATAATTATTATTATTAAAGGCATTCACAGTACATCGACATGGCCAGATTTAGAAATTGATGTTGATGATGAGGGTGGCGCTAAATTATTTCCTTTTTTTACAAAAAACCAGTCACCCTACTCTGCGGCTCCGACCCTCACAGAGGGGAGCTGCTAGTAAACACCAATAGCCACTCCCCACGGCCGTGGGGTGAGTGACTACCGGGTCCGCGAATTGTGTGCCCTGAGTAGACGCAATGAACCGAGGATGACAGCCTTCTGCATTCTGCCAGCTAAGATCTCTGCCGAATCTCGGCATGCCGGTATGATCTTTAGTTCCGAAAGCAGCGTCTGTCTTATTCCACCGAGGGCTCCTATAATCAGTACCACTATTTTGACAGAATGGCCTGGATAAAGCCTGGGGAGTTCGAGGAGCAAATCTCGATATTTTGTCCGTTTTTCCTCCTCTTTCAAGACAATGTTGCTCTCAGCGGGGGCTGAGAATTCCACGACATACATTGTCTTGAGTTGGTGGTCGAGGAGTACTATGTCAGGTTTGTTGGCTGGTATTTGCCTGACGGTGGGAAACGAGTAGTTCCAATAAATTGGACACTTCTCATTCCCCACAACGGACTCAATATCCTCCGGAGCGTAAGGCAGCACTGGTGTTTCGTCTATCCCATACGAATGCCTTAGATGATAGTAAAGCACTCGTAATGCTGCGTGGTGTCTGTGAATATAGGCCAAGATTGCGTATGTCGGGCAAGCCGACAGTAAGTGCATTACAGTCTCCGGCGCCCTGCAGCTGACATCGAGGACCTCCATATCCATGACACGATGTCGATAGACGAATATGTTTAATACACTATCTTGGCAAGCCATTATGAATGCCTCGGTCTAAGACTTCAGCCCGACTGACCTTAAAAATGCGAAGGTATAGGGGTGAAGTAATAGAAGCAGTACATTTATTGCGATTTTAAGTCGAGTTTAGTAGCTACTGCTTTAGCGCGCCAATATCCATTGGCTTGATGACGGTCTCGATAACTAGGGCCGAGTAGGACTACTACTCTTTGCTCCTAGATTATCTCTGTAGACCTGGACCGGCCTTCGTGATAGGTGGGCCCGCTTACTTCTACCAGACCCAGCCCGCAAATGCGAGATGTGTGGTGGTATTTTCTGCGGACCTCCCCTGGTCCTGGCTCTTCAACCTCGCTGGCAGAGGTCTCTTCTGGCGCTCTTCTTGTCTTGATATTTTCTTTCTTCGCCAGCTTGTCACCCCCGTGGGTAGTCATCGGTCTAGTTGGGTTTTAGGAAGTTTTGGCTGGGATTGACTGCCGGTACGTAGGACACAGTAAAGGTGTGTCCTACCCCGGATCATCGGAAAGGTAAGGATATGAGCTGTGTAGCTCGGGAGTGTGGAGACCCTAAGTGCTTTTTTAGCACTTTCGGACTCCACGGAGCAGGTAGGACAACGGGCGTTGGACGGTATGTTGTCCGACGCCCGCAAGGAGGTTGGGTTTGGGTAGAAAAACGTCATGTCTCTGGTAGTGGTGGTCCGTCCTGGGGTATCTGAAACAGATCGGTTAGCGGGAAATATAAGTTATACTCACCCGTTGTCCAGAAGCTGTACCCTCGGCCGTTTGTGCCTCGGGGCGTCGGCAGGGTCGTAATCAGTGGCCTGTCTGATTAGCGGGTTCCCGTGCTCCTCTGCTTGGGCGTACAGCTTCTTCGCTCGTTCCCGGATGACTTCAGTGACCGTGGTGTACTCCAGATCTCTGACGATGTCTGCGTTTCTCACGTACCATGGTGCGTCGACCGCCGTCCTGAGGGCGATGTTTTCCACTGCCTGGATTTTCTTCATGTAGGACTTTGCCTGGTAACCCCACGCTACCGAGGCGTACGTCAGCTGCGGCCTGATGAGGGTTTTGATAAGCGTGAGCTTATTCCTCAGGTTGAGACGGCTACCGTTTCCCATCATCGGGTAGATGAGGGCTCTTGTGCGCCGCGCCTTGGCTGTAATAGCGTCCGTGTTCTGTCTCCACGTTAGGCTTTTGTCCATGACCACGCCAAGGTATTTGACGGTGTCGTGCCATTGGATGTCCTCGCCGTTCATGGAGACGTGTCCTGTGGGAATTTCTTTCCGCACTCGTCTGAAGAGTATGGCTTGGCTTTTGTCGGCGTTGACGGCGACTTTCCACTTCGTGCACCATTCTTCCAGGAGTGTGGCCATTTCCTGGAGTTTTCTGGTTGCGTTCCTGGCTTTCCAGGATCTGGCAATTATTGCTGTGTCGTCTGCATACAGGGCCAGGGCTGTGTGGTCGGTCCTGGGGAGGTCTGAGGTGTAGATAGCGAACAGGTGCGGTGACAGCACCGAACCTTGCGGGACTCCCGCCTCCACGGTCCTGTAAGTGGAGAGTTGGTCCGAGATTTTGACCCTTAGCTGTCTGCGGTGCAGGTAGGACCTCACTAGTTTGACGAGTTCGATGGGGTAACCCATACTCATCATTTTAGCTAGGAGACCGTCGTGCCAGACCCTGTCGAACGCTTTGGCAACATCTAGGAACAGCGCCGCGGTGACTTGCCGCTGGTTGAACCCCTTAGTAATCTTCTCGGTGAGGCGAAGTACTTGGAGTTCGGTAGAATGTCCTGTTCGGTACGCGAACTGTTCATCCGGGATGATATTCAGCTCTTCTGTCTTTTCTGTGAGCCTCTTCAAGATGACCCGTTCTGCAACCTTGCTCATGACTGGGAGGAGGCTGATGGGCCTGTAAGAAGACGGGAAAATTAGTTCTTTCCCTGGTTTAGGGATCATAATGACGTCGGCCTTTTTCCACCTGGCTGGAAAATGCCGTAACCTTAACATCGCGTTTACGATGTTGACTAGCGCCGCTACTCCTTTCCTGGGTAGCTTTTTGAGAGCGATGTTTCCTATCTTGTCACATCCCGGAGCCTTTCTCGGCTTTAGGCTCCTAAGGATTTCCTTGACTTCCTCGGGGGTAGTCGGGCGGATGTGGTCGTCATCAGGCAGGCGGTGGGTGGATCCTACGTACTCTGCGCTCGACATCGTCCACCCAGTCCTCGTCCTCGTCATCGAGCTCGTTCTCTCTACACTGCAGTTCTAAGCTGTCGGCAAACGCCTCGGCTTTTTCCTGGTTAGTGTAGACGATCCTCCCTCGCTCTCCGTGAATCGGGGGTATAGGTTTCCTCCGGTTTCGCAGGGCACGTTGGGTATTCCACATACTTCTGTCCTGTGGATCGAGTGACTCAAGGTGGCGTTGCCACCCCTCCTGACGGTGTTCTTGGAGGGCGGCTTTCACTCTTCGGCTGAGGACGTTATACTCCCTTCTGTCGGCGGGGAGCCTCGTCCTCTGAGCCCGTCTCTTGGCGCTTTTTCTATCCCTTATCAGCTGCCTGGTGACCTCTAGTAGGTTCGCCATCGGTGCTGGGTGTCTTCTTACTTCTGTTTCTGTCGTGCTGGCCCTTATTGCTCCCAGGATCTGCTCCTCTAGGGTAATGACGGCCCTCTCAACATCCCCCACGGTATCTAGCCTGGGAATTTGTGCAATGTACTGCTGCAGGTGCAGCCGGTACGATTCCCAGTCCGTTCGTCGCTTCGTGAAGGTAGCGTTGTCGTCACCCGCCTGTCCTCCTAGAGTTAGGAAGATCGGGTTGTGCTCGGTAGATCCCTCCGTTCTGGTGGAGATCTCCGCTTCGAGGGTCATCTCCTTTAGGATGGCTATGTCCAGTACGTCTGGCCTGTTTCTACCGTTGTCAAAGGTGGGCTGGACTGGTCCTACCACCAGCAGTTCGCCGGCGTGCTGTCCCAGGAACCGCAGCAGTTCTCGTCCTCGAGTGTTGGTTACGCCGCTGTTCCATTGCTGGGATTTGGCGTTAAAATCGCCAATTGCGACGACCTGTGTCCTAGCGGGTAGAATTGCGTCCAGATCCCCCTCGGTTAGCGTGCTGTGGGGTGGCTGGTAACATGAAACCACTTGGACGTCGCCGTTTCGTGCTGTGGACACTACTACGGCGGTGGCATTCATATTTTCTAGCTCAGGTAGTACCGTCGGATGGTGGGCTATGGTCTTTTTAACGAGTAGAGCCACTCCTCTTGCGGGTCGCCGAGGTATGTTTACCCAGTCCATCCTGTACGTGTGGTATCCTGGGAAGTTGATCTCCTTGGCCGGGGTCATCTTGGTTCCCTGCAGTGCCATGACGTCTATATCGTACCTGATCAGGAGCTCTTTGACTTCAAGTCTCCTTTGTTGCAGGCCGTTTACATTCCAGACCGCCATCTGCAGGAATTCCGGTTTAATCTGTAAAGGCATTACAGATTAGTAAAGTTTGGCATTTGAGCAAAAAATGCACTCATCGCTGAGCACATTTGTTGCATCTGTGCTAGCACCGCTGTGAGGTTTTTGGCCTCTGGCGATGCTTGTTGTTTTGAGGCAGGGACGGTGTTCTGTCCTGCCTTGCTCTGGGCTACTTTTGCGTAGCTAGTGCCTGGCGCTACGCCGCCCTTCTTTGTTGAGGTCGTCGTCGGCCTCGGTACCGGCCTTTGAGTGGCGCTGGCTGATTGCTTGGGGTATTTTGGACACCCCTTGTAGCTGGCCGGGTGGGCCCCTTGGCAGTTCGCACACTTGGCCGGTTCGTCTGCCTTCTTCTTGCAGTCAGTCGTCCGGTGTGCCTCGCCGCACTTCACGCATTTCGGCTGCGCGGTACACCTGGATTGTCCGTGGCCGAAACGCTGGCAGCGGTGGCATTGGGATGCCGCTACCTTGGCTCTCTGTCTCTCTGTCCTTACGACTAGAGAGCAGCACCTCGTGACTTGGAGTATCTTGTCCTGGTCCTGTGGGACTAGGACAAGTACGAGTGGCACCTCCTGTTTCGTCCGTCTGGACGTCATCCGTTGCACTGCGGTAGGTGCGAAACCTTGGTCTTGGAGGTCTTCTGCCACCTCTGTACAAGTAACGCCGCTCGGGATCCCCCTGATGACTACACGTAGCAGCCGTTCCTCTGGCAGGGTGTACGTGTGGTACTCCCTTTTCTCGTTTGCGAACATCCTAGTCATCTTGCGATAATCTTCGGATGTCGCGGGCTCGATGGAGATTCCCTCCGCGGTAACTTTAGCCTTGCTAAAGTTAATGCCGGTTTCGGTTAGACGACGGACTGCTTTAGCGTTAGGCATTGAACTTCAAAGCAGATTATAGTAAATGTTACAATGTATTGTGTTAACCGGTATCAACCCTTATGCATGCGCCTTATTTCCCTCAGTATTATTCATTTTAGGAAAAAAGTATAGAAGCGTTATCGATAGGGAATTTTATAAGGAATAAATTTATAATTAGGTATTTTTATAAAAAAAATGCCCCGTTCCTAAGATAATCTAGAGAACCTCAAAATGGGGATGGAAACGACGTCCTAGGAGATAAAGCACACTATTTACTGGTGGGAACTATTTGTAGCAATTCTTATGCTATCCTTAAAACTGCCAATTTTCAAAACTTCCTGAATTTTGCCCAATATAAATTGTTATTTTACTGAATTTTTATCAATCATTTTCAACTTTACACTAAACATAAACTCATTCGAAATAAAATAAAAGTTACCCTTACTTAAACCTGTGTTAATAATCACCCTTTACGAAGAAAAATAAATAATCATTTACGACTTTCAAGAGACATCTAATCCAACTCTATCTCTCTTTCATTTCGGCATACACTGATGATCAGTTAGCTACAGTTTAGAAAGGATTTAGCAATATATTTTTTACTCAAATAGGGAAACCTTAATGCAGGCAATTTCAGCAACAGACTTCCATTTAAAACCCAGCAATCCTTTTTATTCCCTAATAAAAGGATCGTAATATAAAAAAAAATGGGTAACCACTTTTACCGGCCATACTGAAATGATGAATAGATTGTCCTTACTTTAAGTAGTGCTGTTTTATATTCATCAGCAACTCTGATATCAAAATAGGTAAGTAAAACCTTTGGATCACGATATTTAATCAGTTGTATTCGAGTTTTTAATAATTTAAGGACACTAATAATAATTTTCATAAATAATTTTAAAACGTTAAACATAATATTTTTAGTCGCAAACTCCTCTATAAATCCTTATTTTACTATAAGGAAAGTAACCAGACTGCAACCAAAGTTACAAATCTGGCGCGTTAAGTGTAATAATTGCATATTACCATCAAGACGCTAATGCTTCGATTGCAACAAACACCAGCCGAAAGACTGATCCTACTTAAAGGAGCTCCCTTGCCAGTCGTCACACACCACTTGCAGACTGCAGTTTCGAGCTGTTGGCTCTCGTCAGTGCAAGGTAGGTATGCGACGACCGACATAAGAATCCTTTGACTATAGTACATCCCGGTATTTTTACAATAGCGACATGTAAAACAGCCAGCAGGCGCCATCCAGTGGTCCAGTGTCTGTTGCAATCGAAAAATAAATAGCCTGACTTGGCTTAGCATAGTTGAAATGTGCTTTTAGAGGGCGGAATATTAAACATAATATTTTTAGTCGCAAACTCCTCTATAAATCCTTATTTTACTATAAGAAAGTTGTGTTCTTAAATTAATAGGTTCACTTTTATCGTACATTTTTACTGTTTTTGTTCTGTGTCAACTTTACTTCCAATTAGGTACACCCTTATTTTCTCTTAAATAATTCAGTTTATCACTAATTCTGTCCGCTATGTGGGTGAGCAATACTATTTTTTTTATTTTAAGAATCGACATCAGTAATATTAATGTTGCGCGCTCTGGTTTTAATACCTACCCTATATCGCCTTCACATACTTAAATTTCGAACACATTGATCAGGCATGTGACACTAGGCTTCAAAAATTATATCTTGAACATTGTTGGGAAGTTCATTGCGAGATTGCCATTCCGCTCTGCTTGTTGTATTTTTCGTCGAATCTCAATTACTGACATTGTCAACAACGACGTCAAGCTGCAAAAACCTTACATACAAATACACACTGACTACTTCACACGTTTGTATGTATCTCATCGGCTCGATCTACAGTGGTAGTCAATTTGTTATAATTCACACTTAAACTGTACTGAAAAATTATCATCAAAGCATAGATCTCTTCATATAATCGAGCAGAAGTCTACATATTCCCAGATTCAAAACCAATTCCGACAAATATAAACTTGCTGTGTGTATGCATTACTAGAAGGCGCCGTCTCTTAAAGTTTAACTAGAACATACCTTATGTCTATTTTACGAGGGCAACACCAAATTATCTTGCTTAATATCAATTGTAGAAGAATAAAGTTTTAGAAACAGTTGTCCCCATTTTTTGTGATCTATATTTTAGTAAAAAGAAATTTAAAATCCATAGCCTACTTTGTGAGATATATTACAAAAACCTGGAAAGTAGGAAAACCACAAACGGTTATAGCTTCCTTATTTGAGGAGATACTAAAAAAGTTAAAGAGATGAAAGTTGACGGCAAAAACAATAAGAATAGTGATGTGTATTGAAAATTATAAAAACGCAGTTGGCTTTGGCATACGCTCTTGCCCAAAAACGAAAAGAACAAATCTCAAAGTAGACCATGATACCATTATTTCGGTTATTTTTTTCTCCTTCCAACAATATAAAACATTAAAACATAATATTTTTAGTCGCAAACTCCTCGATAAAATCTTTATTTTACTATAAGGAACGTTACCAGACTGCAACCAACAGCTACTCTCCGGGCTATGTGCCCCGCCGAGCGCCGAATTACAAGTTACAAGCCTGACGCGTTAAGTGTAATAATTGCATATTACCATCAAAACGCTAATGCTTCGATTGCAACAAACACCAGCCGAAAGACTGATCCTACTTAAAGGAGCTCTCATGCCAGTCGTCACACACCACTTGCAGACTGCAGTTTCGAGCTGTTGGCTCTCGTCAGTGCAAGGTAGGCATGTGACGACGGATACGAGGATCACTTGACTATTTAGTACATTTCGGTATCTTTGGGATAGCGATATATATAAAATAGTCAGCAGGCGCCATCTAGCGGTTCAGTGTCTGTTGCAATCGAAAAATAAATAGCCTGACTGTGCTTCGCATAGTTCAAATGTGCTTTTAGAGGGCGGAATATTAAAATATAATATTTTTAGTCGCAAACTCCTCTATAAAATCCTTATTTTACTATAAGGAACGTAACCAGACTGCAACCAACAGCTACTCTCCGGGCTTCGGCTGGTGTTTGTTGCAATCGAAGCATTAGCGTTTTCATGGTAATATGCAATTATTACACTTAACACGTCAGGCTTGTAACTTGTAATTCAGCGCTCGGCGGGGCAAATAATCAGGACATATTTCGTAAAAAATACATCACACTAATTGTAATGATGACGTATTGGAATTAAAAAAATAATCAATTATATTAAAAGTATTATAAAAAGTTTGTATTGTCAGGACCCTCCTTTTGGGAAGCCGCAGCAGACGGCCATTTGGGAGACTGGGTAGTTAAAGTAGAAGGTGAAGTTAGAACAAATATAATTTAATAATAGTCCATTAACCACCTGGAAAAATTTGCGGAAACCTTGATATTTGGTGATTCTATGTACTTTCAACTGGTTTTTTCGACTTTTTATTTTGCCATCAGTAACTTTGCCGCTGGCGTCGCTATTCAAAGAGAAATGTTGCCTGAAACCATTTTTCGTGTATATTGTGTTTCTGGTTGATTTTAGAACAAAAATGATTGTGCAATAAATTAAACTACACAATTTTATCCATAAAATAGGCCATTACCATTTTTTTCATAAAGCTAATCTTTCCACGTACGAGAATTACAAAGTTTACCAAGTATGTAACGTGTAAAATAATACGTATTTAATGTGTGAAGTCTACCGCTCGGATGCAACAGTTGATCATTGACCTCGCCCTCCCCATCATTACGATCTTCTCAGCTCTATAACCAAACATATAAAACATCAGTGCGAGGATCATCCTGGGGATGTTAAAGACCAGAGCACAAAATACAAGGAGCGACCACGGCGATCACGAATGCAGGTTTCTACGAGACGATGAAGAAAACATATTATTCTTGCATGAATTTAGCGGCTGCGACACGGCGTCGTATCTTTTCAATCCGGGGAAGCTCAAATTTCTTAATGTGTTGCAAGAATCTTTACAAAGTTATAAAAGTATTTAAAGAAAAAGGTGCCGACAAAGAAAGTGTAACTAAAGCTGGAGACTTTACGGCTACAAAAAAAGGAATTTATATCTCTGAGCACTTATAGGCACCAATGTTTCACAAAATCAGCATACACGAATAAATTTAACATCCCTTCATTGGCTCCTACAGAAGCAACGGCAAGACAAGATTGGTTTCGAACGTATCATCTGATACAGTACTTGCAGATCAATATGGATAGAAGAAAGACAAAAATGGTCTTGCCTTTGTGACTACACTCCAAGCTCCTGCTACAGAAGTTCTTCTTAAACTAATTTCTTGTAAAGAAATAATGTTGGGGAGCACGTGGATGCAGGAAAACAGGGCTCAACTGTTCTATAATTTGCTCGAACTGTGATAATAGATGTGATAACATGCCTCAAGCATTGGAAGAAGTGATGAAGATGAAGACACGATCTTAGAACCACTGTGTAATGAAATTGATACATAAAGTAGAGAAGAAGCTACTGTGCCAGAAGAATTGATTCCACATGACTTAGCTGCCTCCAACTAGCAAAGACATCGATAAAGCTGGTCCCTCGGGGAAATCAAAGTGAAATAAGTTAAAAGTAATTTTCATTTATCAGTTTGTGTGTTACTCGAGAAACCACAGGAAAAAACGCGCCATATACTGTACCTCATGATGGTGTGGAAATGGGTATTACTTTTCACTGCACGTTAAATGGTGATTTATTAGTCTCCTTTCCAAAACGGATCGTGGTTAGAACCTATTTTGTAGCAAATTTCCTGGTCTTTAATTTGTTATATACCTATTTTTGCTGTAAAAGCGAGGAGTAATGAGATATTTTTTAAAAAATCTCTTTTTTTCGTAATGTATTACAATATGGCGGTGCCGGCGGAGAAGATACGATGTGGCAAATGAATAATTTGGAATGAGAAGCTCAAGAAACCGCTGCCCAAGGAATCACTACTTCCACATCCAGATTTTGTATCCAAGTCTTATGCACACTAAATCCCAATGTAATATTTTATTCCCTTGTGTGTGTGTAATGGGGTAGTGAAGCGCAAGTTATAGCCTCTCCTACTCAATTGTTAACCTCGCCTTCGCGATGGGTTCAATTTGAACTTGGTGCACCCTGTTTTCACTAACGAGGCTCTAACGACCGAGTAAGGGCGGAATAACCCTTACCTTTTGCCGTGAGCACATACACCTTCTCACGAAGAGTGCGGTAAAAATAACCCACCGCACACAAAGGTTGCTTTTGGAATCGTTTGGTTACCCCATCGTCGCAGTCTCCTTCTGTGCCATGGGACCACACCACTCGCCTTCCGCAACCGAGCTGGTCAGTTGCATACCTGCTCCAGCTAAAATTTCAAATGCAGCTTCGTTTTCAGTCGATTAAGGCTTTAAAAAATGATGGAGCGTTCAAGTGGGACAAAATCATCTGGAGGTAAAATACCCTCCCGATCGGATCTCCGGGGGAGGGTGCCCACAGGGACACCTCATCGAATGTCGAAAAAACACCGACAAGTTAAATCCAACAAAACTAATTCTTTCATCTACGGCGCTTGGAATGTTCGTACTTTGAACGACAGCACTCGCACCGACCGGCCTGAAAGAAGAACTGCTCTAATAGATAGAGAACTTCACCGACTCAATGTTGACGTTGCAGCTCTCAGCGAAACTCGATTTTTGGAGGAAGGCTCTCTCACAGAAAAGTACTACACCTTCTATTGGAAAGGTCTTCCCACCAATTCAAGAAGACAACATGGAGTAGGATTTGCCGTTAGGAATCAACTTGTATCCAACTTAACACAAGTACCACAAGGCCTATCCGAGCGTCTAATGCTGCTACGCTATAAGCTATCAGATGGCAACGCGGTAAATCTAATAAGCGCCTACGCTCCCACTCTGGATGCAAGTCACGAAACCAAGGAAAGCTTCTATCAACAGCTGGAAGAAACCCTCTGTAGAATACCTAAAACGGAACGACTCGTTATTCTTGGCGATTTTAACGCTAGAGTAGGGAAAGATGCAGACGCCTGGCCAGGCATCATAGGCAAGAACGGTTTGGGCAACATAAACGCTAACGGTCAACTACTCCTAACTAAATGCGCCGAACATGATCTAGTTCTAACAAACACCATTTTCCGACAAAAGGATAAATTTAAAGGCACCTGGCGTCACCCCAGATCAGGTCACTGGCATCTACTGGACTATGTTATCGTACGTAGGAAGCATCTCAAGGACGTCCAAATTACAAAGGCGCGCATTAATAGCGAATGTTGGACCGATCATCGTCCTGTTGTCTCTAAAATGAAAATTGTTATGAGACCCAAACACCGAAGAACTCAAGTAAAACGTAGACTCCGTCTCTGTATTAGTAAATTGCGTGACCAACAAACCGTCGAACAGCTAAAGCAAAAAGTTCAAGATAATTTGAGTGCACTAGAAGAAACCAATTCTGTAGATGTCGGTGCTACCTGGACACAAATTAAAGACAGTTTAAAAAGTGCGAGTGAGGAAATTCTTGGCACTGCAGCAAGTAAAAAACGGGAGGACTGGTTCAATGATAACGAAGCTTTTATACTAGAACTTCTTGACCGCAAACATACTGCCTTCCAAAACGCTATCAACCACCCCAACGACTCATCAAAAGCAGAAGCTTTTACCCAATCTAAGTATGAAACGCAACGCGAAATCAGAAGAATAAAGAACGAGTGGTGGGCAAGCAAGGCCAGAGAAATTCAAAGGTACGCCGATTCACACGACTACAGGAATTTCTTTCAAGGAGTAAAAGCAGTGTACGGCCCCAGTCGGAAAAATATGTGCCCTATTAAAGATTTAAATGGAAATCTCCTCAAAGAAGACCAGGAAATAAGAGCCCGATGGAAAGAACACTACTCTAACATTCTTAACCAGCAAAGTCAAGCCGATCACGATATTATAAATCTTATCCCTCAATATGACACCTTCGAAGACTTAGATAAACCACTAACAACGGAAGAGATCTTAACCGCCATTGGGCAGCTAAAAAATAACAAATCTCCCGGCGCCGACTCACTCCCAGCTGAGATCTTTAAAGCTGTGTCGTCAGAGCTCATACCCTGCCTCAAAAAACTGTTTGATATCGTGTGGGAAAGTGGACAAGCTCCGCAGGAGTTTCGTGATACACTTTTAATCAACCCCTTCAAAAACAAAGGGAGCGCTGCGGACTGTGGAAATTACAGGGGTATAGCTCTCCTGGCTGTTGGAGGGAAGATAATCACTAAAGCGATGGCAAATAGGCTAACACCTGTTATAGAAAAGTTACTTCCTGAAACACAGAGTGGCTTTAGACCAAACCGAGGCACATCGGATTTAATCTTCACACTTAAACAGCTTCAAGAAAAAGCACTCGAACATCAAGGAGAAATTCACATGGCCTTCATTGATTTAACCAAGGCGTTTGACTCGGTGGACAGGGAAGTGCTCTGGAAAATTATGTTCCGCTTAGGTATCCCTAGAAAATTTGTGGAAGTATGTCGCAGTCTACATACAAACAACAACGCCCAGGTTATGTATAATAATGAGGCAACCGAACCTTTCCAAACCCTCACTGGAGTTAGGCAGGGATGTGTCCTGGCACCCCTACTCTTTAATTTGTTTACCACTGCTCTAACAATTATTGTTGATAACAAACTGACAGTCAGAGGAATAGGTCTCAGATACCGTTTTGATGGCGGTCTCTTTAACATAGGGCGCTTTAGAGCTTTCACGAAGACACGCACACGATTCATTTGTGATCTCCAGTATGCGGATGACTGTGCACTTTTAGCCTCTACGCCGGAAGAGCTTCAAGAACTTTTAGATGTGTATGCCCAGAGCTATGATTCCTTGGGACTTAAAATCAACATTGGAAAGACTAAGATTATGTCAACTCCTCATCAAGTGAACCAAATAGACATTACACTTAACGGAAATTCTCTTGAAGTGGTGGATCAGTTCAATTACTTAGGCAACGTTGTTAATGACAAAGCAAACATGGACAGCGAGATTCGCAATAGAATTAACGCTGCATCTAGAGCACTCTGGGGACTTAGAGAGAGAGTATTTGACAACCACGACCTTGCTTTGTCAACGAAAATGGCTGTCTACAGAGCAGTTGTCATTCCAACACTGCTATATGGATGTGAAAGCTGGGTCACTTACCGTCGTCATGTGAAAGAATTAGAACGTTTTTAGCAAAGACACCTCAGAAGTATGATGAAAATCCGATGGTTCCATCACATATCAAACGTGGAAGTACTCAGAAGAGCAAACAGCCTTCCAATTGAGGTGCTTATTTCAAGAGCACGCCTAAGATGGGCAGGTCACGTTCATCGTATGCATGATAACCGCCTTCCTAAATGTACACTTTATGGTGAATTGCTAAGCGGTAGAAGAAGGCGTGGCGGTCAACGAAAGAGGTTCAAAGACGCTCTCCATGAAAATCTAAAATCCTGCGGTATTGCAGATGAGTAATGGGAACAACTTGCAGCGGATAGAACCGAATGGCGAGGGGTTGTGGCCAGCTATCAAGGAAATGTTGCTGCAAGAAGGCCGAATCCAAGACCTAACCAGGTCTATGTTTGTCCTGACTGCGGTCGACATGTGCTCTCCCGAATTGGCCTCTATAGCCATAGTCGTGTGCACCGTAGATGAATGGGAATTACAATAGACTACACCTTTTACTTGTTTTTTATTGTACACAATTTGTCGACTGTAACATTTTTATACTCGGGCTCGAGTAACGGCTAATAATAATTTTATTCCCTTTAATAATAGAGTGATGGTGGTAGAGGGGGTGGCTAATGTAAAACAAAATTAGAAGTCCTTAGTTCGCGTATACACACTAAACCCCAATTTAATTTTTTATTCCCTTAAACAATAGGGTGGGGCTGGAAATGAGTGTGGTAAAGAGGGAACTAATGCCAAAACTAATTTTAGACACCCTTGGTTCAAATCCCAATTTAATTTTTTATTCCCTTTAAAAATAGGAGGGGGTGGCAATGGGTATACACACTAAATCACATTTTAATTTCTTTTACCCCCTTTAATAATAAGGCGATGATGGCAATGAGGATGGTAGAGGGAGTACTTAGCTAACGAAAAAAACATTTTTATACGTTTCGTTTTTGTATATACACTAAATCACATTTTATTTTTTTTTTGCTCGCTTTTATAATAGTGTGGGGGTGATAGTGGGGGGGGGGGAAGGGGTGGCTGATGCCAAAAAAAATTTTGAGACCCTAACTTTTCGTACATGCCCTAAATAATAATTTAGAATTTGGAAAAAAAAATTTATCAATATATAACCTATTAAAGCTGTTTTAAAGTTTTCTCCTCAAATATGAATACTCCTTACGTAACTGTATTGTTCATGGAATTTGTCACGTCAGTAGTTCCGATTAAGAAATAAATTTCTGGCTAGGGTATGTTTAGTGGCGATTTTATTGTTTTACCGAGTTGTTGACAATGTACAAAATGGGGTTGAGCGAAGGCCAACACGGTTAGTCGCTGTACCATTCCTAAGTTCATCAGTATTTGTATAATTCTGTATTTCTAAAAAATTAATAAAAGTATGAAATTTTTTTTAAAATGTCAGTAATTCAGTTATTTTGTTTTATCTAAGATATTATTTTTATTAAAAATTTATCATTATTTACTTCTTCAATGTTTACATAGACTGATAACTGAGGACCATAAATGAAACTCTTATGTTGAAAATTGCTTTAATTTATACATTAAACTAATTATTTTATTGTTAAAATAATTTTTTTTTATCATTTAATAAGGAAAGTGTAACTTTAACCGTACAATATAATTATTATCGAAATATGTCTGATAGATTTAGAACGTATCCACTTGTTTGAGTGGCTATAATATATAGTTACAAACTTTAAGTATCACATACAAACCAGAAAGCTCATTTAATAATTCTAAGCCAGTGGTTTTGAGTATCTTCAAACTTTTCTCATGAATTGAAGCGGGACATTTGATAGGAACTACTAGCATTTTATTTTTATTTTTCTAATTACCTTGTTGTTGACTATAATAAACTCAATCCTCCATAAAATTTCAACTCAAGGGAAGATAAAATATATTATTATGTTTTCCTTCACTATCTGATGAAATATATTTAGCATTTGCTGTAGATTAATTTCTTATCAATGTAAAATTTTAAGTAATGTTTTATTGTTTCAATGCTCACAATTGGAATGATGAAAATTCTTTCAGAATGGTACATAAAATAAAATTAAATAGATATGGCTTGTTAAGGAAATGGAAATAGAGAATACACTAATTGAATTAATGAATATTTATGAAGAAATATTTTTAATGGCAATCAAAGAATACAGAAAATCATAATCGCAAAAAGTAAAAAGTATTGCAAATATAGCGGCAAAATTTTATTGCACTTCTGAGGAGGTACAAGAAATCTACAATTAGAGCATTCATCTAATTGGGATACAACCGACTCGTGGTTTAATTTTTGATAAATTGTTAGCCACAATAAAGGCGGCAAGATTTCGACCATCCACATTTCCAAAATTTTAAACCATAAATACTTGAGTCAAAATAATCTAGAAAACAGAACAATAAAAGTTTTTTTTTTTTTTTGTTTTGATAAAATCTAGGTTTAAATAAAGTAATTTATTCACTGAAAATGGCAAAAACTTAATTTCCATACTAAGATATATAAAGAAAGTATAAATTTCTAACTTCTTTACAGATCTACATCTTCTTAGTAAGCTACAAATAATGTTATCTCTTTCAGTTTAGTACACAGCATTTTAAAGCTTCTAACGTCGTCCAAGTGCTGCCTTGTTTGGAGTAATAGATAAGGAGATTTTATTCTCTACACAAGTTTTATAAGATTAAGGTCTGGAGAATGCACTAGCCGCAAAAGAGCTGTAGTTTCATAGTTTCCATCTGAGCCACTACTCTTGTTACATGTAGGCAGACTATCTGTATCTGCCTATTAAAAAGAGTAACGATACAAGAACCAGCGACTTTCGTGAAAGCGTAAAGTTACTCATGGAGACTCACTTCCCGGGATCTGTGATAACAGAACGGAAGGAGTGGTCAAACGAAGGATTTGGATTGGCAAATGGCCAACCAAACAGTGAGCGAGGATAAGATGGGCAATACAGATCTTCTCCTCCTTTAAGTCGCCAGGCATTGACAGTATCTATCCCGCCCTACTGCAGTTACTGATGCACTTGGCCGGAGTATTTAGAGCGTGCTCAGCACACCTTTATATTCCAGGGACATGGAGAGAAGTGAAAGTTGTGTTCATCCCAAAGGCACTGCGGATGGACTATACCACCCCCAAAGCCTATAAACCTATTAGCTTAACCTCGTTCTTGCTCAAGACGCTGGAGAAGCTATGTGAACGATACATAAGGGATGTTGTAGTAAAAGACAACCTTTTACATCCTAACCAGCACGCATACATCCTGCAGTCGGATTAAAAGATCCTTGGATAATAAAGAGTCCACCCTAGGTGTCTTCATAGACATAGAAGGAGCGTTCGACAGGACCATTTTTCAAAAAATTACGGCGGCCCTAGTGGAGAAGAATGCCCCTACGATCATGGTAAGCTGGACATCCAACATGATCTCGAAGGGAGCTGTACAAATCACTGTGGAAGATGCTTCTATACAACAAATGGTCAGGAGAGGCTGTCCGCAGAGAGGTGTAAAATATCACCACTGCTATGGAACCTCGGTCTTGATAGCCTCTTGTGCCGCTTCAATTCAGATGGATTCCACATAATTGCCTACGCAGATGGTTTAACAATAATGCTTAGAGGAAAATTCGAAGGAGTCCTTTGTGAAAGAATGCAGACGGGGCCTTAAGAATAATCCAAAATGATGCAAAGAACACTCCCTGTCTGTCAAAAGACAAAAATGGTTCTCTTCACTAGGAAAAGGAAACTAGGGGCACTGAACGCACCTGGCTTCCTGGATTGAACACTTAAGTTTCGCATCAGAAGTGAAGTACCTTGTGGTAACCTTCGATGTCAAACTAACATGGAATCTTCACATAGATAGAAGACTAAAGAGGGTTTACATTTCTTATCACCAGTATCGCAGGACCATGGGGAAAACCTGGAGAATGAAACTCAAAGTGGTTATGTGGATATAAGACCAATGATAACCTATGGAGCTGTGGTTTGGTGGCCTAAGACCAAACAGGCTACAGCTAAGGACAAGCTCAACCAAGTGCAGAGAGTTGCCTCCCTAAACATAACCGGAGCTATGCGAACAACGCCAACGACAGCTATGGAGGTAATGCTGTGTCTGCCACCACTAGATATATATCTAGAAGAAGTGGCTCTGACAACACTGGTACGCCTCAAATCCGTTGGCATACAACCAAATGTAGGCTGTGGAGAGGCCAAAAGTCGCCTGTGGAGTGAGGCTGTCAAAAAGACGCCTCTTCTACAGGTGTGCACTGATGGCATTTCTCCCCGGTATGTCTTTGACAGACCCTATATAATACAGACGAATAGTGAGAACGACGCTGCTGGCGAAGGTGTGATCAACATCTTCACAGACGGATCAAAAAAAAGGATGGGGCAGGATGTGGAATATACTCCAGAAATCTGCAAATCCAATATAAATAGCCAGCGTAGTATAAATGGAACTGGCGGGCATTACCATAGCTGCAAACGAGATTGTCCGTAGACAAACTACGGGCAAAATAATCAGGAACTACACAGATTGTAGACAATCATTACTAGCCCTGAGAAGTTATAAAATTACCACAGGAGCCATTTGGGAATGTCACCAAGCATTTCTGACTGCCTCTTGCATGAATAACATACTGGTATGCTGGGTGAAAGGACATGCACAGTGTAGTGGCAACAAAGTAGCAGACAGACTGGTCAGCAGGGCAGCAGGCCTAAGTATCTTTGGACCAGGCCCGGCCAGTCTATTATTGATCACGATAACACAAATAATTAAAGAGAACACCCACAATGAATTCAAGAAGCTTCACAGGTCTGCAGTTTCCGTGAGGTCGACGCATTGTTTATTTTTTGCTTTTAATAACTTTCTTATAATAATAAGTAAGGAAATGGCAAAAAAATACATACCGGGGTAGAAAACATTCATTAATTGTTTCCAACTACAAGATAACTTTTAATAATTTATACAAATAGAACAGTAAGTACATGTCAAAAATTATTTTAGAGGGCCATGTACAACACAAAAATATTCCCTGGTTCTCATTAGGGACATATTTAGAGTGCACGCCCTTTTGCATTTATCTATTTATTAATATAAATATAACTTTTTCTACTCCCTTATGTAAATTTGCTGTTTTCCGTACAGTCTGTAGAATGGATAAGTGGGCCATTCCAGTTAACTGAACGGATATATTTCATATACGTTCTAGGATGGATATGAAATCGACCAATCACAGTTCGTGTATTAAGTACATAGGCAACTATTCGTTTTAAAAAATTCAAGTTGGTGCGTAAGCTGTCAAAGCTGCCATATCCACTCTTGTTGCACAATAGTAGTTTGTGCAACAAGAGTGGATATGATAGCCATATATGGATAATCCACTCGAGTTGTACAGTATACTTTTTCTACGACCGGATTAAGAAAAAGCTACAAATAATAGTTTTAATCAAATTTTAATATACAAACTTAGCTTCTGCTAAATCTCATGCTCTAGGTGCAAACATTTTATAAAAGCTTCAGTAGCCTAGCCATTAATTTACCATTAAAATATCTTTATTTTATTTATCTGTGTTTCACATTTCAGAGGTATTTTATTTATTTTATTTATTTCATTATTACATTGACAATATGCAGAAAGTGCTGTAAACCCGACTGGATACAAATTTAGCAAGTAAACGAATCCTGTCGGACGGCGGATCTAATGCCATTATGAAATATATCTACCAATGATTACTGATTTGAATATATCATTGCCATCCTACAAAGATTTGACAAATTAAGAGTTTTCTTCCAAAAGATTACGTATTTGAAAATAAAAGATTAGATTCTAAAAATGTTTCATATTTACAAAATTATAGTATGTGTATCACAGGAAAACCTGCTTTACGAATGCTATATACATATATACAATTCACCGAGTTTGTCAGTTAAATAAAAATAAATGTGATTCTAAAATGAAAATGAAAATGAAAGATATGCACGCTTCGAATTCAAGACATCATAGGTTCAATCCCCACATCTAACTACTTTTTTTTTGTCATAATATATCTCTAAAATTTTGTCTGTATATAATATTTTCAATAAAATTTTAGGTGGTATACTGTTTAACGATTCTTTACTGGAATCACTCATTTTAAATTATTTTCTAGCTCAAACTGCGCGAATACACACTGACAATTACTTTGACAGCTTACGCACTAACTTGAATTTTTTAAAACGAATAGTTGCCTATGTACTTAATACACGAATTGTGATTGGTCGATTTCATATCCATCCTAGAACGTATATGAAATATATCCGTTCAGTTAACTGGAATGGCGCACTTATCCATTCTAGAGACTGTACGGAAAACAGCAAATTTACATAAGGGAGTAGAAAAACTACTATTATCTAATTCACCATATTTGCATCTTTGTAAAACTTGTTATATGATAACGTGAATAAAGAATGACTTGATTTAAACACATAAATTTTTTAAAACGTGTCTTTTATCGGTTATTCTTTAATATCACTAGATCCTAGATCTATAAAGAAATTGCAAAATTAAGCGTTTTTAAACAAATTGTTTCTTTCAAAAATGTAGTAGCTCTTATACAGTACAATCTTCTGTTACAATTTCAATCCTAAATAGGAAATGAAACAGCTGAAAATCGTGATTGTTTAAAATTAAACTTATTTTAATTTTTGGCCATTTCTTGCATTTAGAAAATTTGTTATAAACAAATTAGTTCCAACATGTATACAGACTTCAAGTGTAAAATATTTTTGTACTTACAAAAGTTTATTAAGGAAGAAATTACTTAAAATTTGTTAAAAAGTATTAAGGAGGTGGAGTAGTAATTAAATGCAAAACAAATAACAATAGGAAAGAATAAAAAAAGCAGTAGAAAAGAAGCTAAAAAATTGTCAAGATAACTCCTGTATTAAAATATCCATACACAAAAATTGTAGACATTGAAGAACATTATAAAAAAGATCGATTTATAAGGTAGCAAAATATAAACGTACAGCATGATTTATTTGAAATGAAAGTAAAAGTGTTTTAAAAAATTAAAATTAGGTAGGGTGCTCTAATAGATAGAGAACTTCACCGACTCAATGTTGACGTTGCAGCTCTCAGCGAAACTCGATTTTTGGAGGAAGGCTCTCTCACAGAAAAGTACTACACCTTCTATTGGAAAGGTCTTCCCACCAATTCAAGAAGACAACATGGAGTAGGATTTGCCGTTCGGAATCAACTTGTATCCAACTTAACACAAGTACCACAAGGCCTATCCGAGCGTCTAATGCTGCTACGCTATGAGCTATCAGATGGCAACGAGGTAAATCTAATAAGCGCCTACGCTCCCACTCTGGATGCAAGTCACGAAACCAAGGAAAACTTCTATCAACAGCTGGAAGAAACCCTCTGTAGAATACCTAAAACGGAACGACTCGTTATTCTTGGCGATTTTAACGCTAGAGTAGGGAGAGATGCAGACACCTGGCCAGGCATCATAGGCAAGAACGGTTTGGGCAACATGAACGCTAACGGTCAACTACTCCTAACTAAATGCGCCGAACATGATTTAGTTATAACAAACACCATTTTCCGACAAAAGAATAAATTTAAAGGCACCTGGCGTCACCCCAGATCAGGTCACTGGCATCTACTGGACTATGTTATCGTACGTAGGAAGCATCTCAAGGACGTCCAAATTACAAAGGCGCGCATTGATAGCGAATGTTGGACCGATCATCGTCCTGTTGTCTCTAAAATGAAAATTGTTATGAGACCCAAACACCGAAGAACTCAAGTAAAACGTAGACTCCGTCTCTGTATTAGTAAATTGCGTGACCAACAAACCGTCGAACAGCTAAAGCAAAAAGTTCAAGAGAATTTGAGTGCACTAGAAGAAACCAATTCTGTAGATGTCGCTGCTACCTGGACACAAATTAAAGACAGTTTAAAAAGTGCGAGTGAGGAAATTCTTGGCACTGCAGCAAGTAAAAAACAGGAGGACTGGTTCAATGATAATGAAGCTTTTATACAAGAACTTCTTGACCGCAAACATACTGCCTTCCAAAACGCTATCAACCACCCCAACGACTCATCAAAAGCAGAAGCTTTTACCCAATCTAAGTATGAAACGCAACGCGAAATCAGAAGAATAAAGAACGAGTGGTGGGCAAGCAAGGCCAGAGAAATTCAAAGGTACGCCGATTCACACGACTACAGGAATTTCTTTCAAGGAGTAAAAGCAGTGTACGGCCCCGGTCGGAAAAATATGTGCCCTATTAAAGATTTAAATGGAAATCTCCTCAAAGAAGACCAGGAAATAAGAGCCCGATGGAAAGAACACTACTCTAACATTCTTAACCAGCAAAGTCAAGCCGATCACGATATTATAAATCTTATCCCTCAATATGACACCTTCGAAGACTTAGATAAACCACTAACAACGGAAGAGATCTTAACCGCCATTGGGCAGCTAAAGAATAACAAATCTCCCGGCGCCGACTCACTCCCAGCTGAGATCTTTAAAGCTGTGTCGTCAGAGCTCATACCCTACCTCAAAAAACTGTTTGATGTCGTGTGGGAAAGTGGTCAAGTTCCGCAGGAGTTTCGTGATGCACTTTTAATCAACCTCTTCAAGAACAAAGGGAGCGCTGCGGACTGTGGAAATTACAGGGGTATAGCTCTCCTGGCTGTTGGAGGGAAGATACTCACTAAAGCGATGGCAAATAGGCTAACACCTGTTATGGAAAAGTTACTTCCTGAAACACAGAGTGGCTTTAGACCAAACCGAGGCACATCGGATTTAATCTTCACACTTAAACAGCTTCAAGAAAAAGCACTCGAACATCAAGGAGAAATTCACATGGCCTTCATTGATTTAACCAAGGCGTTTGACTCGGTGGACAGGGAAGTGCTCTGGAAAATTATGTTCCGCTTAGGTATCCCTAGAAAATTTGTGGAAGTATGTCGCAGTCTACATACAAACAACAACGCCCAGGTTATGTATAATAATGAGGCAACCGAACCTTTCCAAACCCTCACTGGAGTTAGGCAGGGATGTGTTCTGGCACCCCTACTCTTTAATTTGTTTACCACTGCTCTAACAATTATTGTTGACAACAAACTGACAGTCAGAGGAATAGGTCTCAGATACCGTTTTGATGGCGGTCTCTTTAACATAGGACGCTTTAGAGCTTTCACGAAGACACGCACACGATTCATTTGTGATCTCCAGTATGCGGATGACTGTGCACTTTTAGCCTCTACACCGGAAGAGCTTCAAGAACTTTTGGATGTGTATGCCCAGAGCTATGATTCCTTGGGACTTAAAATCAACATTGGAAAGACTAAGATTATGTCAACTCCTCATCAAGTGAACCAAATAGACATTACACTTAACGGAAATTCTCTTGAAGTGGTGGATCAGTTCAATTACTTAGGCAACGTTGTTAATGACAAAGCAAACATGGACAGCGAGATTCGCAATAGAATTAACGCTGCATCTAGAGCACTCTGGGGACTTAGAGAGAGAGTATTTGACAACCACGACCTTGCTTTGTCAACGAAAATGGCTGTCTACAGAGCAGTTGTCATTCCAACACTGTTATATGGATGTGAAAGCTGGGTCACTTACCGTCGTCATGTGAAAGAATTAGAACGTTTTCAGCAAAGACACCTCAGAAGTATGATGAAAATCCGTTGGTTCCATCACATATCAAACGTGGAAGTACTCAGAAGAGCAAAGGGCCTTCCAATTGAGGTGCTTATTTCAAGAGCACGCCTAAGATGGGCAGGTCACGTTCATCGTATGCATGATAACCGCCTTCCTAAATGTACACTTTATGGTGAATTGCTAAGCGGTAGAAGAAGGCGTGGCGGTCAACGAAAGAGGTTCAAAGACGCTCTTCATGAAAATTTAAAATCCTGCGGTATTGCAGACGAGCAATGGGAACAACTTGCAGCGGACAGAACCGAATGGCGAGGGGTTGTGGCCAGCTATCAAGGAAATGTTGCTGCAAGAAGGCCGAATCCAAGACCTAACCAGGTCTATGTTTGTCCTGACTGCGGTCGACATGTGCTCTCCCGAATTGGCCTCTATAGCCATAGTCGTGTGCACCGTAGATGAATGGGAATTACAATAGAGTACACCTTTTACTTGTTTTTTATTGTACACAATTTATCGACTTAACATTTTTATACTCGGACTCGAGTAACGGCTAATAATAATAATACGAGCAGAATTGAAATCATATAAAAACTAAAAACCGGCGAAAACAGTAGGCATCTCTTTATTGTTTTTCTTATGGCACAAGCATTTCTATTTACCTCCGCAAGAGCTGCCGACTGTTTTTGACGGCTTTTAGTTTTTATACGGTTTCAATTCTGCTCGTATACACTATACACGGATATAATGAAATGTAACATTTAAAAAGGTATTAGATGAAAAATAAAGTGTTCCGAGTGCTCTCCCGCATCGATGATCGGTTCCTCCCGAAGCCACGGTTGTCTAAACGCCGTTTCGGTAGAAGGAGCGTTCGACAGGACCATCTTTCCAAAAATTACAGCGGCCCTAGTGGAGAAGAATGCCCCTACGGTAATAGGAAGCTGGATATCCAACATGATCTCGAAGAGAGCTGTACAAATCACTATGGAAAATGCTTCTGTACAAGGAATGGCCGTTTCGGTAGAATGCCATCTACCATCTTCAGGTTCTCCCTAAAAGCTGTCTACAGCTGCATTAAATTGGAATACACATATTGAGTCTATAGTAAAAATCTTTCTTATGTCTATTATGCGTTGTACAGATTATCTAAATATCAAATAGAACAACTAACTATTTTGACATAATATTATGAAAACTTTATTTCAAAAGTAACATATAAAATTCTTTTTTTTGTTTTTTTTTTGGGACACTTTACGCAACTTTAAAAGATTATTTAAAGTTCAAAAGAATACTGTACGTAATATTGTGGGAGTATCTAAATAAACAACAAGTGCGGCAATTCAGCAGCCGTGCAACGAGATGCCGGGTGAGGAGCCTAGCGCTCCCACTTCTCTCTCACATATACACGTCCCACTTCACTCGTCCGTTTTTATAAATGGATCACGCGCGTGTGCTGGACCTAATGAAGTTAGAACTTCGGGGTAAAAAAATCTTGAAAGAGAATTGATTGCCCTTGAAAATGAGCCTGGTCCGAATTCCATAACTCTTTCCCTTGCCCCGCTACAGGACAAAAACTTTGCGGGCCCCCCTTTTCTCTCCTAATCATCCGATCGCAATCTCAAATGTTCCGTTCATACTGCTCATACCGTGACTAACTGGTTTCAAGATAACAACTTCAATGTTCTTAACTGGCCCAGTCATAGTCCAGATCTTAACCCTGTGGAACAAGTATGGGGACTACTCGTAGAAGTATCCAAAAACGAAATGTGAGACCACGGAATGCCGAAGAATTACTGGAAATAGTAAATAACGCATGGGAAAATATTATTACTAATGATTATTGTATAAGGTTATTTAATTCTATGCCAAACAGCCAAACAGACTTATAGAAGTTATAAATAGAAATGGTGCAACAACAAAATATTAATAGTTAGGACTAGGATATCCTTTGTCCTTTGATCCAGGATTTCTACTAATCGTACCATTTTCTTAAAATATTACACACCAAATTTTTGTTAATGTAATAACGCAGTGCAATTTGTCTCATTAACCATCCATCATTTCCTATAGCAATAAATTAAATATAAATAAATAAAATAAATTAAAAGTGATATCTGTTTTATTTCGGCTACTCATTACATAATCAAATAGAGACAGATTTACATTAGAAAAAAAAAGTTGGACTATTTTTTCTACTCACAACAGTACCTACTTTTAATTTAGTAACTACTTTAGAAAATACAGAAACTCACTTTCAATTCTTTCTGCCAATGAATTATCATATTTTTATATCCTTCTTCCTTTGTATTGTTTAAATATTATTATTGTTGGTGTTTTCTGAGCTACAATATTTTGCGGTAGTTATGATTATTAAATATATAAGCATTATATAACATAGGTTTGTTAACTGATCTAGTTTTTACTTAAGGTTAATACGGTAATTTTCCTTTCCATTTCAATTGACAGTATTATTTTTTCTTTTTTCTCTTTCTTACCAGTTATTACTATTGTGTATTATATGAATATATATTATACGTCTTTTTACCAATTGCTTTTTGCTTTTTTTTATACATTTATTTAACGTCGGCCTATTTCCGCTACTGAGGCCTAACACCGACGCCTGTAGACGAGCTACCCCCAACCAGGAATTTTGCCGAACCTCTTCCCTTCAGAAGAGTAGGGATCTTTTACTTGCCTAACATTTAATAGACAAGGGACCGACGGCTTTACATCCCCTTCGAAGGATAGCTTCCGCGCATACACTGATATACAAGCCGCTGGAAGATGTGTGAGGCGAGGACGCGGTTTCCGTTGGAATGGTCACCCATCCAACTACTAACTGCGCCTGTCGTTGCTTTACATCGCATACCGAAGTATGTACATAGCAAAGACGCATCTATGCTCGCCCTTACTATTTACTTAAAAATTTATTTTGTAGGGTTTCATGGTTTAATATTGAACGATGTATATTATTTTTTGTTGGGGAGGTGGAAGATAACTTAGGCTAACCTCTTTCATTTTGTGTGTAATTTTTTTTAACACAATAAAGGTTTATTTATTTATTTGTTTTGTTTATATATTAGAAATACCTATATATGTTATAGATAATCTAAGTAGCTTCTTACAAAATAATTGGCACCATGAATAGGGCACTAAAGAAAATAGAAATTGAAAATAGTAATTTTCTTTTTTTACTTGTTATAAGGATATGGAAATTATTTGATTTCATAAAGTGGCAAACAAGGCAAACTATAAGAATTTGTCCTTCAGAAATTACTATTCATTTGGTAGATATCTTTTAGCCTCGCCCTCTATGAGACAAACGTATTCATAATTAAATTACCGCATGCAGCGCAAGTTGAGTGCACTCTAGGCGAAAAGAGAAAATGAACAGATAAGGGTACAGCAAATTAAAGCAGTGAAGCAATACATTGTGATAATTTGAGTCGATATACGTGACAGTAAAGGGAAATAATATAAATCTCTCATTTTCCTGTATCATATTCTCTAACATAAATCCCCAACATAGCTAAAATATTATTCCCCATGGATACATTTAAAACTACAGACAAATTACATAATTTGTCATATTCGTTCACATATCATTTACTGTTTTAAACAGTACTTAATAATTTTAACATTTCTCTAGCTAACCGTGTAATTATACATGAAACAATGCGCGAGTTAGAAACTAGAGTATATTCCTAACATGGTGAAATTATTTATTAATTATATTTCTATTATGATTGTGTACCGATTCGGGACTTCAAAGTAATAAAGATATTTCAGTTAAAGCAAGATAGTAATTTCAGAATCAAATTCGCGTGCTGTAACTTATAAAGCTCTGGGTATATACTTTTAATTCGGGTTTATTTGATTTCCTAAGAGCTTTAATACTCAAAGAGTCCGTATGAAATTATGTTATATATATATTGCTTGCAGTGAAACATATACTTACACGAAGGATTTGGAATGAGCTGAACTTTGTTTATAAAGTTATTAAATTACCCTAGGGAAAATACATCCTTTAGTTTTATTTTTCTGTTTGCAAAGTGATGTACAAAAGTGTTTGAGGAATTCGCACAATATATGCATGAGAGATTATTTAAGTATCAGATCAAACACTCTGTCATACGTATAATGTTTGATACAAAGTCAAATAATCTCCTAATATCCGCATAGTATACAGGATGTCCCAAACAAAATGTGTTTTACAGTCATCTCCGTTATTTGAAAAGACGAGGAGATGAACAAAAAACTATTTTATATTAGATCAAAAATCTTACTATTACATACATAAAACATTCTTGCTTTTATATGTATGTGTAAGTACTGCAAATTACATTGTAATCTCGTTAGTAATAATATTGGTATTCCATATTTTAGGAAATAGGTAAGAAAAATCGGTTTTTCGTAAAAAACTCGGAAAGTATTAAATTAAATACGTACACATGAAAATTATAGATAATAAAAATCCGCACAATTTCATTTTTTTTTAAGTTCTTACGACCTATTGGAGCCAAGGTAAATTTTTTTGAAATTTTCACAGCTTTGCGACGCAACGGAAACGCGCGCGTTTTTCGCTAAATTCCCGAAAATAGGCATTCGGATCGCAAAATGTTTCAAATGAAAGTTGTGGACAAGTCGATCACGAACAATTTCCCTTTATTTTCTATTTCCATTCGATCAATACTGACAGAGATATGAATTTTTAAATATCTTTATAGCGCGCTATCAGAACACTTGTTTCATGATAAAATCGATGAAAACTCGAAAACGATAGATCGTACGCATATAGTGTATCTAATGAAACTTAAAGAGAATCAAATTCTGAATATGATGGTGTATGTACAATATCGTTTTGATAACGAGTGAATGGAGATAAAAGGGGAAAACATGAGAAATTGTCATTTTCAAGTGCATTTTGACAAATAGCTATTTTTTGATATCTGTAAAATGAGCTCCAAGTGATCTTCATACGCTGAATGGTTCATGACTTACAGCTGTTTAAAGCTATGAGCAATCATTTCTTTTTAATTATAAATTAAGATTTTCCTGCAAGAACTATGGGTCTAAGGGTGGGACTTTTCACATGTTAAAAAGTACCACAAAATAAACCTGTACCCAAAATTTCATCCCGCTCTGAATTATTTCATCCAAATTTTCCCATTTTATTGGGCTATAAATAAATATGTGGTTAGTGACAATTCGTGTTGCAATTATTGAACCCACGTTCGGGGTGTTCACTGGAGGGTGTAAAAACATAGCAAGGATTAATTGAGGAAAATCATCTTTCACCATCTTCTATGCCAATTACTAAAAATATTTTTTACCAGTTAGTTTACTGATAATATCTTTATTTGGGAAAATGTAAATATACATATATAAGCACATTACACAGAGTGACTTAAAGGCTATTATACACTTAACCTTTTAAACCGCTTAGCATTACGTAAATATAAAAAGGAATAACATATGTGATGCATTATTGTGCTCTAGATTAACAATATGCGAGCATTATATTATGCACAGAAAATTCCAAAAAAAATTGTACCTACACGTAAATGAATCTGTGAAGAAAATAATAAACAATGATGATAATAAACATAATATTTTTAGTCGCAAACTCCTCTATAAATCCTTATTTTACTATAAGGAACCTAACCAGACTGCAACCAACAGCTACTCTCCGGGCTATGTGCCCCGCCGAGCGCTGAATTACAAGTTACAAGCCTGGCGCGTTAAGTGTAATAATTGCATATTACCATCAAAACGCTAATGCTTCGATTGCAACAAACACCAGCCGAAAGACTGATCCTACTTAAAGGAGCTCCCTTGCCAGTCGTCACACACCACTTGCAGACTGCAGTTTCGAGCTGTTGGCTCTCGTCAGTGCAAGGTAGGTATGCGACGACCGACATGAGAATCCTTTGACTATAGTACATCCCGGTATTTTTACAATAGCGACATGTAAAACAGCCAGCAGGCGCCATCCAGCGGTCCAGTGTCTGTTGCAATCGAAAAATAAATAGCCTGACTTGGCTTAGCATAGTTCAAATGTGCTTTTAGAGGGCGGAATATTAAACATAATATTTTAGCGCATTAGCGTTTTGATGGTAATATGCAATTATTACACTTAACGCGCCAGGCTTGTAACTTGTATTTCAGCGCTCGGCGGGGCACATAGCCCGGAGAGTAGCTGTTGGTTGCAGTTTGGTTAGGTTCCTTATAGTAAAATAAGGATTTATAGAGGAGTTTGCGACTAAAAATATTATGTTTAATATTCCGCCCTCTAAAAGCACATTTGAACTATGCTAAGCCAAGTCAGGCTATTTATTTTTCGATTGCAATAGACACTGGACCGCTGGATGGCGCCTGCTGGCTGTTTTACATGTCGCTATTGTAAAAATACCGGGATGTACTATAGTCAAAGGATTCTCATGTCGGTCGTAGCATACCTACCTTGCACTGACGAGAGCCAACAGCTCGAAACTGCAGTCTGCAAGTGGTGTGTGACGACTGGCAAGGGAGCTCCTTTAAGCAGGATCAGTCTATCGGCTGGTGTTTGTTGCAATCGAAGCATTAGCGTTTTGATGGTAATATGCAATTATTACACTTAACGCGCCAGGCTTGTAACTTGTAATTCAGCGCTCGGCGGGGCACATAGCCCGGAGAGTAGCTGTTGGTTGCAGTCTGGTTAGGTTCCTTATAGTAAAATAAGGATTTATAGAGGAGTTTGCGACTAAAAATATTATGTTTAATATTCCGCCCTCTAAAAGCACATTTGAACTATGCTAAGCCAAGTCAGGCTATTTATTTTTCGATTGCAACAGACACTGGACCGCTGGATGGCGCCTGCTGGCTGTTTTACATGTCGCTATTGTAAAAATACCGGGATGTACTATAGTCAAAGGATTCTCATGTCGGTCGTCGCATACCTACCTTGCACTGACGAGAGCCAACAGCTCGAAACTGCAGTCTGCAAGTGGTGTGTGACGACTGGCAAGGGAGCTCCTTTAAGTAGGATCAGTCTTTCGGCTGGTGTTTGTTGCAATCGAAGCATTAGCGTTTTGATGGTAATATGCAATTATTACACTTAACGCGCCAGGCTTGTAACTTGTAATTCAGCGCTCGGCGGGGCACATAGCCCGGAGAGTAGCTGTTGGTTGCAGTCTGGTTAGGTTCCTTATAGTAAAATAAGGATTTATAGAGGAGTTTGCGACTAAAAATATTATGTTTAACTTAGTACGATGTTGCGGCATTGTTAGAGCGTGCGGATATCTAATATTTATATTGTGAACTGCGGATCTGAAAACCAACTTTTCTCTCCGATAACTTGGAACTGAGGATTTTATAAACAGAACAAGAATACCGTGAAGTTACTCCATCTTTGACCAATGCAGCTCAATATATTTATGTGAAACATGATAAAACTTCTTCAAGTTGTATATGAAGCGGCGACAACAATTTTGTATAACTTGTAGCCGATTTTTGGTCACTTGGCAAAAGCAGGAGAATATATAAAATTGCAATAATTGAATACGGACATGACTAGAGTTTCACAAAGTTATTTACGTTGTTTAAAGTTCAGAATATGCCTGTTTGCATACAGTACTTTTAACCGATAATAAATTCTTTGCAAAAGCATCTTTATGTGTTGCACGAAGCGTAATTTTTTGTCTATTATTACCCCTAGATTTTTGGCAAAGGTTGAAAACGATAGATTTTCTTGATACATTTTCAATTGATTGATTGTCTTTAAGTGATGTCGATTATTTTCTGAGCAAAATAGAATAACAACAGATTTGGTTGGATTAATCTTAAGTTTATGTTGATATGAATATTGGTCGTCTAAGTCCTGGTTGATCAAATTATTGGCAATGTCTGCTTTAGCTGGGTCAAAACAATGAAGAAGTTGGGTATCGTCAGCGTAGGATTGCAGATGCGAACGTTAAATATATCTGACGTATATATAAGAAACAGAAGAGGACCAAGGACGGACCCCTGGGGGACGCCTGACGTTACTATTTTAAAATCAGATATATTGACGATGTTCTCTCAAATAAGAATAAAAAAACCGCAGACATTATAACAAAGCCATAGTAATTTAGCTTTGCACATAGAAGCGTATGATCAATGGTGTCAAATGTCTTGGAATAGTCTAGCGAGACAAGAATGACTGCCAAGCGGTTATCTAGCGCACTGATGATATTGTCACTAAGGCTCAGTAGAGCAGTAGTGGTGCTGTGTGCTTTACGAAATCTCGATGAATGTAACGGATGTAAGTATTGTGATGATAAATAGGCAGCTATTTGATCATGATCTATTCTTTCTAGAATTTTCGAAAGAAACGGTAATAAGCTGATCGGCCGCAAATCCTCGACAAATGCAGGATTTGCTATTTTTGGTGCCGGGCAAATAATTGGATCTTTCCATTGTTTAAGAAATTAACCCTGTTCAAGACAGCAGTTTATAGTGTGGGTGATATGATTCAAAATTATTGGCATACACAGTTTTAACATGGTCAGTGTTATTTTGTCTTTTGCGGCAGCATTGAGCTTTATACTTCTAATTGCATTATAAATAGTATCAGCGTCAACAAGAGTAAACGTGAATGATAAACTGTCGCTAAGTTTTGTGTTAGCATATAAGCCTATAGCTCTATTGCAGTTATCATCCCTGCAAAAGACG
The DNA here is from genome assembly GCA_963675555.1 of Leptura quadrifasciata. NCBI lineage: Eukaryota > Metazoa > Arthropoda > Insecta > Coleoptera > Cerambycidae > Leptura > Leptura quadrifasciata. The sequence goes on from OY776673.1 coordinate 41,889,853, forward strand.
CTAAGAAAGAAATCATTAATATCTGCTGCATTTTGTAAAGTAGGAGTCACAGTATTAACACGTTTAAATCATATATCTAGTTGTTGTAGTCATTTCCAGAATTCGCGATTAGAAGTTTGATTTTGTAAAGAACTTAACTACGAGGCTTTTTCTCGTATCCGTATCGATGCTAGGGTTAAATTACGTATATCTTTATAAGGATCCAAGTTTTTCTGTGTTTTGTTTCTGTTGTAAAGAGATAGTGCTCTGTATTTTTTTTCTTTTAAATTAATTTTAATGGATAGGTTAACCAAGGTGCTGGGGGTTTACGTACCCTCAGTGTTTTTATTGGCGCATGTATATTAAATAGTTCTGTTAGTAGGGATATAGTAATGTATATATGTTATATATTTTCGGATTCAGACAAACTCTTGGGTCTTTATCAGGTTTCTCGACCAAGTTAAATTGTTCACATAATTCGTGGGATAATTTACCTTTGATATCATATTATTTTGTTGTAATTTATCTGTTTTCTTTTAACCTATCACATAACGTAAGTGGGACCTTTCTGCATGATTGTATGACTCCTTTCGTATCGTTCATTAACTCTATTCTGCAAAACCCTGGAATTCTACCTAAGGCTTCAAAAATGTCATAATAATTTTGATAAATTCCATCTTTGGTATTAGATAATACGGAATTATTAACATTTTCAATTCTTATAATAAAATTAAATCGGAAGGGGGGTGGCATAGCTGGAATACTATCACGTACCTGCATATAGAAACTTCAAACGTACTTATCCAAAATGGTATTCTTTAGAAATAATAAAAATCATACGTAAGAAAGTCAGACATTGGGATATTAATTATAAGAAAACTCAATCTAACTATCATTTGCAGGAGTTTAAACGCCTAAGGGCACTTATAACAGTACATACTGAATTAGCGTACAAAACTTATCTGGATAATGTTCAATCCTCAATTAATTCTGACTCTCGTAATTTCTGGTCATACAATCATACAAAAAGAATTTCTTCTAGAATACCAGAAAAACGAAGTATGAAGGAAACCACTATGATTGTTCTCAGAATATTGTAAACGCTTTTGGCGTTTTCTTTCAAAGTGTTCATTTACCTAAAAATGATAATCGCAATATTGCTGATTCCTTCGTAAACATGCTAAGTAACTGTTCTATTACTATCAATTACATAACTGAGATAGAAATCCAAAATGCAATTACTAAATTAAGAAAACAACATGACCTCAGGCCTGGACTTAATACCCTCTTTTCTTGTTAAGGTCTGTAGCAATGTACTAATGAAACCTTTATTAATTATATTTAATTTATCTTTGAAATTTTTAACGTTTTCTAACACGTGGAAAAGAGCTAAAATTTGTCCAATCTTTAAAACAGGTGACTTGTCTATGATTAGTAATTATAGAGCGATTGTAATTCTATCTAACTTTGCAAAGGTTTTAGAAATTATCCTATATAATCGCATGTACATGCCAGTCAGTAAGAGAATATCGCTATATCAACATGGTTTTGTGTCCCACCGTTCAACAGTTACCAATTTGGCTATCTTTACTCAGTTTGTATCTCATGCTATTGATGAGGCTGGACAGGTTGACGTGATCTATACGGACTTTTCTAAGGCCTTTGATCGGATTGATCACAGTATTTTATTTTCTAAATTAGACAACTGGGGCTTAAGTTCTTCATTACTATCATTTATGCAATCATACATTACCAACCGTGAGCAATTTGTTTCTTATAATGGTTATAAATCTGAGCCGTTTACAGCTACATCAGGGATTCCCCAGGGTTCTAACTCGAGACCTCTTCTATTTCTACATTTTATTGATGATATTAGGTACTTCAACTATTGACAATAATGGTAGACTATTATTTGCTGATGATCTTAAGATATATAAGAAAATAACCTGTCAGAAAGATTGTGTTTTGCTGCAAAATGATATTAATCAGGCTCAAAACTGGTGTATGAATGATAGATTACATCTTAATGCCTCTAAATGTAAAGTTGTCACATTTACTAAGAAGCTTCAGTATTGAACATCTTTACTATATCGGTGGAATGTCATTATCTAGATCCAGTTCTACGAAAGATCTTGGAGTCATATTTGATTATTCTAGATTATCATTCATCGATCACATTCATTTAACGGTGAAAGAAGCTACTAAAATTATTGGCTTCATAATCAGGAACTTCAAAATGTTTACCAACATTAAATTTCTAAAAATCCTCTACTTTTCCTTTGTGAGGTCTAAACTTGAGTATGGAACCTGGTACCCCTATTACATAAATCATAAATTGGCTTTAGAAAATGTGCAGAGAAAGTTTCTTAAATTTTTATCATATAAAACTGATGCAATCTACCCTGAAAGAGGTATTGAACAAAGCACACTTTTATATAGGTTTGAAATGAACAGTGCAATTATGAAGAAAGTACAGTTCTATTTCTTTTTTGCACAATTTACTAAATTACAATATTGACTGTCCTGATTTGTTGGCTCAGTTATGTTTAATGTACCAAATTACCCCGCTAGGCAGAATTACACATTTTACTGTCCTCATGCCAGGAGTAATTTCAGTTTGAAATTCCCCATATATACGATGTGTAGTAATTTCAATCAAATATGTCATTTATGTCACATTAATAATTGTTCAAAAAAAGAAATATAAATAATCTCTAACCTTAACCTCAACCAAACATTATCGAATTCTCAATTGTGCATTGTAATTAATATATACTGTATTCTATCCGTTTCCTTTTTAAATATTTATTAATTTCCTATCTTTTTATTTCTTTAATATATTCTTCTGTAGTTTATTACTGTTATTATTGAAATACACTTATTTGCACTTTTTATTGTAATTTAATGTAATATTATATTAGGAATTTCTTTTGTGAAACATTTTTAAAAAATTGTCCTGTTATTGGGTGTTACCTGTTGGGCAATAACGGTATCATTATTAATACTGAACAACAGAGCAAAACATTCTGGATTGCGCGGAATTACTTCTTTGAACCATTTGCTTCATTTTATCAGGAAATTAACTCGGTAAAATGATACTTCGATGTATTTTTATTTGCGAAATTACGGAAGTTATTTACTTATCGCGTCAATAAAATTCATTTTCCATTAAACGTCAATAATAAATTGATTTGTTCTTCAATATTCCAAGAGATTATGCTGACAAAACCTAGATGTAGCTCATTCCTGGATTTGTATGTATATTTAGAAATATTTTTTTTTGTAATAAGACAATAAAGTCAACTGAAAGGAGAAAAGAGAACTGAATGCTGGAAAAGGTACATCAATTCAAAGCTGATCGTGCCTTTCCCAGCTCCAATTAAACCCATTCAAACACCATCGACGCTGTGCGTGTCTGCCTAAATAAAATCAAGACTTTAATAGTAATTAACTTTCCATATATAAAACACAACAAGCGTAATATATGTACGATTGTGTAGTTCCAAGCGTATTGTTTCCTTCGAATTAGATAGAAAAGTTTTTATACCACCACATAAAACGTCAGTCAGATGACCTGTTAACGCTCGGCAATATCCGAGTGCGTTTAACTAGTGAAAATGGCTGATTTTAGACGGAGACGTGTTGAGGATACATAAAATCTCCCTCAGACACAAACATCCATTCATCGCCCATCGGTATGATTGTTGTTTTTTGATCGTAAAAAGAGAATAGAAATGAACGGTTTTACGGTAAAAGGCCATGCCATAATTTCAGGAGCATTTCGATTTCTCTAAAAGAAATAATGAATACGAATGGTCGAATTACAAAAGAGTCGTAAAAATATTTTTTATGGTTTGAATCCAGGGATATTAACATTAAGTTGTCCAAGTCTCTCTGCTATAAAGAGTTAATGCAGCCCATTGACGCTACGCAGGATTAGTATAATACAAAAACTTTAAAAACTGAAAATATGAATGAGAAGTACCTAATTTATTTTCAAATTTAGAGTGGGTTTGAAGTTGTAATAATAATAATAATAATAATAATAATAATAATGTTTATCCATTCCAGTAGATTATGTACATAGTATAGAAAAATTCAAAGAAAAAAATACAGGGTACAATAAGTTAACAATTTGTAACATTCCATAATATAGCGAACATATGAATCATATATGACAAACAAACAAACAAATAAAATTAAAATATTCAATAGTGACAAAGTAACAACCCAAAATAAATATAAAATAAGACAAGTAGCACACTATATAGTGTTACATAAAAGTTAAAAATAAAATGTATGAGGTAGGTGTATTATTAATTAAGATGTTCAAAATATTATAGAAAACATATCTCACAAAACTATTTTCAGTTTTGCCTTAAATGGAAAAGTAAAGGTATAAAACAAAAATGGCAAGTGAACAAAATAAAATTAAAATGTACAAGGAAGCCAAAGCAAGCTCATTATAATAATAGAAAACAGCAAGAAAGAGCATTATCAAATTATTAGATAAAAATATGAAATAGGTAGGATCAGTTATTAAGATACTCAGAAATACTATAAAAAACATTCTCCTGTAAAAATATTTGCAGTTTTTCCTTAAACAATTTAATATTCTCTAAATCTTTAATATCAGGCATTAACTTGTTATATAATTTAATACCTACATAACTAGGACTTTTCTCGTACAATGACAAGTTATGACCTGGAATTGACAATAAGGATCCCGATTTTGTTTCATAGCTGTGGAAATTACTGTTCAGTGCGAATTCATCTAGATTACTCTTTACATAAATCAATATTTCATAGATAAATATAGACGGCAGAGTTAGAAGTTATAACTTTTTGAACAATGATTTACATGACATTCTCTGGGATATACCGACCAAAACTCTAAGTGCTCTTTTCTGTATTTTAAAAACTCTGTTTAAATTACTAGATGCGCCCCAAAACGTAAACGTGATACGAATTGAGCATGATAAAATGATGACAAAGTTGACTCGTTGCTAATATCTTTTAGCCTTAGAAGTGCATACTTAACATAAGGATGAAAGTGGTGTTATCGTCAGCGAACATGGTTAGGTTACTTGCACAGTTTCCTATATCCGGGAGATCGTTCACAAATATCAAAAACAACAGAGGCCCTAAAATGGATCCTTGAGGAACATCAATACTACTTTTAGTTTCTTTAGACTGCACGCCATTTATCACTACAACCTGCTTCCTATCATAAAGATAAGAAGTTAACCAATCATATACCCTTCCCCTAAGGCCATAGTTCTAGTTTTTTCTTAAGCAAGTCATGGTTGACTAAGTCAAATGCCTTGCTCAAGTTCATAAATAATCCTATGCATTTTTTATTATCATCTAAAAATGAATATAATTTTTCGATGAACCGTGTTATAGCTGTCTGCGTATTTCTGCTTTTAATAAAGCCATGTTGCGCGTTATGTAATATACTATTATATGTTAAAAAATGTACTATTTGGTCAGATATAATTTTCTCCAATACCTTGGAGATGGAACTAAGCAGCGAAAGAGGACGATAATTTTCAATATTGGCCTAATCTCCTTTTTTATGCAGCGGAACAATTCGTACTGTTTTAAATATTTGTGGAAAAATACCCTTTTCAAAGGACAAATTAATAAGAAAAGTTAAAGGATACGTAACGTAGTTCACAGCAACTTTTAAAAGATTAGAGGAAATCGTATCTGTCCCAGTTGAATTTGAATTTTTTAAATTCATTATTGCGTTAAATACAATGTTTTCAGATGCGGGACCTAAGAACATCGTATTATTTCTCTGTTTCAGCGGAAAAGTTGTATTACTTTTAATAATTTTACCCTGTTCTACACCCATTTTGAATGGAATATCAGCAAAATAATCAACAAATAAGTTCGCTATTATTGTTTGATTAGTTATTCTACGGTTATTTAAAATAATGTGTGATATTTCGGAGGAATTATTATTTCTGTTGATGTTATTACTTATTATTTTCCAAACAGTCTTACTTTTGTTGCTGGATTCCAGGTACAGTCTATCATTGTGCAGTTTTTTAGCAGCTATCACGACCTTTTTATAAATATTCTTAAATTTTTTATAGTATTCTACATCATACTGGCTATTTGATAACCGCATTTTTTTGTGCAATCAGTTCCTTGTCTACGATTACTGGTTTAACGAATAATTTACATCAGTGGCAATCAGAACCTCCTATAGAAATTTCTCATTGGGTCTTCACTACGAAGTTACAGTGTGTTTTATAGTTTTTGACAAAAACTGCTTTTTGTCATAATCTTGACAGGAAATGGAATAATGGATTCATAGTCTCAGGATCGTTAATGTATTAGCTACATTAACGATCCTTCAAAAGTTTATGTAAGAAATGAAAAGAAAAATCCAGGCCAGGAGTCGCTAAGATTTATGTTCTTTCTGTACCTCTAAAAAACATGACCCTGTATATACCTGTTTCGAAATTTCTATACGATATTCGAAAATAACACAAAAAAGAAAATATGTCAAATACGACAGTAATATATTGTATGTATATACAATATATACATTTAGAGGGTGAGCCACTTAGTGCATTCTATGAGTTGGATGGAACCTCGAAAAATATGAATTTTTCTTAGCCTAACGAGACTATGTGCCCCCCGTTTTCAAGGATGCTGAACACTATGGCGGTGGTTAAATCTCTCTCCGAGGTCACCTCCCGGGCTGCCAAAAACCACCCCCAAAAAGGATAGACCGCGTATCCGCCGTCTCCTACCAACCAAACCTGTGTTACCCCCGTTTTCGACGATGTTGAGCACGATGGTGATGTTGAGACCCCTTCTCGACCCCCGCCAGCCCCCGAACGGCCAAAAACCGCCCCCGAAAGGGGTGAAACGGAGATAGGCCGTCTTCTCTCGGCTAAAGTCGTATTACCCCCCGTTTTAGAGGAAGCTGAGCATGAAAAAAATATGGCGACCTCTCCTCTCAAACGGACAAAAATATCATTACACTCTTACTTCTTACTAAACGGGCAAAATTATCATTATACTCGTACTTTTTTGGTTTTGCGTAGGTTATATTGATTGGATCATTGTTTCACTGGAAAGTGATTTTATGACGATGTTTTATATTTATATATAGTGAATGAGTAATTGTATGCGTCAATAGAAGTGTTTCATATTTTATGATTTATTTTATTTATTTTTATATGTTATGAGACCCAAACACCGAAGAACTCAAGTAAAACGTAGACCGTCTCTGTATTAGTAAATTGCGTGACCAACAAACCGTCGAACAGCTAAAGCAAAAAGTTCAAGAGAATTTGAGTGCACTAGAAGAAACCAATTCTGTAGATGTCGCTGCTACCTGGACACAAATTAAAGACAGTTTAAAAAGTGCGAGTGAGGAAATTCTTGGCACCGCAGCAAGTAAAAAACAGGAGGACTGGTTCAATGATAATGAAGCTTTTATACAAGAACTTCTTGACCGCAAACATACTGCCTTCCAAAACGCTATCAACCACCCTAACGACTCATCAAAAGCAGAAGCTTTTACCCAATCTAAGTATGAAACGCAACGCGAAATCAGAAGAATAAAGAACGAGTGGTGGGCAAGCAAGGCCAGAGAAATTCAAAGGTACGCCGATTCACACGACTACAGGAATTTCTTTCAAGGAATAAAAGCAGTGTACGGCCCCAGTCGCAAAAATATGTGCCCTATTAAAGATTTAAATGGAAATCTCCTCAAAGAAGACCAGGAAATAAGAGCCCGATGGAAAGAACACTACTCTAACATTCTTAACCAGCAAAGTCAAGCCGATCACGATAGTATAAATCTTATCCCTCAATATGACACCTTCGAAGACTTAGATAAACCACTAACAACGGAAGAGATCTTAACCGCCATTGGGCACTCCCAGCTGAGATCTTTAAAGCTGTGTTGTCAGAGCTCATACCCTACCTCAAAAAACTGTTTGATGTCGTGTGGGAAAGTGGTCAAGCTCCGCAGGAGTTTCGTGATACACTTTTAATCAAGATTATGTCAACTCCTCATCAAGTGAACCAAATAGACATTACACTTAACGGAAATTCTCTTGAACTGGTGGATCAGTTCAATTACTTAGGCAACGTTGTTAATGACAAAGCAAACATGGACAGCGAGATTCGCAATAGAATTAACGCTGCATCTAGAGCACTCTGGGGACTTAGAGAGAGAGTATTTGACAACCACGACCTTGCTTTGTCAACGAAAATGGCTGTCTACAGAGCAGTTGTCATTCCAACACTGCTATATGGATGTGAAAGCTGGGTCACTTACCGTCGTCATGTGAAAGAATTAGAACGTTTTCAGCGAAGACACCTCAGAAGTATGATGAAAATCCGTTGGTTCCATCACATATCAAACGTGGAAGTACTCAGGAGAGCAAACAGCCTTCCAATTGAGGTGCTTATTTCAAGAGCACGCCTAAGATGGGCAGGTCACGTTCATCGTATGCATGATAACCGCCTTCCTAAATGTACACTTTATGGTGAATTGCTAAGCGGTAGAAGGAGGTGTGGCGGTCAACGAAAGAGGTTCAAAGACGCTCTCCATGAAAATCTAAAATCCTGCGGTATTGCAGACGAGCAATGGGAACAACTTGCAGCGGACAGAACCGAATGGCGAGGGGTTGTGGCCAGCTATCAAGGAAATGTTGCTGCAAGAAGGCCGAATCCAAGACCTAACCAGGTCTATGTTTGTCCTGACTGCGGTCGACATGTGCTCTCCCGAATTTGCCTCTATAGCCATAGTCGTGTGCACCGTAGATGAATGGGAATTACAATAGACTACACCTTTTACTTGTTTTTATTGTACACAATTTATCGACTGTAACATTTTTATACTCGGACTCGAGTAACGGCTAATAATAATAATTCATATTTAGAGGGTGGACTATTAATAATAGACCATACATAGTTCAGGGATAGATTCTTTGGGCCAAAATAAGAGGATATAACCAAATATGCTTTAGTAAAATGTTGCTGTGGAAAAAGATACAGGATGTCAAAGTTCAAATTATTTTTTCGTTTTTTTGCAATAATTCAACAGCCTCTTGATTCATCTTCGCCAAATTTGCTAGAGGAACTTTTTATATTCTAAGAATATTTTAATAAATACACTTTGTTTCGTTAAATTTGAATTTGTCTTTCAAAAAATTATTGAAATGTTTAACGGCATTTTCCTCGAAGACGGTTGGAGTTATCAAGTTCTACCAAGTGTATCTTTTATACGTGGGAATGACGCCCTCATCAGATTTTCTTGTCAGAAGTACCACAACGTTTCGTCAAAAAAAATATGAAAAAATTTTATCAGATACAGGTCCTGCGGCACCCTCTATGATCTAACGTGACCTAATACATAAATTATTGTTTCTTAGAATATAAAAAGTTCCTCTAGCAAATTTGGCGAAGATCAGTCAAGAGGCTGTTGAGTTATTGCAAAAAAACGAAAAAATAATTAGAACTTTGACACCCTGTATCTTTTCCACAGCAGAATTTTACTAAACCATATTTGGTTATATCCTCTTATTTTAGCTCAAAGAATCTAACCCTGAATTATGGCCTATTATTAATGATCCACCCTGTATAATAAATAAGTAATTTTATGCGTCAATAGAACTGTTCATTATTTAATATAATAAAATAAATGAAATTGTGCCAGTGATTGCATATACCTGATTTTCCCATCTAAAACCTAAATACAAAGTATACACACTTTTTTTTTCAGTTGAACGGGGGGGGGGCATAGTCTCGTTAGGCTAAGAAAAATTCATATTCCTGTCCGACTTACAGAACTTGTGTAACTTTGGAACTTATAAATCAATATATCACCCTTTATTCTACATATTTTTTTAGCAAAATATGACACCATGATGTCTGATACTGGCAAAACTACTAGACGAATTATTGAAAAGTGCCGCGTTGCCAGTGGAATTCGATGACTGAGCAATAATTTTAGTATAATGACCTTAATTTAAATTTAAACTAAGATAAGCAATCATTTTGCTCTTAGTAACTATAAAATATCAGTAAAAAAAATGTAAATTTTTGATTTACTGTGTACATTGCATTTATTAAACCTTGAATCGAAATTTTCGTAAGTTCAATAACTTGGCGATAACTTTCCTTAAAGTCGCCATATTCAACTACTAATAAACTTGATCATTTATCACTATCATATCATTTATTATTGATCATGATTAAGCACCTTACAAAAGCGCCACAGACGAAGACGGGTTTATTTGCATATTTCATTCCTTATGTTGACTATTTTCAAGTCCAGTTATACTCGAGGAAGAGAAGACATCAAAGAACAGATTCGTATGTGCGTTATTTTGGAAGTTGCGAGTGAAGTTTCCCAGGAGAAGGCAACCCACAAGGGGTTTATGTTATACTTCCCGTTAACCTTTTCATTATATGGCAAAGACTAAATGAACTCTCAGTCGATTTACAATTATCTACATGTTTTCTACCGGCTACTCTCTAATTAAATGTAAATTCCATCAACAAGGGAATATCACAGATGTAAGTTACCAAAGTTTCCTCTACAAATCATATACCCATGAGATATAACTAGTTTAACAACTTATTTATCATTAATTACACAATGAATGTCTCTAATAGGTTCTTAACACGATTCAAATGGATGTAACTGTGTTAGAAGAAAAATTTGCTCTAGCCAAAGTTAGTTTCTAATACTTGTATTTTTCTGATAACATAAAACAGAGAATTCGAAGTCCCTATCTAAATATATTAATTACTTCAATGAATCTAGATATAATCCAATAAAGCTTTAATAAATTAAATCTAAACACCTTTCGTGTAAAAACAACTAAAAAATAGGTAACACAATTATATTAAAATATCTAAAAAACAGATTTAAAAAAACCACACACTTATTTTAAAAACTTTTTCACTATGCACTTTTAAAAAAAAATACAGTTGACAGGCACCTCAATCCAAACGAGGCACTTTCTGCGAGACGTATCAACGCGGGGCTGTGCAAGACTAGCCTAAACTTTCATTTTAAGGATGTTTGATTTCAAAAGGTTTTGACTTTATTAAAGATTTGTAACGAGAAATGAATTTAGAGACAAAAATGTACAAATGGCCAGCGTAAGGCTTACCAAACTGAACTTCGCCCTTTCTTTGAATAAAGACATATTATTATTATTATTATAAAAAGAAAACAAAAATAACAAACTCGACAAAAAGGATACAAACAGAGAGGAAGAAGGGAACAGGAAAGATTTAAAGATGCGAAAGGTTAGTAAAGGTGGATAGGGTAAGCGGAAGTTATAGGTGGTGAAGTTTAACTACAGGGGTTGTCAGATAATCGGTAACGTCTGATACGGTAAGGGGTCTTTAATCCAAAAAGGGGCACATGGCTGTGTCATCGTCGTACTTGGCGAGCTTTGTATCCGGAAACTCTGATAAGTCGGAGACATACAAATTGTACAACTTCGGTGACAGGCACGATCCTTGCGAGACTCCCGCGCGAATGTCCCGCCATGTTGACAGTTTGTTATTCACTCAAACCTGCAGGGACATGCCTGTCAGGAACGAGTGAAAGAGCTTAATGGAATAAGTCGTCAAGTTATAGCAGGTAGTTTGTAGAGTAAACTCGGGATCCAGAAGGTATCGAGTGCTTTCTCAATATCGAGGAACACCGTGGCGGTGCTCTTCCCGAGGTTGTATTGTACATTGGCGTGGTTAACTATCCTAACGACTTGTTGCTCCGTGCTCCTGTCCCTCCTGAAGCCAAACTAGGAGTCATCGTCGATGTAGAACTCCTCCTGAGCAGCATCTAACCTGATTAGGACGAGCTTCTCCACTTACTTGGAGATCACCTTCAGCAACGAGATTGACCTGTAGCCGCCGACGAACTTCGCGTTCTTGTTTGGCTTCAGGATGGAAACGACCACGTCACACTGGCCAGTGCTGTAGCCGCAGGATCGCTTAAACGATGTACGTCAACTACACAATATGTACCATTCCTCGGAAGATATTTGAGCAGCTTGTACTCAACGCTGTCTTTTTCAGGGGCTTTATTGTTTGGTAAGTCCTTGATAATTTGTGCTAATTCCGAGGGCTTGGTCGTGATCTTCAGAAATTCTCGAGTATACAGAGATACCGATGACAAACGTATTCTCAGAGATTTCAATAATTTTTACTTTATGACATATGCGTTCTTAAGGAGTACATAAAATTCATTATTATCTGAACAATTTAGGAGCAAACTAAAAAGCGCATAATTATATAGCATTTTGAGTTGTAATACTTCATTCACATAGTGTTCACCTAACCATTTTATATAATGATTGTTCAGTTACGAGTTAACTCTAGGAATTATTTTGTCAAAAATGTACAGACATCTTTTTCATTTATCAAGTGGTACTTAAGTATTACAAACATTTCGAGTTCCCTTGAGGAAACAAGCACAAATATCATTTTCTTTAGGAAAATTTATTTATAAAATATTTACCTTTATTTGAACATGTCAACTCTGTTTCATTTCAGCATTTTCTATTAAAAATGTTGTGGCATATTACTCGGGTAGCTGAATTAATATTTAAATTCTTGCAACTTTTGTTCTGGACGTTTAATTATCATTTAATATTTATTATTAATTATATCTAATTTTGATAAAACACCACTTGGAGGTAAAGTATTAATTATGTGAAATTAATAGTGAGGAAAACAAAGGCATGCGCTGATCCATTGAGCCATATTTATTTACAACATAAAAGGCAGTATAACCTAATATTTTATTAAAAATCAGTGGGTGGAGCTACTTTTCGACCACATTGACAATTATCATTAATCTATTATACTTGTAATTGTACATGTAATTAAAGTAACTACGGTTATGAATTTGGTTGTTTTGAATTTTTTTAATTAAAATACGGGATTAGTTAGGGGCGAATGCAGTGGTTAATGGGGTAAAATCACAACATGGAAAATTGCTGTCAAGTATTTTAAGTTTTAGAAGAGCCATACAAATACTTTTAGAGAAAAAAATATATTTAGATAATTCGCTCTGACTTACGCCCTCTACAGAGAACAACTTGCCTTTGACGACCTTGCAAAATACATTTTTGCACATCTATCCTTTCGGCGATACACAAAATTGCTGTCAATAGCATCTTGGCTTCATAATATTCACATTTAAGCAAGATTTCGATTTTTGATAAAAAAGCTTCTCGTACCACCATGGCACCGGAACACGTTTTTTTTCGGGATATTCGAAAGTTAAGAAAGTTAAACCTGGGAGTTAACGAAGCATTTTTGCTACCAAAATATTCTAAGTGTCAAAGCAAGGTAATGAAAATTTTCATATATATCATATTGCATCCTTTCAGTACACGGAAATAATTGAAAATATCCGATATTCAGTTCACTAGGTGCTGTTCGAGACACTAGACGTGCCTGCCAGTCCCAAAACTCAGGTGATTAAATTATTTAAGTCTGTTTGACATCACGTCGATCCACCGCGGATCTATTACTGCCGTTTCTCCATCTTGCAAATATTTCAAGGAAATAATTAAGTTCGTCACGTGTTGGCAGTCAGCCAGAGCGACTCATCGGTAGCAGACGTGTCTACTCCGAGTTTCGAACCCAGGTCTCGTTAGTTTTATAAATCATTCGGAGCCGCGGAATGTTGGCAAAGTCCGTACCACGTCATCAGACAGCCACGCATTCATATGGCGACTACTCTCGCTCCTTTAATAAGTTGTTTCATTACAGATGAGAAGCAGTCCACTTATTCATTCTCTCCTGACCGTTTGCTGTGAGCAGACGTGCACGAAGTTTACAGCAACAAGTAAGTAAGACCATAGAGAAGTAAGGTAACTGAGTAAGTAAGCTTGGCTAGTGCAATACCGCCGATAACGACCATCAGAAGAACCAACCTGTTACTCAAGTCTATTAACCATACTTTACCTTTTCAGCTTCCATCTCGAGGGTTGCATTTCTCGGAAATACCGTTGCAACTTGTAGGTGTTCCTCTGTTACCAACGAGGTTTGGGGAACACTGAAAAGTTGCACAGTTGTGTATTAATCCTACCTTAGTTTTTCAGCTTCCATCTCGAGGGTTGCGGTTCCCGAAAATACTGTTGCAACTTGTAGGTGTTCTTCTATTACCAACGAGGTTTGCGGACCGCTCAAAAGTTACAAATCTATTTATAAACCATACCTTATCCATTCAGGGTATTAATTCTTTTTTTTTTCTCTTCCAGGGGATACTAATAAACTTTTCTTTCAGGCCCCTAGCTATTGCCATTGTACGCACTAGCCAAGTACTACATATAACGTCTCTATAAATTTTACACTGTAGTTTTAATTGTTTTGTATATATCTGTGATCTTGCTTCGCCTACTTGGTATCCTTATCTAGTCTGCACCCGTTGTTAACGCTTTAGTAGTTGCCCAGTATCGTCGCTTATTTTGAGCTAATGCTTTACCGATTAGTTTGTGCTAACGCTTTCCCGATTATCTTGTGCTACAAATTAGTGCTTGCTACCCCATTGTACATCGTAGGTTAATCGGGATAAAGCTAACTAGAACATCATGAGTTTTATTGTTTTTGTGTGAACGTCTAATTTCACAAACATTGACCCACTGGAGTATTATTTCTCCACTTGAGCTACTGAGCCTCGCGTATCCGGCTTGTCGGTAGTGTGTCCTATCACTTAGACTAGGACTACCCGAGTTTACACCGAAAACTCGTTTCCGGGGCTAGAGTTTCAAAGAGTTTTGCCTTTTTTTCCTTGTCATCGGCAGAGGTGGAGAAAAACGCGTCACGCGTCAGACATGATCACCAAAATTGCTGTCGAGGGTGTTGTTGGAATTATCAGAACATCTGAAAACATGTATCACATGGACAGCAAAAAAGTCCTTTAAACATCCAATGTCAAATTTCAATTCGAATTTAATAAAAAAACATGACCGCTCCGATCGCCCCCAGCTATGATCGCTACTCCTCCCTCCTTCTGCATCTATTAGGAAATAACCAGTAAAAAGCTAGTGACAGACATTTTTGCAATGCTATCACAGTCTTGTCTAGTGTAACCATATTCGCTAATATTAGAAAGAGGGCTTTGCTGATAATCTCATCTTCATGAATTATCAGGAAATTTTCCCATTGCAAACCAACGGAATGAACAAATTTAAGATACATTGAAGCAATGATTTAAAGATCAACACACACCACCTCGTAAACTCCTAGAATTATACTGTTATTACCTGAATTACATACAATAATGAGTATTTGTGTTTCAATAAAAAAATTGTCAATGATCGCTCATTGTATAAGGTTACTACACTGAAACAAAATAAACTAAGCAATTATCATTAACTTTATTAACAAAAAAAAATAATGCGTTAATTTAGTAAAACAGTTTTTATCAGTAATTACAGTATTTTATCGAGCAATTTCAGTTCAATAATGTACCAACGATAAGTTAATGTCATAAACATTTAGTATTATTAATTTACTCTTTCCATAAAAGGTAGAGAAACGTGCTTCATAACGCAAATAACTTCGAAATTATTATATTTATGAAAAATTACCTTAATGAAAATTGATAATGTCCATATACCGGTTAGGGCCGAAGATAGAAGGCTATTTAATACGGCCAAATCCAGCCAAAATTCTCATACATACAAGCAAAATTTATGCAGTACAAGAAAATAGGGAGGTGGTGGCAATGCGAGTAAAATAATACTGGTCCAAATAATATTAATGCTGAATATTCCATAACCTCTAACTCTTTTATTGATTTTTTTGCTACAGTTGCAGACACTATAATTAAACAACTACCAGCTCTAAATGAAAATGCATTAAATTTTTTACAATATGCTCCATCTATGCAAATTTCTTTTTTTCTTGAACCAGTCGCTACATCTGAAGTACTGAGTGTGGTACAAAATCTTAAAAGTACAAATAGCTTAGACATTTATGATTTAAATAGTAACATAATAAAGGGCACGTTAGAAGTTATTATTGACTTTTTAACACACATAATAAATTTATGTTTTAGTCAAGGTATTTTCCCCGATGTTTTTAAGATGACCAGAATTGTACCGATTTACAAAAAGGGAGATCCTAGTATCCCTGACAATTATCGGCCAATCTCCATTATACCAGTGTTTGCCAAGATTATTGAAATCATATTAAAAAATAGGATTATGCATTTTTTTGAAAGTCGTTCTTTATTACATAAGTGCCAATTCGGTTTTAGAAAAAAATGCTCAACTACGGATGCCATCTATAAAATAGTGACATTGTCCAAGGTTTTGAGGAAGGAGTCCACACAGCAGTGACGCTGGTCGACCTCAGCAAGGCTTTTGTCTGTCTCTCACAACTTATTAATAGAAAAACTTTACTTCTATGGTATTAGAGGTACTCCTCTATTCATATTTAAACTCACGTCAACAATGTGTAATCAGTAGCAATGATAAATCCGATTTTAGGACCTTAATTCATGGAGTACCTCAAGGATCGGTTTTGGGACCCCTATTATTTATTATATTTGTAAACGATTTATTTTATTATCTTTTCCCAAACAAAGTTGTAATGTATGCAGACGATGCAGCGCTAATTAACAAGAACAAAAACATAGATGACTTAAAAATGATGATAAGCGAGACTCATAACCTTGCCGAACATTGGTATAAAATAATGTACTTAAACTCAATAAAGATAAGACGCAGAAGGTGATTTTCTCCTCAAATAATTCTTTAGTTGTAGGTGATAGTGTAAAGATCCTTGGAGTTGTTTTAGATGATTCATTGAATTGGTCCTCTCATATCAAACATCTGTGCAACAAAATATCAGGATGTATATCGCCAACTTAAAAGATTCGTGGATGGCGACACACTATTAAATACCTACCATGTACTCATTCAGTCACACATGAGCTATAGCATAATCCTCTGGGATAATTCTACTGACGCTAGTAAGGTATTTGTGTTGCAAAAAAGATGCATGAGAGTAATTGCTGGTGTCCATCCTTTAGAGGATCGCAGACCTTTATTTATTAAATTTAAAATAATGACAATTCCATCTCTATTTATTTACTACAGTATCTTGCATACTCATTGCAAAAAAAATTCATTCTCCACACACGCCAATGATCATGACTATAACACTAGGTCTGCTCACCTATTAAAGACAACGAGATTCCGTCTGACAAAATCGACAAAAAATTCGCTAGATTTAAAGCTGTATAATAAACTTCCTGATAATCTTAAAGCCTTGGATTATAATAAATTTAAAATTTCACTTTCAAGAACATTGTTTCTACTCTTAATATTCCGCCCTCTAAAAGCACATTTGATCTATTGTTTCTACTCGGTAGATGAATATATGAATACCTCTGTAGAATATAACTAATGTTTTGTTTTCTGATTTTATTTGATGTTATCATCTATAATTGGTATAAAAACTACTCTCCTTTATTGCTGGTGGAATGCACTTACATTTTTTGTCGTGTGACCCTCTGTTTTAAATTGTTTTGGATATTTTAACTCTATATGTTGACATATTTTATACCATTGTATATGTATTTTTATTTATAATATTCTTTGTAAGGACTAGTCAGGGCGAGCGTAGGTGCGTCTTTACTATGTACATACTT
Source organism: Leptura quadrifasciata (assembly GCA_963675555.1). Taxonomy (NCBI): domain Eukaryota; kingdom Metazoa; phylum Arthropoda; class Insecta; order Coleoptera; family Cerambycidae; genus Leptura; species Leptura quadrifasciata. The sequence continues at coordinate 41,907,503 of OY776673.1, forward strand.
CGGTATGCGATGTAAAGCAACGACAGGTGCAGTTAGTACTTGGATGGGTGACCATTCCAACGGAAACCGCGTCCTCGCCTCACACATCTTCCAGCGGTTTGTATATCAGTGTATGCGCGGAAGCTATACAACCTTAGGCGAGGGTTGTATAGGAGATATACCATCCCTCGGAGGGAATGTAAAACCGTCGGTCCCTTGTCTATTAAATGTTAGGCAAGTAAAAGATCCCTACTCTTCTTAAGGGAAGAGGTTCGGCAAAATTCCTGGTTGGGGGTAGCTCGTCTACAGGCGTCGGTGTTAGGCCTCAGTAGCGGAAATAGGCCGACGTTAAATAAATGTATAAAAAATAAAAAAAGGACTAGTCATTTTTACACAATACAATATATTTCTTGAACTATATTATAATAATAATAATATTTACTTTACAATGTAATTTCTACTGTGACTTGCTATAAACATTTTCATGTAACATAGTTAAATAAATATCTATCTATCTATCTATCTATCTATCTATCTATCTATGTGATTTTATTGTAGCAATAATATGGGATGATATAACCGATTAGGGCAGCTACCGAGCTTGGTTGCTGCTGAGTTTCTTATAGTAATATCAAAAACGAAGCGTCTGAACTCAATGTCACTACTACAGTTGCGAAAAATAATCTGGTCTAAATAGGAATTTTTATGTCAGTTATTGTCAATTAAATTATTTTGACAAGAAAAAAAGAAAAAAGAAATAACATTGACACTAATAAAAATAATAAAACGTATTATGGGTGATGCGTTACTGGTGAGAACGATATTTACAATCGGAGAATCTGTCGATTACTTATTTTCAGCAGCAATAGTGCGTGGCATTTGGAAGGTCAAAAATCTGTTTGAAACTTATTTACGTACGGATATATTTACTCCAATATTTTGAATTGCTACAGAATTATTTAAAATAAAAGAAAAAACATTAGAATATTTAAAACAAGTGGTTGACACAATAAAATTATATAGGAGCAAAAAGAAACTTGTGAAAAAGTTCTACGAAGTCGGAGAGGCCATCGTAGCATCTAGAATTCGCAGAATCCTGGTCAAAGACAGATGAACTGCAAAAGTCTCATTAGAAAACAGGATGAATCCTACGCAGGAACACCAATGGAAAACACTCGGCTGTATACGGAGTTAACCTGACAAAATTAGATGGGTAGTTGATAAGTTCCAACCACTCGAATATTCTCATATGAATGAAATATATCAAGTGCTAAGAAAGAGGCAGGGGGCGAGCGTGGGTGCGTCTTTACTATGTACATACTTCGATATGCGATGTAAAGCAACGTTAGGCGTGGTTAGTAGTTGGATTGGTGACCGTTCCAACGAAGACCACGTCCTCGCCCACCCATCTTCCAGCGGCTTGTATATCAGTGTATGCGCGGAAGCTATACAACCTTAGGCGAGGGTTGTATAGGAGATATACCATCCTTCGGAGGGGATGTAAAGCCGTCGGTCCCTTGTCTATTAAATGTTAGGCAAGTAAAAGATCCCTACTCTTCTTAAGGGAAGAGGTTCGGCAAAATTCCTGGTTGGGGGTAGCTCGTCTACAGGCGTCGGTGTTAGGCCTCAGTAGCGGAAATAGGCCGACGTTAAATAAATGTATAAAAAAATAAAAAAAAAAAAAAGAAAGAGGCAAGAGGTATTCAAATCATAAATATGTAAAAGAAAAGCCTGTCTAGCCTGGAAATAGATATCATGTATAATGGCGGAAAGAGAGAGAGAATTTATTCACATATGTATAAATTATAGATTCCCTTTATCGATTCTGTAATTTGCTTGAATAAGGAAATCTAAGAAACGAGGTTATGCGCTTAAGTCGCCCATCAACAGATGGCAACACTTGTGCCATTTTCTACATTTTACAGCTTTCCATTTTATTAGTAAAAGCAGATTTTTCAAGTTTGTATATTGGTACCGTATTTCAGATTGTGATAGAAAAAAGTTTACCTTATTAGTTAAAATCACCAATAAATCATTTTCCTGTCGATTTTGATCTGATTTACACTTTCAAACGTTCTGTGAGATCCCCAATAATTTATATTACAATCAAATCCACATTTCGTGTGTTTAATTAACACGACCAGGTAAATTTTATTTATTAGTAATTTAAATTTCAATAGTTTTCAATTTTGTCCGCAATTTAAATTTTTTTAAATAAATTAAATTCAAATCTTCAAATTCACTTCTACTTTAAATTTAATTCTACATTAAATTTAAATTTAATTCTACATTTACTTTTGTATGTTAAGCAATAATACATATTAACTACTTTTACGTATTAAGCAGATTTGTTAAGGCATTTAAGCCTTCAATTTTGTATCATCTCTACAATCTACATACATAAACTTCCTTTGAAAAACGCAGTTTTGCAAGAATAAATTGCCAAAAATAATTTGGATTTGGTGCTCAGCCAGAGACAACTGGGACCTGAATTGTAGTACTACATATTTCCATCTTCAACCATACTTAGTCTGGAAATCTAGGAGATTGTTATGATATGCATTATTAATTTTTGTATTAATTATTCTCTGTTCGCAAATATAATTTTATATACATATAGTTTCACCTAAATTTATATTTCAAACAACTTCACATTATAAAATTTATTTATTTATGTAATATATTTTATCATTCAGACAGCATTCCTAAAGTCTCATCTCTTTGTACTCATTTGTCAATGTTATTTGTTGGTCGATGTTATTTCTCGGCCTAATGTACTACTTGATCATCATTAATATTTGAAATATGTCAGGATTTGTCAATAAACTATCTAGTGACGTTTTAATCTGTTTCGTTATTAATTTGAAAGCCAATTAAAATTCCTAGTAGGCTTCTTGCAAAATGTTGCCCATGTTTCCAGTAATTTGTACGAAACAATTTTAAAAATATTTTATTTTACTTTTTGAGATAGTTGCCTAAAAAATGTTGTGTGCACTTCGGCCAAATGATCTATCTAAGCCTTATCCGAAATATATTTTTTTTTGTTGAAATAGGCTTAAAATATCATGAAACGTCGAGATTTCAAATTTGAGTGAAAAAATTCCTGTCTGTCGGTCTGTCTGTAATTTTTCTTGTGTGCACGTTTACCCTGGAACCGTCTATGATATTGACTTGAAATTTGGTACACTTATGTAATAAGATCTGGAACTAGATTATATTTTGATCTAATCCCGTTGAAGAGTTCGGGGTAAATGGGGTAAATAAGGGTAAATAGACAAAACAAGCAAGTAAGTGTCCATAACGTTGCAATTTAGGGCATGTACGAAAAGTTAATGTCTCCCCCCCCCCCCACTATCACCCCCAATACCACTCCCACACTATTATGAAAGAGAGTAAAGAAAATTAAAATGTGACTTAGTGTATATACAAAAAGCGAAACGTCTAAAAAAACTTTTTAACGTTAACTACCCTCTCTACCACCCTCATTGCCACCCCCCATCCTATTATTAAAGGGGGTAAAAAAAATTAAAATGTGATTTAGTGTGTATACAAGAACGAAACGTTTAAAATAATTTTTTTGGCGTTATCTACCCCCTCTACTACCCCCATTGCCATCCCCACCCTATTATTAAAGGGAGTAAAAAATTAAATTGGGATTTGAACCAAGGGCCCCTAAAATTTATTTTGGCATTAGTTACCTCCTCTAACACTTCCCTTTCCACCCCCCGCCCTATTGTTTAATGTGTATACGTAACTTCTAAATTTTTTTACATTAGCCACCCCCTCTACCACCCCCACTCTATTATTAAAGGGAATAAAATATTACATTGAGATTGAGTGTGCATAAGACTTGGATACAAAATTTGGATGTGGAAGTAGTGACTACTTGGGCAGCGGATTTTTATCTTTATAAAGTTTGAAAATCCAGAATTCAACTTATTAGGCAAATAACATAACATAAACAAATCAATTCTGGTGGTCTTGCGAAAGTATACAAATGATAATTTCTTATAAACTGTTGTCATTCAGTTTATTTCGCTACCCAAGAAAGTAAATGAAAATGAGTTAATGGTTTCGGCTAACTAATAGTAACCAAAAATTTTGTTTAGCAATTAGTATTTAATATGAGAAACTAATTAATTACACAGCCTAATCCGACCTCATAATAATAACTATCATATATTTTTATTTTTTTATAATCATATCAATGATTTGCATTCGTAGCCCAACAATAATATTAAATTAGCAAGAGTCCTCCTTTCATTAAAGGCAGCATTCCAAAAACAAACAATATTTCGAAGTACCACAATATGCAGCATTGTGAGGCCAGTGACACAACGACGCTGAAGGCAACGACTAGTGGAAATTGCGGAGAACAGTGGATATTTTGTAATTTCGCAGGTAGGGTTTCTTTGTGGTTATTCAAAAAGGGTGTAATTAAGGAACAAGAGACTATTGAAAGCTAGAAATGATGCAATTAAGCGACATAAGTGTAATTATTATTATTAGTCTGCACATTATCATCAAAGAGTCAATAGTGGGTATTAAAGTTTTACTGGTAGGTACTTCTGAATATTGTTATCTGAATAAACCGTTATATTAAGATAATAATTAATGATTGGTATAACTTCAAACATAGGTATAAAAGTTCAAAACTACAACATTCAACTACCTTACGGCCACTACACTAGTCTTTCTACGTATTTTGAAATTAGTTTCAGGTCGTTAATTCACTTTAGAATTACAAAACCGTTTTAAAACTTTGCATAAAAGGATTATTATTTGATGAACCAAACTAGAAATAATTGGCTTATGCAATATATTAAACTGAAGTGATCTAAACACAAGTTGATGTATGTAAGGCGGACACCAAATTTTATGGACATACATAACATTTAATAATTATAGGTACTATGTAGATCTAGGAATTGTATAGAATAGAATATTTATTTATTTACATGAGTAACCGAAATAATACATTAGTTAATTTTAATATCTATAAGTATTGTGACGCGTTTTTCCACCCCAAACGGTGACGTGGAGAAAAAGGGCCACTATTTGACACTCGAGCTCCGGAAACGACTTTTCGGATTATGCTGGGGCGCCAGTCCTTGTTTAAGTGATAGAGCACACTACCCACAAGCCGAGTACGCTAGGCTGAGTAGCTCAAGTGGAGCAATTATACTCCAGTGGGTCAATTTGTGAAATTAGACGTTCACACGCAAACAGTAAAACTCAGAATTTTCAATAATGTCAGTATATTCAACTAATCCTACCATATAATAATCCACGGGGGCTTACTAATTGATTGAGCAGATGATCAGCGTAAGGCTTACCAAACTGAACTTCGCCCTTTCTTTGAATAAAGACATATTATTATTATTATTATTTTTTTTTTTTTACAAAAAACCAGTCACCTTACTCTGTGGCTCCGACCCTCACAAAGGGGAGCTGGTAATACCAATAGCCACTCCCCACGCCCGTGGGGTGAGTGACTACCGGGTCCGCGAATCGTGTGCCCTGAGTAGACGCAATGAACCGAGGATGGCAGCCTTCTGCATTCCGCCGGCTAAGATCTCTGCCGAATCTCGGCATGCCGGTATGATCTTTAGTTCTGAAAGCAGCGTCTGTCTCATTCCACCGAGGGCTCCTATAGTCAGTACCACTATTTTAACAGAATGGCCTGGATAAAGCCTGCGGAGTTCGAAGAGTAAATCTCGATATTTTGTCCGTTTTTCCTCCTCTTTCAAGACAATGTTGCTCTCAGCGGGAGCTGAGAATTCCACGACATACATTGTCTTGAGTTGGTGGTCGAGGAGTACTATGTCAGGCTTGTTGGCTTGTATTTGCCTGACGGTGGGAAACGAGTAGTTCCAATAAATTAGGCACTTCTCATTCCCCGCAACGGACTCAATATCCCCCGGAACGTAAGGCAGCACTGGTGTTTCGTCTATCCCATACGAGTGCCTTAGATGATAGTAAAGCACTCTTAATGCTGCGTTGTGTCTATGAATATAGGCCGAGACTGCGTATGTCGGACAAGCCGACAGTAAGTGCATTACAGTCTCCGGCGCCCTGCGGCAGGCCCTGCAGCTGACATCAGGGACCTCCATACCCATGACACGACGTCGATAGACGAGAGTATTAAATACACCATCCTGGCAAGCCATTAAGAATCCCTCAGTCTCAGACTTCAACCCAGCTGACCTTAAAAAGGCGAAGGTCAGCCTTTCGGATAAGCCGAGGTCTTCTATATTTTTATAGAAGACCCCGTGCAATGGCTTATCCTTATGGAGCTGCAGAAGGATGTTGTGTTCTGCAGCTCTAATGTGGGCTTTTAGTCGAACGGGTTCCAACTCGGTGACAGAGTTGGGGTTTACCCGCTCCATACCCATGACACGACGTCGATAGACGAGAGTATTAAATACACCATCCTGGCAAGCCATTATGAATCCCTCAGTCTCAGACTTCAACCCAGCTGACCTTAAAAAGGCGAAGGTCAGCCTTTCGGATAAGCCGAGGTCTTCTATATTTTTATAGAAGACCCCGTGCAATGGCTTATCCTTATGGAGCTGCAGAAGGATGTTGTGTTCTGCAGCTCTAATGTGGGCTTTTAGTCGAACGGGTTCCAACTCGGTGACAGAGTTGGGGTTTACCCGCTCGACGTCGAAGATGAGACCAAGTTCATCGGCTGCTCTCCGTGCTGCCTTAAAGAGAAAAGCTCCTACCTCTGCATTTTCATGGTCTCGGACCATGCAGTGGAGGGGATCCGAACTCCTGATGACCTTACATGCTCCATCCAGAACCATCCTGCTATGGAGACTCTCCAAGCTCAAGAGTCCACGGCCTCCCCGATGTCGTGGGAGATATAACCGTGGAACGGACGATTTAGGATGCAAGCTCCTATTGAGATGCATCTTCTTGCGGGTTACTACATCGAGTTGATGCAGCTCTTCTCTAGTCCACTTCACTACTCCGAAAGAGTAGAGAAGGATCGGAACGGCAAGCATATTTGTAGCAGACACCTTGTTCTTCCCCGACAGTTCTGAAGACCAGATCTGTCGGAGTAGGTGCTGATGCTTGCCGCGGAGAGCGTTTTTCACTACACTCACTTCTTGGGTGGAGCGTTGCTCGACACCCAAGTAAGTGTACGACTCTCCGGCATCTAGATGGTGTAAGATGCTTCCGTCCACGAGCTGCGCGTCCTCTCCATAGTCACCGCATCGTCCTCTCTTGAGATGGATCAGTGCGCATTTGTCCAACCCGAACTGCATACCGACAGCCTGCGTGTACTCCTGTACCATCCTAAGGGACTGTTGGAGATCCCTCTCTCCAGAGGCATAAAGTTTAAGGTCATCCATATAAAATAGATGGGTGACCTTATGCCTCCTGTCGATGGGGGTACCGCAGTTGTAGCCACGGGTTTTCCGGAGCGAGACGGATAATGGCAGTAGTGAGATGCAAAACAGAAGGGGGCTGAGGGAATCTCCCTGAAATACTCCTCTTCTGAGTGTTACCGACTCTGTTTGGACTCTATCGTTACCCGATGTTATGGTAAAGCGAGTCCTCCAGAGCGGCATCAGTTCTTCAATACATCTCACTACGGGACCGGGTACCACAAGACATCGGAGCAAGTGAACAATGAGCTCATGTGATGTCATGTCAAATGCCTTGCGGTAGTCGATCCAGGCCATAGAGGGGTTCCGCTTATACTGCATGGAGTCCTGCGTGATACATCTGTCGATCAGCAGGTTCTCCTTGCAGCCAGCGACACCTCTCTTCGACCCTCGTTGCTCATATATCCGTTCGTAAACCGGTTCAACTGCGTGGAGCATCCGCATGTACAAAATGCGTGTAAACACCTTGTAACATGCGTTTAGACAGGTTATCGGTCTGTAGTTCTTTGGGTTGGACAAATCTCCGTTCTTGGGGATCAGCACTGTCCGCCCCTCAACAACCCAAGAAGGGATTTGCTGCTCCCCATTCAACCAGGAATTAAAAATTCTGGCCAAATGGTGGTGGGTGCTCGATAACTTTTTCCACCAAAAGTTATTTATCCCATCGAGACCTGGAGCAGCAAAGTTCTTAGAGCCTTCAAGAGCCCTACGAACCTCTTCTGGGGTTATTGGTTCGCACACTTCCTGTGGTCGCTGAAGCCTTTGACAAAAGGCTTCAAAGTTTGCAAGGGCAGGAGAATTTCGGTTGAGTGGAAGCCTCTCCTCGTACAGCGTTTTCCAGAAGTTCTCCACCTGATCTGCAGTCGGCGGATTTTCTACAACACGCGGAGGCGGTTGGAAAAGGCGCGAGGGCTTTTCGCGGAACAGTTTATTTTCCGCAAGCCCTCTCGCCCGCCTCACTAATGACTTTTTGCAAGTCACTAGCATCCGTATTCTATCGAGACAGTACTGTTTGGTGGTTCGCAGCACTGCCTCATTAAGTGTGTGATGGGCGCGTCTTAAATTGGCGGCTAATCGACGCACTTTAGGCGTGAACGGCCTGTTGGCCGCCATATAGTCCATCACACATTGGATACGGGATGCGTGTTGCCTCGCCGACCGGATCTTGGCTTCCATCTTTTGTATGCGCCGCTGCGCTCTCTCCTGTGGGGAAGAGGTATTTCGCCTCTCCACCTGAGACGAGCGTTGAGCAGCGGCATACACGGCACAATTTATGTGCCAGATGTCAGCCTCTTCTGGTAGCGCTGTGCGAAGTTCAGCGTCCACTCTGGCCAGGTCTTGTGGCCCGGGGGTTTTCAGACGGTGTAACCCCCTTCTGGTACTGAGACCCTCTGGTATTCGCGGAACGAGGAGAACTACGTCCTCAACCGGTGAATGCAGCGGCCCTTCGACCACCTCATTCACCGGTCCAGGAGCAGTCCTCACGTAGCCCCTACTACGAAGGTGGGATACATAGTCACGCAGATTTTGTGGCGTGAAGGCGCTATGCTCTGGTAGCCTCTCACACCACAGAGCATGCATCCGCGCCATGTATCCCCTCCGCGCGGGCTCACTGCTTTCATAGCAATGCAGAAGTTCATCCCTCAGCTCATCTGTCCACTCAAAGCGTCCTTGGACATTACCAATTTCGTCAACGGGCGGCCCGTCCGGTTGGGCCCCACCACCTTGCCCTTGACCCCTATCCGAACGGGGTCGATCGTGGGGGCCCTGTCTTCGGCCTATTGGAACCAAAGATTAGGGCCTGTGGGTGGTTAGCCCAGCAGGCCCACGACCGACACCAGAGGGGAAGATGCTTTCCCCTCCCGGGTGCACTAGGGCTGCCGGTTCGGTTTTGCACCCCTAGCTGGAGTAAGTGGTGGCGCTACTCACCAAAGGCTTAATAGATGGAAGTTAGCCCCTCCTGCTTTCATAACAATGCAGAAGCGCATCCCTCAGTTCATCTGTTATTATTATTATTATTTTTTTTACAAAAAACCAGTCACCTTACTCTGTGGCTCCGACCCTCACAGAGGGGAGCTGGTAGTACCAATAGCCACTCCCCACGCCCGTGGGGTGAGTGACTACCGGGTCCGCGAATCGTGTGCCCTGAGTAGACGCAATGAACCGAGGATGGCAGCCTTCTGCATTCTGCCGGCTAAGATCTCTGCCGAATCTCGGCATGCCGGGATGATCTTTAGTTCTGAAAGCAGCGTCTGTCTCATTCTCATACTACCCAGACTTCATGCGCTCATTATGTAGTCGAATAAAACTGATGATGCTTGGAGCACCCGATAGGGACCTCTCTGCCAGCAAGCAGAACAAAATCATTTGAGAATCATGTAGATTATTATTCTAATGTTATAATTTGAATAGCGGATATTAGATTACGAAACTAATGGTTATAGACTACTCGCTTCTTGAAAACTGTCTTGTGCGTTTTTTCAATTATAGACAATAGATTATTATTATCTGACATTCATTTGTTTGCATAAATTATAGTTAAATCTGTTGATATTTAAAAAGTGAACATATTGTGTTTATTAATATGACACCAAAATCTAGTCTTGAAAGGCCACCCTATCCTATCAAAATCAGTAGTGGATCAGATCTACTGGAATCGACTACAAATGAAGAAACATCAGAAAATAAACCTCGAAATAATATCATTCAGTTTAGTATTTCATAGAACTATAAGCTACTCCTGGGGGCGACGTCACAGTAACAGGGTACGATGACCACCTGGCCATAACAGTTACAGAAACTGGGTAGCCGGGGCGGAAGTAGAGATAAACGGCATCTTGGATAGAGCGATGACTAAGTGACAAGAACTTAATTGGCATCGAATTATTAATAAATCTAATTAATTTACGTGAAAATATTTAACATTTTCCTCAAACAATAATTATTATGTGTACCGAATACAAAAAGCTTATTTTTTCAGAATTATCCTAGTTGCCAATAAAACTTCACATAGAAAATAAACATAATTCACTTCAATTAACGCAGTGAACGGGAACACAATTTACTACGATGTACTACTTGATAAATGTAAAATATTATACGGTATGGATTTATTTATTATTTACTAGAGTCCGTTGGACTTAGGTCACAGGTTTAACAGAAGATAAAGTATGCTACGGCTATCTCACATACATAAACTACGTTGGGCTGCTATGCGTAGCAGATCGTGGACACTACCTAGTGATGTAGCGTGCCCACGACAAAATTTTCACTAGCTTAAAAATATCTGGGCGTTAAGCCCAAGATTAACATAAACTATTAGAAGTGTTTAGTTTATTCAACATAAACTCGTTAAGGATTCCATTTTTAGCACTCGCAGACGACATAATGACACTTCTCTCAACATGAAATGTACTATATTACAGTATTTACAACTTATGATTCTCTAATATGAACCTGGCGGTGTATGGTTAAATGGCTTTATTCTGATAAGTATGTTACAAAATAAATAAAAATTAATTCCCTTCTTGTAGCTACACTTGGTTTACAAGTGTGAGAAATGCGGATAAATTCCCTCCGTAACAACAAAATACTCTGACAAACAGAAACAACCAAAACGGAGGAAATTTTATCGTCGCCGATAATCCCACAATCCACTACGATAACTTAAATAATTAAGTTTTAGGAATTTACGACAGCGTACAACACAGGAGCATCTTCTACCTTTTGACAAGACGGAAGTCACATTACCGCTCCTAGCGGAGAGAAGCCAAATCTCCAACGGCTCGACGAGCGACTTGACGATATCTGTGACTCGCGGCTTGGCGATATGTGGCCCGCGAAACACAAATGTGTGTTGCGGGTCGCATATCCATTAAGCCTGTAACAGGTACAAATAATTAAATGGTACTATGGTGGGCATTCACCATCCATTTCATATCATTTCGTGATTCTAACCCATATTGTATAGGATCCCCCTATACGGCTAGTAGCCTTCCCCATACTATATATGGACAATGCTATAGGCTAGATTTTTATAATTTATTTGACACTTGAGCCATGTGGCTTTTTAGGCGTTTGACGACCCTAATTTTTTGTAGTGGGCTTCGTTTATAAGACTTGAATAGTTCGATGTTCCTAGAAGCAAAACATTATTTTGAAACTGAAAACGGTAAAAATTTGTTGTTCATTTGATATAGCTTACTATATTTTATTAGCTTCCTTCGTTTTAATAAATATAATACTTCAAGGAAGACGGCATTTATTAGTACCTAGATACAGTACAGTTAGAAGGAAGAAAAATATATACCTAACTAGAAATATTGCTTACAGTAATGGGAAGCTTTTCATATTTATTGATACTGGGTATGTGGTGACTCGGGGTTTTTAAGGGGATTTCGACATTGTAAAGTGATTTGAGTGACGAGACATGCCATTAACCTCGGAGTTGAAACTACCACCACCCCTAACATTGAAATCCACCGAAAAATACAAAATAGTGGAAAATGTGCTAATCACGATCTCAATACTATTTCATGATTTTTTTTGGAATGTTTTAGTATTAGGGGAGGGAGCAGTTTCAACCCCGAGGGTGGATAAGATGTTGTATAGTTAAATCTCATACGGCATACCCGAATCCTGCCCAAGAAACCGATCCGCATGTCTACGATGGAAAAAACGCGAAATAGGGGTGGTTTTTCGAATTTAGGGGCAGTTGCTAAGGAGTGGTAACCTTAAAAAAGGGGTACACATGTTTCATCCTTCTTACAGAATATTTGGGGTTTTTCAATTTGTTCATGGGCTATTATCAGTTAGAACTTTGAGCACCTACCAATTTCACAACCTTGTATCATTTTATTCGTAAATTATTGCACCACAGTTCACAAAACACTAAGTTGCAGAATAAAATAATTGTCTAAAACCTACCTTTGAAAAAGTTGCGTGGTGCCTTCAAGACAGAAAGTTCAATTTAAAAATGGAAAAAGCAATAATTAATATAAGTAAATTTAAGTGTCTGAATTTACAATTCCTATCTTAAAAAATATTAATTGATTAAGTGCTATTCCTCATTAGGAGCTTAGGATGAATTATAAAATTTGCTGGATATAAAATTTGGGTTTTGGTGAAAATATTTAATAGTTTGTAATACTAATTTACCATTATTTAATGGTCGTTATGATTTGCCGTGCAAATACAAATCCTATTTAGTAATTTAAATCGAGTATGAGAAAATAAAACTATGAACAGTTCAAAAGGATAAATGAAAATAAAATATTCTAGTGCACGAAATAGAAACGTTTTTAACTGCCAATTTTAAAATTGTTCGGTCACTAGAATAATAGAAATTCCACTTTGATATTCATTCATTGCAATAAACAAGAACGAGTGAGTTTGTTTTTGTTTGTGTTTGCACAATATGCATTTATAAACGTGGAATATATTTGTATATTTTATTTAAATGCAAAAATTTTATTCTAAATATCACGTTCAAAATTAAATTATTAGGAGTTTTTGTTTTTACATCGATTAATAGCATTCGATATTTCATAGAAGTGGATAGTATTGTAAACTTTTATACTTGTTTCAATCAGCATTCTTATACCTACTCCTGTATAGGAAACGAACAAAAAGTGTTAAATATTTATTTATTTATTTATTTACTTGTACTTTTCAATAGATTACAGAGCAGGATTTTCTAAATAAGACTATACATAGCATGTAATGTAGTTTTTATTTTCCTTAATATACAATAAATAATGGTATAGGAATAGTCAAAAATTACAAACAAAAATTCAATAAATTAGTTTTAAAGAGATAAAATTCTGTTAAGTTGTAAAAACATCGTTCTAACAAAACGATTTCAACTTTCTTTTAAATAAATTTATACATTTGCTAGACTTTATATAGTCCAGTAAATGATTAAACATTTGGATACCCGTGCGAAAAGGAGACTTTATGGCAATTTTATATTTTGCAAAAGGCATATGTATTAAATTTTTCTGTTGTATGTTAACGTCATGAAGTATTAAGCTGAAAGTAGTTTTTGTTAGAAAATACATTAACAGACATATCTAAGATATATAAACAGGTAAGCGCTAATACTCTACATTCACGGAATAAGTTTTTACAAGTATGAGTCACAGGAATATTTCCGATACATCGAAGAATACGCTTTTGTGTCGTAAAAACGTCTTTAGCCATGGTAGAGTTGCCGCACAAGCAGACACCGTATCGTAACCTAGATTCGACCCGGGCATAATATATACTTATTAGTTGATGTTTAAACTAATCTTAAATTTCTCGACATATATGTAAGACAACTTAGTTTGGAAATCAATTGTGTGTGATTTCAAACTTAAACACTAATCTACCGGGTGTTAGAAAAGTATGGGAAAAACAGAAAAATACGTGTCAAATTTTTTTTAAAAAACTATCTACTGATACCAAAATGACCTCCCCACCCACCACCCTGTTGGTGGGGCGAGGTGCAACTTTAAAATTTCAAATGGAAATCCCTATTTTTTATTGCGGAATCGGATTCTACGGCAAAAAATACGTAAATTTTATTCCGGGCATTTTTTTCGATTCTTGCATTTTGTCGCTGTAATCGCAAAAAATGAAGAGAAAACATTACTGTTTCAAGAGTAGCGTCTTGTACCCATAAAAAAACGTTCAATTCAAAAGCTGAAAAACACTTATTTGTTATTTTTACGAAATCTATCCAATGACATTGGATTCGAATCTCCCACCTCTAACCCAGTGGGTGGGGCGGGGGGCAACTTTGAAATTTGTAAAGAAAATCCCTATTTTTTTATAGCGGATTCGGATTCTACGGCAAAAATACGTGAATTTTATATCGGGCATTTTTTTCGATTCTCGCAAGGTGTCGCTGCAATCGCACAAAATTGAAATAAACCTTAAGCGTCTATAAGTTTATAAATATTTACAAACTCTAGCTACTCGTGTTGACAAAAAAACATTCAGTTTAAAAAACAATATCTGTGATATCTTGGTTTTTATGAATGTTTTTTTAAAGTGTTCTTAATGACAGTATTTGTTTTGTGAAATTTCTACGAGAACGTTCAGTTCCTTCCAACTTTTGTAGAGGCAGGAGCGCACTTTTGTACGGAAAAAGTTATTTCATTTTTAATTAGTTCTCGCATTTTTTTCTGCATAATGGCTACTTTAACAGAGGAAGAGAGAGTCTGTCTTTTAATGATGCGAGGGTGGGACGATAAAGAAAGGTCCTATGATGAAGTTGTGATTTTATTCAACAAAACTTTCCGTGTAGATCAAATGGGAATTTCGAAATCTACTTTTTCCCGTACCATCAAACGATTCCTAGACACAAGAATAAATAAAAATCGCCCAAAATTTGGAAGAACAAAATCTGAAACATCGGAAGCTCGACAAATGAAAGTGGCCCAGGCATTTGTTGAAAATCGAAGGTTATCAATCAGAAAAGCCAGTCAACAGCTTGATATGAGTGCATTTTCAGTTCATAAGAATTTGAAACTTTTGAAATTTCATCCTTACAAAATTCACCTTCACCAAGAGTTAAATGAAGATGATTTTGATCGGCGACATGAATTTAGTGAATTAATGATGGAAAGGAGTAACCAAAACCCAAATTTTTTGTAATTTCTACTTGTTTTCTCAGATGAAGCAACTTTCGAACTCAGTGGAATCGAATCATAAGACCGTTTTTCATAGATGGAAATTTGAATGGAGAAAAATACCTGGAAATATTGACAAGACAAATAGTTCCCGCAATACAAGAGATTGCTGGTGATGAGTTCGATAATGTTTGGTTCCAGCAAGATGGGGCTCCTCCACACTATCGGGATATTGTTAGGGACTATTTGAATGGTACTTATTTTGTTTGGGGCTACGTGTTTATTTCACTAAACCTCATGATTTGGAAGAGCTGAAGCAACGTATAATAAACATTTTTGCAGAAATATCACCTCAAATGATAAGAAGTGCTATTGCAAATTTTTCCGTTCGTCTCGGACAATGCCAAGAAGTCAATGGGCGCCATTTTGAATACATAATCTTGAACTTAAAACCTGCTAGTGTAGCAGTTAAGCTGTAAACTATTTGCCTCAACTGACCGAAATCCTCACTTTGCTTTAAATGGCTGAGTTATCTCCTTGCCTTTACTGGCTGGGATCAAGAACGTGTCTGAAGTGGCTGAATTAAGAGGTAAAACCATTGTTAGTTTTTTTAAATCGAGTTTTTTATTGTCCTGTAAAGAATATAAATTGAAAATTACTAGCTGCTGATAAATTTACATGTCAATAGTTGTAATTTCCGCACGACCGTGTAAAATCACTGTTCTCAAAACAGCTCGGGAAATCATTCACTCTGAGATCAGTAGTTTTACTTTTCGTATTCTTTTAAGTATGCGTTCAAAACTTGCATGTTTCCACTCAATTTTTTGCGATTGCAGCGACACCTTGCGAGAATAGAAAAAAATACCCGATATAAAATTCACGTATTTTTGGCCGTAGAATCCGAATCCGCTATAAAAAATACATTACAAATTTTAAAGTTGCCCCCGCCCCACCCACTGCATTAGGGGTGGGGGAGTCGAATCCAATGTCATTGGATAGATTTCGTAAAAATAACAAATACGTGTTTTTCAGTTTTTGAATTGGACGTTTTTTTTATGGGCACAAGGCGCTACTCTTGAAACAGTAATGCTTTCTTTTCATTTTTTGCGATTACAGCGACACCATGCAAGAATCGAAAAAAATGCCCGGAATAAAATTTTCGTATTTTTTGCCGTAGAATTCGATTCCGCAATAAAAAAAAGGGTGTCCATTTGAAATTTTAAAGTTGCCCCTAGCCCCACCCACAGGGTGGTGGGTGGGGAGGTCATTTTGGTATCAGTAGATAGTTTTTTGAAAAATTTTTGAACGTATTTTTTTATTTTTCGATTTGATGCAAACTGTTCGAGATTTTCCACCGTTCCCATACTCTTCTAACACCCGGTATGTATAGACCTTAAAATTTTACATCTGATTATGATTTTGCAGGGTAGTGTTACCAACATTAATTTTAAAGGTTCAATCATCTTGTTATAATTATGGAACCGCAGTACTTATGTCTTATTGGTATTAAAATATAAATCATGGGAATGGAAGTTATAACTTGTTCAAATTTAACTTTAATGTTTTCAGTATCTTCAGCAGAGATAAGTAATGAAACATCGTCTGTATACATAACGAATGGTGAATGAAATATTTCCGCTTCTAAATAATTTATATATAATAAAAATAGGATCGGTCCCAATACAATTAAAAAATAGTTCCAATCTTCCTATCTTGTAGTTTTAAATTAACTAATTTTGCAAACAATTGAAATTATTGAGTGATATTTCATATCACTACACCTGTCATAGTTCTACTTAGGTAGTCTTATACGTTTTTCAACAATATACGTATTTAAAAAAAGTTATGGTCAAAAATAATAAATATTTCCTTATCGGATCTCTCTCTCTTGGATATCCCCTCCTTAAGTAAAAATGTTTGCACTTGGTTACGTTAATTCCGGAAGACATCTGACAACTGAGAAGGGCCGCACACCAAGACCAATCGATACATATCTTAAGGTTGTACGAGATGTTTGATAGCTATACAAGATAGGTATCGAATGTATGCGTTTAAACTATGTTGAAGTCATAGACTTATTATGAATAGATCTCAAGATGCTACATATGTAAAAAATCTATCTCCAATATTTTCTCATTCCTTTTTAGCCTGTCGCCCTCCTTTGCAATATAGATCACATTTTCCATCTCTCGTTTGGATGTTCTTCAGCTGGTGCTTCCAAATATGATGTCATTGAAAGTAAGCTGTGTATGGCCGGTCGCTGTCAAAATGTCAGAGAACCATCGGCCTTCACTTTCTTGCGAGTTTTTAATAGAGATGTGTGGATTTATTGTAATTTATTTCTCCACTATAAATAAAGAATGTGATGATAACGAATGAGTAAAAGTATCTCAAAGAGAGACAGGTTTATAAGCGGCTCATGTCATAAAAGGAAATTTGTCTAGACTTCAAGCATGTCACAATGTCAATACGCGAAAGCTTCAGCAAAATCACTATTAAAAAGCTAAAGCTATATCAAAATATTACCAAAATTAAATGAGCTTTGAAAGTTCTATTGTAAAATAGCTTTTAATTTCTTAATCAATGTCTAATTGTGTGTTCAAATTGACGCCTTTTCTCCGCAAGTTCACTCCTCAAAGTACATAAACACAGAAGCTATAAACCCGAGCCTCGTGGCCACCGGGTATAGTTAGCATCTTACACGTTTAATTTATACTACATACATATCAACCAGAAAATGAATTAGAAAATTAGTGAATGTGAATGAAACTAACGAATTTTACTTATACAAATATTATTGTGCCTTTATGCAAGAGCACAATTATTACCCTCTTATTGGGAATCAGGTCAGATGCAGTTACAAATAAACGCTTGTTTCTATGTCAAATGATATTGATATGAATATAAATAGGTTTACAATTCTTCGAAAAACCTATACGTAATACATGGTTATTATATAAAATAAGATACCCTAGATGAAGATAATAGTTTTCCAAGAACCACACTTTATTATTTAATAAATATTGAACTAATAAATATTGTAAAATCACAGTATGCAAGCTTCGATTTGTGGTAAATTAAGTGACTGCATTTGTAAGTGATCACGTAAAGCAGCTTTAACGTAATTTCATCAATGTTAGAGAATTCTAATTCACTAATACAATTGTAAACTTGAACACCCTTTTAAAAATAATATATTCTATGATAATAGTAATAATAATAGTCTCTTTATTTAGGAAAATGAGTTATTAAAAACATACATTAGTAAATTAGCAATTTATTTGATAAACTATTTTTATCAAAAGCTTTTAGTTAACTTGCAATGTTTGTTTGTTTGTTAGTTTGTTTAGTTTAAATCTTGCAATCAAAATTTCGATTAGTCCTAATTAAGCTAGAGCTTTGAAATTTTGCACATGTGTATAAGTTCGGTGACAACACACTTCAACATTTTCATATAAGAGAAAAACAAGATGGCGGCTTCAAGATGGTGGACGACTTACCGTTTATGATCCGATTCGTCTCAAAATCGATATCTGGGGGTCTTCGAGATTGCCAATTATGAATTTTTGGTCAAAATTTAGAAATTATAAATGGCGGCACCAATATGGCGGACATTTGTCATTTATGGTCCAAATCGATCAAAATCGATATCTGGAGGTTTTCAGATTCGCCAATTACGAATTTCTAGTCGAAAATTTAGTTCAGGATGGCGACTTCAAGATGAAGGACGACTTTACCGTTTAAGGTCCTATTCAAAATCTATATCTGAGGATTACAGCATATTAGAAGACTCAAAAGTAAAAAATAAAATTATATAAAAAAATATTTTTAAAAAGCTTTTATTTAAATGCTCTAAAAAGTAGAAAATAAACTTTGAAATAAATCAAATCCATCATTTTGTTACATTATATAAATTTTTTTTATGTTATAAAAGCTTGTCGCGAGCAATCTCCTTTACAGAGGAAAACCTCTCGACAACCTTTTGTATTATAAAAAAAATTATATAATGTAACAAAATGATGGGTTTGATTTACTTCAAAGTTTATTTTCTACTTTTTAGAGCATATAAATAAAAGCTTTTTAAAAATATTTTTTAATATATTTTATTTCCAATTTACACAGTAATAATTCTCTGTTTATGGTTTCAAATGACAGAAAAATCAAAAAGCACTGCTAATATTACCCGAGTCTTTCCCAAAGGCTTGTACTACTCATTGCAAATAGTATACACAGAAAAATAAATGTCCTGAATAGATCACAGAGGAGATAAAAACATCATGCCGTAATAAGCGTTCCTTATTATGTATTAAAAAAATTTATGTTACAAATTCTTTTTTAAAAAATTACGTGTGTAACTACTGTACAATTCTAAAAAAAATCGTCATCATCGCAAAACAATCTTATACAAATAATTGTATAATAAACTCATCGAACAAAATAAGATCTATTTGGAAATCAATTGATTCAAACATAAAACAAAAAGCGGTTAAGACACAGGATGTGTTCACGAACGGCAGAGCATCCGTGAACTTGCGGGAAAAAAGTAGAGTGGACTGTATAGCGGCGTTGAAAAAGATTAATGGATCCTACCTTTGCCAAATGTTGTCTCCTTCCAGGTCCAGCTTCCTTCTGGAGGCCTCCAGATTCGAGATAAATCCTATTCGATCATTGCACACACAATAATTAGGTGGGAAAGTTAATAATTATTAACGGGTGATTAAAACAACTAAAAGCTCGTAGAGATAAACGTTTAAGCGACGGCGTTTTCAACACTATGGTTGGACAAATAATAGTGGTTTCAAGCAGCAGTGCGGTATGACTACAAAAAATTTCTTTCTGGAAATCGCGAAAGGTTACACGGTGAGCCAAAAAAAAAAATAATTAAATGTATTTTAACTTATAACGCGGTGAATTTAAATTAAGAAAGAGCAAGTCAAAAAAAATGAAAAAAGAAATCTAAATTAAGTAAGGACGCAACAGGATGATATTAATATTTTAAATCAAGAAAATTAACCAATCATGGATCCATCAAAATTTCAAAAATTTTACTTAAATGTAGCACAAGAGCTAACAAAAAACATAATCAGCAAAAAAGAAGCTATGGCTCACGTAACAGCAGTAAAATCACATAAGCGTAATTCATTTTTCCTTCACCAATGACAGAAACAGATATAAAGCAAATTATAAAAAATTTCAAACAAAAAACAGTAAAAGCTCGGATGATATCCCAATAACAATAATAAGTGAAGTAATAGACTACCTTACAAATCCAATAACTTACCTAATCAACTTATCTTTAACTACAGGAACTCTTCCAAATTGCCTCAAACACACAGTAATTAAACCACTATTTAAAAATAGTGAGAAAACTGAAATTTCAAATTACAGACCAATTTCACTTCTATCAGTTATCTCTAAAATCTTGGAAGCTGCTGTTAAGGAGCAAGTTACCAAATACTTAAAATTAAATATTTTCAGATATACAGTACGGCTTTAGAAGTGGGAATAATACAACAGCAGCCACTTTCGACTTAATCTGTAATGTAAATGAAATACTAGAAAATAAAGACATACCAGTTACTGTCTTTTGCGATTTATCGAAGGCTTTCGACTGCGTCTACCACATAATTTTACTGGACAAAATGGAATACGGGGTATTGTTCATGATTGGTTTAAATCTTACTTAAGCGACCGTACTATGTCTGTGGATCGAATAAACAAACTATCGACAAACCCGGACTATATAAAATGTGGGGTTCCGCGAGGCTCTATCCTTGGACCAACTTTATTTTTAATATACGTAAATGATGTAGCAGCAAATTTCTCACTCGCGAAATTCTCACAATTTTCTGACGATAGAAGCAACACTTTACAGCACAAAAATTTGGACGATCTAATTGGCATAACAAAGACTACTAGAGGAAGTATGTGATTAGTTCGCAGCTAATAAGCTGGTTTTAAATGTCAATAAAACTTTTAATATTTTATTTCAACCTAATAAAACACAAAGAACATTGTGGGACAATATCAATGCGGCTTTACCCCTGGAAAATCAACCATCAGCCAAATACATTCCTTAAGACAAATATTGGAAAAAACATCGGAATTTAACATTGACACTCACCACCTATTCGTAGATTTTAAAGCCGCATATGATAGCGTAAATAGAATCGTGTTATATAACGAAATGATAGAGTTCGGAATACCAGTGAAGCTTGTCAAACTTACAAAAATGACAATGACCAATATTAGATCATGCGTAAGAATTCAAGTTGTAACGAAGCATTTTTCGTAATGGAAATCTGCATGAGATTTATATTTATTTGTATTCTGTATAACATTTTCTGTTAATATAAGATCTATATTGTACCGCCTTAAGCGCACGATAGTATATTAGCAAGCAATATTTACTATTTGAGCACCGGAATATTTATTTAAAGTCAGACTATTTGTACATTAGGAATTATTGTGCATACTTTAAAGTAATTAATTCAATAATTAGTTATCCTACAACTTGAAGAAAGCAGTCGACTACCAGTGCACCAGTGCCCACCGAAGTTGGAAAGAGTAAGACCTTTTTAAAATACTTGGCTAGTGTAATTATATTTTACTGTTAATGAAATTTTTATTCCGGGATTAACTGTTAGTAAATTTTTGTATACTTATAAATATTTTCTATTATTCTGCTTATTTTCTGATTGATATTTTTCTGAAATTTTATTTATTGTACTGTTTGAATATTTTACTTTAAACTTCCTTTCTGTCTTTTCTTAACCTGGCTCTGGCCTCACGGCGACAACAGGTTCTATCGGTCTTTTTCTTAACCTGGCTCTGGCCTTACGGCGACAACAGGTTCTATCGGTCTTTTTCTTAACCTGGCTCTGGCCTTACGGCGACAACAGGTTCTGCCGGTCTTTGTTTCCTTAACCTGACAACAGGTTCTTTCGTTTCTGTCTACCTTTATCTCTTGAGTTCGGGATTAAAACCTTGTGACAAAATATTTGCTCGTCGATATTTATTTCTACGTACTGATAACGTCGTAAAACACTAGCCAAGTTTCCGGTCTGTTTTATAACTTGTTTGTTTGTAACACTGTAAATAATTCAGAATGCTTCGCATTTTCTGGTATCCGTACACTGTCTGCTTAATAGCCATTTTTATATATTATTATATAAACTCGCTAACTTTACCGCTTATACGCTTTTGCCGCTAATATTATTATATTGCTTGCTACTCTCCCTCTACTGACTAAATATATGTAAATAAATTTGTTAATTTTGCTTTCTGTTCTGTTTAGGATTGTAACCATAGGATTACAGCAATATACACAAATATTATTGAACTTCTGCGTTTTACCGTTGTGTTTGTGAAAGTCTAAGTTCCCTTATTTACCCACTGGAATTAACTGTGTCTTTACTGAGCTGCTTAGTCTCGCTCATCGACTTTTGGGTAGTGTTGTTCAACCACTCCAAACTTGAACTGGCGCCCGAGTAGCAAGTAAAGCTCGAGTGTCAAAGTGACAGCCTTAGTTCTCGCACCGTACGAGAAAAAGAGCGTCACAAAGGAGAAGACTCCACATCTTTTGACATAAAAAACGGGCTCAGACAAGGAGACGCGCTGGTGTGCCTCTTATTTAATATTGCCTTAGAAAAGACAGTCAGCCAGGCCAATGTCAGGGTAAACGGAATAATATATTATTCCTTATTATTAACAGATCAGTGCAGATCCTTGGATACGCAGATGACCTAAATATTATAGGTCAGAGCAAACGCGAAGTAGAACAGTGAGTGTTTTATGGCTTTAGCATAGGGTTTGGAGGTAAACCAGGAGAAAACCAAATACATGTTGGCAAGTAAGAACGCGGTGCCAATTTTTCAACAGGGCATTCCATTTGGAAATTATACCTTTGAACGGGTTAGCCAATTTACCTACCTTGGCTCACTGGTAAGCACAACAAACACAAATACCCCTGAAATACAAAGAAGATTAACATTCCTAACCGAACTCTTTATGGTCTCCAAAAACACATCCGCAACAAAAACATTCAGCGAAGAACAAAAATAAACATCTATAAGACACTGATAAGACCAGTCCTTACATACGGGGCAGAAACCTGGACCCTCACGCAAAGCAATCCTGGGTATAAACGAGGGAGGACTGTGGCGCCTAAGATACAATTTTGAATTATACCAGTCCTATAAAGACCCAGACATCGTCACATCTATAAAAATACAAAGATTAAAATGGGCAGGACACTTAGCCAGAATGCCAGACAACGACTTTACAAAGCGACTCACTATGACCACTCCAGATGGCAGGAGAAGCAGAGGTCCACCACGTGCAAGATGGATGGACGGAGTCGAAGACCTTGAAATCCTAAGAGTCAGAAGATGGAAGAAAGTCGTTAGGAACAGAACGGAATGGAGACGAATCGTAGAGCAGGCCAAGATCCACCAAGGATTGTCGAGCCAAAGATGATGATAATAAAACACTACCTCATACCGTTATCTCAACAAATGGTGGAAATGTCAGCCTCACTTCTACCACTAAATTCTTAGGTATTCACTTGGATTAACAGTTAGACTGGATAACCCACATAATAGAATTAAATAAAAAATTAAGCCATGTAGTCTATGCCATAAATACAATTAGACATAACATCGGATTCAATGTTGGTAAAACAGTGTTTTCTGCATACTTCTATTCTCTTATGCAATATGGAGTAGAATTTTGGAGAAATTCAACTAATGCCAAGACAACATTTCTAGTACAAAAAAGCCATTAGAGCATTACTTAATCTAAAAAGCAGGACTCATGTAGAGATTACTTTAAAAACCACAGATATTTACGTTAACGAATTTATACATATATAAGATCAGTATAATAATATACAAGGAACAAAATAGTCTTTTTACACCATTTGATATCCATAACCATGATACGAGATACAAAAACATGTACCAAACTCCTTCATGCAATTTGGATGTAAACAGAAGAGGACCCGTATATGCAGGTATGCACCAATTTAAAGAGGAGTTGAAAAACATTCTAAAATTCAAGATGTTCTATAACTTAAATGAATTTTTTGAAGACGATTTCAACTAACCCAACAGGTTATTTATATTTTTGGAATCTAATTACCTACAACAAACAAATAAATTAACAGGAATTGCATTATATACATTAGATTTATCGAATAGCATTTAACCCGCGCAGGTTTCTGCCTGCTAGTATAATATTCGTACCATTTATTAATCTTATTTTAATGGACTATATAATGTAATATAGAAAATTCTTTTTAAAAATACAGGCCAACCTAGGCGATATATTTTCTCTAAGGCTCGGAACGAGCCAGAAGCATGTATCTATTTCTAACTTACTACATGTGTACACTATAACAATTATTGTAGTTTGTAAGTTATATACTGTGGGATATAAAATATTTCCATCTATTTATCTATATATTTTTCATCATACATTAACTCCTTTTTGGGATAAGATTACAGAAACTTCAATAGAAAATTAATGTCAAATTTGATTTCAAAAACATGTAGCTCTCCAAAAATGTATATTTATATCCTGAAATAGTTTTCGTTTATAATATTTTGCAGTTGCCTGTACTTGGTATTGAGACTCAAATTAAAATATAACTTATAATGGATAACTTTACCAATATACCGTACAAATATTACGAGTTATTTAAAACATTAATTCAAAATATTAGCTCCAATTTTAAGTAATTGAATTACAAAGCCAATTTATATGAAGGTAAATGTAGCCCACAAATTATGTCAGAATTCAATTGGCTTATATTTCCAGAGATTAAACTCGTTTATCATAAATTTATTGTTATAGTTATAGTCATTTCCATAAGAGAAACATTTCAGCAAATGGATGAGAGCATAATAAATATATTCCCAGAAAGATAAGTGTATAATGGAATTGAAACATATACGCACACTTGCATAGAGAGAATGGTACTGGGTGGTTGAGTAATGATGAGAGGACAAAGGACGGGAGACAATAGGGAAGGAAGTATAAGTTAGGTATAATCCTTCAGAAAAGTACATGGTAATGGTCCCTTGCCGGAAATTACAGCATGTTGTAGTACAATATTCAACTGCTAAGGGTAGCGATGAGTTAGTTTTGGATGATTCCAAAACAAAAATAAGTATAAGTTATTTATCTTGTAATTATTATAATCATAGAGTAAGTGATCAAGAATAACTAAATACACGACTATAATAATCAGGTAATTAATTATTTTTGGTTTACATTAATCAATACTAAAGAGTGGTTTCTTAATTGGAGTTAAGACTCGGCTAAATAATGTTGTAGATCGTCTTTTCAGTGATGAATATTAAATTTAATTTATTTTTTGGCACTGTTCTACGTTAACATTATTGACCTTGAAATCAATTATAATAAATTTGGATAAAATATTATATATTTTACAAGAATTTGAAGCTGCCGTTGAATGAATGGCACTCGTGGCTTACCCAGATGCACCAAGGGAGTTCCAGCAGAAATTGGCAGTTGGGACCTTTATTGATGGCATAACAGAAGAGGAAATTAGGCAAGCCCTTATTAGGTTATATCAGCATTAGGATAATAGAGAAGCATTGGTACATGCGCTGAAGATTGACGCCGCTTATGTACAAAGTATAAGCTGTCTCTGAACAAGAGTTCCAGTCAAGGCAAACGAATCTGGATACCTAACAGGAGCCGAAGCAGTGAAAGGCTGACCAGAGATATCTACTGCTATAATTGCAGCAAATTGGACGATGTTGAGAGGCACTGTCGACAGAGAAGACCAGAATACCAAAGACGTTGCAGATGAAGTTTGTCAACGGCTAAGAAATATCCATGAGTTGGTCTAAAACCAAGTTACCATAGCTAGTGTCAGAATAAGGCTAGTTATGACCGCAAGGGAATCTAGTTTGGCTATATGACCCACAGCAGAAGAAAGGAAGATCTCCGAAGTTTCACCCACTTTGGAGATAATTTTATTTTGTCATCACCCGGATCAATGATGTCGTTTATTGAACCCCAACAAAGTAAAAAATCGAAGATGAAAATAGTGCATCTGGATAGACTAGAGAAGTTCAGGCTTAAGGAGCGGACAGTCTCACAAATTAGAGAGGTCTATAGTATCGCACTAGATATCTGGGCCATTACATTACACAGTAAAATTGTGATTCGGCAATCTATACTAGACCATGGACGAGATTAATATAGAAGATTCAAGTTGTTTCACAAAGTTTCTTAATAAGTAAACAAAGAGTGGTGCACTTCAGTCATTTCGACATTGGATAGTGAAGTAAACAGAGCAGAAAATAATTTAGGGAAATAGACAGTGAATAAATAGTGACTTATATAGTAAGAAGTAGGAATTAGTGTTGTACTAATTATTACATATCTTTACTTCAGTCATTTCGGCATTGGATAGTGAAGTAAACAGAGCAGAAAATAATCTAAGGAAACAGACAGTGAATAAATAGTGACTTATATAGTAAGAGGTAGGAATTAGTTTTGTACTAATTATTACATATCCTTTATATGGATGGATGTTTGCTGAATTAATAAATCTATTAATTTTTATACAAAAAAAAGGTAAACCTGAAATTTCAAGTTTTTAAAGCGAACATTGGAAAACAGTTTCAGTTGTTCCTAATGCACTTATATTATTCTGCCAACACTAGAGTGAAATAATGATATTTTTTGAAAAATCTAATTTTTTTCTCAATAGTGCACCCTTTTTCCCTTAGTATTAGAGGTTGAAATTTAGAACATTCTACGTAAATAAATAATAAATGTTTTATTAGTTATTTATTTGTACCGGGTAAAGCAAAACTTACCTCTCCCCACTTCTTTCTACAGTTTTAAAAATAAAATTCGGAAATTTGGGAAATCAAATATGGGTATCAATGGCCACATTTTGACCATTCGGTGGCAAAAAGATCACTTCCGGTATAACCGGAAATTACCGCAACTTTCTTATTTTAAGTAACACCCTGTATATTTAAGTCACTTTTCTCATAAAGTTGTAATTTCTCTTTCCAATGCTTTTTTCAGACTTAAAATCGGATGAAAGGTAACCTTGGAAATGGCATTTATTTGCTATTTCTAGTTGGCTTAGGAATTCAGGAACAAATTTTAAAAACGTCGAAGTATACTTTGAATTTGAATAAAAGGGTATTTCTCAACAAATTAAATGTAAAATTGGCCTATTTTGTACGTTTCCTTGGATTTAGAAATGTTTTTCCCATTTTTCCATTTCATGGAAATTCAATTTGTCATAACTCATAATTTTTCAAGTGGTTCTCTGTATGTTCTATTTTTTTATCAGATAGGATGGTAAATTTGCTTTAGACTGGTTTTCCCAATTAAAAATTGAGTATAAATTAAAATAAATATTAAGCTAACATATGAAAATTGCACACTGCATCTGTCAAAGCGTTATTGTTGGGTGAAATAGAGACGTATTTATTATTTGTAAATTTATAATTAGGTGCTTTATTCAAAAAAAATATACGATTTACGATGCAATTACACAAAATAAAAAGGTAGATTTACTTTTAATTTACGGCGAATGTCAGAAAAATGCCCATGCGGCCGCACGTCTATATTATGAAAGGTATCCAGATCGTCGTCAGCCATACCGGCAGTATTTTAAAATTGTAGAAGAGTCATTCCAAAATGCAGAAAATATTGAGGTGCCAGAGCTCAGATTCATAGTAAGCGAAGAATTTGAGACAAATGTATTGGTTTACACACGTGTACCCAAATGTTTCTACAAGAGATAAATATCGGCTGTGTGACAGTAAGACGTATATTAAAAAAATATGGTTTTAAATGCTATAGATATCAATTGTATCAAGAACTATATGAAAACGACGGAAACAGAAGATTGATCTTTGTAATTGGCTAAGTTAACACTTATACTTAAACAATAGAATTTTATTTAGTAATGAATCTCGTTTCACGAACAATGGCATATACAATAGACATAAACTACAGTATTAGTCTAAAGAAAATGTACACGAAATGTTTGGAGGTAACCATCGGGATAGATTTGTAGTGAATATATGGGCTGGAATATTCGGTATAAAAATTATTGATCCCATAATGCTGGTTTTGTGGGAAATTACTAATGGAACTATTAGGTGGCCTGCTAGGTCACTAGACCTAACTACACTTGATTTTTTTTCTATGTAGCTATCTGAAGGATAAAGTATTCTCAACGCTGTCTGCAACATTAGAAGAACTCCGAATTAAAATGTTAAATGCCTTTGAAACCATAACTCCAGTCATGTTACAAAATGTTATGAGAGAAACTATTCGAAGAGTGAACAAGTGTTCTGTAATGGGTGGGTGTCATTTTGAGCATAGGTTTAGTATTTAACTATGTTGTATTCTTCTTATTATAATATTTATAAATTTAGTAAGTTGCTGTCCAGATAGTTATCATAACTTAAAAATTGGTTCTGATTGTGTGAACTTTTGATTTTTTTTTGAATTTTTGTTATATTTATCAAAATAAGTTTTCTCTAATTACAAATAACTCATCTGTTTTTCATAGTTTACTGCAAGATATGGACACATAATTCAAAACGCTTCTACAAGAAAATTAATATTTATTTTAATTTATATTCAATTTTTAATTGGGAAAACCAGTCTAAATCAAATTTACCACCCTATCTGATATATTTGAAAAAATTGACAAATTGAATTTCCATAAAATGGAGGAATGAGGAAAACATTTCCAAATCTAAGCAAATGAACAAAATAGGCCAATTTTAGATATAATTTGTTGAGAAATACCCTTTTATTCAAAGTCTACTTCGAAGTTTTTTAAATTTGTTCCTGAATTCCAAAGCCAACTAGAAGTAACAAATAAATGCCACTTCCAAGGTTATTTTTTATCAGATTTAAAATCTGAAAAAACCGTTGGAGAGAGAAATTACAGGTTTATGAGAGAAGTGGCTTAAATATTTACAGGGTGCTATTTAAACTAAGAAAGTTGTCGCAATTTTCGGCCATACTGGAAGTGATTTTTTTACCACCGACTGGTCAAAATGTGGCCATTAATACACCTATATTTGATTTCCCAAATTTCAGAATTTTATTTTTAAAACTGTAGAAAAAGTGGGGGTTAGGTACTTTCTGTGTCACCCGCCTTCCAGATCACTAGAATGACCCTCTTAAGCCTATATTTGTGTGAGTAAAGGAGACGGGGCCCTACAGTTTATTGTAGGAATCGAACCACTTCTTGAAGGGTAATTCATAATTGAAAATTACTTTGAAGTAGATGGGGCTCGAACCCATCCCAAGGTATGCTCAGAGTGAAAGCTAGATATGCTAACCAGCTACGTCAATTTTTGACATATTTCTTTTCCATTTCCGGTTTCACCGGAAGTGACTATAACTTTGACTTTCAAATTGAGCGCCTGTACATTATTACAGTTTTGAATTCTTGATAATATTTTGAATCCAATGATATCACATAAGAGATATTTCAAACGTTAATATTTATCTTAATTTAATTTTTAGTTTTCCATTTAAACATGCCATGCCAAAAAATCTAGAGGCGTCAAATCAGGTGACCTTGGAGGCGACCTAGCAGATTTAGTAATCGAAATCAGGTTTTCTTCCCATCTCTGTTGAAGTTAACCTTTCGCTATTCTTGTATTATAGAGAGGAGTGCCAACATTTCCTGTTCTAAATCGAAAGATAATTCACATAAATGTCCTCAATCTCAATTTGCTGGAATACGTAGTATAGTGAAAAAAGGACATTTTTAAAAATAATTACAAATAATATGCATTATCTTACGCACCACCTTGTACATTAATTTAGTATGTCATATTTTCATGAAAACACTCGAATTAGAATCACCTAATACATAATAATATAAGATATAATTAAACAAATTGCATAACGTTAAAATATATGAAGGAATCCTACGTCACAAACTTCCCTTAGGTACCTAATTCTGATTAAAAATACAAATATCCTGTATCTTATTTAATTAACTTATTCGCTGTAACACATTTATTTGAATAAAGTTACAGTCTGAATAAAGAATAGACAGGCTAATAAATCTAATTGGATTTCATATCATGTACACTTTGTGTTAATAGAATGTTCGGTAAAAATTTCCTACTCGTATGTTGTATCAGCGAATACTTTATAAAATGGTTAGTTCCTAGCCCCTACAAAGATAATTAAATGTTGGAGGAAAAGCCTTTCAATTGAAGTAGAAGAGTTGCGGAGAGGTAATTATCCCTCCGGCAGTAAACATTTAGGTAGGAGTGCGAGAGCTCCCTAGCGTATGACAATGGAAGAACGACGATCCTCCAATTCCCATACGTCCAGCCTGACAATGGGCCCTTTTCTCTTTTCCCATTTCTATTTACGCGTCTCCTGCTGGGCCGGAGACTATCTCAGAGGTTTCAGATACTGCCTTGCTTTTCCCAGGGCTTAAAACTCCTGTTCAATGATTACCCAACACAATTTTCTAAGTTTTATACTCGGTACGTAGAAAATGAAATATCTCTGTCAGGTTTGTTGCGGAACTTTTTAATTAAGAATTTTACTTTACAATAGAAACTCAATACAGTATTTGTTGATGTCATAATCTTTACTGTCACTAAATTGATGGTGATTGTTGATTTTTTAATATATACAGGATGATTCACAACTAAGAGTGATAATATAAAATAAATTCCATGGATATTAAAATACGAAAAAATTGTTTTTAATAAATTTTTAGATTTAAGATTTAAAAAATTATTTACTACAAAAATAAATATGTAGTAAAATACATACTACGATAGACCAAAAATTCCACTGTTTCCTATAAAAGGAACTAAATTCATTGTCATTCATCAAGGTGCACAATGTGCGTTTCCAAAACGATTCAAAATAGTGCCCTAAAACTTGTGATGATATACTACGTCTTCAATTGGAAAACGCAAACAAAAATCTAATTGCAATAAGCCCCCAGCAGGCAAATTAATCCTAAAGATAAGACTATAGTGCAGGGCTGCTTGTATACCACCAGTCGCAGACTAGTTTCGAACTTGTTAGCTCTCATCAGTACGGCATAGGTGAATACAGAACAACCCTACATTGTTCCTCCATTCTATCAAACTACAGACGAAAGGCGTCCACAACTTGTCGAATGGCTCCATCTAGTGGCGGCTTATTGCAGTCTGAGTTGGCAATGCACTTGAACTCGAAGTTATTATTGCAATAAGATTTTTATTTTGACGAAGTTTTATAAAATAATTAATTTAAATTGAATTGATTTATTTTTTAAATATCTACAAACTCCTAATAATTAAACTTCTGTGATTTTTAAAAGAAGTAATGTTTTTTAATCTAGAAGAACGTAAAAAACGAAACTTGTGAAAAAATAAATGTTTCTCCTTATTAGCAGTAGAGGGTGGCAAAGGGGTGTGGAATTAATGGTGAAATATTTAGTCGCAGTTGCCGTATAAATCGTATTCAATGAAAGAATGGTTCATTTAATATTTTATAAACTTACCAGACGATCTAATACTCTGCAGCATTACGCGATATCATATATAAATGAATGTAACGTACCTGAAAAACAAAACAAAATAAGCAATATGCTTTCACACATAAAATGAGATTAAGAAATATTTACTAATGGTTACTTAAAATGAACTATTTTATACTATATTCCCTCAATTCCAAGAAAGCTCTATAATATCCACTTAACCTGCTAGACGCAAAAATTGGCAATATCATACGTGCACATTATTTTCCTCACTATGTGCGTTAGGAAAATATCAACAGTAGTCGCTATTAGGCTCTAAAAGTGGAATACTTTAGAGGTATCCGAGTTGCACGTGTAATGTCATATTATAAATTATGAAATTATTAAGTGAAAAATAGTTTTATTTTTTGACCGCAGGAAATTGTTGCGCACAACTTATCAAAGTATCTTCAATAATTGCATGATATCGCACTCGGCCTGCGTCCTCCTGCATCAATATTCCAATTCGTGGTGCTAAGTTTCATTGTCAGTGCTCGTTATGTATTATATTAAAATCTACAATTAAAAATGAAGGTTTGACTGACAGTCTACATAATTTATACACTTTCTAGTAGAGCAGAAGAATTAGCGGATATCGTTAGAGAAATAGTATATTGTTTTATTAGGAGTGAAGGTGATACTTTTGTGACGAGTCTATAGGTTTGTAATTGCAGATGAGTCACAAAAGTGGCTTTTACTCCGAATAAAATATGTTCTTTTTTCTTCAAACGTCGATTATCTATAAAATAATAAACATAAAAAAATTATCTGTTCATTACCATAAGCAACGGATGTAAAAATTCGCTCGAACGAAAGAAAAAGTATATTTACACAGCCGTCTGAAATGTCAAACTTTAATGACATGTAAAGAGTAAGAAATGTCCTGATTTTCAGTCGTTTTAAGATTTCTTTCTCTACGAGTCCGATTTTTGCGTAAAAAGATTGTAATATTATGACGAGTCTCTGTAATAATTTTTTCAAAGTCCTCCTAGGGAACATGAAAAATTGCATTTTTTGCTATTCAGCGATTTTCAGTGAAAACTAGTATCT
Organism: Leptura quadrifasciata; assembly: GCA_963675555.1. Classification (NCBI taxonomy): domain Eukaryota; kingdom Metazoa; phylum Arthropoda; class Insecta; order Coleoptera; family Cerambycidae; genus Leptura; species Leptura quadrifasciata. The sequence goes on from OY776673.1 coordinate 41,940,112, forward strand.
ATCATTTATTTTTGAAACTTAGATTAATAAAAAGTACCATATCCGACTATTTTAAAACCATATCTGCGGTGTTGTAGTTGATGCAGATATTCAGTAGACAAATATCTCCAAATATGCTGGTTCATTTTACAAATATGATCGTATCGTGCCAAGTGAATAATTGGAGTTTCTTGTACATTAATTTCAGGTACGGTGGTAAGCGATTCACCAATATAAAATGTCCTGGCTGTTGTAATGGCTTGCAAGTCATTGGTATTATCGGAAAGAGGCACCATAGGCCGTGAGTTTAAAACCGCCTCCACCTGTGTCAGAAGAGTATAAAATTCCTCGTAGGTAAAAGAAAAATTATTTGTAACACGTTTGAGGTGATCCTTAACAGATTTTACAGCCACCTCCCACAACCCACCCATGTGTGGTGAGCGGGCTGGTATAAAATGCCATTCGATATTTGACTATGACAAATAGCTTTTAAATTTGTCATTCTGTAATAAATTATTAGTTTCTAGCAACTAATTATTGACTCCACTAAAATTTTTGACATGGTGCCCTCACAGAATCCTTTAAAAAGCAAGTTAATTCAAATTTATAAGATCAGTGTGCTAGTTTGGATAGTTATAATATTGGAAACGAAAATAATTAAATACAAAAATGGACCGCATACGCTGCGTCATCTAGCAACTAAACCATCAATGAACAACACTTCACGATACATAATATTTTCAGAATAATATTAAAATATAGTTACTGAAACACAGTTGTAAGCGGAAATTAGACCAACGTTCGTAGATAAAAACGAATATAATTAGACCAAATATCAATTCGAAATTATACAGTTGTATTCGTTTATTGTAAATAATAATAATAAACCAACAAGCTCAGATGCCCTGAAGTTATACAGGAAATTGTTTAACTAGAGGAGAATCCTAACACTATTTGTTAATCCAACGTTCGGTTTGAATAGTAGATCTAAAAATCGATGATTTCATTAGTAAACCTTATATTCACTTAGAAACCGCCAAATAATTAGTGGAAAAAGCTCATCGAATAAGCTGAGACGGAATAACAAAAACAAACAGACAAAAATCCACAGTGATGCAATTAATGCAAAGTGTGGATTTCACAAAACACTAACCATCATCCTTATCTAAAACACTGTTTGCAGAAATAATTTACTTTGTGGCTGAGCGTCTGAAAGGTATTTATTTGGGTAATAATGTAGTTTCTTCTTTAATAGTCAGGCATTAATTCACTCAGTAGCGCAGCTCCAACTTCGTAAAAGGTTTTACTGCATCGTCAATGCGGCAGTGTACACCGAAATTATGTTTGCTTAGGCACATTTACTGAGGCATGATTCATAATCGCTTGGTTATGATTAATATCTTATAAGGGAAATTAAATCAACAAGAAGTAATGTATGCCTTTCCGTTTCCATTCTTTCATAATTGTTTTCAACGGGTGACGATAGATTTCGTTGCATGATAAGATTCATGATTTGATAAATTCTCTGTTTATTATAATGTATAGAATATTTGCGTTTTCAGTTTTAAAAGTTATTTCTGTATAATGACAAGATATAACAATGTGGCCCATTGTACAAGATTAAAGTAAACTTAATTATTAAATAAGTTCAATTCAGTTTTGTTCAGAAGATTATTTACATAATATAGGACATGTCAAAATAGTATCTGAAGATGAGATGAAATATAACAATAAATAGTTTTTGTCGGTCATTTTATTACAGTGTTGTTGTGTGCAATATTTCTAACATATTTTATTTTAGCAGGAATTTCCAAATCAAAGTAATATGAGACATTATCCACAAAAAGGCCAAATTTTGTGTTTGTCATTCTCTAAATATTTCCAATCTTCAGAATCACATAAAATATGCAAAGACGGTACTGTGAACATAGTCTATTTAAGTCAGGAATTTCATTAACGACATATGTACTATCGAATTTTAGTTCCGGGTGTACTATCCGCATTATAATTAAAAATATTTGAAATTATGTGCGATAAAATTTCACTTGGTAAAACAATAATTCTTCTGATGAATCTTCATTATTATATTAATTTTTAAATCAAAAATTAAAAAATTGATTTTTAAGATGCATCAAATCACAAGAAAGAACGATGCTTTTTTAAACTTTCGGTTGGAAATGTCCCCCCCTCTAACTTGGTTCTTTCCAGAGCCAAATTAAATCATTCCTAGCAAGTTTTTATACGTCATAGAAAATAATAACTTTCATATCTAACCATAAATAGGGTATTACTATTAGCAGAGTTGGGGTTTGAGGTGAGAAAAAATTGATACTGATATCTCTGCAGGTATTTATTGAAAACTACAAACAACCTTACAGTGATCATGTGAACGATCCATGCTTTAGATGGAAGTCTGAAGGACGTATTTTTTGTTCGAAAAACTTAGAAAAATTGAAAAAAATAGGAAAAAGAAAAAATTAATTTTCTTTTTCCTCAACCTTTTCTAAATACTAAATAAAATATTACGTTCACAAAATTTTTAGGGTTCAAAGTGACTGTTTCAGACGGAGATTAATGGATAAATCATACTTACTGTCGTTTATGCTTAACTGCGGCTCTGATGGTACTAATTGGAAGACGTCGTAACACTATAAATCTAACACTGTCTGTTTTACACTCTCTTAAAATTTAAATCTGAAAGGGAAATTTTGTTAGAAAACACAAGTAAAAGACAATATAAAGTTCAAAAAATGTATATTAAATCTTTAAAAAAATTTATGTTTTTTACAACAACTTCTTCAGAGAAAATGTTAACAAACAATGGTCTGACCCGTGTACAACACATGGTGAGGAACGGGACGATTCATACGGTACCAACTACCATCCAATATGCAGTTTGAAAAGCTAACGATGCACAAAAAGATTCAAGGAACAGTTCATGTAACTGAAATTTTGGTGGGCTTATGCTTGCCTGTCTTTATAAACGTATTTATTAATTCACATAAATTTTGGTCGCTCCTCGGAGCTTAAAATTGCTTGAAGCGTATCTACTTCGTTTGTATTATGCAATAACAAATTTTACGTTCAGGCAAGGCAGATCCCATGCACGTGTGAGTACATGGTAATAATACTTTTTTGACTCCGAATCACTGAGGAACCGGTTTAGGGCAAACCCCGTCAAAACTCATCATTTCCCCGTCAAATCCGACTGCTAGGAAATGATGGGGGTCCCATGTCGCTAAGGGCTATTTTCGCTATAACTTCCGATATACTTTGGATAGTCGTTGGACTAACTTGTCCTCATATTCAATACCTCGTAAGAGTCGCAGTGCTTGACAACGTGGATTCGTAAAAGGGTTTTTAATCTTGGAAATTTGGAAGTTCAAGTCCAATTTTATGATACTTTCTAAAATTGGGTGGTCGGGGCGACATTACGTCCCTGTGCAGCGACATTTACTACACTTACCAAATTAACGCTCCTCGAAGAGTTAGCGAAAATTTGGCATAAAAAACGCTCCGAAGAGCAAAAATATATTTCCAAGAATTAAAAACCTCCTCCACGGCGTTTTTACGTGAAGCACGCTTTTCTTACGAAATATTTCCTAAGTCGGATTTTGTTACAACGTCGAAAAGTATATCGGGGTTATAGCGTTCTTTAACACTCCCCTCCTTTCCGTGAATCTTTTTGTGTAACGTTTGGTAAATTGTTTGTTTGAAAATAAAATGGATCATTGGATGTAGTCTCCCATGTGTTGTATTCGGTTATCGTTCAGACCGGCCTATCTGAACAAAACATAGATGCAAATCTAAAATGGTGATAAATTTTTTGAACATATATCGATGCATAGCATTCGATTGAATAATTGAACATTGTATTTCAAAATGGCATAAAAAAAAGAAAAAAAAATCGAGAATCCTCGGATTCTCGATGACACAACACAAACACTTTCGACGCACTTATCTTTCTTAGTGTTCTTCCACTAATGCGGGCTTGCGTCTGCTCCTCCTCGTGTCTATGCCTCGTCGATCACCTTCGGTGTCGAACTGCCTTCTGGAACAGCTTAGGTGGTCCTCGGACTGCTTGCTCCAGCTATACATTGGTTCTGCTCGGTTTATATGAAACAATAAAACAAAATTTTAGTAAAATGTTTGTTTACATCCCGTCTGGGGATCTGCGACCGATAACATATCGTCGTCTTTGAGAATAGGAACACTGAATTTTGTTGACTTATATTGGTTGAAATGGTTTCCGAGTAGTTAAAAATTCTCTTCTTGGGAGAAATCTGCGACCGATATCACATCGTCGTCTTTGAGAATAGGAACATTGAATTTTGTTGACTTATATTGATTGAAATAGTTTTTATTAAAATCTCTTCTTGGGAGAAATCTGCGACAGAATCTGCATCCGTCGGATCGTTGCATCTGCCCCTCCAGCAGACGTGGCGGCATCTCGCCCTTGAGTTGCTAGACTCGTCTGAATCGCGCTCTGCGTCAGAGTTGTCGTCTTTCCATGCCGTGCCAATGGAACATTTGTTTGGACCCTTTGGGTCGGACTCTGCTTACAGATGAATGTTTAATAACATTTGAGGACTTAGAAAAATTATAAAAAATACCAACTCTGCCGGACACGGTCAGAGTTGCTGCAGTGAATTTGGAAGATTTGTATTTGGATACAATATCCTCAGATGAAAATAACTTGTAAAAAATGCATAAAAAATACCAACTTTTGCCTGACACGACAAGAAGTTGGTATGGAAATTTTGATATAAAATAAACCTAGCACTAAGTTAAAACTTAGCCTAGGTTGAAAAATGTTATAAAAAGATGATTGAATCTCCAGAACTGGATTCTGAATCAGAAGTGGAAGCATCTCGTGGCGGTGCATGGATTTGTACAACCGTTTGCTCCGGCGGTAGAGGTTCTGTGGAATCGTCTGAGAACGGGGAATCATTTCCATCGAGTGATGTTCCGCCTGGACTAACATTTTCTTCATCGGAAGATTCGATTTCCAAGTTGTGCTCCTCTGGCGGGGCTGGTCTCAAATCATCGACATGTACTCTTGTCGTTGCATTTCCCTTTTGCACGAGATACACTTCGTCTGAAAACTTCTTCAGAATTCTGGTTGGGCCTGACCAAGACGGCGTGAAGGTATGTACCTTCTTTTTTCTCTTACTCATGACTCTGTCTCCTACTTTGTAGACGATCGGAGTGACGGCCTCTTTCGGCGCATATTTCTGTTTATATTTTTGTTGGGCCTGACGGGCTTCCTTGATTCGCTCGTATCGTGGAAGCGTTTGTTGCTTGGCTCTTTCTTGCCTCCAGGCATACAAATCCCATTCGCCTCTTTCGGCTGGATCATATCCTAACACGACCATGCTAGGAGTTTGATTTGTAGCGGCGTTCCTACGATTTCTTAATATATATGTCATTTGATGCACGTAGCGATCCCAAGTGTCGTTTGGCTTTTTGAATAAAAGAGTCTTTAAAATTTTCTTGCATTCCTGAACCCGTCGTTCCACGGGGTTGGACTGTTGGTGATATGCTGGAATTAAGTATCGTTCGATACCATTCCTTTCGCAAAATGTGATGTACCATTCGGAATTGAAATGACCACCGTTGTCTGATATTATGACTCGAGGGACTCCGAATCTTGCTACTATTTCTTCGTCGATATATTTGGCTATTGTTCTGCCGTCGACCTGAATGTATGCCTTTGCCTCTATCCATTTACTGAAAACGTCTTCGACGATAATCATATATCTGTTTTCGGCGTCTTTAGTCCTCTGCAGCGGGCCAATTACGTCGACGCTCAAGGTTTCAAATGCATTTTGTGGTGCATGACTTCTAAGTGGAGCATTGGGTTGGGCTTGTCTTGTCTTTACAGACTGGCATATCAGACAGTCGTTTATGTATCTGCCTACGATCCTGGCCATATTATTGAAATAGTAGCGTTTCGCTATTTTCCTGAGAGTCTCGTCTCTTCCTGGATGACATGCTTCATCTCGGTCATGATAATGGTAAATCAATTCTTTTATTTTCCTCTTTGGAACTATTAATTTAAAATTTCTATCACAATCTTTAAAAAGTACATCGTCTTGGACGTGAAAATTTTGCATAAAAATAAGATCCGCATCGGAACGTTGTTCCTGTTGAAATAGATCATTCCAACGGCGGACCTTGTCTTGAATATCTCTTGAACTCAATTGAGCCTGTACGATATCTTCGTATATTTCTGAGTGCGTTAAAACAGAAATACGTTCTGGACACTTATAATTTGGTAGGAACATTCTTTCCTCTTCATCGTCTGTCTCGACATACTGATTTTGTGGGTTACGACTTAGAAAATCTGCTAATAAATTTTCCTTTCCTGGACAGTGTTCAATTTTGAATGCATATTCTTGCAATAGTAATGACCATCGTGTAAATTTTGTTTTGTCGTCCTTATGTTTGTTTAACCAAAGTAACGCCCTGTTGTCCGTCTTCACCAAGAACGGTTTGTCTGCTAAGTACATCTTGTACTTTTTAATATAGTTCACCACCGCCAAGCATTCTAGCTCATTTATGTGGTAACGTCTCTCCGCTGGAGATAACGTGTTGCTTGCATACGAAATTATATATTTTTCGCCGTTGTCGCCTAATTGATATAATACGGCCGAAAGGCCTTGAAGAGATGCATCTGTTTGCAAAATGAATTGACGTGAAAAATCCGGCCGATGGAGTTCCAGCGGTCCGGATAATAATTCTTTTAATTTTCTAAATGCTTCATCGCATGTATGGTTCCAGTGAAAACGATTTTCCTTCGAAAGAAGTTTCGTTAGTGGCTTCGTGATCATCGCCACATTTGGTAGATATTCTCGTACCCAGTTGCAAAGCCCTAGGAAACTTTGTAGCTGCTTTTTCGTAGCTGGAACGGGATAATTTTGAATTTGTAAGACATGTTTTTCTAATGGTTGGGAAGTATCGGTTCTAATTGTATGGCCTAAATATTGAATTTCATTCGTCGCTATTACACACTTTTCCGGTGACACTTTCAGATTGTGCAGACGTAGTCTTTCAAAGACTAATCTCAAGTGGGACATATGCTCCTTCACGTTTACACTGTAAACGATTATATCATCTAAATACACTTTACAGAAATGGTGCAGGTAACCCGTTAAAACGTCCTTTGCCATGAATTTCTGAAAGGTACAGGGAGCTGTCTTGAGTCCGAAAGGCATGACATTGAATCTGTAAGCTGCCCCATCAGGAGTGGTAAAAGTCGAAAAATCTTTTGACGCTTCATCTAGTGGTATTTGCCAATATCCACTTTTTAAATCCAACACAGAAAAAATCTTCGAATTGCCTAAATCTTTAATACTTTCGTGTATTTTTGGTAAGACGGAAGCCTCGTCTTCAGTCATTTCATTCAAATGGCGATAGTCGATGCAAAATCGTGGTTTCTTGTCCGAGCGTTTTATTATCACTGGTGGTGAACTATATTGGGCAGTGCTAGGTTCGATGACGCCAGCTTTTAACATCTCTTCGATTTGGTCGTACATGATTTTCTTAGTACTCGGAGACATCGGATATGGTCTGATATTAAATGGTTTCGTGTCTTTTACTGTAATTTTGTGTTTCACAGTCACTGTGGTTGCTTGAGTCGGTTCCGCAGTGAACAGATCGACAAATTCTTCGAACAGCGGCCGTAGAAATTTGTCATTTATAACAAGCTCTTCAGGAAGCTTTGCCTGCTGTCTCTCCCTCTGAGAAGCTTGATTCCAGAAGACGGTAATACGCTCTTCTGTGCCGGCATATAGGCATTTTCTGCCATAATCATATGCGACATTGTTCATATATAAGAATGGTGATCCTAATATTACTGTTTCGTTTAAATTTTCGATTACTTGAAAATCAATTTCAAAAGAGGTGCCTGAAATTATTACTTTTAATTTTGTCGTGCCAAGGGAGTCCACCATTCGATCTCCGCACGCCATAGCAAATGATCGACGTGTCGTGAGATTTTTGAAATTATCCAACATCCTCGGATGGATAACGTTTCGCGTCGAGCCTGAATCGATCAGTGCGTCGACCGCATGTTCATTAATTTGAACTTTTATACGAGGCAAAGGGAACGCTTCGCTCATATAATTTATTGACTCTCTTGTCTTGTGCAGAGGAGCGTCGTAGTGGTCATGAGTATCGGAAAAAATTACTGGACATTGCTGCCGCCTTGGTTCGGCCGTTGTGCCGGGGATCTTGCAGATGGACCCTGGCCTGGGTCTCTGGCCCCTCGAAAGTTTCCCGGTCTCCTGCTGAGATGCGGGTTATTCGGGCATTGACTATGGAAGTGCCACTGCACTGTGTCTGTACAGTATCGGCACGGGGTTGCCGGTCGGTCGGGTACTCGGAATTTCCCCGATCCGCCATTAAAATTATTTTGCCTGCGGTCAGGATCCACTGATCCGCTTGATAAATTAGGCATAAAAAAAGGACGACCAGGCGCTCTGCCTGGACCGTCCTGTCGAGATACGTCCTCTCGGAAATGCACCCTCGGTGCTGTCGGAGTTGGGCTTCCATTGCTCCTGTTACTAGAATTTTGTTGACTTATGTGTCCCGGCTCTCGATAGTAAGACGCGCGGGACAGACGTTGATCAATAAGCTGGATTAGCGACGTCTGTTCGTCAGCTGAATCCCGCTCGACGTTAGTAGCCGCTGCTATTAACATCTCTGTGTTTGAAATTAGGTTGCTTCTCAAGCGTGACCTAATTTCTGGACGCAGTTGGTCCATGATGACCCGAGCTCTGATGGCTTCGGATTTGAAGGGATCAATACGATCAAAAAGACAGGTTTTCCTTGTGATAAACACTGCCGTGTCGTCTAAAGACGTTTGCTTGACGGCATACAGTTGAGCAATAGCTCGTGACTGTATGTCGGGAGAATTAAATCTCGTAAGGAATCTTTCCTTGAATAAGGCGTACGAAGTAGTCAACGTCCTAAATTGTTCGGACCATCGTTGAGCTTCGCCCTTGAGTTGGCCGGTTACGTTATGGAGGCGATCATAGTCGTGGCTTATGCGAGCTCTGTCGAAATATTCCTCCATAATTTTCAGAAAGGCTTCTGGATCTTCATGATCAAGCCCATGGAACGTCACGTTCGGACATCTTTGTCTCTCATGGGGCGTACAGGTCGACACGTTCTGTATCGCCTGCACGAAGCCCTCTGCCATTTTCAGAAACATACTCTCCATCGAAGCAGTTTGTGGCTGTGAAGCTGATAAATTAACATTATCTCCCTCCGGAAACAGTCGCTGTGGTTCTATCCCTCTAGAACCGTCGTCGACGAGCGGTGCGGTGACTCGCTCATAAAATTCTCTTGGGGTCGACCCCTCGGAGTCTTCCGCCATGAATGAGAAAGGATTTGTTGGGTTTGGGGACGGCATGGTCCCTGTTCGGGCGCCATGTGAACGATCCATGCTTTAGATGGAAGTCTGAAGGACGTATTTTTTGTTCGAAAAACTTAGAAAAATTGAAAAAAATAGGAAAAAGAAAAAATTAATTTTCTTTTTCCTCAACCTTTTCTAAATACTAAATAAAATATTACGTTCACAAAATTTTTAGGGTTCAAAGTGACTGTTTCAGACGGAGATTAATGGATAAATCATACTTACTGTCGTTTATGCTTAACTGCGGCTCTGATGGTACTAATTGGAAGACGTCGTAACACTATAAATCTAACACTGTCTGTTTTACACTCTCTTAAAATTTAAATCTGAAAGGGAAATTTTGTTAGAAAACACAAGTAAAAGACAATATAAAGTTCAAAAAATGTATATTAAATCTTTAAAAAAATTTATGTTTTTTACAACAACTTCTTCAGAGAAAATGTTAACAAACAATGGTCTGACCCGTGTACAACACATGGTGAGGAACGGGACGATTCATACGATACCAACTACCATCCAATATGCAGTTTGAAAAGCTAACGATGCACAAAAAGATTCAAGGAACAGTTCATGTAACTGAAATTTTGGTGGGCTTATGCTTGCCTGTCTTTATAAACGTATTTATTAATTCACATAAATTTTGGTCGCTCCTCGGAGCTTAAAATTGCTTGAAGCGTATCTACTTCGTTTGTATTATGCAATAACAAATTTTACGTTCAGGCAAGGCAGATCCCATGCACGTGTGAGTACATGGTAATAATACTTTTTTGACTCCGAATCACTGAGGAACCGGTTTAGGGCAAACCCCGTCAAAACTCATCATTTCCCCGTCAAATCCGACTGCTAGGAAATGATGGGGGTCCCATGTCGCTAAGGGCTATTTTCGCTATAACTTCCGATATACTTTGGATAGTCGTTGGACTAACTTGTCCTCATATTCAATACCTCGTAAGAGTCGCAGTGCTTGACAACGTGGATTCGTAAAAGGGTTTTTAATCTTGGAAATTTGGAAGTTCAAGTCCAATTTTATGATACTTTCTAAAATTGGGTGGTCGGGGCGACATTACGTCCCTGTGCAGCGACATTTACTACACTTACCAAATTAACGCTCCTCGAAGAGTTAGCGAAAATTTGGCATAAAAAACGCTCCGAAGAGCAAAAATATATTTCCAAGAATTAAAAACCTCCTCCACGGCGTTTTTACGTGAAGCACGCTTTTCTTACGAAATATTTCCTAAGTCGGATTTTGTTACAACGTCGAAAAGTATATCGGGGTTATAGCGTTCTTTAACAATCAAATGTGCTTTTAGAGGGCGGAATATTAAACATAATATTTTTAGTCGCAAACTCCTCTATAAATCCTTATTTTGCTATAAGGAACCTAACCAGACTGCAACCAACAGCTACTCTCCGGGCTATGTGCCCCGCCGAGCGCTGAATTACAAGTTACAAGCCTGGCGCGTTAAGTGTAATAATTGCATATTACCATCAAAACGCTAATGCTTCGATTGCAACAAACACCAGCCGAAAGACTGATCCTACTTAAAGGAGCTCCCTTGCCAGTCGTCACACACCACTTGCAGACTGCAGTTTCGAGCTGTTGGCTCTCATCAGTGCAAGGTAGGTATGCGACGACCAACATGAGAATCCTTTGACTATAGTACATCCCGGTATTTTTACAATAGCGACATGTAAAACAGCCAGCAGGCGCCATCCAGCGGTCCAGTGTCTGTTGCAATTGAAAAATAAATAGCCTAACTTGGCTTAGCATAGATCAAATGTGCTTTTAGAGGGCGGAATATTAAACATAATATTTTTGCAATCGAAGCATTAGCGTTTTGATGGTTTATTACACTTAACGCGCCAGGCTTGTAACTTGTAATTCAGCGCTCGGCGGGGCACATAGCCCGGAGAGTAGCTGTTGGTTGCAGTCTGGTTAGGTTCTTTATAGCAAAATAAGGATTTATAGAGGAGTTTGCGACTAAAAATATTATGTTTAACCTTACAGTGGAAGAATCTACATTGAATTAAATTAAAATACTAACATTGAACCTCACCAAAAGCTAGAATGATGATTTCATCTTATAGAGTTTCTAGTGTAAGTCAAATAAATCTCAAAGCAGGACATTAATACTTTATGCTTTTATAAATATATATACAGGGTGGGGCAATAGTGCGTCGGACCTCGAGATCTCGAGTTCTACGATAGCTAGAAATTTTTTTAAAATTTGCAAGTAAACTAGATAAAAAAGGACTGGAAATATATAACTATAATGCTATGTATTTGCATATTGGACTATTACGAAGATTGCATGTTTGTGTTATTTGCTGAATCAGGGTTTGAATTTGTTTGTTTCCTTTTGATGGTTTTCAAAATTTATTTAAATTAGCTAAAGATCCGATAGGTATGTGTTTTAGAATGTTAATACTTGTTTAGAGTTGTTTTAATAGTTTTTAAATTTTTATTTGATGTCAACAGTAAGTTTGATACTGACATCTATGTTAGTGGTTATTAAGTTGTTGTTGAAATAATTTCTGACATTTAAGTCATTATGACATTTCTTTTAAGTAGGAAATTTTTTTTTATAGTTGGTAAATGTTTTCCTGGAGAAAGACAAGGAGGTTTAAGTTAGGTTATGTTTGGAATGAAATTAATCAAAATTCATATGGTGTTTTGTTTTGTTTATTTTGGGTACTTTGATATTTAGTGATATAGAACAACAAACAACAGATAAAAGAGAGGTTGTAAAATTGGAAAAACAAATTTAAGAAAAAAAAGAACAAGTGAAAATTAGGGAGTGAAGAAGATAAATAATAAACGAGGATTAATAATTTGAAATTGAATTAAAAAGTAAGAAATTGTGGAGATCAGCGAAGAAGAGTAATATAGACTGTAAATAAGAAGGAAGAGGTGTTATTGTGGATAGGAATTGCAGAGGAGATAAGGACGAGATAAGGTGAAGAATTAATGAAAGGAGAATTGTTGGATTTAGAAAGAGAAGAGTGTAGCTACGAAGAAGGAAGGTTTTTGTGTGTTTAATTTTGGACAAGGTTGTATATTAAAATTTAAATAGTGTATTAGACTTTCGAACCTGTTATAAAGCTGCTAAATTATCTAAATATCAAGGAAAATAAATTACTTATATCAGATCAAAATTTTACTTTAATAAAATTTCATTTTAAAACAGGAACTGAATTTGAACCTGCTCCTGAAGGAAAAGATAAGCTAGCCGGCCCATTAAATAATTTGACATACATTCGGATCAAAAGGTAAGAGATTTTAATTTGATCTTTTGGTTTAAAAGTTTTTTTTTTTGGGGGTTATCTATTGGAAATAAACAAGTTAAAGTTTGATGAGTACTGCAAATTATTAAGTTCAATAAAATTAGAACAGCACAATATATATATATATATATATATATATATATATATATATATATATAACTATAACTGGAAATTATTTTCGAACATACAGGGCGAGCCAAGACGAAATTGCAGGATCAAGTGTCTTTTTTTAAATGGAATGCTATGTATATCAGTACATTTCTTGAAGCTTCTTTCTAGGCTCTATTCATTCTTATATTAGCATTGAATATCTCCCAACCACTTGGATGTACTGAATTCTTTTGTTGAAATAATGCAATCTGCAGATGGATATTAAAAAAATCACCACAGTCACAATTATGGGTTTTAAGAAAAACTTATGTGAATACCAGTTACGAGACATCTAATTAATGTTTTTGAAACATTTTCACTTCCTAAAAATGTACAGGGTGGCCAAGAATTATTTTTCAGTTAAGAACATTTTAAATTGAATTTTCCCATATAGTAGATCTGGATTTGCAAACGGACTCATTTTTTTCGAATTTTTTTTCTATGACATGAAGTCGGACCCCCTCTATCACCCGGAATATTTTCCGGTCAAACTTTTCACAAGGAGGGGGGGGAACTTACATGTAAAGATAGGGAAAATCAGTTTTTCAGGCATAACTCGTTTAGTTTGATTCGGATCGAAAAAGTAAACTGAATTTGGCTCGTCGAAATCAGTCCAGCGGTTCCTGAGATATTGTGATTTGAAAATACGGATTTTTCGCTGCGGCGAGAGCCCGTTTTCGCGCTTATTTCGGGGAAGAAAGTGACTTGGCGACTTTTTTTTTCTTCCCCCGATAGACACTCAGGACCTAAGTACTGTGTCCAAATTTCAAGTCGCTAGATTGATTAGGGGGGGAGGGGAAGCATAAACGTAAATGAAATTAAAACTGCTGAAACTTTCGCAATTTTTTCCGCAAATAGAGCAGCAAACGTGACTTTATATACTAATGTGCCTATTTTGAGTTCATTTTCAATTTTCGCCATAAATAAACAAATGGTTGCTAAATGACCAATGTATCGTTGTTATTGTTTTTAGAAAAGTCATTTTTCGCCAGGAAGGAAAGGTGTGGGGGAGATTTCTTTTCGCCATCGAATGTAAAAAAAATTTGTCTTTGATTTAAGCCCGACCAGATTGCGATCGGATGATTAGGAGGGGAGAGGGGGCCCGCAAAGTTTTTGCCCTGTAGAAAGTTAAGGGAAAGGGTTAGAGACTTCGGACCGGGCTCATTTTCAAGGGCAATCAATTCTTTTTCAAGATTTTTACTCCGAAGCTCTAACTTCATTAGGGCCTGCACGCGCGCGTGGTACATTTATAAAACCGGACGAGCGGAGTGGGACGTGTATTTGTGAGAGAGACGGGAGAGAAGTGGGAGCGCTAAGCTCCTCCTCCGGCATCTCGCTGCACGGCTGCTGAATTGCCGCACTCGTTTTTATAAATGTATCATACGCGCGTGCAGGACCTAATGAAGTTAGAGCTTCGGGGTAAAAAATCTTGAAAGAGAATTCACTACCCTTGAAAATGAGCCTTTCTGAGTCCGTTTCAAGCCATTTTTAATGCCAGATCGACCCCACTACATATTGATGTGATCAATTACTTCAATAATTTTTTCCTCAATTCATCAACATTATCAGATCTTGTTTTGTAAACTTTATTTTCCATATAGACGCATGCAAAGTTGATATTTTATCCAGTTTTTCATGCACTTTCCAAAACATATTAGCAGTCCGTAGTCTCTTAAATATGGCCGGGGGTCTAATCCCGGAGCAAGAAGAAGAACAGTGTTCAGTTTAGGGTATGGTAAATACCATGGTGGGGCGGACTTAATCAGAGGTCACAGAGCCAAGATCAAAGGGTCAAGTGGTGGGACACAGTTCGAGAATAATTAAGGGTAATTAAATCAAGAGCAATTAAGTTGAAAATAAGGATAAGTAAGACTAATTAAGGGTAATTAAAGTAGTAATGAGGATAATTTAGGTAAAAAATTAGGGTAATTAAGAGTAATTAAGGGTAACTAAAGTAATAATAAGGGTAATTACTCTCTAGTTGCCTCTCACCTCATCACCTTTTGACCTTCACCCAGTAACCTCTGCTTACGCCCGCCTCCACCACGCCAATTACCTCACATCACACTACCACCACTCTAATTACTACCGCCACTGTAATATATAACTTTCTTTCTTTCTCTTGGGATTTTCTAGAATACCACAATTAAATTTAGACAATATCTAGCCTGTTTTACACATTTTGAACATTTAATACAATGATTTACTGCACATAAGCAGCAAGTAATCGGAGGCAGAGTTCAAATTTATGCTCCAGTTCGCCGCATTATCATGCCGGTTACGTTGGTGGAATGTTATTATTCCATAATAATATCCCAAAAATGGATAACCAGTTTAATTTCTTTTCTAGAAAGAACCTCTAATATAACGTGTAGAAGATACGAAGTGACATTTAAAACACCAAAGATGGGATAACTGGAAGTGAAGGGACTAAACAAACTTCGATCAACAGTGATTTCGAACTTCACTCTCGACAATTATAATGACGTGTTTTTGTAAAAACTATGAGTTATTTTACGTGCTTACTTTTGCAATGAAAAACCCTTGATGTTTATTAACAATAAACCAAAATAAATGGATATACGCTACAAAATCATAGCCAATGACAATATACAACCTCGCATTGATGTACTGGAATAAATAGTAGTTATTTATACTTTGCTATTTATTTTGATTTGTCGACAAGTACAGCAACAAATAAAAATAGAGAGTACTGACTACGTAACAAGGACTAAATTGATCTGTACGGCTTTAATGCTGCAGTATTAAAGCCATATATAGACGTGTACTCTATTTAGCGGTAGATATTAATTTGGATATATAAAATGATGAATTGTTTTCTATATTAACGTAATAGGTTTTTTAATTAAACATGGATGGGACTGAAAAAACGTGATATCTTTTGTAAAAAGTTAGTTGAATTAGAAATAATTAAATCACTGCATTAGGTGCGTCTTTACTATGTACATACTTCCGTATGCGATGTAAAGCAACAACAGGCGCAGTTAGTACTTGGATGGGTGACCATTCCAACGGAAACCGCGTTCTCGCCTCACACATCTTCCAGCGGCTTGTATATCAGTGTATGCGCGGAAGCTATACAACCTTAGGCGAGGGTTGTATAGGAGATATACCATCCTTCGGAGGGGATGTAAAGCCGTCGGTCCCTTGTCTATTAAATGTTAGGCAAGTAAAAGATCCCTACTCTTCTTAAGGGAAGAGGTTCGGCAAAATTCCTGGTTGGGGGTAGCTCGTCTACAGGCGTCGGTGTTAGGCCTCAGTAGCGGAAATAGGTCGACGTTAAATAAATGTATAAAAAAAAATCACTGCATAGAGAAATTTTAAGTGTGATGAAGTTCAAAAATTGTCGTGAAATGTCAATTTTGTTCTTGAAATTTGTTCTTAACCTCAAGGAAATATGAAATTTTTTAAATAAGATAGTCGATTACTTCTTCTCAAAAAACAATCTATATATGAAAATTCGATTTTCCGGAAGTTTTCTGTAAAAAATTTCACGAATATTACATTCGAATGTTTAAAAATACGATCCGGGAAAAGCGAGGATTGTAACGGCTACTTCCAAACTGCGTTTACGCAAAACTGTTTCTGCGATCGTAAATAAACAATAATCACTACTTTAAAATAAAGAATGGTTGAATAATAACTATTTTCGTTTTCTTCTACTACTACTATAGTATTACGAGCGTAATAAATATACATTTGATTGTAAATATAAATAAAAAAAGAAATCGTTTGACTATTTATGAACACCATTTCTTGTAAAAAAAAAACTGATTCAAGTAATGTTTCAGATTGCACACCTCCAGAAATTTTGAAGGCTTTTGATAAAGCAACAATGCAATTACTGCCACTCAGAGGAGAGGAGTCCCAACAACGATCTGCCGGTGGATTAAAGCCAGCCTAGATAATAGGATTATGAGATCCAATCTAGGTGAGATCTCCATTGAGGCGAAAGTGAGCACAGGCTGCCCCCAGGGAGGTGTACTATCTCCACTACTATGGGCAACCCTGGTTGACAAACTCCTTCGGAAACTTTCCACAGAGGGCTTCTATTGCTTAGGGTATGCTGATGATCTAGCAATAGTTGTTAAGGGACGATTCGCGAATACAATAACGGAGCGTTCGCAAAGAGCCCTAAATGTTGTCGACAAATGGTGTTGTATGGAAGGACTCTATAAATCCCCACAAAACCACAGTCGTCAATTTTACACGAAGAAGAGAACTGCAAGGCCTAAAGCCCCTAAGACTCAACGGAGTGGAAATTCCATTTGCCTGTGAGGCAAAATATTTAGGAGTCATTTTTGACCAAAAATTAACATGGAACTCTCACATCCAAAAAGTCACACAGAAAGCCACAATCGCCCTGGGAAGTTGTAGGCAAATGTGTGGAAAAAACTGAGGGTTAAATCCCAAAATGAATCTGTGGTTATACACCAGGGTAGTAAGACCCATGATAACCTATGGATCAGAGGTATGGTGGACTAAGACGGTTCAGTCGGGGGCAATAAGGCTGTTAATTGGTGTACAAAGGCTTGCTTGCCTGTGCGCCATCGCCACGGGGGCTATAAAAACTGCTCCCACGGCTGCACTTGAGGTTCTCTTGGACCTGCCACCATTACACATATTCATACAAGGCGAAGCTCGGTCAGTGGTGCACAGGTTAATGCAAGGCCAAATGCCAATTAGCCAGCAACATGGGACGGAGTACCAGAAGTTATACTCGGAGATGAGGGCAGATCCCATTCTAGGCATGCCCACGGATGTAATGGTCGCAAGGTATAACTTCAACAAGAATTTTCAGACTGTTATACCAGACAGGGAGGACTGGAAAAACGGTCCTTCCATAACAGCATAAACAGTCTGGTACACTGACGGCTCCAAGACAGAACAAGGAGTCGGAGCTGGGATTTACGGGACAAGGTCAAAAGCCAGTATCCCGATAAGTCTAGGGAAAGATGCAACGGTGTTTCAGCCTGAAGTGATCGCCATACACTATTGCGCACGGGAGATAATAGGACAAGGTACTGTTAACCAGTCGATTGCCATTTTCTCTGACAGCCAAGCGGCAATAAAAGCAATCAGTTCCATGCAAGTCAACTCAAGATTGGTGTGGGACTGCTTGACGGCCATTACAGAGCTGGAAAGTCACCCTAGCATGGGTACCAGGACACGAAGGACACAGAGGAAACGAAAAGGCTGGCCAACTGGCCAAGGAAGACGCACTTAAAGCCCCAATAGGACCCGAGCATTTTTGTGGCCTAAAAAAGCCATGCATACGAGCAGCCATTAAGGAATGGTGCAAAATAAATCTCTGGAATGGTAGAGGAATCTCCCAAGACAAAGACAGGCCAAGGAGTTCATTAAAGAACGTTCGGCCAATTTTACGGAAGATCTACTAAGCCAGAATAGGAAGGCCATCAGAGTAATAGTAGGCCTTCTAACTGGCCACTGCCGGCTCAATAGACACATGAGTCTAATGGACCTGGCAGAGGACGCGACATGCAGATTCTGCCAAGAGGAAGAGGAAACCTCAGTTCACGTATTGTGCCACTGCGAAGGCCTGGCGAGACTGAGATTCCAAGTACTCGGAGAAGAAAAGCCAAGGGCGGACAGCATTACAAAAGGGCCTTTATCAAAGCTGCGGAGTCTAGTACAAAGGACAAAGCTGGATGAGGTACTATAAGGAAGCTATTCTGAGAGCATCACAATAGACCTGAAAAGGTCGCGTTGGTAAAGGCTAAATAACCAGCTCCTTTGTTAATCTAATCTAATCTACTGCCACTCACTATACCAAGAGACCTAGAAAGTACCTACTTTTTTACCTTCTTCTACGGTTAAAAATAAAATTCTGAAATTTGGGAAATCGAATATGGGTATCAATGGCCACATTTTGACCATTCGGTGGTAAAAAATCACTTCCGGTATTGCCGGAAATTGTCACAACTTTCTTATTTTAAATAGCACCCTGTATATTTGTGTCACTTTCCTCATAAAACTGTAAATAACCTTGGAAATGCCATTTATTTGCTGTTTCTAGTTGGCTTTGGAAGTCAGGAATAAATTTAAAAATTTCGAAGTAGACTGAATTTGAATAAAAGCGTATTTCTCAACAAATTAAATGTAAAACTGGCCTATTTTGTTCATTTGCTTGGATTTAGAAATGTTTTTCCATATTTCCATTTCATGCAAATTCAATTGGTCATAACTCCAAAAAATCAAGTGAAGTTAGGTCTGGTGACCCAGAAGGCCACCTAATAGTTCCATTGGAAGATATTACCCGGTTGTCAAACTTTGCACTAAGGTAATTTCCCAAAAACCAGCATTATGCGGCGGTGTTCCATCTTGTTGGAAGTACATATTTCTGAAATCTTCCAAGGAAAGTTCATCCAGTTCGTTTTCTGTTTCATTTCATTTTCATTCATTTCACTCCAAATCTATCCTGATGGTTACCTTCAAACAATTCGTGTAAATTTTCTTTAGATCAATAATGTGGGTTATATCTATTGTATATGCCATTAAACGAGATTCGTCAATAAATAAAGTTCTATTGTTTATATAAACATTGAGTAAACTAATTACAAAAGATCAATTTTCTGTTTCCGTCGTTTTCATATAATTCTTGATGTAATTGGTATTTGTAGCATTTAAAAAAATGTTTTTTATTATACATCTTACTGTCTCACGACCAGTATCTATCTCTTTTGTCAGCTCTCTTGTAGAAACATTTGGGTACACATGTGTGTAAGCCAATACATTGGTGTCAATTTCTTCGCTTACTATAAATGTCTCCTCTGCCACCTCAATATTTTTTGCATCTCGGAATGACTCTTCTAGAATTTTAAAATACTGCCGGTATGGCTGACGGCGATCGGGATATCTTTTATAAAATAGACGTGCGGCCGCATGGGCATTTTTCTGACATTCGCCGTAAATTAAAAATAAATCTACCTTTTCATTTTGTGTTGCCTCTTAAATCGTATCTTATTTTGAATAAAGCAACAAATTTTAAATTTACAAATAATAAATATGCCTCTATTTCACTCAACAATAACGTTTTGACATTTGCTGTGTGCAATTTTTCATATGTTTTTCATGGCTTACTGCAAGATATGGACACAATTCAAAACAATTCTACAATAAGCTTAATATTGATTTTAATCTATATTCAATTTTTAATCTGGAAAAACCAGTCTAAAGTAAATTTACCGCTGTATCTGATAAAAATATAAAACATTCAGGGTACTATTTTAAAAATTGGAGTTATGACAAATTGAATTTCCATGAAATGAAAAAATGGAAAAAATATTTGTAAATCCAAGCAAATGAGCAAAATACGCTAATTTTACATTTAATTTTTTGAGAAATACCCTTTTATTCAAATTCAAAGTCTACTTCGAAATTTCCTAAAATTGTTCCTGAATTCCAAAGCCAACTAGAAATAGCAAATAAATGTAATTTCCAAGGCTATTTTTAATCCGATTTTAAATCTGAAAAAAGCGTTGGAGAGAGAAATTACAGCTTTATGAGAAAAGTGACAGGGTGCTATTTAAAATCAGAAAGTTGTGGCAATTTCCGTCCATACCGGAAGTTATATTTTTACCACCGAATGGTGAAAATATGACCATTGATACGTATATTTGATTTCCAAAATTTCAGAATTTTATTTTTAAAACTATGAAAGAAAGAGGGGGGGGGGGGTTAGGTGCTTTTTGGGTCACCCAGTACATGCAATGAGCACGTAAAAGTTGCAATAAATTTCTTAAAATCCTCACAAAGCAAGTGACAGAAATTCGCTCACAAATAAGTTAAGATTAATTAAAACTTTAACAAATAAAAATATAGTTAGAGAGCTTAGTAATGATTAAAAAAAAATAAAGTTGCATTACAAGGGGAAGTGTAAATATTTTCCTTTGTAGGAGCAAATTATCTTATTAAAAATTATAAAGGTGTGTAATGTTTTTGATTTCGTTTAATTCCTTGCTCCAAAAATAGTAATAAAAGCAAGCAAGTTCAACCAATGTCACGTTCACTACAGCCCTCACGAAAATATATTTCCAGAAGCCGCTTCAAATGAACAAACGTAACAATATACCGTGGACGAAAATTCTGATTCTGATAATTCTCTTAAATTTATACTAAACATATTGAAGGTGTTATCATAAAATGTTAAGAAGTATTAATATGCTAACTTCATTGTGCAGTGTAATTCTGATAACAAATAACAGTTACAATAAAGAGTGAATTGCCTAGTTCAGCCAATAACAATATTATTCATTAGAAAAAGATAATAATCGAAAAGTAATACTGTTCGAAAACTAATGTTGTTGCAGTCCAGCAAGAACCACGGAGTGGTATGGGCATTTCTTGAAAGGAAAGGAGAGGATTGTAATATTAGTAGGGGAAAGGGTATTAGTAAAATAAAATATTTCATGTAATAACAAAAATAAATTGTTCTTCCTTTAACAGTAAAGAAAACAAAATCTGGTTGAGAAAATAAATATTAAGTAAAAACAAACAATGTCTTATCTCACTAAATTCTTTAATTTAATTAATTTAATTTAAAAAATTTATCAATTTCTATGATAAAACAAAATAAATGAAAATCTTAGATACTAAATAATAAATTAACAATAATTTTGAACAACACTAGCAATAAAGCATTTTCATAAACACCAAACACTATACACTCGAACACTTCATTCGGCGTGCGTTTCAGGATTGGTGTAATAAAAAATATAATTAAGTAAACCTTTAATCACTTTTACTATTATTGACATTTTTGAAAAACAATTTTTTTTGCTTCAAATTCACCAAAAACTCAAAATCGATTTTGCACGACCACAATACTTTCCTTATACATATACTGCGTATATGGGAAAGTAAAAAATAAACGCCACTAAACGTCCAAAAATCGATTTTATTTATTTAGAAATTAACTCGCACTGAATAATAAGAGAAAGGGAAATGAAAGTTTTAACAAAACAGAATACAGATTAATAAAATAAAATTTTGAGAAGGAAAATTTTTAACTTTCGATATAACAAAAAAAAATGGAAGAACCCAATAGGATTTGAACTCGGATGTATTCCGTTACTAATTTAATTCGAGTATTCAATTCAATACATATTCATCAAAATTCATAATACAACAACATTTGCGTAACCAGAACCTGCTCCGGGACGCGGTGGGGGATTGCAGGATCGGGCGGAACAGGGCTGGATCGGCGAAAATAACAATGCAAAAAACAACTTAAGGTTTACTACACTTTAAGTAACTGATTGCACGTGGCCCTCTGGAAATATACCAATTAATTACCAATTAAAAAAACATTTATTCAAAATTTAAAATGTATATACAGTTCATTTTGTCTTAAGATAACTCATTATTTTGTTTATTGCATTTCACAATACATTATTTTGCTGCGGCGTGACTTAATGCCGGGGGCATCGACCCGCCACAGTTGCAGGATATTCTTGCGTGAGACCAAAGACAAATTTAATTTTCGGGGGAAATAATAGCCGTTCACAGAAGTATTCGGCCAGTATTACTTCAAAGACTTCATTACCAACGTAATTTCAATTAATTCAACTGCAAACATTTATGTTATCTGTGTACACTGTTTAAGATTTTTGTAGGAAAACTATCTAAAAAACCTACTTTAAAAAAATGGTACTTTTGTATTTCTTTCTTGTATTTGAATTTAATATTTAATTTTATACACGATCACTAATGTGTATATTATAATTGTAAGAAAGGATAAGAAGGGGTGATAGAGGGTAGGTGGTGATGTAGAGGGAAAGTGAGATAGGGGGAGAAGAGTATGGTCAGTCTTGTGGTAACCGTTCGTCGTATAAAGGTAAACGTTGGTAAATCAGTCTGTGAGTATGTCCAGTGTTATGGTAGCGTCTTGTCGCTGTAATGTCTCGTGTCAAAGTAGAGTATGTAATCTTGGTTTTGAAAAATTTTTGTGATGTCTCGTCAATAAACTCTCTGATTCTGGGAAGTCTCGTTTGTCTGTGAAGTTCGTCAATTGTGATGTATCTTGAAGAGTTTGTCAGTAGTCTTAGTAACTTGTTTTGCGTACGTTGTAGTCTGTTGCACTGCATGTCTGAAATCATGTTCCAGACAGGACAGGCGTAAGTCAGTATAGGTCTAAAAATCGATTTGTAGAGTACAAGTTTGTTGTCGGTCGTCAGCAAGCTCCTCCGATTACAAATCGGGTAGAGCTTGCATGTCTTAGCTGCAAGCTACTAGATCTCCACTATTTTTACTCCTTGGGTCCTACACGCCAAATCAGTAGCTGGCGCTTGAGACTACCGCATACCTACAATCCAAAAACTACCGTCACGGAGACGGGGGAAAGCGCGTCACAAATTCTGCGGCCATAACCGAGAATTGTGAGCGATAGCTCAAATTATAGCATTTTAAGAGGATTTTAAGAAGATAGACAAATTTTTTAAAAATATTTGACCACTTGTATTTTTTTTCTGGAAAATGTTCGTTAAGATTTGAAATTCTGATAAGTCATGGGCTAATCTATAACCAGTTTGAGGAATATCCATGTTTCGTTACTGGACATATTATAGGTATTTCAGACTTCAGAAAATATAAATTTCCACATTCTTATTTAAATTTTCAGCTCTACTTTTCCTCCACTGTTTCCAAGGTTGATCAAAAATATCTGCATTCTGCAATTAAAAATAAATATTTTGTTTATAATAAATATAATATCGATAGTGATAAAAAAATATTCAAAATATTCGGGCATGTATGCCATTAAAGTTCCAAACTGAAACCTCGCTTCTAAGAACGATATTTCAGGTTGTAGCTTTATATGCAAGTGTTGGAAAAATAACTACTAATCCGGATCCTCAATTCTTTGTTAATGTCTATTTTATACCTGGAACCTCCGCCATTCTATAGACTATTCAATAAATTCTGTTACGCTTGGCAGCAATGAAACAGTTTTAAACTTTGAAACTAATTAATCAATATCTAAAGTGAAAATAATAATTGACGTCAACACTCTGAAATCAATATGAAAGAAAGTGTCAATTCGAAGGTGTTATATTATTAATTTTTTCCGGGAATAGCATGTTATTTATTAATTTCAAACAGAATTGATATTAATGTCATTAATATAAGACTATGTGACTTATAAATAATATACAGTACAACTGAAAACGTTTCATATTACAGAATTAATTTTACTACCGAAATAACTACAATCATTTCATAAATTAAGGTAATATAAAATATTAATTGTAAAAGTGAAATATTTGAACCTATTTTGGTAGTATATTATATTTAAAAGTGCAGTTTCATGTATCCTTTGCTATGAAAAAACCGTAATATTGATACAAATAGTATCTAAAGGCTTTACGTTGTTATTATAGAAACGCTATTTTCAACGCCAGTATTGTTATGCTTTTAAATTAAATTTATTTCACTTGCAAGCATGTATAAAAAGAATACGTTTTGATATGGAAATCCAAAATTAAAGCATAATATTATTTATACGTATATTTAATAATGTGCATAAATATATAAAAGATCAAGAAAAAAAAAGTTAATACTGCATTCAAATAAAATGAAATCAATTCATTTATTTATTAAATTACAAAAGTATAATATAACGTAACTGCTGAACTTATAGATTTTGTTAGTTCTTTTTATATTAAAATTATTTTTAACTTACTCGATTTAGTGAAAAAATGGTAGTGCCATTAGTAGTGGGTATTCTATAACTACATGTTAAATTTTAATACGACTTAAAAGTTTTAAAGCCTGTCACCTTTATAGTAAGTACTATAAAAGTACCTTTAAATATTTCAATTTAGGAGTGAAATTAACAAGATGTGCTAAAGTTGAAGCATAAAAATTAGTTATTGAAATTAAAGTGGATGCTAAAATTTAAATAAAAAAATATATTAAAACAATATTTTTAGTCGCAAACTCCTCTATAAAATCTTTATTTTACTATAAGGAACGTAATCAGGCTGCAACCAACAGCTACTCCCCCCCCGGGCTATGTACCCCGTCGAGGGCGGAATTACAAGTTACAAGCCTGGCGCGTTAAGTGTATATTGCATATTACCATCAAAACGCTGATACTTCGATTGCAGCAAACACCAGCCGAAAGACTGATCCTACTTAAAAGAGCGCTTGTGCCAGTCGTCACACAGCACTTGCAGACTGCAGTTTCCAGCTGTTGGCTCTCGTCAGTGCAAGGTAGGCATGTGACGACCGATACGAGGATCACTTGACTATTTAGTACATTTCGGTATCTTTGGAATATCGACATGTAAAATAGTTAGCAGGCGCCATCTAGCGGTCCAGTGTCTGTTGCAATCGAAAAATAAATAGCCTAACTGGGCTTAGCATAGTTCAAATGTGCTTTTAGAGAGCGGAATATTAAAACAATATTTTTAGTCGCAAACTCCTCTATAAAATCCTTATTTTACTAAAAGGAACGTAACCAGACTGCAGCCAACAGCTACACCCCGGGCTATGTGCCCCGCCGAGCGCTGAATTACAAGTTACAAGCCTGGCGCGTTAAGTGTAATAACTGCATATTACCATCAAAACGCTAATGCTTCGATTGCAACAAAGACCAGCCGAAAGACTGATTCTACTTAAAAGAGCTGTCAGTGCAAGGTAAATATGACGAGAGCCAACAGCTCGAAACTGTAGTCTGCAAGTGGTGTTTGACGACTGGTATATGACATCAATTTGGGTTTATAGAGGCCCAGGATCCTATTGCCGAGCCTGTCGAAAGCCGTGGAAAAAATCAGTATATATAACATCAGTTTGCGACTGTACATCCAAAATTTCAGCTATGTATTGTGTAATTGACAATAAATTAGTAGTACTTGAACGTCCTTTCATGAAATCATGCTCGTACGGCGAGATCTGATTGCTGACACTTGGATAAATTGTGTCGTGTAGCAGTATTTCCAGGACCTTACAGAAATTACAAATGACTGATTGATGATGACCGGAAATGAACAGGTCTTAATGCATAAGTTAAATAAAACCATTAACGGATAAGAAAACATCTGAGCGCAATCCCTAAATAAGAAATGCCGGAACGCCATCTGGCTCCGTCATCATTTTAGGTTTAATTTTTTTGATAAGCAAAAAAAAAATTAGCAAAAGCATTTATTATATCATTTGTGGTAGTTAAAGTTTGACCGCTAAAATGCATGTGGTTGGAAATATTATTATACGTCTCATACAGCACGCGGCCGCCTTGTTGACGATTGCTAAGTTTATCTGCAGCCATCCTCATTGGATTTGTAAATTTATGCAATCTGTTGCAGTTTTTCCTTATTTTGGTTGTTATTTTATTTTGTGGAACTAGTTTCGAGGGAAAACTATCACTACTAAGTAGGATTTTTTGCCGACACACGGTAAGCATGTTCTCCATGGTCATTCTTTCACCTGTTGACATGTGATTTTATTATTTTAGGCTGCTTCCGGCACGTTCAGAATATGCATTTATGGTTGCCTCCGGCAAGTCTATGGTACGCTGTTAGCACGTTATTGGTAACCCTATATTTTTCTTGGCACGCCTCCCAGCACGTTGTTAGCCCCCACGTTTCTGAGGTGCGATTCGTAGAGCACCTTCGATTGGCACGCCGTCAAACCAGCAAACCACGTAACCGAGTGATCTCCGAAACGGCCAGAACTCTGGCCTATCCTGTTGGAGCTCGAAGTCACGGAAGTAGTGAGGAAATGACAGAGGTTCGGTTCGGTTCAGGAGGAGGAGCAGTGTTCAGTTTAGTGGTGGGGGTCGGTTCGGTTCGGGAGCCGGAGCAATGTTCAGTTTAGTGGTGGGGGGTAATTAGAGTGATGAGATGTAAGTACGGTGGTGGGAGGTAATTAGACTAATATGATGTAATTAGAGTGGTGGGAGGTAATTAAGGCGCGGGGCTTAGGGGAAGGGGCGTTAGAGGGCGGGGCCTATCAAAGGTGGTGGTGGGTGGCAATTAGGATGGTAATTATATTAGTGAGAAGTAATTAAAGTGGCGTGATGTAATTGTGGTGGTGGGGGGCAATTAGATTAGTAAGAAGTAATTAAAGTGGTGGGAGGTAATTGTAGTGGTGTGATGTAATTATTGTGGTGGGGATGACTCAATTAAGGTGGTGTGATGTAATTATAGTGGTGGGAGGTAATTAAAGTCGTGTGATGTAATTGTAGTGGTGGGGGGTAATTGGAGTGGTGTGATAATTAGAGTGATGGGATGCAATTAGAGTGGTGGGAGGTAATTAAAGTACTGTGGTAATTAGAGGACAATTACAGGTAATTTAAGTAAAAATAAAGGTAATTGCAGTAAAAATAATGGTGATTAAAGCAATTATGGTCAATCCATCCGTCTAGCCGTTCGTATGCAGACAGTTAAATAATTCTCTATTATGTTGTATTGTCTTATTGCACTTTGTATTTTTTTTACGATGAGATAACAAACATTCATTCATGATTATATACATAACCACTTTATTTACCTGCCTTATCCTTATGCTGATAAACAATTGCGACCTATCTGTCTTATCTTTATGCCGATTTTTACCTGTCTTATCTTTAGGGACATCTGTCTTATCCTATGCTGATTTATGAGATGTACATTTACGACCTGCCTGTCTTATCCACCGAGATTTTATCAGTGAATTTGTAAAAGGGGACATTTACATTGTTATTTCAGTACCTGCAGCGTATCCTCTTTATGGCTTTTGTGTACTTAACATCTTGACATCACAAGTGAGGAGAACGTGTAGCTGTTTATTTTAGTTTTTATTTTTTGAATTGAATTGAAACACATGATTTACATTTTCTTATATTATTTATTACCTATTCTGTCACATTACTATTTTCATACTATTTATTACCTATTCTACTACATTACTAACTAATTGTCTTTTTATTTTATCTTGCACCAAAAAATCCACCTTGAACTGATCCATCCAATGCATTGTAGGTCAAGTAGGTATCGTGAAGTATAAGTTCAGGGAACTTTGTCTTTCGTATCTCAAATTCTATTTTTATGTCTAAACAGTTAATGAATATATATTATAAATCAAAATTATCGCGTTCTGATTCAGACTCATCCAAATCAACACAATCCCATCCCGCTTCAGGCTCCTCCATGTTCAAACGTCTAGCGTATTTTAGTAAAATGTCTAACCTCTTTTCACTATCATCTTCATCAAGTCGATGATGCCCCCAAGCCAAAGTATATACATCATCGTGTATAACATACCTCTTGTCATCGGCAGACGATAGGGCTACTTTATTTTTGAGTTCAGTGTGAATCGTATGTAAGTCAGATTTAAATATGGACATTTTACGGAATATTAATCCGCCGTTCTCAACAACTTGAACATAATCAGAAAAATTAATTTGATGTTTTACTACACTTTTGGAAACACCTTTTGCCTTTTTCGTAATGTCGTCAGCTTTAACGCAGTAGGCTTTCGCACCAGTTCCATAAAAGCATTCTATTGGTCTTCCAGCATACTCATCTTTCATTTTCCCTACTACAGATATAGTTTTAGGCATGCTATAATTGTTGTCTGCACCATAATTTGAAGTGTCGAAGAAGTGAATGTTTTTCTTGATATCATCATAAACGTTTTCTGTGAATATTTCTAAAATTAAACTATCAGTGTCTGTGTATAAAACCGTCGCGTCATCTCCATACATGGGTTTAATGTAACCATATAAAAATTCATAGATTATGGTTTTGGAAATATCTAAAATTGAAAAACCTACATAAAGTGGTTTATCGTAAACAACTTTTATTTTTTCCAATTGCACTGCCACTAGATTTTCATCAAATACTGAGCAAGACTTAAAATGCGGCTTGGCTATTAACGCTCTGGCGCCCAAAGTACCTTTTCTGTTTTCCCAGAACGAACAGAGCTTAATATTTTTTCTTTTATCGACGTTTTCCATCGTTTTGCCGAAAATTGAATTCACCATGAGCTTGAATAGGTCCTTTTCAAACTCGTTTCGGGCGGAATTACGAAGTGTTGTATTTAAGTCAATATATGATCCAAGCCAGGCAGACTGAGAGAATTCTATTATCCTATGCACTTTCTTTAATATCAGGCCATATTTCAAACATTGTTTCAGATTTTTGTAGTGAATGATATATTTATGTTTATCTCGTAAGTTTGGAATTAATTTTGGAGCTTTACTTTTGGGAGGAATCATACTCTCTGGGCAAAACGGCAGTTCGTTATGGTCATCGTGCAAGTGTAGAGGATATTCCAAGTCGACTTCTAAAACGTATCCTTTGGGTGAATCTTTTCCAATTAGGGAACAATCAAATTTTTCGATTTCCTCTTTCTCAAGCCATCTGAAGTCACTAGTTGGTAGCATTTCTTTCATAGCTGCTCCGTACAGATTTGTAGCATCAAGATAGACGATGTACGACGATTCTCTGGTGGGGTCATAGTTTGATAGATATTTGTTGTTCGCTATAGACTTTCTCTTTGAACATTGCGATACGCCGCCACGAATACCTTTTCTAAAGAAGTGTACAGTATCCACATCAGTCAGAAGTTCCAGTTCGATATGTGTATATCGCAACATGGCATCCCAGCTCAAAGAAGGTGCTGTTAAATAATGAGCAGGATCTAACTTGTAGTGCTCCAAACATACCTTTCTAAAATTTTCAAACATATCTGCTAATAAAAATATATCTGATTTCAAGTAGATATCTGCGTATTCTCCCAATGTATTGCATTTAAAGACACTCCATACTTTATTGGCTCGTTCATAATCCTTATCAGAAAGAGATACGTTGGTTAAGTAATTGTAAAATAGGTCTTTGGACGGTAACTGGGTTTCTTCCAATTTTTCAAAAGAGCTCATATAATTGTAAGGAAAAACCCCCTTCTGTCTTATTAAATCGAATTCCTCATCGTTTTGAAAATACTTTCTAGTTTCAACACATTGATCGGACACTAAACTCTGACTCAATTTATCGAGGGACTTTGATAAAAATCGAAAAGAGTCCACAAATTTCAACCTCAGGTATGTGTGCGGTATATTGGGATTCGCAGATTTCTCTACAATGATTGACTTTGAGAACGAAATATATTTCTCCTTGGTTTGTGCTATTACGGAAACTTGTTCTTTTTGGGATGCTAACTTCTTAATGAATAAATGACTATCATAGTTTGTCAAATTGTGGAAGAACACAGGTATAAATTTCGGCACTTTATAGTTTAAATTACAAATAGAGTGTGCAGCCGCGCGGAAGCGTCCTGTTAAATGGCAGTGATCACGCACTTTTTTGTCCTCAGGCTTGAAGGGTTATGTGCAAATATGGCAGCATACCGCGTTTTCATATTCGACTTCTTCTTGGGCTGAAAGAGGGAGCATCTTTTTCACGTGCTTTAAATGATTCTCATACAAGTTTAGAGCCGTTTCATCCAACCTTTTAATGAACACTTCAGCGGCATCAGGTCCTCTGTATGTTACAAATTTTGAGTACTTATCATCGGAATTACATTTTACATAAGAGCCGAAAGAATAGGGTTGGTGTTCACATACTTTAACTGTGAATGACTTATCATCACAAGGTTCATTATGGTCGATGGGTTTCAGTAAACTTTCGAAATCGGCATAAATCACAAATGGCACTGGTAATTGTCTTTCAAAGTTTATAAACTTAAGAATATTTTCAGGTACTGATTCGCCATATTTATTAATTTTTATGTCAGTAGATGGTAGTTTCGTATAGGTATGATTGCAGTCATTTTTTCCATGCATTTTTAGATGTTCTTCTTTTCTAAACGGCTGCAAACACCCATCACAGATATGTAATCGACCATCGTGGTTTGATATTTGTTTTGAAACCAATTTTGATAAGTTTTGTATAAGACAATAATGATTGTTACCCACATCATCCGATATAAGTAACAGATTAACGTGTTTGGCTTGGCGATGTGAAGTAAAATGTAATGGTCCCACAACTTCAGTAATAGTATTACCATCTTTGAATTCTGATTCTAGGCCAAACACATTCACGGAGATGTTATTAATTTTTTCAAACTTCGCAATGTCCTTCAATTTGACAGGAAATTCAATGTCTTTAAAACTTAACATGGTATCATAATGTGGATATGAACATGTCATCGTTGGAGCACCCTCTGCAGGGGAAATGGCTGCAATTACTGACCAAGCAAAACATGCATTGTCCCTGTTTTGTATATTTAAAACAGCGCTCTTTTGTTCTATGACTTTGGGTAGCCTGATATAAGATGACGCCGACATTGATGCAAACTTATTTATGTTTACATCGAGGAACATTATATGTTTCAGCGTCCACCCCGAATCTTTCTCTTGGAATTCAGAGGCTTGTGTAGTCATCTCATCGCCAAACTCTTCGAAAATCTGATGTAGATCTGTAGAAATGGTGATTATTTTATTTTTGGTATTAAACGATTTGATATCGGATAACTCCTTTTCAGGTATTTCATAAAGCCCAAATATTTCAAAATTTATCTTGAGGGTCTGGTATTTCTGCAAGTATTCCTCGATTATATTCAACACTTTTTGCTCCACTTCTTTCAAAAAATCAGTATAATCGATATGGTTTCTTGGAGTGTTAAAACGGTAGCTAGCTATTCTGTCTTTGAAAGCACTATGAAGTTTATCGACACCATTTCCTAAACTGTTATCAATAGGGCGGTTAATTTTTTTTCTGTCAATTAATAACGTATTTTTCTGACCGTTGCATCTATTATTATTAATATGTCGTTTTAAACTGGAAAATGTTGCAAAGTTCTTTCTACAATATTCACAAGTTTTTGAGCCACTCGGAGAATTTTGTTTTCTGTTCATTACAAACATCTCATTCAGCACGGCACATTTGTTATTATTAATATGTCGTTTTAAGTTAAAAGATGATGAAAAGATCTTTCCACAATAATCACAAGTTTTTGAACAATTAATACCACTTGTAGAAGGCACACTATTAAACTTTTGCTTCTTGCTTGGTGGTTCACTTCCAATCTCTCGTACTTTACCATCTTTTACAATGGTACAGTATTGGCGAATATGTCGAACTAAACTGCTTTTTGTTGAAAAAACTTTCTCGCAGTAACTACACTTCATTGTTGTATAAGAATTTACACGATACTGATGAATGTGTCTAATCGTCCGCATTATATAGCATCCGGAGAATGGAGTGGAGACGGTGGAGGGCAATTGCAGTGGTGGAAAGTAATTGAAGTGGCGGGGCTTTAGAAGGCGGGGTCTAGGAGTGGTGGTGGGGATTAATTGAAGTGGCGGGGGTAGATAGGCGTTACTTGAATGTACTAATAAGCCACGCCTCCTCCACAATTGTATTAACAATAGATGAAGTATATTATTGTATTATTTTTAGAGGATTTTACATTTCTAAACGTATATTATGTATTATTTTAGAGAATATAAGATTAAAACCAGTCATTTGTGTTTTCATCATACTACTCATAAACATTTAAAGTTATAAAAAATTACACAAATTCATGAAAATATTATACTATAGAAGTTTTATCGATCCAAGTATTATGGCTATTTGGGAGTCCAGCCATTTCACAAAAATCTTCTTTCCTCTCTTTTTTAAAACCGTCTCCACCAGATACACATCAGGATACTTAGCTTTTTGCAATTCCATTTCATAAAAGCCTCCCTTTATCGGTTGACCCTGCATATCTTCGATTAAATAAGTCCTGGGGTAGGTTACATTTACTTTAAAGACTTTGAACAGCTCAGTTGAAAAGTTAGGTGTATATCCTTTATCAAATATACCTTTGTATTTGCTTATTCGAACTATGTCGCCAACATGAAATTTAGGTTTTAAAGAAATCTTAATGTGATCATAAGCTTTTATGCGTGTGGTTGGTTTCACATCAGCAGGTTTCATACCAATTGTGCGATGTACTTTATTATTGTACATTATTGTAATGTTAGGCAGAATGTCAACCCATTTATATTTGCCTCTAGCTGAGAATTCTTTATAGAGCCAATTTTTTAGTGTCCTTATTACTCTCTCAGCTACTGCTGCTTTTTTTGTACTATATGTGGAGTAATGGTTTATATTGTATTTTTTCATTAGGGTGGAAAATGTTTTATTATAAAATTCTGTACCCTGGTCACTTTGGAGATTTTTAGGTGAGTAGTTTGATTCTTCCAATACATCTCTCATGCCCTTTGTAATTTCAATACCAGTTTTATTTTTTACAGGTCTAGTCCACACATATTTGGAGTAGCAATCTATCACGACAAGAATATAGTGACATCCTTTATTACCATGAGCATATGGTCGCATCTCAATCAAGTCCATCTGCCATAAATCGCCATAGCCTTTTATTATTGTTCTCCTTCTATGGAAATTTTTACGAACTGGTTTGTGTAGCTCTTCAACGACTGCTCTTTTTATAATACTGGACTCCATAATAAAGTACCTGACTGGTAGGTGTTCACAAGTAAACTAATTTCTAATAAGTCAATTCTTCTAATATACTAATGGACTTTGTTTATAGTTAATCCTTTTTATTTTTAATATGTCCCAATGCAGCAGCGGTGTCAGCAATTTCATCCATCATCTGCTGTTTATCAACTCCCACCATCTTAACATCAAGTGATTTGGTTTGTGAAGGTGCGCTTATCAGACGGGATTCTTGAATAGTGCTGAATACCTTCTCTATTGCATTGGTATTGTCTTCAACTAATTTCTTAACGTCTGAAATTTCTGTGTTGATATACTGTCGCACTTCATTAATCATCTCGGTAATTTTGTTGTGTACAAAAGTCTGTTGGTTCTCGAAAAAGGCACTATGTAACTCTTTCATGCATTTTTCTACATAATTACGAGTTACACCATCACGATTATCCACTGGCTCTCCAATATTTTTTAAACGTTTATTTTGAATATCAAAGTGATTGTCTACGGTTACAATAAAACCAACACCTGGTGGTCCACGTACAATCATTGACTTATTTAAGGCACTTCTTCGTCTCCCGAACTTGTCAATTGTGTTTACACCTACCATTTCTCTTTGCATTTGAGATAATTTCAACATTTCGGTGCTTTATATACTAGTTATGGAGGAAGTCATTTTTCTAATATATTATTTCTTCTTCCCGAAGTTCCTGGACTAAACTAACTATTTCGTTGTCGACATTGTTGTTACCTGCCATTCTTGAACTATACAGCAGTCGCAAATGATCCACCAGTTCTTTCGGTTTATTCCAATAGACATAATCCACGCCTCTACTATTATATAATTTTTGAAGAGGTATACGTGGAAAACCCAGACCAGTTCTGGATCTCGTCTTTACAGTAGAAGACATTAGTGGCATTATGAGTTCATTAAACTTTTTCCATTTGTTTTTATTTAAACCCTGCTTGAAATTAAAATCCTTATATGCTGCCTTTGTCTTTTTTAATATATCTCTATATATGTGACACTCTTCATCATCAATAGTGGCTTGATCACGGCGCAGAAATGATGGATACTTCATAAATATTATATCATACAACTTAGTACTACCGGGATACGTCCCCAGCTCCTTGTTACCACGCGACAATGTGATATTTCCACTAGAAAAGTGTATCTCGGCATCACCCATTTGTAACTTGGCTGTTTGAGGATCTAGGCGTATACCATACACAGTATCATATTTATGATCACCAGACTTTAGATTTTCTAGGTGTTGCTTGATTACATCACATTCTTTTTCTTCACTGCTAAGGAAATTTTCTGAATCTAACGATGATCTCGGCGGTGTGTCCATAAAATATGTTTGAATTGCACTTTCTTCATCGCTAGTTTCAGATGCCGCTTTTACACCCTCTTGCGGTTGTGTAGGATTTTGTATCTCTGTAGTTGGCTGATTGTGTAATTTTACCTCTGAAGCGGATGATATAACTTTTAAAGGTTTTGTTATGGGCTCATACAATTTCTCGAGAGATAACCGAGTATTTACATTCTTACTTTTCAACGAGTTAAATTTTTTACGTATAGAATCAGTAGCTTCAACTAGTTGACGTTTCAAATTTATTTCACTGGCGTCCTTCATTGCCAATATTTAATTTCACTGATGTAATCTCGGCGCTGTCTATAGATCGACTAATGTTCTAATTATGGTGCTTTATGTATATATGAAACTATCAAGTCCTTTCCTGTATCTGCCTTCATTCACCTCTCTTGTCAATCACAAGAAACCCATATTTGTCTTTCCAACACTCTGCACACATATCTTGAAATTGTTTAAAAGATACGTCTGGCGAGACATGATCGGAGAAAATGTGATGTAAATTCATATTGTCCTGTTTGAAGATTGCTATGAAATTGCTGTTGTCTCTTACCAGTTGTTTTGGCACGCGGGAATATGTTTGTGCTAGATAAAAACAATCTACATGTTTGTGACGTCCCATTGAGAAAAATGCACGAATTACATCTTGTTTTTCACATATAACATCATCAAATATAAATACAGAATCAGGTTCAGCGTCGGACGGTTGCACTATTTCTGCATTATTACTAAAGGTGTAAAATTCTAGTCCCTTAATAGGTTCTAATATCTTGCGTAAATATTCATACTTGGGCTGATGAAGAGACTTTGAATATAGGTACATATTTGCAAAACGTAATCCGAGGGGGTGAGTAAGTAGAGATATAAGTAAATTTGTTTTGCCGCACGCACTTGGACCGATTAATAGTCCGCGAATAGTTGAGGGAAGTAACGGACCATGGCGCGGTTCGGCTTGTAACCCACTTCCAACTTTTTCATCTAAATTGTCTATAGAAAACTTCTGTCTCTGCTTCACGATGCGCACGGTTGAGAACTATATAAATGAATGCACATCATACAATCGTTATTTAAATGTTGTCAGTCAAGCAGTGCACAAGTAAAAATCGCCGTCATTTAAAGGCTGGCAGGGGGGTAGTAAATTCCCTTATAAATAAGCTTCCATTTGAACTACATTTACCAGGTGGTTACCAGTATTGTGGTCCAGGCACCAAATTACAAGAAAGATTAGCGCGAGGTGATTCGGGCATAAACAAACTTGACGCTGCATGTAAGGAACACGACATTGCATACGATCGAAACAGGAGTGATTTAGCAGCCCGCCACAAAGCAGACTATCAACTTGAACAAACTGCGTGGAAACGAGTTAAATCAAAAGACGCCAGTTTAAAAGAAAAAGCCACTGCTTGGTTAGTTACATCTATAATGAAGGGAAAACAGCGTCTTGGTATGGGATGTGACTCAATTGTACCTCATTCTAAAAAAAGAAAAAATATTAAAAAGAAGAACCCTAAAAAGATAGCATTTGGTGCAGGAATAGTTCGTAAAGTGCGCGATGACTTACGAAAAGTTGATGACAAACGGTCTATAGCTAAGGACCCAAGAAAAATGACGTACATTGCACTTCAAGCGGCGCGACGTCACCTGAGGGCTGCTGGAGGAAAACGCAATATTCATACACCTAGGATCATACCAATCCCGAAAGTTGGTGGAATTCTACCTTTAATACCTATTTTTGCTGGATTATCTGCATTAGGTAGTTTGGCTGGCACTGCGGCGGGTATAGCTAAGGCTGTAAATGATGTTAAAACGAGCAGAGAAGAATTGGCCGAAAAAAATCGACATAATAGACAAATGGAAGCGATTGCAATAGGAAAAACTGGTAAAGGGTTATACTTGAAACCGTATCGCAAAGGATTAGGACTTTATCTAAAACCACAAAGTTCAAAAAACTACTAGACACCCTACCTCGAAAACCTCTCACCGATATAGATCTGAAATATTATGCTGAGAAGCTGAAAGTACCATATTTTCGAGGTATATTTATGCGCAACAATCTACCAAATTCAGGACCACGACATAATGAATATGTAATCATAAATTTGGATAGTATAGATGGTCCTGGTACACATTGGGTGGCATTTAAAAAACTTGGCAATACAGTCACATATTTTGATAGCTTTGGTGATTTACCTCCACCTAAGGAACTAATTCTGTACTTGCGCAAAGGCTCAAATTCTACCAACAAAATCTACTATAATTATGATCGTCAGCAAAATTTCAACACAGTCTGGTGTGGTCATTTGTGTTTAAAGTTTCTTTCTACAAAGCAGACATAAGACGCTATGGAAATGACATCTATGACTCCTGCTATGGATCAAGAAAGCAATAAGCGAATGGGTCATTCATTAATCGCATTCTCTAGACTACGCAGCTTGTTGAAGATGAGTAAACAACAACTCGCAGATATGCCTAAAGAAGTAATGATTGGTTGTGCCGCACATGAAATTGCATTAGTATGGGATAAACTACCCAGACATCTCCAGAGTGATATCGATATTTTAAAATACCAATACTGTCAAGAGCATTATTCTAATGAGAACGCAAGTGACGTTGATGTTAATGATGGACCATCGCCTCGAAAAGTATTCTGCTGTTACTGTAAAGTACGTGATATAAATGTAGTATCAAATAATGAGACACCGTCACCCAACAAGATGAGAAAGTTAATCCACGATGATTGCTGTAAATCACAATAAATTCATAGGTCAGTGCTCAAATTCATCAGTTATGTCGTACACTTTTACTCTGTCGAGTCACACAAGTGTGCTTAGTGCAGAATTTTATCCACCCATTGAATTAAATACTGGTAGTCGATATGGATTGGGATTAACAGGATTTTATTCCTACAACTCCATATTCAATGTGGACGAGAGGAATAATCGATTTTGTTATAAAACTGGATCGAAAATGGCTCTCACAGCTCTCCATATACCATTCGGTGCATATGAAATTGATGAAATATATCGCACAATACTAAAAGCAATGCCGAATGATAAAAGAGAAGAAGAAAAAGAAAAATTATTCCAACTGCGAGCCAACAATAATACGCTGAAGTGTGAAATTTGGTCAAAATATGGAATTGATTTTACACAGCCAAATTCTATTGGAAGTCTATTGGGATTTGAATCGATATATTTACATCCGAACAAAAGACATGAATCAACGCTCCCTGTTGATATTACGAAAGTACGAATGATACGGGTGGATTGTAACATTATTTCTGGAGCCTATTTAAATGCTCTTAAATCCCATACCATATTCGAATTTGATATAGACGTCGAGCCCGGCTACAAGCTCACCAGGGAACCCGCCAACATCATATATTTGCCTGTTGGACCTGAAGGACGTCAGTTTATCGATAACATTATGCTGCGAATATTGGATGACAACGGACATTTAGTCAATTTTCGAGGTGAAAAAATTATTGTAAAACTAGAATTGAAACAGTTTTAATATGGGGGGTTTTCAATACAATCAACAAAGATCCCGTCTCCAATATAATGCAATCAATGATAAAAAGGAGCGTAATCGTGCAAAGCGAATCATTCAGCGTGAGCATCTTGATCAGTTCAGACGTAGATTGTCAGCTAAGGATCGTGCATTTCTTCAGTCCGTTGGATTAGAAGTCCGAGAAAATTAACAATGGTGCTTATTACGTCTAGTGAAAAACTTGAAGTGTTCGACGAACCTGTTTTTGACCAGTCAATTGTTAGCTTACATGAACATACGTATAAGCCATATGGTTCGCAATATTATAAAAACTCTGATACAGTACGCATTCCTATTAATTTCCAAGACCTAATACTTGACATTGCAGAGAGTTACATATATATTGAAGGCAAGTTTACTCCTAGTGACCTCACCAAGCGGTGTTATTTATCCAATAATACACTAGCCTTTCTATTCGATGAGATAAGATATGAAATGGGTGGCGAGTCAGTGGCCGTCGTTAGAAAGCCTGGAATCACTACAACAATGAAAACTATGGTATCATATGGGCAGACACATACGAGAGCACTACTAACTGCAGCTTGGGGTCTCACCGAAGAAAAGCAGTGTATTTTAGATACTACCAGTCATGTATTCAGTGGTAGACTACCTCTCAAATATCTCATGGGTTTTGCGGAAGATTATACAAAAGGTGTTTTAAATTCAAAGCAGGAACTAATTTTAATCATAGCCCGCTCGTTTAAAGACTCTTATATTGGTGAAGTTGATGCAGAGCTAGAAATTAGTAAAATTGAGTGGAAGATTAGACATATTGTACCTGAAGATAGACAAAAAATTAAGCTGTTGAAGAAAATTGATTCAGGCGGTAATAATGCCAGAATTAAGATGGTTTACCATATGTGGGACCTTTATGAACTACCAATTCTGCGTGATACTTCTTCCGATGTATGGGCTGTTAAAACCACCAGCAGTCTTGAGAGACCTCGTTACATCATTATTGGTTTTCAAAACAATGCCAATTCCAATAATAGATCCAAAGATGCCACATAGTTTATTCATGCAGACATAAATAATATTCGACTATTTCTAAATGCTGAAGTATATCCATATGAGCGTTGGAATTTAAATTTCGATAAAAAGCTGGACTCCGCAGTATATTATGCATACGAGAGCTTTCAACGAGGTTATTATGGTAGAGACATGGGGGAACCTATGATGGATCTTGAAGAATTCAGAAAAAATCCATTGTTTGTCATAGACTGTAGCCACCAATCCGAGGCATTGAAGACATCTACGGTTGACATAAAAATAGAGTTTGAGACACGAAAGACAAAGTTCCCTGAACAAACTCATGTATATGCACTAATACTTCACGATACCTACTTGACCTACAATGCATTGGATGGATCAGTTCAAGGTGGATTTTTTGGTGCAAGATAAAATAAAAAGACAATTAGTTAGTAATGTAGTAGAATAGGTAATAAATAGTATGAAAATAGTAATGTGACAGAATGGGTAATAAATAATATAAGAAAATGTAAATCATGTGTTTCAATTCAATTCAAAAAATAAAAACTAAAATAAACAGCTACACGTTCTCCTCACTTGTGATGTCAAGATGTTAAGTACACAAAAGCCATAAAGAGGATACGCTGCAGGTACTGAAATAACAATGTAAATGTCCCCTTTTACAAATTCACTGATAAAATCTCGGTGGATAAGACAGGCAGGTCGTAAATGTACATCTCATAAATCAACATAGGATAAGACAGGTTCACCAAAGTAAGATGTCCCTAAAGATAAGACAGGTAAAATAATTGTTGATCGACATAAAGATAAGACAGATAGGTCGTAATTATTTATCAGCATAAGGATAAGGCAGGTAAATAAAGTGGTATATAATCAAGAATGAATATTTGTTATCTCATCGTAAAAAAATACAAAGTGCAATAGGACAATACAACATAATAGATAATTATTTAACTGTCTGCATACGAACGACTAGACGGATGGATTGACCATAATTGCTTTAATCACCATTATTTTTACTGCAACTACCTTTATTTTTACTTAAATTACCTGTAATTGTTCTCTAATTACCACAGCACTTTAATTACCTCCCACCACTCTAATTGCATCCCATCACTCTAATTGCCACACCACTCTAGTTACCCCCCACCACTACAATTACATCACACCATTCTAATTACCTCCCACCACTACAATTACATCACACCACTTTAATTACTTCTTACTAATCTAATTGCCCCCCACCACCACAATTACATCACATCACCCTAATTACCTCCCACCACCACCTTTCATAGGCCCCGCCCTCTAACGTCCCATCCCCTAAGCCCCGCCCCTTAATTACCTCCCACCACTCTAATTACATCATATTAGTCTAATTACCTCCCACCACCGTACTTACATCTCATCATTCTAATTACCCCCCACCACTAAACTGAACATTGCTCCGGCTCCCGAACCGAACCGACCCCCACCACTAAACTGAACACTGCTCCTGCTCCTGAACCGAACCGACCCCCACCACTAAACTGAACACTGCTCCTCCTCCTGAACCGAACCGAACCTCTGTCATTTCCTCACTACTCACGGATTCCAGTGGGTAAATACCTAAAATTTCATGTATACCCTTTCATTCATTTTATTTGCTGCATTCGTCATATTAGGCAACTTGACATACCGTCTGGGAAATTAATTACTACTTATTTCTTACATCATATTTAAGTTGATATATATTATAATTTTCTGTTCACCTGCAGTAGCTACCAAACAGTATTGTAAATATATATTTTAGTCTTTTGTCACATAGCAGTGCATAACCTATTAATTGCATATCGAGTGTCACATTGGTAAATTTTAAATATATAGTCTGTCCTGAGTCGGTTGCGATATTAAAGTGTTGTATTTATAAATTTGGGTGTTTTATTTTATTGTCACGCCAGAGGAAATGAGAGCAACTGATAATTGATCCCTTAAGTATAAGGTACAGGTACGCCCCGAGATACTGAGTTAATAATTCTTCTTTTGTCGGGAGCACTACATCACAATTCCGGGCTGACCGTGTCATGACATTATGCTACACTCTGTGCCATTTTCGAATTTATAGCTTGTCCCTATGGTATCACTTACAAAGGGCTTCTCCCCTGTAGCATACAGCACACACAAACAGATCGAAATATAAAATATCAGTCTAGTATACATTCATTATTACATTTTATTATTTTTAATTTCTCGACTCCCCCAAACGTGATTTTTATTACATCACATTTTATACCATTAAGAATTAGTTCTAAGAAACAGTTATACAGGGGGCGAGCGTAGGTGCGTCTTTACTATGTACATACTTCGGTATGCGATGTAAAGCAACGACAGGCGCAGTTAGTACTTGGATTGGTGATCATTCCAACGGAAACCGCGTTCTCGCCTCACACATCTTCCAGCGGCTTGTATATCAGTGTATGCACGGAAGCTATACAACCTTAGGCGAGGGTTGTATAGGAGATATACCATCCTTCGGAGGGGATGTAAAGCCGTCGGTCCCTTGTCTATTAAATGTTAGGCAAGTAAAAGATCCCTACTCTTCTTAAGGGAAGAGGTTCGGCAAAATTCCTGGTTGGGGGTAGCTCGT
The DNA here is from genome assembly GCA_963675555.1 of Leptura quadrifasciata. Taxonomy (NCBI): domain Eukaryota; kingdom Metazoa; phylum Arthropoda; class Insecta; order Coleoptera; family Cerambycidae; genus Leptura; species Leptura quadrifasciata. The sequence goes on from OY776673.1 coordinate 41,981,950, forward strand.
CTACAGGCGTCGGTGTTAGGCCTCAATAGCGGAAATAGGCTGACGTTAAATAAATGTATAAAAAAAAAACAGTTATACAATTGTCTATCCAAAGATACATTGTATTTTAAGTATTCGTTCAGTAGATTAACTAGGAATTTAAACAGTACGTGGTTCTATCCTGTTTTAAAAACTTCTAAAATTATTGTACAAGTTTAATAATAAATCTAACTTTAATTTTTTACGAGCGAAATCTCACCGGTTGTTCCCACGTAAATGTATACATTGTCTGAAATCTTGAATTTGAAATTCCAACGAGATTTAAAGTTAATATATAAGTACATACATAAACAACGTTCGGTTTAGAGGATTAGAACTTTCCAAGTTGGCAGTGAAGAAATAAAAATGCTAACACATACAATGGGATTTCTGTTTCGGTAGGATTTTGAAATCCAGTCTCTCAGTCTCTATCTGAATTTATTTCGACAAGCTTGGTATATGTATTCAGAAAGTAAATTCTGCGGTTTAGTACGCTGGAAAATTCGAGCTCAGTAACACTATTTGCTGTATTTAATAGCAATAACTCGGTGTATTACTGTTACTATATCTAAATATATGTCGGTACTAACTGGAAAATATAGCTGCATACTTGAAGTTAACTTAAAAATGAGATGAATTTTATATTTAAAATATGCTACTTATAAATGATGTTTAAGATAAGGTATCACGCATATTTTTTTTATCTGATAATTTATATCAGATAAATTTTATCCCCAATTTTTCTTATAGATAAACTCCCTTTAGTAAGTTATGCTTTCAGATAGAAATCTTTTTTAAATATAAATCATGGAAATGAAATGATATATGAATTTCCATTTATCCTAAAAGTTATGCTTAGGAGATTGTTACACAGTCAACTTTATATGTATAGTATATTTTTCAATAGTAAATAATGTAACAAGACCTAACATTTTTGTCGGAAAATATTAATTATACTTATGAAAGTGCTGCTGTCTAGCAATATCACGAATACACACTGCAAAAATTCCGACAGCTTCGGTGCGAGGTAAGTTTCATGCAGTATGTTCGAGTGCTTTCTTTTCAATGCTTAAGTGTGTTCTCAAATGATAAGTACTTATAAAAACGGAAGGTTGCGACAAATTCAATAATAATTCACATTCTCATAGTAGCATCTCAAAAGCATTAGCATGTGTTATATACTCAACAGTACCTTTTTTCTGCATAACTTCTGTAATTGTTTCATTTATTACTTTTTATCTCTCAGTTGTTTAGAATACTGTATACATTTATGTTTATTTTCAATTATATAGAGTGTTAGTAATATATTTGTATGGGTGTCGTATGAGTGCCTTAACTTTTGAAAATTTCGAAAGTTTGTAGTTATAAGAAAACGTTTTAGGATAAACATCATTTTAAATTTCGTATATTTGTTGATTATTTCTAAAATGATTTTTTTTCTTATCAATAATAATAATAATAATAACTATTGTACTATTTGCTATTGCTGTTAATACCCTAGCTGAAAACCTTAATGCAGCCATTGGAAGAAGTTGGTACGTTGAGGACCTAACTATTTACTATTCTGCCCTAACAACAGCAAAAACTCCAGGAAGCGATAGATGAACTTGTGAACCAAGCAACCCGTCTGGGGTTCCGATTTTCCCTAGATAAGCCCCACTGTATGCACTTTTGCCGGCTTAGAGCAAATCATAATGAACTAGAATGTAGGGAAACAGTGAAGTACTTGGGCTTAACATTTGACAAGAAACTCTATTGGGGTCCACATATAAATGACCTGGCTACCAGGTACAAGAGAGCTTTGAACCTAATACGCACAATGTCTAGTATCAATTGGGGATGTGATAGAGAGATGTTACTAAGGCTATATACATCATTAGTTGTGTCGAAAATGGACTATGGCTGTATTGTCTACGGTGCAGCACGACCTTCTAGACTTAAAGTATTAGATTCAATACACGGAACTGCTTTAAGACTGATACCGCCCGACGGGAGTAAGACTGAGAGAACTATCAAACTCTATTGATGTGTCACTTCCCCGAACCTGGGAATTAATACCTCCACCGACTCAGTTAGAACTATCTATGCATAAGAAAAACGAAACACCTTACACCCTTATAATATCTGAATTTAATAAAATTGCCAACATGCACCCAGAGTATCAGATCACTTATACGGATGGATCAAAAACAGAGAGATATACAGGAAGTGCTTTTTCACATAGGGATTCTTGTCATTCATGGACACTACCATACGAAACAAGTATTTACACAGCTAAAGTGTATGCGATTTGGCAAACCCTACTGTATATAGAATCAACTCCCGACAACAAATATTTCATTTGTTCTGACTCCCTGAGCGCTATAGAATCTTTAAAAAAACCCTACGATAAAAACCCATTTATCCAAAAAAGTCTTACTAGAATAACGTGGCTAAAATCTCAAGGGAAGTATATAAAATTGGTTTGGATACCAAGTCATATCGCAATAAGAGGTAATGGGTTAGTTGATCAAGCTGCTAGATTGACGGCTGATGAAGACATAATAATAATAATATATGTTTATTTCCAATAAAATAACAATAATTACATATTACATCGTTATTAATGAATGGTTTAATTCCATATCTTTATTTTGTAAATAAACAGTGCAATAATCACATAAGTAGTTAAGCACTACTTGTTCGTGATGGGTTAAATACATTTGTCACTTTTGGTTTATAAATGTCGCTATTTGGTAAATTTTTACTTATTCAGGGTTTTCTGTCAAAATCGGTGAATAATAATATTTTATTTAAATATTACACGTAAATATCTAATCCAATAACCAATTTGTTGCTTTTTTATATTACATTTTGGTTAATAATGTTGTGTACTAGGGATTTAGGATTTTTTAAACCATTTTTCAACATTTTTCTTAAGTATGTGCAATTTATTTGTATTTTTTGTTTGTTTAGGTAATCTGTTGTATAGTCTTGATCCTAAATAAGAATAGCATATTTGTCCAATAGTTTTTGTTGCTTTCGAATTTTGATAACTGTTTTCTTTATTTCTTGTTGTATATTGGTGTTGAATAGGTTTGTACAATTTTTTGTTTTTAAAACTGTATAATAAAATTTTTAAAGAAAATAATTGCCTCAAATCGAATATTTCACTTATTTTGTATAAATCATCTAAAGCGTAATTACGACTTTTACCAAAAATTATTCTTAGTATCCATTTTTGTAGATTATTTAAATTTTTTAGGTAAGTGTCGCAAATACCTCCCCATCCGATAATACCATATGTTAGATATGATTGTACTAACGAATAATAGAGGATTTTAAGATGTTTTATATCTAGATAAGGTTTTAGGTATTTAAATCGATATAGCAGGCCTCGAATTTTTTGTGCAACATGTTTTGCTTGCAACCCCCATCTAAAGTGTTTGTCAATGATGATACCTAAATATTTCACTGAATCTGCTCCTGGAATATTTAAAAGATTTTCAATATTTAGTGGACCAGGTAGGTGGTTAGGTAGATTATTAGCATATGAGGCAAATGGTAAGTAACAAGTTTTTTTAAAGTTGACAGTGAGTAAATTGTAATGGAACCATTTTTTAATATCTTTAAATTCTTTTTCTGCGATTTTTTTTAGATTTTTCCATGAATTGGCTTTAAGAAGTATTGCTGTATCGTCAGCAAAACTTAATATTTTAGCCGTGATATCTCGCATCGAAAGTAAGTTGTTTATGTATACAGCGAACAGAAGTGGTCCTAAAACTGTTCCCTGTGGAACTCCCGAAGATATACCTATACAGTCCAGGGATCTCAAATATCACCTTAAAAATAAAATAATTCAAACATGGCAACTGGAATGGAATCATGTAAATACCCAATTAAGATCCATCAAACCAAACATCAATAAATGGACACACCCACGAGAAATTACTAGAAAGGAACAAGTAGTCATTACAAGACTAATAATTGGCCACACAAATTGGACTTCTTTATATATGCTTAGTGGCACCAGGCAACCTATATGTCAAACCTGTCATGAATATTTAACAGTAGACCATTTTCTATTAAGATGTCCACAATATGAGCCAGCGCGACAGCGATATAACCTACCAAATAACATCCAGGAATGCCTAGGCAACGATCCAAGCATATTAAGAAGAACCATTTAATTCTTACATGAAACAAAAATATTTTTTTAAATCTAGTATATAGACCTAGATGGTTGGTGGAGGGAGCGGCTAATGATCATCGCAATCGATGCCGCAGTGGGGGAAAAAATTATTTATTGGTGCTAATATACAACAAGTATTTACACAAGTCAAATGTATAGGTACAAATGATGATAAGTGAAATAAGCGGTGTACCTAAAGTATTGTAAGTTAAAATAACACATATCATAATATTGTAAATGGACAAGAACGGTAATCATATATATATAGCAGAAAAAAGGCGAATCTTATGGGTTTCAGTCAAAAAATGTTTATAACTAATAAAGGCCCAGACTAAATAAAACTCTTTGTTATTTGTCAAGCTTTCGGAAATGTTTATTTCCTTCCTCGGGACATTAACTTGAGATTCTTGTCATAAAGTTACAAAAATTCAGAAAATTTTATAAGATATTAATTAATTACAAAAATAATATTCCACTGCATTCCGCTATTTTCTGTGAAAGAAAATCAATTCATTGCCGCCAACCATTAATTAATTTCCAGATTTATTGGGCAAAACTGAACTGTCGGCTACCATTAGGCATGGCCTGAGGACTTTTCGTGCTGTAGCCAAACCTTAGTAGTAATGTACAGGGTAGTTTAGAAGTAATTTTCCTTAATTGACATAAAAATACTCGAAAGTCATTTTTTTTATTGAAACGCCCTATATATTATTACTGATTCAGAAAGCTGACACGTTTTGCTATTCATGTGTATAGTGTACCTAGACTTAACTCGTAGCCTTTGTTTATAAATATGCCTTCGAAGTACAGTAAGTGTGTCTAATGACAGATACTAATTGAACAACTAGGTACACTTCTAATGAAATTATATATTATGTACGAACAGTGATATAATCATTATAAAATATATACAATTACAATTCGATAAAACCCAGGGGACGGTAGCTCAGTGTGCTAAAGCATCTAGCTGGCAAACTGGGTATGCCTAGCGAAGTGGGTTCGAGACCCGCGAAACAATTTTTCATGAAAAAAATTACTCCAAGAGTGGTTCGGAGTTCACAATAACCTATAGGGCCTCGTCTGTCTTTACCTAGCACAAGATCCTTGAGACCTTCTAGGAGGTTACTTCGTAAGTTGAGAGACGGTTAAGAAAACATTTTTTGAAAGAAGAAATTAATTATTACATAATTGAATGAACAAAACATAATACTCTTTAATAATTGTTATTCAGATATTTAAGTATACGAGAATAGACACCATCTGTTATAGCAACTTTAATTTCAGCAGGATCTAAGTATTGAAATGCTTGATTCACCCGATGTTCTAATTCATTCCTAGTATTTACCGGTGTGATATAAATAATTTCTTTAAGAGTACCCATAGGTAAAAATCTAGAGGTGTAATATTCGGCAATTTCGGAGGCCAGTTCCAATGTCCCAAACGTCTGATCCATCGGTCATCGGAAATTCGGTTTAATTTTAAATTAACTGCAGCTGTACGCGCCGCATCAACAACTTCTGTAGTCCTCAAGACACATATTGTCAGTGAAATCTTCAACAGTTCTCCTTACAATCTCTAAATATTTTCTATGCGTCAATCTTTCGTCATACATTACGTAGCTTATTTTATTACCCTTTAACATGAAAAAACGTTGAAACTACATTTTCCTGAAATTCGGACTCTCTAGTAGCATATGGGGTTTTCAGCAGCCCAAAAATGCTTATTTTGTCGATTATAAATACCTTAGGTTAGGTTAGGTATAGGTACATTATACATATCTGAATAGCAAAATGTGTCAGCTTTCTGAATCAGTAATAATATATCATTAAAAAATGACTTTCGACCATTCTTATATCATTTAAAGAACGTTACTTCTAATCTATCCCGTATACTACTACTAAGGTTTGACTACAGCATGAAAAATCCTCAGGCCGAGAGTTCAGTTTATGATTGTTTTTTGGTAGGCAGATAATACGATTTATTAGAAGTCATTTTGCTCAATAAATCTGTAAATTATTTAAAATCTCTGAAACGACGATAGTATAGGAATATATTAACAAAAGTTTTTCAGAATTGGGTGTAGATTCTAAAAATAGAAAAGCATACAGTATGTTCCATTTAAAATAACGAAGGTGTTGCCAGTTTTACCTACATTTGGCAACGCCGCGCTGTCGATAATATTTTTGGCTGACAGAGCATACTTGAATCACGCTATATAAGATCTTCTATTTAAAACAAGCAAATTGGTAACGACTTTCGGAATATTCGGAAGTGCCAAATTCTTATTAATATATAAACAATTATTTTCCTTGGATTGGACATAGTGACATTGGTTATTCTCTAGCTAATAAAGAAATAAATAGGGCTGTACATGACTCCTAAGTCACCCAGTATCTATGATTTAAAAATAATTAAAAATGTATTGTTCGTCGAAGTGGCGAAGGCGCCGGTGAACACTTCAAGTCTTCTTTCTTTAACTGTTTAGAAGGTAAATAAAGAACGGCTGAATATGCCGACATATTTTACAAACGCATCGAGCCACCTTCAAGAAAATCACTGAAAAGGGTGAAAGAAAATTTTGCCGAAAATTTAACTATTTAAGAAAATCACTAAAAATTATGAAATCAATTTTTACGCTACCACCCGGTTAATTGAACTTTGATACTTATCATCTATACTGAAGTCGGTATGAAAAATGAACAAATAATTAAACCAAATCCATTTTTTTAACTAACTATATTCAAAATAGGTAACAAGATCAAATAAACTATATGAAACTTTATTTCATAAATTTTAGTGATGTTTTTGAAGGCATTACAATATTTTGCAAAAAAATTGTTCAGATTATGAATTGTTAAACACCCTGATTCAGAGAATACCACAAATAACTGTTAGACAATATTTTCGTTATAAATATAATAATACACTTTATTCAATAATGACATGTCATACATGAAAAAACGAAATTCAGCATAATATAGCATAGTTGCTATAAAAACGGTTCTTCCACTTAACCCAAAAAGAGGCAACATTTCATGATCAGAAACGTTAGGGAAAGAAATTGTATCACTTTCAGTAAAACTGCACACAGATAACATAATCCAACAGAGATGCACAATTTTGTGAAATTCTGGTGGGGTTATCAATAACTTGTTTTAACCCAGTACAGTTTAAGACATTTAAAAAAATTTTACAACGTTATTATTTATAATTAACATCTATATTAAAGTCACCCAAGCATATAAAATTATAAAATTTATGTACTGTGTTAACTAAAATATTTTCAAATTCAATGATAAGATTATTGAGTTCAAATTTGGGGGTCTATAAATACAATCGATACATATATTTAACCTATTTAATATAACGGATATATAAATGGTCGTGGGCACAATATTAGTGTTTCAGGAAAGTATTCATAAATTTATGTTTCTTTCTGCTCTCGCCAATGGCATAAGCAGAATAAAAAGTTGTAAAAAAAAATTCGATTATCAAACACTATCATTTTCACCACCCTTGACCCTTTGAAATACCAATTGTATAAAGACAATGGTAGTCAACACCGTTTTGCAACCTTTTCAACACTGGAAAGGAAAATAGTTTTAGTATTAACACAAATTTAATCATCTGGAGTAGAAACCTAACCAGCTCATTACTTTGTGACCTCTTCATCAAACCACCAAACGAATTTTATTTCAATGCTAATCTGATAATGCATGCTACTCTGAACTAGAGCATATCAATTAGATGTATTACCGTAATAAGTGACATATGTGTATATTGTTGACGTAAATTAATTCTACAATATACTAGTTGCGACAATAGGAATGCACATCAATATTCATGCCTGAAACAGAATATATTGAAGCATAATGAAGCAAATAAACCACGTAAACATACCATTGCCAGTGTTAGTTCGGACTTCATCTCAGACAACTATAGAATATTTCACTGCATATTCCATTTGAAAAAATATGTAATTAACTATTTAAGACATTAAAATATTAATTTTAAGATTTAATAAAACCTGGAGACAGAATTGTTGAAAACAAAAGTATCATCTCCTAAGTTTCTTAAGTTGACAGATATTTTCGGAAGTACAAGGAAAAACCATTTTTCGATTTTTTCAACAAAATTTTAAAATGCCTAACTGCACTGAAAATTCAATATTTTGCAAATTATCATAAACATTAATTCCGAGTGAGGAATTACGGTAACTGCAATAAACCACGTCCCGTGGATGAAAGTTGTTTCAATTTATGCAAAATTATTATTTTTTGCTGAACTGCAATTTTGTAATCTATTGAAAAAATTCGATCCGCGAACATAATTATTGTAAGTGCAATAAATGCCGTCTAGAGGAAATATGTTTTTCGAATTTATAACAAAATTTCAATTTCTTAGCAATTGCAACAAAAATTTCACTTTTGAGAACTATCATAAACGTCGCTCAACGGAGCGTTATGTACGCAACAGTAATGAATGTCGCTCCGACCACCAAAATTTAGCAACTACCTTAAGAACCGAATAAAAATCTTTATTACGAACCGGCGTTGTATAGCACTGCGTCTTAGGCATAACATTGAATATGAGGATCAGTAAAAAGTTACGTATTAAAATTTCTGAGGGACCACAAAATTTTTGAAGGTAAATTGATCACTTCTTGCAATCGATTTTGACGATACATTTGTACGTTTTCCGTCGTGGTTTCCCTTAGGCAGTTCCTTGGCGATTCGGTATTATAAAAGTATCCTTACCATGTACATAGTGCATGGGAGCGCCTTGCCTGAACGTATGAAGATGAAACACTTTTTAGTACTCTGAACTATTGCGATTCAAGCATCATAAAGCTCTATTTGGAGCGCCCGAACTTATTTATAATATTTCTAAATATGCATAAAGACAGGCAAGGGAAGAGCCCACATAGTCGTAAATATTAAACTTTGATTGAATCTTTTTGTGTCAATCGTATTGCTATAACCTTTTGTGCCATGTGCTTAATAATATTTAATACATTTCATTCTACTAATGTACCTACCACATAATCTAATATCTACCGCGTAATAATGAATAGACGCAGGATTAAAAACAGGGGTCTATCAGAGCATTATGTAAAACAAACACAAAGAGTACAACCACGGAAAATAGGGCATATTTAAGGATTGGAATAATCAAAGAAAATTTATCTAACCTATGCTAAATATCGAGTTTAATGTTTTTAAGAAGTTCTAAAGGTGTGTCATAGATACTATTTTTATTTAGCGCTAATAGATGGCAAGGATTATAAGGGTGGTTAACCTTTTATTTGTGTAATTTTTTGTGAAGGAAATCGCTTTCTGATTTGTATTTTAAACATTCAAAGAATATATGGTCCAGCTCTACAGTGACATTACATGTCTCGCATATGTCCCAGTCTATACTTCCTATTTCCTTAAGGTGCACCGGGTAGCGCCCGTGACAAAATTTTAATCTACTTATTGTTGTAATGTCTTTCTTGGTGTAACTCAAATCTCTGTACCAATAAAAGGTAGGAATAGTTGGTTGAATAAGTGCATAGTGCGTAGGAGTTGTTCTGCCACACTCTTTCCATAAAGTAGACCCAGCCTTTTTAATTTTATTTTCATGCATATACACTCTTGAACGTGGAAACAATTTTTCAGAAATTCTCCTTCATTAATAATTTTTTGTTATGATATCTACCCGTTCATTATGCTTTAATTTCGTATACGCCTTTACGCAAATAAATTTGTCAAACCTTCCCCTCTGTTTTAAATTATTTACCAGCATTCTAATATTACCGATGCAGGGATTAATACTGTTACGGTTAGTAACTTGGGTATAACCGATTGTTAAGAGAACAGAAAGTGAATCCGATAATATCGTACTTTGTTGATATTTACCTTCATCGATCAAGGCTTTGAAAATCGCCATAGCTTCTGCGCTGTAAATTGATGCATTTTTATTTAATTTAAAGGATCTTTGTATGCCTAGGGTAGGTATAATATATGCGCAACCAACACCATCATTATTTTTGAAGGCATCCGTATATATCTCGATGGTGCTTTGTGTTTCCATGAGAATACTTAAGAGGGCAGATTTATTTATTTGATTTATTTCTGTATATTCAGGTTGCTATAAATTTAAACATTGGATGGTAGTTGGAGACTGCATTGTCCGAGCTCTCCTAATCCTCACCATGTGTGGTATGGACCGACACTCTTGTTGAACTTATACGCTTGTTAACCTTATACTTATACTCATATATTAGGAATTTGTAGCTGTAACAAATTTATCTGAAAAGACCCAATATATACCTTTATCCAAATATCCTCTCTTATCTACTGAATCAAATTAATTAAATTTCCCCTCAGGTTCATCAAGAAAGTTATTTATAAGGTGTCTTAGCTTTAAAACAGTGCAACGACGTCCAATCAATACCATTTAGTACCAGCAGCAAAACTAAAGAGTAAGTAGAAATTTTGTATTTTACGTCTAAACCAGTCGCATAGAACTCTTCAGGTGAACATCTTAGTATCCATTTTAGCAACAGTAACAAAACGTCCCTCAGATGCACATTGCATGGATCGTTCACAAGACCAAAGACTAATTGGTTCGAATGCCGACTAGAGTGTAGATATTTAGTGGGTTATTAATGCTTTACATAGACGGAAGCAGTGGACTATAGGAACTTGTGTGGGAGACAACACGGATTGTCGTTGTATCACACCTGAGTTCGAGCCTCAGCTGCGGCAATTGGCAATGTCACAGGGAACGATTGTTGTGTAGGTATCTTTGCATATGTGTCCTAACTGAAAGATGGAATAGTTCTGAGTAAACTCGGCCAGTGCATTGACATATAAGATGATTAAAAACACTTACCTACACCTCCACAATTAAATAAAGATACGTAACGGTTCATTTTTCCCATGATTTATAAAAATTCTTAAATCTGTAAAAGTGTTAAAACTGTACGTCTACTATAAAGTACTATGCACAAACTAATCCGATTCATTTTTAAACATAGTTATGTTTAATTATAGTCGATTGTGATCTTTAGTTAATTAAAGTTTGTAATTACTAAATGGTAATTACAAGAACGTATATAATTTATATAGTTTGAATCGAGTTTAATTGAATTGCTTGCTACCACCATTAAATATAACTACAATGCATTTAGAAATATTTGGAAGAAGTGAGAAATATTTCTGAAAGTTTGCAACCTAAAATATGTGATTAATATTTGCTCTAAACTGAAAATTAAGGGAATGAATTTTACAATTAATGTTCACGTCTCGCTCGAGCTGTGCAAAGTAGGTTGTAATGAACGACACGAGAATCGTCCGACTATTTAGGACATTCCGGAATCCTTAAAATTGCGAGATGCAACAAAGTCAGCAGGCGCCATCTAGCGATCCAGTGTCTGTTGCAATCGAAATCAATAGCCTGAGTGGGCATAGCATGAGTTCAAGTAGGGAAGAATATTAAAATGTAAAACGAAATATTCCAGCCACAAGCTCCTCTATAAAGTCCTTATTTCTAGTATACAGAACACAACCAGACTGCAACCAACAGCTATTCCCCGGGCTATGTGCCCCGTCGAGCGCTGAATTACGAATTACAAGCCTAGCGTAATAAACACCTATTACTAACGTAACGCTTAATGCTTAGATTGCAGCAAACACCGGCCGAAAGACTAATTCCCACTTAAACGAGCTCTCGTGCCAGTCGTTCCACACTACCCGCAGACTGCAGTTTCGAGCTATGTTGGCTCTCATCACTGCAGGGTAGGTTGTAATGAACGACTCGAGGATCCTCCGACTATTTCGTACATTCCGAAATCCTTAAGGATACAAGATGCAACAAAGTCAGCAGGCTCCTGATGGCGGATATACTCAATTGTGGGCAGTGTTTTTTTGTAATCTTATATATTTTTTCATTTTTATTAAATTAAGTATACTTACCTTGTTCGAGTTGTAGTGCCTGCGTCCAGATACCAAATTTAATAGTGTTTTTTGTGCGCCAGTGTTTTTTAAAAAAAGTGTAGTATATAAGTTTTGTTGAGCTTGTTTTCAAGCATTTTTGTTAATTTTATGACCTATTTTTATCTTATATTTAAAAAGGAGTCTAGGTTTAGTTTTGTTGAATTGTTGTTTTCGCTGACCCAGGTCTGTTCCGCCCGATCCTGCAATCCGTCACCGCGTTAATGCGGTGATTGCACGATCGGTTCCGGAGCAGGTCCTGGTGAGGCAACTATTTTATCATTATTATTAATAAATACTTTTTGAATTGATTTGAATTGAATTGGTTATCACGTCCCGAGTGTCACACTTGTGAGGAAACAATAAACGTCCAATTTGACAAATGCGAAATAACTGAATGTTAAATGAACATAATTCCCACTTTAAATATTCATTATTAATTATATATTATTATTATACAATTCAGTTAGATTTGTAATAGTAGGTTTATTAACAAGGAAATTTTTTTTGCTGTCATGCATCTTATATATATTTTTTATTTTTTTTATTTTATTTTAATGCCTTGTTTATATTTACGTCCTGGCGGAGTTTAGCTACAGATACTCTTCCACTCAACCAGGACGGCGAAATGAGATGCCGTTCACCCATCCAAGTGACGGACTCGACTGAATCCAGACAACTTCATAAGGAACACTTTCTTAACAGGACCCTTGTAAAGAGAAAAATTTTTGAACGTACCGATTGTCGAATACAAAAAACAAGTAGATATACATTGTCTTAAATTTTTAAACTATTAATTTCATATCTCTCAAAGTGAGGAAGGTACTATGTATTCATGAAAAAATATTGCATTTCGGACGAATTTCGATATTATTTGAAATAAACATGATTTTAACAATAAAAACGAACTATTTCTGCAGTTAGGAAACGTGGAACCAAATGATGAAGTGAAGATGGCTCAGAAATTGTATATGCAGCTATACTAGAAGAAGTTGTATTAGATTCTGTTGCTGAAGACTCGATACCAAGTGTTAGTGAACACGAAAAGCTCTCCAGTTTGGAAAAATAATAGAAACCCTGCGCTTACTTTTGAGTTGGGGAAGTTTGTGGGGGGGCGGCCACTCTTAAAACGTCAGATAGGATCAAATGCTACACCCTGTATAAGCCCTGGAGTTGGTTGGTTGAAATAGATAACTTTTCGTACACTGAAATTCTTACTTGGGAATATTAAGATTAAAATGAAAAAATTGATTGACATGATTTAATGAGTCTGAAAAAAATTACTTTTTTGTTAGATGCGCGATGGCAGAATGGAATTAAGCTTTTACTTGGTACAGCCAAGGAAGCAGCTGCGGTGGCACGGTTGTAGGTTCAACTTTCGCGGCGCACGTATCGAACTGGACTTGCTTGAGCTTTATGTTTCAGTACGTTTTATTTGAACGGGAACTTTAAGCTCGCACGGGCATTTTTTGTCCGTTTTTATGAGGTCTGGGCAGGTTTGGAAATGCCCCCAGCCAGACTATCGGCACGATTGCGCAATATTGCGTCAGAAAATATGAAAATGGAATAATTCGGAAATGAAACTTATATGAGGAATTGTTTGTTGTATAAATGAAGTTTGAGCCGATTTGATTTTTGAAGTTATTGATACCAAGTTGATATGAGATGAGAATGTTCCTATGGGTCCGCGGTGAACGAATGGAAGTAAGTTTTGATGATAATGCGGTACTCTATTGGAACATTATGAATGAAGATGGATTGTATGTTGATATTTAAGACGTGAAATCGAATGGACAGTGGAATCGAAAGGAAGAATAATTTATAAAATAATAAGCAATTTTTTTAGGAAGCAATTTGACGCTTCGGTGCGAAGAGTTTTAGGAAAACAGCTTCTCTATCTTTTCTATATCCAGAAAGTCCGTACGATGTATTCTATTTACGGATGAGGCAGGATTTCGCAGAGATAATGTAATTAATTCAGATAATGTACATAGTTGATATTATGATTATGCTCACGCAATCACGAGTAATAATTCCAAAACAACGGTTGAGTACGAGCAGTAGGAAATTATTCAGTAGGGTCATCTGGGCTGGAAAATCGTTTAAATGGGGAAGGCCACTTAGAGCTTCTGCAAGGAAATTTGTATGATTCATTGGAGCATATGCCACTAGAAACTTTTAAAAATATAAGGTACATTCATGACAAAATTTCAGGCCAAGACTTTCTCCACCGATGAAATGGTCGAGGACTTCCAGTTTCAAGGCCTCCTCGACCTCCTGATCCAAACCCACCAGATTTCCTCTTCTGGAGTCATCTTAAAAATTTAGTGTGTAAAACATCACTAGGAATGAGGAATGATATGCTACACAGAGTCAATACCCAGTGCGAAGCCATTCGGAACAACCCTGGAAGCTATCCAATATATTGCCTTTGCGAGAAGTTATTCGTAGACACTACAACAACTATTCCTTTCCAAATCATCAGCAGCTGACTTCAAATCCAGGAAAATTATGAACTGTTTAGTAACGTTCTTTTCCACAACTCTATATTACTATGTTCCTGCATTTAATGACGCAGCTAAATTCAGAGTTTCCACTATATCTAATATTATGAACATAAAAATCGGCAATTAAAATATCTAAATTGAGACAAATTACGTCTCGGCTAATATTAATTCTTCGAGTTAAATTCAATTATATTATAATAATATTCCTATATGCAAACAATTTAAACCAAGTCACAGTATTAAATTATCTGCTTGCTCAAAGAGCGACATTTAGAACTCCTCTTAGTAGAGCAAAAACAATTGTACCCTTCTACAGACTCAGTCAAAATTAATAAGAAACTTTGCCTTGTTGTTCCTCTTTAAAACAAAATCTATCAGTCCCATTGTTCTTGAAATTACGACATTTCCGCTCACAATAATTCGTTTTGTCGGTCATGGAATGTGATTACGCGTGCCCTTAATCGCCTCGTTCGATGCGAAAGCGATTAGACCCAAGTTCCTTTCCTATATTTAGGTAGGCCCTTAATGCGAGTATACTTTAAAATTTCATTCTGTTGCGACCGTTTCCTTTACTTTCTTACGGCAAATTAGCTGCAGATTCTACATTAGATTAGTAAATTGTTAAGGATTCATTTTATTGAGCATTTAGTCAACGGCACATAAAATTGTATTTATTTATATGTGCCATGGTACTTTAATGTGATATCCGCAAAATGTCATTCTTTATAGGTAGAAGTACATAATTACTGCGGATTAATAAACTCCATAAAGAAAATTGAACCTGAACTTAAAAAACAATACACAGAATATAGAAACATGCTTTATAAATTAAAGAGATATGTCAAAAATCAGTACTACAAAAATAAATGCACAAAACTACAGGGTAACGCTAAAAAAGTCTGGGAGCTAGTAAATAGTGCTTCAAATTCAACAACAACACACACACAAATTAAAAATATTGATATAATAAACAATGAAGGACTAAAAGTGACGGAGAACGCAGAAAAAGCTAACGTTTCTAAGATTACTTTATAAATATTGGCACAAAAATTTCTCAAAAAATAAATAAAATTGAAAAATCCTAGAAAATCATTCAATGCAATCGTCAATATTTCAATTCAGCCAATTTGATAAAATCCATACATTTATACATCATTAAACCGTTACTGCATATAATAAATTAACACTTAAAACAAATGTAATTATTATTATTATTAGCCGTTACTCGAGTCCGAGTATAAAAATGTTACAGTCGATAGATTGTGTAAATAAAAAACAAGTAAAAGGTGTAGCCTATTGTAATTCCCATTCATCTACGGTGCACACGACTATGGCTATAGAGGCCAGGCAGCAACATTTCCTTGATAGCTGGCCACAACCCCTCGCCATTCGCTTCTGTCCGCTGCAGGTTGTTCCCATTGCTCGTCTGCAATACCGCAGGATTTTAGATTTTCATGGAGAGCGTCTTTGAACCTCTTTCGTTGACCGCCACGCCTTCTTCTACCGCTTAGCAATTCACCATAAAGTGTACATTTAGGAAGGCGGTTATCATGCATACGATGAACGTGACCTGCCCATCTTAGGCGTGCTCTTGAAATAAGCACCTCAATTGGAAGGCTGTTTGCTCTCCTGAGTACTTCCACGTTTGATATGTGATGGAACCAACGGATTTTCATCATACTTCTGAGGTGTCTTTGCTGAAAACGTTCTAATTCTTTCACATGACGACGGTAAGTGACCCAGCTTTCACATCCATATAGCAGTGTTGGAATGACAACTGCTCTGTAGACAGCCATTTTCGCTGACAAAGCAAGGTCGTGGTTGTCAAATACTCTCTCTCTAAGTCCCCAGAGTGCTCTAGATGCAGCGTTAATTCTATTGCGAATCTCGCTGTCTATGTTTGCTTTGTCATTAACAACGTTGCCTAAGTAATTGAACTGATCCACCACTTCAAGAGAATTTCCGTTAAGTGTAATGTCTATTTGGTTCACTTGATGAGGAGTTGACATAATCTTAGTCTTTCCTATGTTGATTTTAAGTCCCAAGGAATCATAGCTCTGGACATACACATCTAAAAGTTATTGAAGCTCTTCCGGCGTAGAGGCTAAAAGTGCACAGTCATCCGCATACTGGAGATCACAAATGAATCGTGTGCGTGTCTTCGTGAAAGCTCTAAAGCGCCCTATGTTAAAGAGACAGCCATCAAAACGGTATCTGAGACCTATTCCTCTGACTGTCAGTTTGTTGTCAACAATAATTGTTAGAGCAGTGGTAAACAAATTAAAGAGTAGGGGTGCCAGGACACATCCCTGCCTAACTCCAGTGAGGGTTTGGAAAGGTTCGGTTGCCTCATTATTATACATAACTGGGCGTTGTTGTTTGTATGTTATTATTAGCCGTTACTCGAGTCCGAGTATAAAAATGTTACAGTCGATAAATTGTGTACAATAAAAAACAAGTAAAAGGTGTAGTCTATTGTAATTCCCATTCATCTACGGTGCACACGACTATGGCTATAGAGGCCAATTCGGGAGAGCACATGTCGACCGCAGTCAGGACAAACATAGACCTGGTTAGGTCTTGGATTCGGCCTTCTTGCAGCAACATTTCCTTGATAGCTGGCCACAACCCCTCGCCATTCGCTTCTGTCCGCTGCAAGTTGTTCCCATTGCTCGTCTGCAATACCGCAGGATTTTAGATTTTCATGGAGAGCGTCTTTGAACCTCTTTCGTTGACCGCCACGCCTTCTTCTACCGCTTAGCAATTCACCATAAAGTGTACATTTAGGAAGGCGGTTATCATGCATACGATGAACGTAACCTGCCCATCTTAGGCGTGCTCTTGAAATAAGCACCTCAATTGGAAGGCTGTTTGCTCTCCTGAGTACTTCCACGTTTGATATGTGATGGAACCAACGGATTTTCATCATACTTCTGAGGTGTCTTTGCTGAAAACGTTCTAATTCTTTCACATGACGACGGTAAGTGACCCAGCTTTCACATCCATATAGCAGTGTTGGAATGACAACTGCTCTGTAGACAGCCATTTTCGTTGACAAAGCAAGGCCGTGGTTGTCAAATACTCTCTCTCTAAGTCCCCAGACTGCTCTAGATGCAGCGTTAATTCTATTGCGAATCTCGCTGTCCATGTTTGCTTTGTCATTAACAACGTTGCCTAAGTAATTGAACTGATCCACCACTTCAAGAGAATTTCCGTTAAGTGTAATGTCTATTTGGTTCACTTGATGAGGAGCTGACATAATCTTAGTCTTTCCAATGTTGATTTTAAGTCCCAAGGAATCATAGCTCTGGGCATACACATCTAAAAGTTCTTGAAGCTCTTCCGGCGTAGAGGTTAGAAGTGCACAGTCATCCGCATACTGGAGATCACAAACGAACCGTGTGCGTGTCTTTGTGAAAGCTCTAAAGCGCCCTATGTTAAAGAGACCGCCATCAAAACGGTATCTGAGACCTATTCCTCTGACTGTCAGTTTTTTGTCAACAATAATTGTTAGAGCAGTGGTAAACAAATTAAAGAGTAGGGGTGCCAGGACACATCCCTGCCTAACTCCAGTGAGGGTTTGGAAAGGTTCGATTGCCTCATTATTATACATAACCTGGGCGTTGTTGTTTGTATGTAGACTGCGACATACTTCCACAAATTTTCTAGGGATACCTAAGCGGAACATAATTTTCCAGAGCACTTCCCTGTCCACCGAGTTAAACGCCTTGGTTAAATCAATGAAGGCCCTGTGAATTTCTCCTTAATGTTCGAGTGCTTTTTCTTGAAGCTGTTTAAGTGTGAAGATTAAATTCGATGTGCCTCGGTTTGGTCTAAAGCCACTCTGTGTTTCAGGAAGTAACTTTTCCATAACAGGTGTTAGCCTATTTGCCATCGCTTTAGTGAGTATCTTCCCTCCAACAGCCAGAAGAGCTATACCCCTGTAATTTCCACAGTCCGCAGCGCTCCCTTTGTTTTTGAAGAGGTTGATTAAAAGTGTATCACGAAACTCCTGCGGAGCTTGACCACTTTCCCACACGACATCAAACAGTTTTTTGAGGTAGGGTATGAGCTCTGACGACACAGCTTTAAAGATCTCAGCTGGGAGTGAGTCGGCGCCGGGAGATTTGTTATTTTTTAGCTGCCCAATGGCGGTTAAGATCTCTTCCATTGTTAGTGGTTTATCTAAGTCTTCGAAGGTGTCATATTAAGGGATAAGATTTATAATATCGTGATCGGCTTGACTTTGCTGGTTAAGAATGTTAGAGTAGTGTTCTTTCCATCGGGCTCTTATTTCCTGGTCTTCTTTGAGGAGATTTCCATTTTAATCTTTAATAGGGCACATATTTTTCCGACTGGGGCCGTACAGTGCTTTTACTCCTTGAAAGAAATTCCTGTAGTCGTGTGAATCGGCGTACCTTTGAATTTCTCTGGCCTTGTTTGCCCACCACTCGTTCTTTATTCTTCTGATTTCGCGTTGCGCTTCATACTTAGATTGGGTAAAAGCTTCTGCTTTTGATGAGTCGTTGGGGTGGTTAATAGCGTTTTGGAAGGCAGTATGTTTGCGGTCAAGAAGTTCTTGTATAAAAGCTTCATTATCATTGAACCAGTCCTCCTGTTTTTTACTTGCTGCAGTGCCAAGAATTTCCTCACTCGCACTTTTTAAACTGTCTTTAATTTGTGTCCAGGTAGCAGCGACATCTACAGAGTTGGTTTCTTCTAGTGCACTCAAATTCTCTTGAACTTTTTGCTTTAGCTGTTCGACGGTTTGTTGTTCACGCAATTTACTAATACAGAGACGGAGTCTACGTTTTACTTGAGTTCTTCGGTGTTTGGGTCTCATAACAATTTTCATTTTAGAGACAACAGGACGATGATCGGTCCAACATTCGCTATCAATGCGCGCCTTTGTAATTTGGACGTCCTTGAGATGCTTCCTACGTACGATAACATAGTCCAGTAGATGCCAGTGACCTGATCTGGGGTGACGCCAGGTGCCTTTAAATTTATCCTTTTGTCGGAAAATGGTGTTTGTTATAACTAGATCATGTTCGGCGCATTTAGTTAGGAGTAGTTGACCGTTAGCGTTTATGTTGCCCAAACCGTTCTTGCCTATGATGCCTGGCCAGGTGTCTGCATCTCTCCCTACTCTAGCGTTAAAATCGCCAAGAATAACGAGTCGTTCCGTTTTAGGTATTCTACAGAGGGTTTCTTCCAGCTGTTGATAGAAGCTTTCCTTGGTTTCGTGACTTGCATCCAGAGTGGGAGCGTAGGCGCTTATTAGATTTACCGCGTTGCCATCTGATAGCTCATAGCGTAGCAGCATTAGACGCTCGGATAGGCCTTGTGGTACTTGTGTTAAGTTGGATACAAGTTGATTCCGAACGGCAAATCCTACTCCATGTTGTCTTCTTGAATTGGTGGGAAGACCTTTCCAATAGAAGGTGTAGTACTTTTCTGTGAGAGAGCCTTCCTCCAAAAATCGAGTTTCGCTGAGAGCTGCAACGTCAACATTGAGTCGGTGAAGTTCTCTATCTATTAGAGCAGTTCTTCTTTCAGGTCGATCGGTGCGAGTGCTGTCGTTCAAAGTACGAACATTCCAAGCGCCGTAGATGAAAGAATTAGTTTTGTTGGATTTAACTTGTCGGTGTTTTTTCGACATTCGATGAGGTGTCCCTGTGGGCACCCTCCCCCGGAGATCCGATCGGGAGGGTATTTTACCTCCGGATGATTTTGTCCCACTTGAACGCTCCATCATTTTTTTAAAGCCTTAATCGACTGAAAACGAAGCTGCATTTGAAGTTTTAGCTGGAGCAGGTATGCAACTGACCAGCTCGGTTGCGGAAGGCGAGTGGTGTGGTCCCATGGCACAGAAGGAGACTGCGACGATGGGGTAACCAAACGATTCCAAAAGCAACCTTTATGTGCGGTGGGTTATTTTTACCGCACTCTTCATGAGAAGGTGGATGTGCTCACGGCAAAAGGTAAGGGTTATTCCGCCCTTACTCGGTCGTTAGAGCCTCGTTAGTGAAAACAGGGTGCACCAAGTTCAAATTGAACTCATCGCGAAGGTGAGGTTAACAATTGAGTAGGAGAGGTTATAACTTGCGCTTCACTACCCCATTACACCCCAACAACAAATGTAATACCATATCAATGGAAGGAATCAAGGGTAACCCCAGTACATAAATCTGAAATTTTTTGAACAATTACAGACCTATCTCAGTTATCAGTAATATTGCAAAACTATTTGAAAAAGTCTTAAAAACGGACCAGTGAAATTTTTCGATAAACATAACGTGATCACAGATCGGCAATTTGGCTTTAAAAAAATACAAGTACAGAGCTTGCAGTTTTGGCCACAAAGACCTTCGAAACACATCAAATCTTACTATCTCTACTTCAAAACATTGGTCTACGTGGCCCTGCATTGTGTCTCATAGAAAATTAACCTCACCAATAGAAAACAATGCGCAAAAATTGAAGAGATATATAGTCACTCTCTCACTACCACCATGGGCGTACCACAAAGTACAGTATTGGGTTCAATTTTGTTCCTTGTGTATATTAAAAGTAGGTATTACAAATTTAAAACAATTTAAAGGTCGTTTAGTATGTTACGCTGATGACACTGTTAGATGATTTATGGGAGTTGGTACAAAGAAATGCAGAAGAAACTTTAACACTAATTTTCAAGTGGTTTAACAATAGTTCATCAAGCTTAAACATGAAAAAGGAAACATTTTTAACGTTTACATTATTAACTAATGATCAACCTTCTAAAAAACACTGTGTACATATAATATTATATGCTCACAACAAACACATTGTGGGTATCATATTATCGAAAAAGCTCATAAAATAAGATACTTAGAAGTCATACTTGACCATCATTTAAGATGGAATGAGCAAATATCTTATATTAAGAGAATTAAACAACTTACACATAAATTATATATTTTAAGGGCCATATTAAATAGGAAAAAGTTAATGACTGTTTTTAAGTTCCTAATTGAGTATATAATTAGGTACTTTATTATTATGTGGGAAGGACTTTATAATAATGTATTAAAAATTCTAAACAACTCAAAATTCTACTCTAAAGATAATTTTAAAGAAAAAACAGTGTATTGCCCATACTATTGTACATGGTGGCAGATGTATTTAATATAAGAAATCTTTTTGCTTACCAGTGTTTAATACATAGGTTTAACAAAAAGACCATCATAATTATACCGGATGCCATTAGTAGCATGTCATTAAAAAAACTGGCAATGGGGAACAACCAGACAAACAAAAAAACATATATAACTATTCCTTTAGGGGCACTTTGGAAAAACTGACCTAGATCAATAATTTCAATTGTTTCTAAAAAAAGTTTGAGAACCTATGCCTTATGGGGCAATCAATGACGTTTTAAAAAAGTCATAAAACCGGAAAAAGGCTTTTGTTCTTGGGACGGCCGCCGGCGCCGGCATTCGCGGCTTGGATTAATAAAGGAGACAAAGGGTACCGACTTCTTGGTTGTTAAAAACTTAGCCAAATAAAATAATTTTTCACGAAAAGAAATTGCACAGTGACAGGCAACAAATGATAACTTACCAGTGTTGTTTATTCACATAAGTTGTTCTAAATGTCCTTCATCTACATTAATACACTTTTCATACGCACTCCGTTCAACACATTGGGTAAATTAGGATCATTTTTTATAGATTCTATAAATCGTGGTAAACAAAAATTTAAGATGCTCCCAAAAATAAAAATCCATTGGATTTAAGTCGCGAGCTCTGGATAAGTGTAATTTTCTGCCGTAATCTCCAAAATTCACTTTTAAATACAGCGTTTTAAAATACTGCACTAAACTAAAGTAAGTCAATAAAATAAATTCTAACTAAGAATACAGAAAAACGAGATAAAAATCGAAAGAGAACAGAAGCAATGACACAAAAGAACCGTATGTTTGTACGCAATCAAGTAACCGACATGAACTAAACTAAAGTAGATTTTTCTAATAACAGTTTGGAACATTTTGTCCCTTCTACGTTTCAAAGTGTCTTTTATTGGTTCTTAGTCCACGTTAGCTGATGCTACTGGCTAATTTAAATTGGAAGGAATAAAACCGCAAAAATAAAAAAACAAAAGATAGCCGCCGGCGCTGCTACTTTAACGGCGACACTCGGCGGCAGGCCTTTAAAGTTTTTATGCCAATTAGGGAGATGAACAGCCGGCAAAGCATACAATAGAGTTGATCTTGAACTTGGCTGGACTTTCACTTCTATTCTGGAATACTTTGCCTACCTCAATATTTCAGAAGTTCTCGACCAATTTTATTAACAATTAATTAATGTTTTAAACATTTTTTTCCAAAGCTATGAAATTTTGGTCATATGTTATATAAGACCTTTTTATCTGGCCGTTCCCCATTACCGGTTTTTTTTAATGACATGAAACTAATTACACCCAGTATAACTAGATTTACTGAAAATTACTCTGTAGCTTTACCATTAGTTAGTAAAAGCCATACAAAAAGGTCTGTCTTTTATTGTGGCATAACACTATATAACATTTTACCACTTCACATAAAAAAGAACTGGAAAATTTAACAAATACAAAATTAAAGTAAGAAAATTTATTATTCAAAATCAAGATATAGGAGAAATATAAACAGAAATAAAGGATTGTATTGAATAATATTGTACAAACTTCAACTTGGACGTTTAATTAAAATTCAAAAAATTCTTCTTGTTTTCTTGTTATTTAACTACTGCTAGGTAATGTGCTGAACATCTGACCATAATTATTTTTTACCGGTCAGGTTCGATAAAATGTATTTTACCAGACTCCGTTCGGTGAAGTGAAACTTACTAAACTGAAAGTAGTAAGAATTGAAGTAAGTTTAAGTAAGCATATTACCAGTTACAATGAGGAATTACATATAACAATTCAAACTGCTGATACATCCAACTGAAGAAAAATTATGCTAAATAAAATCACAGCCATTATAATTAATTATTAGCACCAAATAATAAATGAGTTCTACAAAGTATTATATTTTACTATACAAAAATTTAAGGTTTTCTTGTTCCAGAACCGATTACCTGTGTTTATATTTAAATAATTTCGTGGGTAATAATATACTTAATTATTTAGTATAACAGCCTTACATCAACTAGTAATAATAAATCATGCTACTCTCCCACTGTTATGAAATAGTATGTATTTATAATCTTATATAAATTTAATTCTATCATTACTAAATGAATTCATAGTATTAACAACATATAGTTAAATTATTATTTGTTCCGTAACAATCACTATTTATATAAGAAATAGGTACTTTCTGTTAAATTGATATCTCAATTTCATTGTTTTATTTGTGACATTTACTTGCTTCTTTTAGTATACAATCTATCAAAGAATCGGTAGTACCTTTTCCAATAAAAAATATAAGCAGTAAAAATGAGCAGTCTGTTGTTTTAGCACTCTCCACAGATTTAAAAGCATGATACATGATATTTTTAATATTTTAGGAACACTCGCAGAGATCGTTAAACCGGTAAAATGTGCATCTTTATAGGTAGAAGCGGACAATTTAAACCTAAACAAATACATTACAGATTTAGCTAATTTTGCAGAACGTGTAGGTTTTGCTGAATATGTTAGTATTAGATATTAGAAGAAATTTGGATTTTGATTTAATATCGTTATTAAAAGATTGGTAACAGGTATTTACTTTTTGATTTAAAAATTAAAATTAATTAACCATTGAAGTTAAATGTCCTTATCATCGTCATGCAATAAGCAATAAGGCTACTAATTTTTAACTTTCCTTAAAATATAAAAAATAAATTCCTAAATATGTTAAAGTACCATCTTCAACAATAAAATCTTCAATTGGTTAAAATCAAATCATCAATTTCAATATTTCTAAACTAATTTTTTTTAATATAATGTAATGCAGCTAATTTTAAATGGGAAATTTAGTATATATTTTCAGTTTATTTTGTGTCTGAATATATTTTTATTTTTGTCAAACCGGGGACGATTTAATTCGGTTCTTTTCTGTAACCAGGTAAAGTTGTAATTTCAAACTGATTATTTTAAACCGCGAAAGTTAACTGTTTAAATTCGTTAATGCTCGAAATTAGCAATATAAACCGGTTTCAAAAATAACAATTTGATTTAGAATGATAATTATTAATACGGGGGCTATTAAATTCATTCTTATTCCGAAATAATAAATAATATAAGTAATTTATTTGCAATCGATCTCAGTCATCTAATTGTTCATAAATTGTTATTTATATCAATTAACGCTACCGGTTATAAACATTCTGATACGCCGTCGATTGATGACTGCCTGGTTCACATGTGACCGCACAATGTGCGCAATTCAATTCAATTCAATATAACTTTATTTTCAATTTTAATTACAGTTGCCTCTCCAGAACCCATTCCGGGTCCGGTCGTGCAACCACCGTGCGATTCGCGGTGGCTGATTGCAGGACCGGGCGGATTGGGTCTGGCTTGGCTAAAAAACAGTTAAAACTTAAAACCTATACTCCTTCTGCTAACAAACAGATTAAAGAAGGTATTAAAATGTATAATTACCAGTTATCGGAACGTTCTCGCGAACACACATATAATTTGGTGTCCGACAATTCTTCTAAATTTTAATAAGTTAGTGTTTATCAATAAAAATGCCTGTTGGCACACGTAACCAGAAAGGCGCTACAAAAACAGGTGATGAAGAAAACACCTCATAATCTCAAGTAGAAAGTGAAAATCTAACACATATAGTGCAAGAAATAATGCAAAGTGAAACAAGCAAACTATTGAAAATTATCGAGGAGCTCAAGCAAGAAGTGGTAATATTGCGAGAGTCTAATATAGAATTAGTCAATCTACTAACAAACAAAAATCATAATATGAATAATTTACGTGCTAATCAGCAGAATTATATTAATGAGAGCCAAAAAATTATTAAACCGCAAAAAATCTATAACACACCTAAGAACAAAGAAGATAACCTTACTGAAAAAAATAAAATCAGTGAAACAAAAAAAACAAAATAAATACGGCCACCAAAATGAATTATAATAAGAAAAAAAGAGTAGAAGTTATTATAGGCACTCTTTCAAATACTGGAAACAATAAACTCAGTGGCGTAGCGAAGAAAGCATGGCTACATATAAGTAAATTTAGTCATAACGATATCGAACCACAAGATATACTTGATCATATTAAAAACGACGTGGATATTAAAGATTGCATTTGTGAAAAATTCGTTACGTATCATGGAAATCACATTTATTTTAAACTAGGTATTCCATATGAATCCTTGGATAAATTGTATAATTCTAATTATTGGCCATATGGTGTTGAATTAAAACAGTTCCTTTTTCGCTCCAGAGATAAATCATTCCAATCTGAAGCAAAAAAACTTTTATCAGGATCCAGCTCAAATGGATCAAGTCATTAATTTAAAAATAATTCATATAAACATACAGTCTATTTCTAACAAGATCAATGAAATAGAAATTATGTTAAAACAGGAAGAACCACACTTTCTGTGCTTATCCGAACACTGGATGTCTGAAAACCAGGCGAATGTAACATGTATCCAGGGATATAAGCTAGTAACATACTTCTGTCGGAGTACTCACTTACATGGAGGTGTAGCAATCTACGGCAAGAAGGGTACTATCTACAAAGTGATCAAAATACCCAGAAATATGCTAGAAGAAAAAACATGTGAGTGCTGTGCTGTAAGTACTAACTTAAATAATATAAAAACAGCTTTACTTACAATTTATCGTTCGCCTAGTGGTGATTTTCAACATTTCTTAACATTTCTAAATAGTATTTTGTGCACGATCGCGAAAAACTTTCCTAAAATTATTTTGTGTGGTGATCTCAATGTGAACTATATGTCATCAAATGTAAATAAGTCATTAATCGATGATCTTTTTGATAGTTTTAATATACAATCGTGCCTCCCTCTAGAGCCAACTCGTTCATTCAATAACAGTAATAGTGCAATTGACTATATTGTATCTAATATAGAATATAAAACAAGTTCAAATGTAGATATCCACTTTTCAGACCATAAAATTCAAATATGTGTTTTTAACCTTAGTTGCCAAACAGTATTACAAAATCCTCAGCAATTTGGAAAAGGAATTTGTCAGAAAACAATTTAGGTCAATTAAATATACAACTTTTAAATACAGACGAACTATATCATTTAAGCGATCCTCAAGAAGCTTATAATTACTTCTGGAGTCTATTTTATTTTTGCTTTGATGTGAGTTGCCCAAAAATTAAAATTATGTCGTCACAAAAAAACAAAAAATGCTGGATCAACAGAGATATTCTAGACGATAGCGAACATCTAAAGAATCTGTTCTGGCTGTAAAAAAACACCAAATCAGAGGAAACTCGAAACGCTTATTTCGAGGAAAAGAAAAATTTCAATTTAAAAATCAAAGGTTTGAAAAAATACTTCTATGACAACATAGTGGAAAATTCAACAAACATTAACAAAGCTAGCTGGCAAATTGTGAGAGACATTACCAACAGTAATAAACATTATAATATTGACACGTTAAGCATTTTGCACGACAACAAAATAGTAGATAATCCAAGTGAAATAAGTAACATTTTCTGTGAATATTTTTCAACTGTAGCTGAAAATCTCATCAATTCTGAATTCCCTGTAAATTTTAATGACTGTACGGTTTCTAACATCTCGTCCCAATCAATATTCTTAGGAGACATTGAGCCATACGAGATACATGAGGCATTGAGAAATATAACAAACAGAACATCGATAGGACCTGATGAAATTAATTTTAAAATTATTAACTCACGTATACATATTATTGCTCAGCCGCTTTGTTACCTCTTCAACCTATCAATTTCTATTGGTATATTTCCCACCAATTTAAAATTAAGGCAGACCTTTCTTATGGACTGGTGTAAACCAGTCCATAAGAAAGGTGAATTGGAACTGATGGAAAACTATAGAGCTATAACACAAAATTCGTATATATCAAAAATTTTCGAAAAAATTGTGCAGACGCGAATTTATGAATATTTAACATCATTGGATATGTTAAGTGAAAGTCAACACGGTTTCAGGCCTAAATATTCAACCATAACAGCTGCATATGAGTTTGTACAATTCATTTACGAATCATTAGATGCTAATAAATATGTCGACTGCCTAAATCATAAGTTTTTAATAAAAAAAATCGAATCACTAGGAATTCGAGGAAATCTTAGTAAATGGATTGAATCTTTTATTATCGACAGAAAAATTGTTGTAAAATTTGATAACAATTACTCATATGAGAGGAACATTAACGTCGGTTTGCCTCAAGGTGCAGTCCTCTCTCCTCTGCTATTTATAATTTTTATTAATGATTTGGAAATGCATTTAGGTAAAAATATTAAATTGGTTTTATATGCTGATGATGTTACAATTGGGCTTGTGGCTGATTCGCCAGAAGAATTAAATAATACCGCAAATAACATATTAAAATCATTCTCATCATGGTGTACACGAAATCAGTTGATCCTAAACGTAAATAAAACGACGTATATACAATTTCACAAAAGACGACAACCGCCTGTTTTAAATCTAATAATTAATCGAGGTAAAATTTCACGATCGGCGTCCATCAAATTTCTAGGTCTATCACTAGACGAAAATTTCACTTGGATAAATCATATAGAATTTGTATGCAAAAAACTACATTCTGCATTTTTTGCAATTCGAAATCTTAAGCCAATATTATCAAAAGGGCAACTACTAAATGTATATTATGGGCTAGTATATTCTCATATGAGATATTTAATTGTTCTCTGGGGTGTAGGTGCAGAAACACAACGTGTCTTTATTTTACAGAAGAAAGTTATTCGCCTCATGTTTTCGCTCATGCCACTAGATTCGTGTCGACCAGTGTTTATAGAAAATAACGTTTTAACTTTATATTCGATTTTTGCATTAGAGGCAGCCGTGTTTGTTTACCAATATAAAAATAAATTTGAATTAAACTCAAATAGACATACGTATAACACTCGTGTAGCCAATCAGATATCAATTAATAATTATAATCTCTCACTTTTTAGAAAAAGTCCGTATGTTTGTTGCGCCAGCATTTTTAATACACTTCCTATTGACAAAAAGAACCAACAGAACTTTCCTGCTGTTAAAAATAAATTAAGAAAATACCTAATAAATAAATGTTTTTACTCCTTGCAAGAGGTTTTTAGTAATGAAGGTAACGATTAAGTTATATATTACAGATATAGTTTTATTCAATGTATATTTTAAAGTTTTAATAGTGTGTAGTGTTGTGCATTTTATTAATTTAGCTGTCTACATTGTATTATTTGTAATTTTACTAATTATTTTATTATTTATTTACGTGTGTTCTAAATTGACTTGTCACATCTATACAAATGTATAGCAAAAGTAAATAAAGAATTTATTATTATTATATCTAAAAAAAACAAATTTTATAAAACTTTCACTTTTCACCAAGTAATTTTGACACTGATGCTGACACCTCAACATAAACGAGGAGCTTTCCGCGTGCTACGTATTTCACGTACATGAACAAATGGATACGTTGGATCTTAATGATTATTAGATATTACGTAACAAAATCACTTGGGCTACTGTAGCGTAGCAGATATCGTAGGCACTGACTTACCCGGAAAGTGATGTACGTGCCTACGATAAAATTTCTCTAGCTCAGACTATCTCAGGGCGTTAAGCCCAAGCTTACATAAACTATGATAAATTATTAGTTTACTTACTTAACAACTCATTGAGGTTTCCCTATGTAGTGGTCGCAGACGAAATAATGACACTTTCTTTAAAAATGAAATGCACTATATTATTCAATTTACAAAATTGGTTCTCTAGCATGTAACCTGGCGATGTTCAAAGTTGTGGCCAATTTCACGATTAATAAGTTATAACATTCATAAAAATGCCTCGTGTAGCTACACATCGGTTTACAATGTCCTCAAAAACTGTCATAGATTCTGCCACAAAGGTTTGATTTAAAGAACCTCCTTAAATATATGTAAATGCATAAAATCCTTAAATATATACAAGTTAAAAATGCAAACGTATGAATTGAAACCCAGCCGAACCACTGAAGGTGGTCCCCGGTAAGTAAAACAAATAACACAACACACTTATTTAGGGTGGTACGATACCGAGTCCGGACGTGGAGGAACTGTAGCCCTACGTAGATGTCTTCGGGACACAAGAAATGGACCCAAGGATGGGGTTGATGGTAGCCTCACCAGCCCTGGAACCTTCCACTGTGTGTGGATGCCCCGTCCGTGGAACTCTCACTGATGAGGGAACAATCCACCAAAACTCCTGGAAGCCACAGTCGGATAAATGGGGTCGAGTCCGCCTTTCAGGTTGACACGGTATTTCCAAAGGAAAGCCTTGTGTAATTAAATATCCTGCTTCCGCAGATAAAATTTACTCACAAACACAAAATATTCCGCTAAACGGAACAACAACAGATTGAGGAAATTTTCTTGTGTCGATAATTCTAAAATCCACCAGGATGCCTTGGATAAAACCGAGGTTCACAGAATTAACAACTAATTAACACCAACCATGCCAAAAACAATGGTTGCTTCCCGTTTGTCTCTGCTGACCACGTGTCACAAATATATCGCCCTCCCGTGGAGAATAGCGCAATGTGTTACGGGCGTGTAGCAGTTGTTATAATGCGGCCCACGAAACGCTAAAGCGTATGGTGGGTCGCATACGCTAGAAGTCCGTAACACGCGGGCTGCGCATAGGCTGGCCTAAACTGTGGTTTTTAAATTTTTGGTTTTTCGAGAATTTTTGTTTTTTTTTGTTGAAAATTTTTGAATTTAAATGAATTTAGACAAAAATATACAAAAAGAATACAAGAAATAAACGGGATAAAAGGAAGCAAACAGAAAAGAAGAGAGGGACAGAAAAGATTTAAAGATTCAAAAGGTATGAAATATCAGTAAAGGTGGATTAGGATAAGCGGAAGTTATAGTTGGTGAAGTTTGGCTACAGATGTTGCCGGAAGATCGGTAACGTCTGGTATGGTAGGATGTGTTTTATCGGAAATGGGGCATTATGCTGTCTAATCTGTATTATGTTTCTTGTTAGCGGACTGTCGCCCAGCTTGAAAGAATAGAATTTTTGTGAAATGTTCTGGACGTAGTCCGCTATTGGAGTTAAGTGCACAATGTGCGCCAGACAGGATGAATTCTAGCCCAGCACGGGGATATCGTGCAACGGCCCGCTGCTAAGGGTCTCTTTAATTTTCCGCGCCCAGCCAGTCAAGTATTTGGTAAGAACGCTATTTTGAATTCATATATATTTTTGTGGTGATTTTGGACTTCTTCAAATGATTTTAATTTGTCTTTGTCATATTTTGACCGATCGTGCAGTAAATCCGGGAAGACATATTGTCGCCAGTAATACCTTCTGGGGGCGCTGTCTTTAAGAAATTAAAGAATTAATATTAATATCTGTCTTATAACACATTGTTTTTATGGAGTAAAAGTGATTTTTTTGTGTTGAGAATATAAGATCAGCCGAGACACAAAAAAGTACTTTTCCTCCACATAAAATATGCTATTCTTGCTTCAAAAGTAGACTATGAATTAAATAAAAACTGCTATCTTATATTGACTTTAAAAAAAATATTTGTGCTGTTTGTGAGCACAAACCGTAATTTATTTTATAATACTTACTGTAATAAGTATTGGCTGATATAGTTTAAAAAAATTTTATATTGAAGGACCGTAGCCAAATGCAGATATTGCCCTAGAAGCGGTCCTGAACATCTAAGCTGGTATAAACTAATTAATTCTTTTATAGAGTCGAAATAAAAAGGTAAAAGCTGACTTTATATAAAACGAATCTTGAAATAAAAGAGTTATAAAGATGATAAAAGTCTTAATTTAAACGGAAAAAGAGTCACAATTCACCGACTAATGAGGAAAGTTAAGTCGAAAAACGTGAGAATTACTTCATCTCGTCTTATGCAGATTTGAGGCATGAACTTTAATTATGCCAGGATTGTCTGGCAAATCCTGACCCCCTCAAACGCTTATGGAACTTACACGGTCCTAACTTTCATAGCTGAAATTTAAAAGTAGTCCTTCCTCGGGTCGGGCAATTAGTCCACTCATTTTAAAGACCCCCGTACTCAGAGCTCCGGCTTCTGCTAAATTTACACCCTCCAATAATTTCATTTCAAAAGTAAAAGAAACTTATTCTAATGTGAGGATGTGCCTTATTTATTACAAACGTTAATAATTATATGTTTTGCTAACTGGATAGAAAGTTAGTAATTGTAGTATCTTAATGTACAGGATGTATCCAAAGCAGTGGAGCAATATGTGACAAAGTAAGCAAACAAATATTTTGAGTGGAAAAATATGTGATGAAAGAATTATATCTTGGTTACCGAACAAGTATAATAATAAATATGTTTGTTCGAAGCATGATAACTGTCTATCGAAAGATCTGTGCAATTTCACTACCGCGATAGTGAATTTACTTATCTTTAACTTTGATAACCATCTTCTTTTTTCGTAGGACTGTTTAAAACCGCGGTATTGACAAAAAAATGATTTTTGAGAGATATTGTCACAAAGTTGTGGGTGTTTCGGGGGGCGCACGAGGGGGAAAAATTAGTATGTCTAAATCTAAAAGAGGCCTATAATGAACTGGTTCCAACAGTAAAATCTTTTACCTGATTTAAAACGGTATTTACGCATCCTCAACTCCATGACGCCTGGCCTATCATTATTTACACCTGTTTTTTTTTCTGGAAAGCAGCATAAAATCATATTATTACTCACGGTCCCCATATGGCAGTTTACTACTTTACAGCAAACACAGCAACTGTGAAAAATTTAGACTAATTTATCGTGACGTTAAAAAAAATAGAGAATTTAAATGTATTTTAGCACAAACATAATGGACAAAAGTATCTAAAATGAACTCCATGTGGATGCAGATATATTAAAAACAAATGTAGAAACGCCATATAGGTCCTTGTAATATATGAGTTTCATTTGCAGTAAAAGTCTAGTTTTAAATCCTATATACTGGTATTTAAATGATTTTATTTTCTGCTGCAAAAATTTAAACATAATTATGATATTGCTGCATCGGTACATAAAAATTATAACAATGCAGAAAATGTATGTACATTATAATAATTTGTTTTTATAAAGTGCCGTTCTTGTTTATGGAAAACTGGTATGGTTTACATACAATAATGTTCTGTATATATTTTATCATTAATTCAGCATCGCTGAGCGTCAGTATTTTCAGCGGCAAATAATTATAATATTGGTGGTTTATGCATTCCAATCGGTACCGATTTATAAATATGGATGGAATAGTGTTGAAATGTTATGAATATTAGTCCATATTTTCAATAATTACTCTCCAAATACATCTTCGGCGCACTTAAAGATTACCAACCCGAACGGTGTTTATCTTGTAATATCAACCTCAAATCAAGGAGTATCTAAGCTGCATGTGTTGAAACTGGGAATTTTAGAAAACCGACGAATTCCCAGTTCTTGTACTTTATTCCAATATTTTTCGGAACATATCATTCCCTGGATACTTGTTTGCGTTTTGAATCTTCACTATTAGAGATACTTTATAATTAAATGTTATCAATTTTCATTTGTTTAATTGGGCCATGTGCTAGTTAATTCTCGCCTTGCAATAACTTTCACTATATTAAGCCTGCACTTAGCAAACTGGCCTTTTACTTTAAGAAATGTCCATATTTTCTGTAATAATTAAGTTTGATTCATATACGTAACATTTTAGCAAAGGATTCTGGGATCAATAATTTTAACTTTCCAGAGAAATGTGCTATTGTTAATTCTGATATTCCCTTAACCTTATTATTCTTGCTCCAGGGCTATGGGTAAAATTCAGTTTTTGTCTCAGTTTTTTCTTATGTAAGTCTAATAACCGCGCACCACGCGCTTTTTGATTCCGGACACTGTAAGAAAAAGTTTTTGAGGTAAAGTCCCAATCAGTCCTAATACTGTAATTAAATATGAACTGGTATATATAATTATTTGTAAACATTCTTAATAATGTATGCAATTATGTGAAAATCTGAGACATTGTATTTTGAAGACGAATTCTGTTTGTGACGTTCGACGTATAGTCGGGGAGCCAAAAAACGCAACAAAAACTTTACGACCTAATTAAAATCCCGTACTCTCTGTATTATCTCATCTGTAAATTGAATCACTTATCTTTATAGGTTTTAAGGTTTGATAAGACCATGTAGAACGATTCACCGGCGTTAGTAATGTTATACCTACGGCACTGCCTCATAGAATATACGAGAAGGGCCAGAAACGCCGCAAAGGATACACTGGAACTATATAGAATAAAGCGCCTCAGATATATAAGGAATGGATTTCGCGCACGGGGCACAGTTTTATATTAGACGAACAAGTGAACAGATGGAATAAGGACAGTAACAAATTGTGAATTATATTAGTGTCTATAGTTGTACTTAGTGTGTTATAGTAACGATTAATTATTGTAATTAATTATTAAAGTAGTAGTTAGTGAAAAGTCTTCTTGCAATTATTTGAACCTATGTACAGGGTGTTTATTGGAGATGGTAAACACGTAACAATTGGTGTCGGAAGTGGCATTGCAACAGGATTTCTGAAAAATTCGAGGAAGTTCGAGAATGTTCTATTTGGAAACCACTGGAGATATTGAAGTGCTTTGAAGTGGAAAGTTATATAGACATTTTGAGAAAATTTCCAGAACCTTCTATTTGGAAACTAGTGCAGTTAGCTAAGTTCTGTCAACTGGAAAATGACATAGATATTAAATAAGTATTTGCAACATTTCGAGAAAACTTGCTGAACATTCTATTCCGGAATTTGTGGATATATTTGAATTATTACTAATATAGACTTTAAAGAAGACTTATTAGTGCCATTTCGAGAAGTTTAATGGAAACAAGAAGCATTGCTGCTGAAAAACAAATACAAGACATGTTTGCAGAACTAAGAAAAATTATATCAGAACAGGAAAAGAAACGTCAAGAAGAAACAGAAGAAGAAGAAAGAAAACGTCTAAAATATAAAGATCAAGAACGATGACGTAAAGAAGACAAAGATGAATTAAAGAAAATTATGGAGAATTTGGAAATAAGACTTCATGAAAGAAACAGGAAGAAATGACGCGCCAGGAACAATTAAGCAAAGTTATACAGGTGCAACAAGGCGCTATCCTTTCAGCCACTGAAGACCTCAAAAATGAAATTAAAGAGTATATGTGCAACACGAAGACTGAAGTAAATGACATTAAGAGAAAAGTTAATTTGGTCGAAGAAGAAGTAGACTTAAACAGCAGTTGAGGGAAAGAGATGGCCAGCCAGTAGTATCATCAGGCCTTCGGTTACAACCTCCTCTTTTCTTGGTCAGTACATAAAAGATATATTGAGGCAGCTGCATACGTAAACAATTGAAGTAATGAGGATAAGGCTATGGCATTATTGCTGGCGTTAAGTCGAGCCTCAGAATTGCTTCAGACAATCCCAATGATGTATCAACAGGATTTTAAAGTTTTAGAGGCTGCATTAAATCTGAGATATGACGACCAGCACCTCACCCAAGTATACCTAACTCAGTTCAAACACGTCACAAAAGGCTGGGAAAAGTTTACAAGATTTTGAGACCGCAGTTTAACCACTGACATACCTGGCTTACCCAGATGCCGTGTCCTGAAAGTACTTCAGAAAATACATGATGAAATGTCCAGAGGGCATTTTGGCATAAATAAAATCTTGACTAGAGGACAGGAACGATTTTACTTGGTGTCGCAAATGCAAGGTTTACGCAGCCACCAAAGGGTCACAGACGAGGAGTAGGGGCCATATGGAGCAATATAATGTCGGAGTCCCTTTTGAGCGAATTGCTATCGATATAGCGGGCCCATTCCCAGTGACAGACGACGGCAATAAATACATCCTGGACTATTTAAGGACTATTTAAGCAAATGGCCAGAAGCCTATGCCATTCTAAATCAGGAAGCAATTACTGTTGCTCGAGTTCTGATGGATAACCTCGTATATCGATTTGGTGTACCCCTGGAGCTGCATTCAGATCAAGGGAGAAACTTTGAGTCGAGGGGTATTCCGGAAAATTTGTGAAATATCGGGCATTCACAAGACTCAAACAACCGCTCTTCATCCCCAGTCAGATAAAACGGTGGAACGACATAATAAAACCATAAAAGAACATCTTTCTAAGGTGGTTCACAAGAATCAGCGAGGTTGGAATCAGCACATACCATTTTTTTAATGGCATACAGGGCTGCCATTCATGAGACTACTAAACAGATACCGGGTGTAATATTTGGGCACGAGATCAGACTGCCATCTGACTTGATGTTTGACACACCAGATACAGAGCAGCTACTGTCAGTGGATGACTATTCAGATGAAGTTTAATCAACGGCTTAGGAATGTCCATGATTTGGTCCGAAACCAAATGCCAGAATGAAAGCTCACTATGTCCGGAAGCGGACGTCAGCAGGATTCAAGGAGGGAGATCTGGTTTGGTTATATAACTCACAGCGAAAAAAGGGAAGGTCTCCGAAGATTCACCCACCTTTGATGAAAATCGTGCACTTGGACAGATTAGCGAAGTATGTTGGGGACGTTCGTGCTTAAGGAGGAGCAGTGTTACGTGCATGCCTACGCCACAGCCTCATAGAATATACGAGAAGGGCCAGAAACGCCGAGAAGTATAGACTGGGAGGTTCGAGATTAAAGCACCTCAGATATGGGGAAAGGATTTCGAGCATGGAGCAGTTTTATATGAGACGAACAAGTAAATAGATGGAATAAGAACAGTAACATGTTGTGAATTATATTAGTGTCTATAGTTGTACTTAGCGCGTAAACACGTAACAATAATTAGCTCGCAAAATTTTTTTTGCGTTTTTTGACTGCCCAGTAAATATACACCCGACTATACTCATATTTAGCCGAAAATTATACATTACATTTTACAATGCACTCTAATTGGTAAAATTACCAGAACAAAGGAATATTTAAAGACTGAATTAATTTTTCTGCTAAGTTAGATAATTATCGCAAAGATCGCCTTAATAAATCACTTGAATTTAAGGGAACATTAAAAATAATACGAAATGAATTGCTGAAATGCTTGCTGGAAATATACCACGACGGGGCTTTAAGGTCAGTTAGACTCATTATATTGCGGTATTTTCAAATAATAAAAGTGGAAGTATTTAAGGCGAACTTCATTATATTTAGGTTGTTCTTAGTTAAAATTAATTATTTCTTCATTCTGTTTCATTTTGAATAGTTAATAATATTTGGATAGGTTATAATAGATGTACATATTTTGTATATTATGACACGTTGGAATGCAGTGCCGTTTCCTCCGTTTTACCGGTAATGTAAAATAGTAAATATGTTTTTCTTATAAATAACATTTGTAAATTGCAATAGAACATACTGTAACTAACCTTAAAAAACAATGAAGAACTTGCTAAAACATAAAGGAAACGTAATACGTACGGAACCGTAATAGAAATATTTTATGTGATTAAATATTTTTGGCAATAGAAACAAAAATGTCAGCTATTTCAGCTGGGAGAGGAAAAGTTATACTCTCCTCTGTATGCATACAAATAACTATTTTAAATCATTCATTCATTCACTCACTCATTCAGTAATTCATTCATTCATACATTCATTCATTGATTCATTGATTCGTTCATTCAGTCATTCATTCGTTTATTTATTTATTTACATACACCATACAACAGCCAAGGCCAATTACTGAATAGGAAAATACAGGATTATGAACAAATATCACAAATTACAAATTAATAAGTCAAATAGAATAATATATATAACAATATACAGTGTGTCCCCGGATGGACCTAACTATACTTGCAATTTCTCTTATTTTGCATTTTAAGAGAAAAAGTCTAAGCTAATATTAAACACTACAGAAATTAGACAACCTCCAATTCCAGAAGCCAAAGGCTTGTGCGGAAGGGGGTTACACATTGAAAAACGCGGACATACAACCATATCCTCTGACAGTGTCCAGTGCCGGAGCCGGGGCTCGAACACGGTAACGTTCGATTAATCGCGATTGCCACCTCGCGCCTTAAACATCGCGGCTGTCGGCTAGGCTACTATATATTGCAAAACAACTTCATGTCATCCGTATAAAGTAAATAGCATACACCTAAATTATCTAAAATATCATTAATAAATAGTATGAAAAAGAGAGGCCCCACAACAGATCCCTGGGGAACCCCTGATGTAACTTATATTTCGAATGATTTTACACCCCGACATTCAGCATATTGTGTTTTTTTGGCTAAGATTGTTATAAGTTGTAATCGTAGTATCAAAAGTGTCACGTGTTAAGCCAATAAGTGAAAGGAAATATAAAGAACAATGGGACCTAGAAGCAGTCTTTGAGCTAAAAAAAATCGTCGCAGATTGTATTTCTATTTATTTGACCCAAGTAAATGCCACAGATTTCAAAATAAGTACGCTAAAAATATTCTCGTATTACTAAATTAAAATGTGCTACGTCATAAATTTTCATTGTTTTATAAAAGATTTTTTGTTTTTCTTTCTAATCACAAATATAAAATGCAAATTAAAATAAAGTACAAATTTTTCTACTCAAAGTTTTGGCAAAGTATATAGGGCCTTGAAGCAAAATTTTATTCGATTAGAAATACATTGTACTTGCATAAAGTTAACAAGGCCATTGTGAATAGAATGGAGGATGCCGAATGATTGTAAATGGTAAAGTTTATAAAGAACAATAAGTCTGTCTCGGGCTGGTAATTTGCCGGTAATTGAGCAGCAGCCCGCTAGGTTGTTTTGCTGTAAGCCACGGTATTTCCTGTTTTATCGTGTCCATGGATAATTTTGCCTTTTTAATCACACTAATCGTGCTTGTGACATTCTTTAAACAAGTTTTATGTCTCGGTTCCTTTGTGTTGTCATAAAAAATGTAACGTCCGTGTCATGCTGATCTTAATTGAAACTTATATTTTTAATTAAGGAAAACAATTAATCGTAAGATTGACAAATTAAATTTAAGGCATTAAAGGTAAATATAAATAAGTTACCTGGAATGATTTTACGTACAATATTGATTATATGTCTTTTGGTTCTTTAGTTATTTTAACTGCTAAAAGTTCAGTGATTAGAAAAAACTTTAGATAGATTTTCCTTCCTTCTTCGAGTTTTCTACCACTTATCCCCTGTTCTAATATATAAACTAATTCTAGAACATGTTGCTTTCTGTGGCATAATCAGATGTAGGTTACCAGAAAAGTACAAGTCTAAATTAGTATTTCAATAGATAGACCTTCATTTTTGATTTACAAGCAGCCTTTTTTTGAGAACAAAGTCAATGAAATTTTGTGTGTTATTCCATTATGTGTTAATTATGTTATTAATAGTTATTCCACTACTCAACAAGGACACATACATAGACAATTACGCAGCGATCATTCCCTATGACATTGCCATCTGTTGCAGCTAAGACTCGAACTTAGAAGTGGTAGAGAGACTAGCCGTGTTGCCTCTCACACAATTTCGTTTAGTCCACCGCTATCAATTCGGTAACACATTATAAACGATACTAAATATCCATATCATAGCCAAGATTCGAACCCGAGACTCCTTGATCTCTCCCTAACACATAAGCATTGAGTAACGGAACCAGAAATTCTCTTTTTATTTCCAAATTGTTTAGTTATTTTAATATAATTTTACTGTGAAAGATAAATCCCCATTTTTGAGTTGTTTCTTATCGGTTTTTGTAAATAGAAAAATATTGGAAGCCTGAACTCATCTAATCGTTGTGAACATTCTACAGAGAATGAATTTTCGTAGAAGTTGTGTCAGTTTGTTAGAAAAGTATGGGAACGGTGGAAAATCTCGAACAGTTTGCATCAAATCGAAGAATAAAAAAACACGTGTCAAAAATTTTTCAAAAAACTATCTACTGATACAAAATGACCTCCCCACCCACCACCCTGTGGGTGGGGTGAGGGGAAACTTTAAAATTTCAAATCGAAACCCCTATTTTTTATTGCGG
Source organism: Leptura quadrifasciata (assembly GCA_963675555.1). NCBI lineage: Eukaryota > Metazoa > Arthropoda > Insecta > Coleoptera > Cerambycidae > Leptura > Leptura quadrifasciata. The sequence goes on from OY776673.1 coordinate 42,021,834, forward strand.
AATCGAATTCTACGGCAAAAAATACGTAAATTTTATTCCGGACATTTTTTTCGATTCTTGCATGGTGTCGCAGTAATCGCAAAAAATGAAAAGAAAACATTACTGTTTCAAGAGTAGCGTCTTGTGCCCATAAAAAAAGTCCAATTCAAAAACTGAAAAATGCGTATTTATTATTTTTACGAAATTTATCCAATGACATTGGACTCGACTCTCCCACCCCTAACCCAGTGGGTGGGGCGGGGGTTGAGTTTTGAACGCATACTTAAAAAATACGAAAAGTAAAACTACTGATCTCAGAGTGAATGATTTCCGAGCTGTTTTGAGAACAGTGATTTTACACGGTCGTGCGGAAATTACAACTATTAACATTCTGTAAATTTATTAGCAGCTAGTAATTTTCAATTTACATTTTTTACAGGGCAATAAAAAACTCGATTTAAAAAAAAACCAACAGTGGTTTTACCTCTTAATTCAGCCACTTCAGACAAGTTCTTGATCCCAGCCAGTGAAGGCAAGGAGGTAGCTCAGCCATTTAAGGCAAGGTGAGGATTTCGGCCAGTTGAGGCAATTAGTTTACAGCTTAACAGCTACACTAGCAGATTTTAATTTCAAGATTATAGCAGGTGTTCAAAATGGTGCCCATTCACTTCTTGGCATTGTCCGAGACTAACGTAAAAATTTTCAATAGCACTTCTTATCATTTGGGGTGGTATTTCTGCAAAAATGTTTTCTCCATTCAAATTTCCATATATGAAAAACGGTCCTATGATTCGATTCCTGAAAACTCCTACCCAAACATTTAATTTTTGCGGATACTGCGTGTGTGTTTCAAGCATCCAGTGAGGGTTTTAGTCACTCCAATATCTGAAATTGTGGCGATTAACTTTTCCACTGAGTTCGAAAGTTGCTTCATCTGAGAAGACAAATAGAGATGACAAAAAATTTGGGTTTTGATTACTCCTTTCCATCATTAATTCACTAAATTCAAGTCGCCGATCAAAATCATCTTCATTTAACTCTTGGTGAAGGTGAAATTTCAAAAGTTTCAAATTCTTATGAACTGAAAATGCACTCATATCAAGCTGTTGACTGGCTTTTCTGATTGATAACCTTCGATTTTCAACAAATGCTTGGGCCACTTCCATTTGTCGAGCTTCCGATGTTTCAGATTTTGGTCTTCCAGATTTTGGGCGATTCTTATTTGTCCTTGTATCTAGGAATCGTTTGATGGTACGGAATACAGTAGATGTCGAAATTCCCACTTGATCTACACGGAAAGTTTCGTTGAATAAAATCACAACTTCATCATAGGACCTTTCTTTATCGCTCCACCCTCGCATCATTAAAAGAGAAACTCTCTCTTCCTCTGTTAAAGTAGCCATTATGCAGAAAAAAACGCGAGAACTAACGAAAAATGAAATAACTTTTTCCGTATAAAAGTGCGCTCCTGCCTGTACAAAAGTTGGAAGGAATTGAACGTTCTCGTAGAAATTTCACAAAACAAATACTGTTAAGTATTAAGAACACTTTAAAAAAACATTCATAAAAACCAAGATATCACAGATATTGTTTTTTAAACTGAATGTTTTTTTGTCAACACGAGTAGCTAGAGTTTGTAAATATTTACTTATGGATGCTTAAGGTTTATTTCAATTTTGTGCGATTGCAGCGACACGTTGCGAGAATCTAAAAAAATGCCCGATATATAATTCACGTATTTTTGGCCGTAGAATCCGAATCCGCTATAAAAAAATAGGGATTTTCATTACAAATTACAAAATTGCCCCCGCCCCACCCACTGGGTTAGGGGTGGGAGAGTCGAATCCAATGTCATTGGATAGATTTCGTAAAAATAACAAATACGTGTTTTTCAGTTTTTGAATTGGACGTTTTTTTATGGGCACAAGACGCTACTCTTGAAACAGTAATGTTTTCTTTTCATTTTTTGCAATTACAGCGACACTATGCAAGAATCGAAAAAAATGTCCGGAATAAAATTTACGTATTTGTTGCTGTAGAATCCGATTCCGTAATAAAAATAGGGGTTTCCATTTGAAATTTTAAAGTTGCCCCTCACCCCACCCACAGGGTGGTGTGTGGGGAGGTCATTTTGGTATCAGTAGATAGTTTTTTGAAAAATTTTTGACACGTATTTTTTTATTTTTCGATCTGATGCAAACAGTTCGAGATTTTCCAACGTTATAATACTTTTCTAACACCAGTATGCTTGTAGCAATACCAAACAGGTGCTCCTCCTACTGCTAGGGCTAGTGAGAGGAATCTCAAATTTTAATGGGTTATATTGTTACCAAAATTAAGTATAAGTACCAATTTTTAGTTAGGTGTAGCGAAGTGAAAAAAGACCAATAGTCAATTTTAACAAAAAGATACCGCAAGTTATGCGATCCTCTGTATCACCGAAGGCACTAGAAGAAGCTTATGCAGACGGAAACTACACATTAACAGACAAGGAATACATATCCAATATCCAAATATACTAATTGCTTTTTCCAAAAATAACCCCGAAGCAGGAACTCCGACACTTCTGGATGAGGTTCAAATATGTTAGTCTCTCAACAAAGCAGTCGTATAGTCCAAATAACCATTCTATTAGTTAACTTAACTTTTAAAAAAATAATAAGAAATTTCAGGCCTCTGATAACAAAAATGAGAAGAGGATATAGTGTATATTTGGTATGTCACAGTTTCATCGTTATAGACTTTGTTTACGCATTTGTAACACTATTGCGATATTTTTTTAATTTTATTTTAGCAGTGTATAGAAAAGAACTAAATTATGCCCCATTTTCAAATCTGAAGACCGTAACTATCTCAGATTGAAATCAGTAGTATATGTAAATTTTTATTGCAATTTGAATAACATATTCACATTCACTAGAAGGTGAGATTTTAACGCTGATCGTATTGAATACTTTAAAACCTTACTAAGAAATGAAACATGGATGGATACGTAAGAAACGCCATCCATAAAAGAAAAAGTTGAGTATATTATTGCCCGTTTTATGAGAATGTTTGACAATGCTTTTCCTGTAAAAACAATCAAATAGAAAAATACACCAAAATCCAATCCCTGGAATACACCAGAACTTATAGAAGGAGATCGCCTTCTAAAATTCATTTTCTGTGCAAAAATAACAATGATTGCAACTTGCGGGTTAGATATAACTTTTAAAAAAAGAAACAGGAAGCAAATATTAGTGCTTCAAAAAAAATTCAAATGTCAATGTTAAAAAATCTCTACCCACAATCCTCAAGCAAGACCAAAAAATAATTAGCAGGAGCGAAGCTGCTGATTCATTTAACAATTATTTTATTGAGTCTGTCAAATCTCTGATTGAATCTAACAAAACACGACGATCTCTTCCTAAGATCCGTCATAACAGACATTCTATTTTTGTGTGTATATAATTCAATAATATAATATGGAAATAAGAGTCCTGTTGAAATTTGTTACATCTTATTAAGGGCAGTTGCTGAGTATATTGTGGATCCTTTAATACATTTAGTTAATTCAACTTTTGAAAATGACCGGAACAACTCAAAGTTGTTATGATTGTTCGTATTTAAAAAAAAAAAAGGAGATTCTTCTAATCTAGAAAATTATAGACCTGTGGCTCTCCTATCTATCTTTTTCAAAATTCTTGAAAAGGCATGCTTGGCCAGATTCTCTTCTTTTATTGTAAGTTGTAATCTCCTATCTCACAAAAAAATCGGTCAGATATCATCGATCATCAGCTCCTGCTGAAGAAATTATACTCATTAGAAGGCACTGAAATGGACTGAATGATATTTGAGTGGAAGGTATCAGTTTGTTCGAATATTTCATGAAAACAAGTTATGTGTTTCAAAGAATGTACTTCAGCACACCGGAGTTAAACAAGGAAGTGTTTTGGGACCCTTTTTGTTTAATATTTTTATTAGTGATATAGCCACCTCGTTGAAATCATGTTTCCTTACATTATTTGCTGATGATACGTTCGCTCTCATCGCTTCTGGAAAAGTCTCAACATTAAGCATAGTTGCCAACTCCTGTATTCAAAGTATGTCATCTTAGTGTCAGTCAAATGGGCATGTATTAAATAGTTCGAAGACAATTTCTTTGTTGGTACTACCATCGACTATAGTATTTTAATAAAATCAGAACGTGGTAATATAAAACACCAAGAAGTGAAATTTCTAGGGCTGTTAATGGATGGTCATTTATCCTGGGAGGGTCAATCATCTCTAAAAAGTCTAGTAAAACTATTTGATTAACCAACTCAGATCGAATGTAAATAACTCTACATTAAAAATGAGATATTTATCATACAAGAAAGAATCATATGTACTATGTTTAATACATCCTTCTTGAGATCATGCCATATATACATATACCAGTGTTTGTGCCTTGTTAGAGAAAACATAGATCAGTTCCCCATATGTAAGGATATCAATAACTACTTCTTATAGACTGTCACAGGTGGGTAATGGACTACCAATTACTGCTATCAAAACTTATAATCACCTTCCAAAGAAATTTTAGGAGTTAGCAAGTTTCAGTCACTTTAAATAAAAAAAAATCTAATAGAATAGGCATTATACTCTGGACGAATATTTTAAGTATAAGTAACTAATAAAAAGGTATTTCCGTGTATAGACACCATGCTCTTGGTTTGTTTTGTTATGTTTATATACTGTTATATGGACTTTTTTAATTGTTTGCATATATACTTGTGTTATTTCTATCTGACGAAAAATTTAAAAAAAAAAATTTAAAAAAACAAAAATAAATTATTTTCAAATATTTGTAACATTAATCAAATGCTTGTAAAAGCTCGTATAGAAATACCATCAATATTATTATTATTATTTAGAAAAAAAGCGTGGTGACTATAATTGGCAAGTATATCATGCAATATTTTCAAATACTTGGTGTATATGAACTGCCTACTGCCAGTGTCTGCAACATTGTGTAAATTAAAATAAAGGTGCATGTGCAGTATATGTATCAGCAGAACAAAGAGACAAATAGTGTTTCCTGGCTAAAGATAGACTTCGGGATTTGCAGACCTACAAAACCAAGTAAACGTTGCACCAGACGGCATGCCCATCTATTCTGGAAGTTCATGATCACGGCAGCCGGATGGGAGAGACCTCCACATGTGCTCTATCTGGGCTATTTATAATTGTACAGAGTGGATCAACGAACTTGAATGTGGAATGAAATTAAAGTTTATTATTATTCACTGGAATTAACTTATGTGCACACCCTATTGTGAGAATTTCGAACATTTAATTTTCCTTTTCTGCCTTCTATGTTTTATTTGCTCTTACTTTTGGCAGGAATTAAAATATATATGACTTTTATGTAAATTCATTATTTGATGTGGGCAGAGAAGGAGAAAGCAATGTGAAAAGTTTAGGATTTAGGATCTAAATAAAGTTTCGTAATTACGCCCTTTCATTTTTAATTCAGGTTCATTATAACATTAACGGCAATAATTTTAATGTGGAATATTTAAAAACAAATAAGGAAGCGGACAATGAATTGTTTACATAATTTACCTGTAAACCAAGCTAAAGTATAAAAATAACAGTTACCTGAAAGTATGTGTAAATTTGGTTTTAGGTAGGTTTCGCAGGATTGATTTGATTAATTTTATTTTTTTTAATTTATTAATCACCACTACAGGAACGATATTCCCAATTGCAGAGTTTTATATACACATACACATAGACAATTATACAACGACCATTCCCTACGACATTGTCATCTGTGGCAACTGTGACTCGAACTCAGAAGTGGTACAGCGACTAGACGTGTTGTCTCTCACACAACCTCATCTAGTCCACTGCCACCAGCCTGGTAACACATGAAAAACGCAACTAAACATCCATACCCTAGCCAGGATTAAAACCAGGGGCCACGGTTGCAAACCTAACCGGAAATAAGTTGCAAATAATAAAATATTTAAAAAAAATAAATTGAATTCGAATAGTGTTAGGTTGTTTATTTAAAATTGTGATATATTTATTTTAATGACTAAAAATCCGCATGCGCGGGAGAACAGCAAGAGTACATGTTGACTTGTATCAGTACTTGGCAAGCAATAAAGTTGTTATTAATTGAGTTGTGTTGTTGTGTATTATTCTAATTACCAAATTGTAATTGTTAAGGTGTAGTACATAACAAAAATTCTCAAATTTACATGTATAACACTTCGCCGCTAGGCGTTGCGACAGTCATATTTTGTTTTTCTTATGGAACCCAGTAGATAAGGTATGGAGATACCAGCTCATGATCTCATGTATTTTATTATAAACGCTCGTTCTGATATTCAACGTCATTTCTAAAAAAAACAGCTGAGTTCGTATTTTAAAAAACGTGTTAAGAAACTACCTATTTAATAAACAATCTATAAATAACAATCTGTTAAAAACCAGTCTGTTTTAATTGACCTTGAGTAATATTATCATCTTCAGCTGGCTCTTTACATAAGTGAGATTAAATAACACAACGAACTTCCATTAAGCCGGAACCACACATTGGCCATACGATATGGCAAGCGTCAATTGGCCATCGTGTGGATGGAGAAGTTGGCGCTTGTGAAGTCACTGGCAGACGTTGGTGTTTGCAATTGCCACCTGCCGTAGGGTTATCGGTTTTTGTCCTGCTTAAAAAGAACTGGTGCATGCTCTCTCATGTGCCAAGATCCTCCTCCACACATTGACCATATTTTGCTCTGCTTTTCAATGCTATGTCAATCTGTATTGTTAGTATTTTTTTTTAATTTAATTTTAAAATTCTAATCATGATCTGGTTATTTCTGACTTGCTAAGTTTTCTGCATAATTATATGTGGTAGCCGCTACACAGAAAGCACCAACCGCTAGTTGCAGATCATCAGGTAAAGACATTTCGATATTGGCTTAGTCACTTGTGAACTGACCATGTGACAAGTGTGTATGCCCACTTGTAATGTGTAAAATAACAGCCAATGTTGGAATAAACATTGGACTGGCCATGTGAGGCAATGTGTGGAACCAGTTTAAGAAAAAACGTGTGATTTTGGGACGCTTATATCTTATCTACTGATGCCTATTGTTTTTTTTTAATTGAAATGGCAAATATCAAACGGTAAAAGTTCAGTTTACAGCACATGCCAGGCGTCGCGACACCAAAATGAACTTATTAATATTTCTTCTTACTTTCAGTTTATATACAAACACTGTCTTGAAAATTCCGAGAAAATTGAATGATGTTTTTAAAAGATCTAAGAACTATATATTTTAAATTCTTCCAGCTCTCGCATAAATGAGTTACAGACCAGTAAACTTTAACATACTCCATTTAATCATGATAAAATAAATATAATAAAAATAAAGCCAACCTTAAGTGATTATTTGTAATCTTGTTTGTCGTAGGTTCACTTATTTACGGAAAAGTAAAACAAATTGCTTTGCGTTTGCAACAAATTGGATATTTTACTTTCAATGCAAAGCATTAAAAATAACGAGTGAAAGAAGTTACGTTACATCGCAACAAATAGTTATCGCTATCTGAAATAATGAACGATCTTGTGACTTTTTAAATAAAATTAGTTAAATAATTTTTTTTCGAATAAGTTTGGAAGATAGTACGCAATATTGGAGAGGCCATTATTACAAAGCTAGTTATGGTCCGAAGCAATAGATGGGTCATGCAGACCATTAGCAACGAACAGGGGTGGATTTATAGATAGGGCTTAAGACGTTTTAATTGCGAGGCCCCAGAACAAAAGGGCGTTATTTTTCTTTCTGAATATACTTCAAATACAAAAATAGTATATTAGAATTAACTGAGTTGATGCGGCCGCACAGTACTCTACAAATACTATACTTCACAAAACAATACAACTACTGCCTCCGGTTTTCACACTATCCAACAGTATGGAAAACCATAAAAATCATCCCTATCTCTAAGCCCACAAAAACCAGTTATCGTCCTATAAGCTTTCTATCAGTCCTGGGGAAAGACCTTCATTCCCTGATATTATCCTACCTACCTAGGAGGAAGGAGAAGACCTCAGTGACTTCCAGTTCGGTTTCCGCTCACACCACTCCATTATCCAACAGCTTTTTAGCGTTGGTGAAATCCTGACACAAACGACAAGCTGGGTCATTTAACAGGGATCGTTTGCCTGGACCTCGAAAAGGCGTTTGATAAAAGTCTGGCAACCTGGATTGCTATATAAGCTCCACATCACGAAAAAACCCTGATTCGTATTATCAAAATATACAATCATACCTTTCAGATCGCCAATTCCGAGTAGCAGTCGAGCAGGAGTGCTACAACCCTTTTCTGGCATCCCCCAGGGGTCATCCCTTGGTCCCGCTCTTTCCCTATGTTACATAAATGATATCCGGACCCCTAAATATCATAGACTGATATATGTAATTTACGACATCGCACTAATACGTACATCAAACAACGCCGACTTAATGACTAAATTGACGCAAAGATAGTCACCACCTACTTCGAAACGTGGAGACTCCTTTTAAACCCTGCCAAAACACAGGCCATAATAACCACCACCGGTGAACACATTCAACACCAAAAAATAAAATCAATCAAGTGTCAACAATATACACATAAACTGGTCTAAACACTGTTACAAGCCTACGACGAACTGGCTACATTCTGGGAGAAAATAATACCGCTCGACCATAGGCAACCCACTATACTCTATAAAGTATATAAAATCACATATGCATCGCTTCAACATAGAGGGCTCTGAAAGGACTTCGGTCTCGGCCATGATTCATTCAATATACATCTCGTAGAACACGCGGCCGCTTTGTTGACGATTGCCAAGTTTATCTGTAGCCATCCTCAAGGAATTCGTAAATTTAGACAATCAGCTGCAGTTTTCCCTTATTTTGGATATTGTTTTATTTTGTGGAACTAGTTTCGAGAGAAAACTATCACTACTAATTAAGATTTTAGTCGACAAACGGTAAGCATGTTCGGCATGGTCACCCTGTTGACATGTGAGTTTTATTATTTTAGGCCACTTTCGGCACGTTCAGAGTACACTTTTATAGTATGCTTATGGTTCGTTTATGGTACGTTTATGGTACGCTGTTAGTACGTTATTGGTACGCTTTTTCTTGGTACGCCTCCCGGCACGCTGTTAGCACAGATGGCGACCGTCCGTTCAATCCTCACCTATGCATCCCTAGTGTGGTATCCCCTCATTTCAGAAACTAAGAAACAAAACCTACAAGTTATTCAAAATCGACATGTACGATGAAAACCAGTGAAAACTGTTAACTTTCCAAAATTTCCTATTGAGTGCCTATTCCAATTTCTTTCAACGAGAATTTCTGCAATCAAACAGTGAACTTGAATGAAAGTGTATTTTCCAGTTTTATACAATCCGTCTCTCTACCTGACAAAAATCAATCAATACAAGACACAAGATGCTCTAAACTTCTAGACAACAGCAAGCATGCTTCTGATAGTGCATGAAACCGCATCCAAACCAATTTCCAATTTTTATTTTTCACACTCACAGGCATGAATTTTGTATTCACCATTCATCATAATGGAATATTTACGTATTAAATTTAATGAAATTTGGTATTACTGTTTAAGAGAAAATACTTACTTAATTCGTTAAACTCTGCTCCTCACAGCCTCATTCTACATTATTTAGGAGCTATATCTCACGCTATAAAGCAGTATTTAAGTTTTAAACTTAACCAGAATCATAGAAACTGTTAAAAAAGAATGTAATATTTACTATGACATTTAGTATATTGCCATACGAATTCAGAGTAGACAATGATGAGACTTTATATTTTTCGATTTTTACAACATTTTTTAAATTTCGTCGCTTTTCAAACAGATGTTTTATTACTTTACATTCAGGTAAAAAAAAACAATCATAAATCGAAGGCATATACGTTCTTCTACAAATCTCTGGGATTTCAAAAGAAAAAAGATATGCGATTGTAATAAATTGGTGGTATACGTGCTTACGCCCTTTAGTAAACACCCCGAGCGTAGGTTCAGTAATTGCAACACGAATTGTCACTAACCACTGAAAATATATTTAATCACTAAATTGACTTACAATAATTATTCCTTATAATTACACACTACTTATAACTTTTAACTACTACTATAATTCCAAGCTTGTCATTAATCACTGTTCTTTCTCTTGATATGAACTGGTTACTATCTCAATCAGAATTGAACTGTCCAAGCGCGTTGGTTCTGCTTCTTATATACTTACTCCATGGCGCCTATTCCAGATGCATCTATTTCACTCTACTCCATACTCGAGACTGTTCCAGATAAGTTCTTCTATTTTCCAGTAGATCTATGGTAAAATGTACCAAATCCGCCGGGAAGCGCCATCTCTAAGCCGACTGACGAACTTCTCTCCATAAGAAGACGTTGCACGTAATAATATCAAGAAGTAGTAACCAAGTAGACAACCTGGAGTACTAATCAGTCATATATAAAATGATGTATGTCTCAGGGGGACGGTAGCACAGTGATTGGCGCATCTAGTTCTCTCTCTGAGCATACCCAGCAAAGTGGGTTCAACCCCTACCTACTGCATAATAATTTTCCATTATAAATTACCCTCAAGAAGTCGGATCCCAGTATAAACTGTAGGAGCCCGTCTCCTTTCTCACGGAAGTCTAGGCTTAAAAGGGCCACTCAAGTGATCTAGAAGGTGGTTAAAACATTTATTAAGTTTATTTATTTATTATTTTAGTTAAATTCATTAAGTGCACAATTCAGGAAAATATACTATATATATTAGATTCAAAGTATATTATAACTACTTCTCGAACTCATTTTTTATCTGTCGAAGACTGGTCATAGTGGTTACTATACATAATTTTTGTGATAAAGTACAATTGTGTGAGGACAGGACTTATTTTGAGCATTTATCAAATCAGTGTTTCTTTTGTTTCTCTTGTCAGTCATTAAAGATATTCGAAAAATTAGTATTAATGTTATTTAAAGAAATGGTTCATTTTGTGAACGCTTATACCAATTTCTGTTTTGCACTGAACATTTTCTATTGTGTATTTCTTTATATACAGTCTGTCCATTTTATCAGGGCCCTCGAGAATATCTCACTTAATATCGGTCGTACAAAAAAAAATATTTGTACGAAAATTGTGCCGATTTATTTACGAAATGGTTTAAAGATATTTGAAATCCATTGCCTACTTTAAGAGTTATGGTGGAAAATGCCGAAAATGCGGAAAACGTCTAGGCCAAATATCTCCGTTATTTGAAGAGATACGAGAAAAATTCTAAGGCGAAATTTTTTTGCAAAACAGAGTGTTTCAACGAGGTTTTATCTAATTTTTTTCAAAACCGCTGTATTTTGAGATTTACTCTTCAGCCTGTTAAAAAAATATTTTGAAACAGGCGGGAAATGACGCCATTAAATAGAGTATTTTCCTCCCTTTTCAACGATATATCACATGCCATATTTATTCATTGATACCGCGTTAGTAATTATAAAAACATTTTTTTTAAACCAATAATTTTTTTTTAACAAGCATTATACTTGCCGTGGAGAAGTATGATAAAATAATTCAATAAGTTGTTCAAATCTTTGCTATAATAAAACATTAACAAATTAATAATAAGAAGAATATAGCACACAGAACATTAATATTTATCTAATCCTCAAAATAATTTTTAAGATATCATATCAAGTGTTCAAAGTGTCCACCGCGATTTCTTATGCACAAAAGAGCGCGGTGAGGCACTGCATTTAAAACATTACTCAGCATTTCGGGGGTAACTGTAATACATGCCTGATGAATTCGAGCTTTTGTCCTCTACATTTTGCGGTGTCATCGAAAACACCTTATCTTTAATATACCCCCATAGAGAAAAATTCATTGGGGTTATATCTGCAGAACGAGGGGGGCATCGAATAAATCCATTGGTACCTATCCAATGTTGAGGCAAAATTTCGTCTAAATAATCAGGTAAATCTGAGAATTATGGGGAGGAGCTCCATCTTGTTAAAAATATTGAAAGTTGTGTCGATTCTCTAAAGGTAAGTCATCCAGGAATTCATTAAATTCATTTCCCAAAAAGTTTAAGTACCTTTGACCACTAAGGTGACCATCATAAAAATAATGGCCTATTAAATTGGTGCCTAAAATACCTATCCACACATTTATTGAAAAACGATTTTGAAACCCAGTCGGTCTATGCCAGTGTGTATTTTCAGAAGTCTGTTTTTAATGAATATTGCTATTAAAAAATCCATTATTGGAAAAATTTGCCTCGTCGGACCAAAGTATTTTACTACATATTAATGGATCGGCACGCTTCTTTTCCAACAGCCACCTACAAAAAGTCGTCCTCCTTGGTTTGTCCACCGCTTGTAAATTGTGAACTTTTTTGGCTTTATAACACCGGTAACCATTTTTCTAGCATTTGTTTTATTTATATGACAAGCAACTTGAATTTCTCTTAATGATGTTTCCAAATTTTCTGTATTTTTATTTCTTACATAATTAATAACTCGGTCTACCTTATTTACATTATCAGTAACACTGTTCAACCTTGTCTTCTTCTTTAAAAATGAACCATATTTTTCAGTTTCGTAGCCAATTTTCTGAACAGAGTTTTATTCGGCTGTAATGCTTGTGGAAATCTGTTTCTATATTCTACTTGAGCTAATCCAGAATTAAAATTGCATTGGCAATATGTAACGAACATGTTATAACGATCAATGTGAGTGGAAATCATTTTTGAAAATTCTAAATTCTTAAACGAGTGTGATTGAGTGAGAGTTTAAGTTTTAACTGAGATGATCTGTCAAAAAATTACATTGTCAAGTTTGTTCATAGCCAATGTTACAGTTCAATTTAACATTTATACATTATTTAAAAAAATCTCTAAATCATTACTTTATCTCTTACGTTTAATGCCTAACGAATTCGTGTTATCCGTCGTCACGCGTAATATTTATTATTTAGTTGTCTATATGAATTCGCAATTGTAAGGAATCTGTTGCAGGTATAGGCATGGCGTTATACATTTTGTTGCGTAGCGTGTTGCATATACTTAAGCTCTCTATTTCTGTAATTCTTAAGCTAGGAAACCAATAACTTTTAATTAGTTTATAGGTAGATTCCTATAACCGACTGACGATCGGTAACACAGATTATTTCTTCACAATAGTTTTTGGCTTAGGTTTTGTCTTCCGGTAGTCTGTCACTTTTCACGTGTAATTCGCTCGAACGCTTGGCAATTTATTAAGTTGTATTTTTACGTGCTCGTTGCGATTTTTGAAACAAGTAATTTCACCATTTTGGGATATTTTTCGGGATATTTACTTTTCGATTTTCCATTTATGTTTGGACGAGTGCATATTTTTATTGTATTGGAAATCGATTGTCTTCATTGGAAGGATCTATACGTAAAAGCCATTTTTGCCAAATTTACACGAGACCAAGGACATCCAAGGTCAACAACATTTTTCTAAGATAACCCTCCGAAACGAGGTAATTATTTTATTTTTATATTCAAACTAGCAAAATATCACTTGTAGTAAATTGTTCAATGGTAAAAATTTATTTTTAGGGTTTTATTTTCACCTACGGTTTCGTCTAGGAATTCGTAGATTTTTTCATACGATTTTTTTTTGTCTCCCCTGATACGAACGAATAACTTTTTTCTACTGGTCTACACGTACTTATGTTACTTCTCTTTGCTGGACTGGAATTTCTTTTTTTGTGGAGGAGCCATCCATTTTCTGGGTTAATTGATACGCTGGAAGTATAGCCCATTCCTGAAATTTGAGCCGAAGCTGAAGCCCTGCTGCCTGCAGTTTGTATCCTTCTTGCGACATATATACATTGAATTTTTTTAAAATATATTATAAATTTTACTAAAAAAAATTTCACCACTGTACCTATATATATGTATATATATTTTTTAAAATTTTGCTAAACATTTTATGAAAATATTCTGTCAACTAATTATAACATCTATGATATTTGTTGGGGGTTTAAGCACTTACGTAAGACGCGTATACCCAGTTAGATATATTTTTTTTGTGTGTGAATTTGTCTACCATACTCTACGTTATTGTACTCTTGAATGTTATAAAGTTACTTCGTTTATTGTTATTAAAAGATAAAACTGAATTTGAATTTTTCATTATCGTCTCGCTAAGTAATTTATTTAGTAAATTTAAGGTTACATTGTACTTGAGCTGGTATTTGGAGAGAAAAAAATTTACTTGGCGCCCTGATACATCATAGTAATTTAGAACCCCGACCATCTCCACTGTTAGTCGGCCGGCAAATACCGTTATGTCAACAGACAACGACCAACTAGTTACGTCAGATTGAGTTTTAAAATTTGACGTAGCACCAACTATTTTAAAATAATTGAAATAATAGTGAAATCATGAAATACAAACAAATGGATATTATACTTAAATTAATTGGTAGAGACATTTTAACTTTCTGAGCAAGGAGTGACGCTTTTATGGAGGACCTCTATACATTGGCATAACTGCGAATACTCTTTCCATAATTGCTCCATGTTGCTTTCTTGATTATTATTTTGTTTTTGTTACCTAAATTTACTTAATTCTTCTTAATTGTGTTAATGTTTTATTATAGCAAAGATTTGAACAACTTATTGAATTATTTTATCGTTTTATTTAATCATACTTCTCCACGGCAAGTATAATGCTTATTTAAAAAAAATTATTGGTTTAAAAGAAATGTTTTTATAATTACTAACGTAGTACCAATGAATAAACATGGCATGTGATATATCGTTGAAAAGGGAGGAAAATACTCTATTTACTGGCGCCATTTCCCGCCCGTTTCAAAATAATTTTTTTAACAGCCTGAAGAGTAAATCTCAAAATACAGCGGTTTTGAAAAAAAATAGATAAAACCTCGTTGAAACACTCTGTTTTGCAAACAAATGTCGCCCTAGAATTTTTCTCGTATCTCTTCAAATAACGGAGATATTTGGCCTAGACGTTTTCTGCATTTTCGATATTTTCCGCCATAACTCTTAAAGTGGGCCATAGATTTCAAATGTCTTTAAACCATTTTGTAAGTTATATAAATCGGCACAATTTTCGTAAAAATATTTTTTTTGTATGACCGATATTAAGTGTGTCGAGTGTCCTGATAAAATGGACAGCCTGTATATAGCCATTTGATGCTTTAAAGTTGGGTTAGTTAGCGATAAAAGCGTACAGTATGTTTGTTTAAAAGGATATTTCAAATTTGTCATCGTTAACTCCATCAGCGTCTCTCTATTTAAAATTATGTTTTCAATATTTATTATTTTCATTTTATATTTGGCAAGAACTGTGAGAACTCTATAAATAATTTGTTTCTGCCACGAATACACATATGATATAATAATTAAAATTAAAAACGGTTGCTTTGTTTACAGCTACTTCGTATTTAAATTGATTTGTGTAACTGTTCAGCTTAATGAAAAATTAAATTTAAACTGAATATTGAACATTGGTAAATACAAAAATATTTGTTCCCATTCCATATACGATACAGCTTTTCCGAAATCAAATTCCCACGATAAGCGGTATAAGCAGCCAACGTTTTAATTTACCGGAAATTGCCTTTGTTTCGTCGTTCTAAATGAAGTCAAACAAAACACCTACCTGACTAAAAGCACAGAGGGAGTGAAATAAAGAAAATTGTTGACAGTGATACATTAAAACATTTTAAAACGTTATTTTCAGTATTGTTTAATGTTTAATGGGTAACAGCTTTTACCTTTCTCTGTTTAATTGTATGGTTATGAAACAATACACTGCACTTTATTAATATATAACTCAGCGCAAGTTTCGCCAATCATGTTGGTATTATCAGTATATTATTAATGTAATCTTTGTTATAAATATTGTCACTCCTAACTCTGTACGGGAAAAGTTATTTAAATAAAGAGAATCAGATGTAAACAATAACAACATTTAATTAACGGCCCAACAAATATACGAAATATAACAAACGAAATACATACAAGAAATATCATACAAGCCTAATCAAACAGCAGTACTCTCTGGGACGGCTCTCAGAGCGGTGAGGTGTGGGCCGTTTTTTCCCGCGCCAGAAAATAGGCAGTCGGTGTCCCGACCAGACACCCTCGATGTCCCGAAGAGGCCTCTTACTTCTCATTCACCTCGTTGCAAGCAAGCAATGTCACTTTACAAAACAAGACCTTGTCTATTCAGCAAAATGCTTGTTTATAAATGGGCGAGGAAATATAGCAGTCAACCTTCAATTTTTTTTGCAGTAAGTTGCATTGAGATGGGGTTTTTGCATTCGTTTTGTTAACTCGCCTAGAAACTTTGTTCCATATTTATCTTGTACTTTTTTTAAATTGCATTGCTGAATCGAAAAGTGCATCTTTTCAAGTGATGAAGAAAAAATTCATATCTTCCACAAAAAACACCCGAATCATACGAATTTCAGTACCGGGGGATTTTTTGAGTCGCTGGACCTGAATATCATGTCCAAATGAACCCCCTGTCGATCTGGAGGTCAGTATGTCACCAGGAACGTCATCACCTGGCGTTCTCTGTAAACTCATGGAAAATCGATCGAAACTTGTTACCCGAGGATTTTTCGGGTCGCTTATCTCGAATTTGATATCGGCAACCTCTTTTAAAGTAAAGAAGATCCAAGTAATAACCAATAATTATCATGGAATTCGTATACAAAACTTATACAAAATGGGCATGTCCTCTCTTTTTCAATGAACTTACTTTATCACCAGAGTTGGAATAGTTGATTCAATTGAAACTATTCGAGGTATGGGGAAAATGAAAGGTATGGGTACAAATATATGCAGGCACAATTTAAGAAATATCTGAACTTTATATTTCTTTTTACAAATATTATATTATTATATTCTCAATTCCCTTCTTTAGCACAGGAATTAATTTATTATCTGTAGAAAGGTTCTCCTAACCATCAATGTATTTACACATCACACATTCAGCACACATTCCTCAGTATCCATTATTCTAGAAAATAAAAAATTAAATTAATAAGAGAACATATTTCTGCCCTTTCATTAACTTTTTTGATAAATAAATAAAACAGTGAAATAACTGGACGCTATAAATTAAGGAAAAAACGTGCAAGGTTTCATAGAATTTCAGTAAAACTCCAGAAGATGACGTTATTAGCCAGATCATGCGCACCAGGCTTTCCGGGGGAGGTTGCCGATGTCAGATTCGAGACGAGCGACCCGAAACACCCCCAGGTAACGAGCTTCGATCGATTTGATATGTAATTTCAGTAAAACTCCAGGAGATGACGTAATAACGTCATCTCCTGGAGCTAATACACCAGGTCATGCACACCAGGTCCTCCAGGAGAGGTTGCCGCTGTCAGATTCGAGACGAGAGACCCGAAAAACCCCCTGGTAACGAATTTTGATCCATTTGATAAGTAATTTCAGTAAAACTCCAGCTAATACGCCAGGTCATGCACACCAGGTCCTCCAGGAGAGGTTGCCGCTGTCAGATTCGAGACGAGCGACCCGAAAAACCCCCTGGTAACGAGTTTTGATCGATTTGATAAGTAATTTTAATAAAACTCCAGGAGATGACGTTATTAGCCAGGTCATGCACACTAGGTCCTCCGGAGGAGGTTGCCGCTGTCAAATTCGAGACGAGTGACCCGAAAAACCCCGGGTAACGAGTTTCGATCTATTTTCCATGAGTTTACAGGGAACTCCAGGTGATGACGTTACTGGTTCCAGCGACTTATAAACCTCCTGGTACTGAAATTTGTATGATTCGGGTGTTTTTTGTGGAAGATATGAATTTTTTCTTCATCACTTGAAAAGATGCACTTATAAAATTGCCCTTTTCGAGGCAGCAATGCAATTTCAAAAAACTACAAGACCAAAATATGACACAAAACTTCTAGACGAGTTAACGAAGCTAATGCAAAACACCCCATCTCAATTCGACTTGTTGCAAAAAAAATTGAAGGTTGGGGCTATTTTTGTGTTATATTTCCTCGCCTAAAATATAAATAAATATAATAGTATAATATATAATAATAATAATTTTTAATAATAATAATAATCTTTAATAATAATAATAATTTTTAATAATAATAATAATTTTTAATAAAATTAACATGAATTTTTAATAATATTAACATGAAATTTCCCCATGAGTTGGTTATATTTTTGCAATAATAGATGAGGTGAAGCAGATCTGACAATATGAATGAATGTATTAGTACAGGAGAGAAAATTAAGAATTTGGTGTAATAACACAAAAATACCTAAGTAGGGACTGGAGAAATACGCATTTTCCTCGTATCACTGGAGCGGTCATTGTATTTTAGTGCTGTTTAGACAAAATACGGCAAAATTTTATCATATGATTCAGCACTCGTAAGGGTGAATAGCTGTTTTCGTTTAATTTGTTGAGTCCTTATATTTATAAGGCACTTGCAGATAGGTTGGAATATTATAATTCCTATATTTTATATTTTTATAAAATTTCCTTTTGTTTTAAAATTGCTTATTCAGTGATGATTATCAAAGATATCTATCTTTATACAAGGTGTCTCACCGGGAATTGAATCGATCAATATAGAGAAAAGTGCGCATCAGAAAATTTTAAAAATTTAGAAAATTACTAACGTCGGTGTGGCCAATCCAACTAAAATAATTGCCAGCAGCTGGCACTTCCGCTTATACCGGAAGTCGATACCAACTTGCTTATTTCAAATGGAATAGCCTATATATTTTAGGGTTTTCGAAAAGAGCATAAAATTCTGAGCCGAAAATATGTAGCATATCCTATACCTAAACCTAGCCGTTTCAGAGATATTTGACATTTTATAGAAAATTTGACAGGTGCAACGGTTTGCAAGAACCGTTATAACTCTCTTCGTGTAAAAGATCCTCATTTGCTTCTTGTCACATGAAAAGAGCACAAGGAGAACTACATTTTGCAACTGAAATAAATTCAATAATATCATACCGAGTGTTCCATTTTTCGCGTTAAATTTTGTCAACTTCAAACCGCGAAAACTTGTTTAGGTCAAATGGAACACTGTCTATTTTTTACGTCAAGTTGTGTAAAATTGAATTCCCTTTTTTCTAGCATTGTGGGGGTTAAAGTTACAACTTTTTGAAATAATTGCAATTTTATTAGAAATTCATCAATTGTTGTAATCATTTCATCAAAATAGCCATGATTAGAAACAATCAGTCATTATCTTATGTCAAAAAATGCCAGCACGTTTAAATTTTACCAACGAAAACTTTTTAAATTTGTTTATTATTTATGGAGAATGTGATAAAATAATATCAAGAACTTGCAGCACATTTGCTACTCGATATCCACAAAAATGCAAAATAACACTGTATTAATCGAATTGAAGATATGGCCTGAACTAAAATAGCAGAGATAAGATCAATTTAAAATATGATTTCATTTTAATTTAATAATTGCTCAAAATTCCGCCCTCGACACATTTTTCGCACCTTCGGATTAGTTCCTCATGGGTAGCTCTTCTAATTGAATCCTGTGATATGTTTTGAAATGCATTTCTTACTTTTTGCATACAATCTTCAATGGTTGTTAATGGGCTCTCGTAAACTTTATTTTTAATAGTTCCCCAAATGAAATAATCCAGAACTGATAAATCGGGCGAGCGAGGAGGCCATAAGAAAGGTCCATTATTGGCAATCCATTGATCATAAAAAGTTTCTTGTAAATAATTATTAATTAAATATGCGTTATGTGGGGGAGCACCGTCGTGCTGATAAAAAATGTTTCTATGTTCGGCGAGAGGTAAATTTTCTAAATAGTTATTATTCAAATTTTGTTTGTAAGATATTCAGATATCTTTCACCTAAAAAAAAAAAATTACCTATACATATTAGCAGAAGAGAAAATTTAATTTACCGTTTAAATTTTCCTGATAAAATTGTAATACCATCACTCTATCGTTTCTTATGGCACAGTAAACATTGAACTGCCAACTTTCCTGAAAGTTTCGCTCTCTGAACATATGAGGATTTGAGTCACTCCAATAATGCGAATTGTGTCTATTAAAAAGCCCATTTTTAGTAAATCTTGCTTCATCTGTCCATATAATATTTCCCAAATAAGAATCGTAACCCTCAGATCTTATTAGAATAAACTCACAAAAATTCTGTCTTCTTAGGAAATCTGTTTCTTTTAATCCTTGAACCATATGGAATGAAAACAGGTGAAACTTATGTTTTAATAAGATTCTGTGAATTGAATCCTTGCATAGTCCCGATTCCAGAGCAGCTTGTCTTAATGACATCCTTGGAAATGCATGAAAATATCCCAGAATGACTATTTCAATGTTTTCGTCATCAACAATAGGCTTTCTTCTTTGTATTTTTGCCTTGACAGAGCCATAATTTTTAAAATTTTCCAGTATGCCTTTCACAGTGTTTGGTGACGGTATCCGTTTTTCTGGATATCGAGTAGCAAATGTGCTGCAAGTTGTTAATATTAGTCTTCGTGGGTGTAATTTAAACGTGCTGGCATTTTTTGACACAAAAAGTTGTAACTTTGATCCCCACAATGCTAATATCAGAAAAAAGGGAATTCAATTTTACACAACTTGACGTAAAAAAATACAGGATGTTCCATTTGACCTAAACAAGTTTTCGCGGTTTGAAGTTGGCAAAATTTAACGCGAAAAGTGGAACACTCGGTATGACATTAATGAATTTATTTCAGTTGCAGAATGTAGTTCTTCTTGTGCTCTTTTTATGTGACAAGAAGCAAATGGGGATCTTTTACATGAAGAAAGTTATAACGGTTCTTGCAAACCATTGCACCTGTCAAATTATCTATAAAATGTCAAATATCTCTGAAATGGCTAGGTTTAGGTATAGTACATGCTACATATTTTCGACTCAGAATTTTATGCTCATTTTGAGAACCCTAAAATATATAGGGTGTTCCATTTGAAATAAGCAAGTTGGTATCAACTTTCGGTGTAAGCGGAAGTGCCAGCTGCTTGTAATTATTTTATTTGGATTGGCCACACCGACATTATTAATTATCTAAATTTTCAAAATTATCTGATGCGTACTGTTCTCTATATCGATCGATTCAGTTCCCGGTGAGACACCCTGTATAGTATACATGGATATACAGGTATGTGTGTGAGTGTATGTGTGTGTGCGCATTTGTATGTGTTGGCTTCGTTAGAATGCTGGAACGGGGATTAGGATCTACAGTTCGGCACTCCTGTAGTATTTTATGGCTCAAACTCTCTTTGCTCACTTTGGAGGTATGTATACGTGCGTGTGCATATGTATATTTATATATGTGTGGATGATAAAGTGATAGTGTGCGTACGTATTTTTTTAAATTTTAATTCGTTATGTTTTCGTGTTCTTTGCCCATCACAATCTCTACCGCATCAATATATTCGGAAATTTCTCTATTGCTGCATCTCTAAATGTTTCCAGTAAGCTTCCGTCTGAATATTTTACATTTATTTGAAGACGAGCATACCTGAGAAACCACAGAATACATGCACATGAGAGCAGGTACCCAACATTAGCTCAATAGTTCGACATCTGCAGTTATAACCATTTATTACTTCGTCTTCAGCAATTTAGCCGTCAGGAAATCAAGACTTGATGCTTCGTACGATTCTTGAATCTAGAATAAACTCACACTCTTATAAGACTATTCTCTTTGAATAAGGTGTCAATTTGCATCTCTCTCGAGTTTATCTTGTTTATATGATGGACACAGATTAACTTGATAAACCATAAACCGTTTCTTTCAATGTACTTGAGGGACGGGATGATAGTCCCATGTTTCACTCGCTATCTTTTGAATAATGTGTGCTTAAAGACTCGTAGAGAAGATAACAAGGATGAATTATTGGTCGTTATATGAGTACTGACCAGCAAATAACACACACATGCACACACCCCAACACACCAGCACACCTGTATATCCATTTATAGGTGTATACATCCTCTGACTTGTTCCCTGTCATCCTTATATATGCGCTATTCTTCCACTCTAGACGTCTGTAGCCGCTAATGTATTAAGTTTCATGGAGTTCCGCCCATGGAGACTTTTATTCAGGACTGCGAAAACAATAACATATTTCAGTCTCAGCCAATTTAACCGAGAACCAATTTCCATAATATCTGTGCGGAGTCCTTTCTGGGTATTAAATTATATAAACGTATTGTACCTAATTATATCTTTCTGGATCTAATTCTGGGACTTTTCGTTAAGCACCGGCGCGACGTTTGAATTTATATACACGTAAAATGACTGTAACATTTATATAAACGTTCATAAATCAACCTTCATAATGATTTCAGTTTATGGACGGAAATATTAAAGTAAAGATAAAACAAATTAAGCCAAAGCAGTGGCTTTGGCCTAATGTATTTAACGGAACAAAGTACAATTTCGTGCATAAAACGATTTACTGTTTAAGATTTGTCATCAAATCAAGATAGCAAGCAAGGCATATTCGTCAGAAATATTGAACAAAAGAAATAGAAAAGTAAAATCTGGAATACTACTTGAACTGAGTTTAAGTAAATTAACATTAAAATTCGTTTTGAGCATATCTAATCTTTAAGAATAACTTTAGATTTAAAAGCATAATGCATTCATTAATGCAGTATAATACGAGAAGATATCTACTCCTACTCTAAAAAAAGGAAACACCTTACCCAGGTTTTAATTTAGACGAACACATATTTTGGAAGATCCTATTTGCAACATATTAAGAAAACGGAAAAGGCATGCTACGTACTAGTCATCAGTCAAAGAGTTGAGTTTCCACTCAACTTATTCAAAGAGTTCTTTGTAGCCTAAAAAATTTTACATCCGGATCTGACTCGTTAAACATTTATTTTATTAAATTGTGTTGTCCGTACTTACTAAACTTCTTAACTCATATTATTAATAAACATAATATTTTTAGTCGCAAACTCCTCTATAAAATCCTGATTTTACTATGAGGAACGTAACCAGACTGCAACCAACAGCTACTCTCCGGGTTATGTGCCCCGCCGAGCGCTGAATTACGAGTTACAAGTCTGGCGCGTTAAGTGTAATAATTTCATATTACCATCAAATCGCTAATGCTTCGATTGCAACAAACACCAGCCGAAAGACTGATCCTACTTAAAGGAGCTCGTGTAACTCGTAATTCAGCGCTCGGCGGGGCACATAGCCCGGAGAGTAGCTGTTGGTTGCAGTCTGGTTACGTTCCTTATAGTAAAATAAGGATTTTATAGAGGAGTTTGCGACTAAAAATATTATGTTTAATATTCCGCCCTCTAAAAGCACATTTGAATCATATTATTAATAGTCGAAAAAGAAAAATGATCCAAAGGCATTTTCGAACTTGTGACCTATTAGTATTCTCACACGATTGTCAACACGTTGATACTTTTAACATACTGCCAGCAATCCAGTCAGGTTTTACAGCTGATTATAGTTGCTCTACAGCTTTAATACGTATAACGGATTATGTTGTTGAGGCTGTAAACGATCCATCTTTTCGCGTCTAAAGGACATCTATTATATTTTCCAAAAAATGAATATTAAACGTTCTCAAAAAGAGTTCAAAACGACTGTTTCAGACGGAGAATAATACAAAATTTATACTTATTGTTCGTTTATGCTTAACTGCTTCACTGATGGTACCAATTGGACATCGTAACACTATAAATCAAACACAGTAAGTACTAACACTTTCTTAAAATTAAACCTGAAATTGAATTTTGAAAACACAAGAAAAAGACAATATAAAGTTCAAAAAATGTATATTTAATCTCATTTAAAAAATCATGTTTTACAAAAACTTCAAGAAAAATGTATTGACAAACTATAGTCTGGCCCGTGTACAACACATGGTAAGGAACGGAACGACTTATAATGTACCAACTACCATCCAATATGCGGTTTATAGCTAACGATTACACAAAAAGATTCAAGAAAAGTTCAATGTTTAAAAATTTTTTGTGGGCTTTTGCTTGCCTGTCTGTTTACGTATTATCAGTTCAATAATAATTTGGTTTGCCCCTCAGAGCTTAAAAATGCTTGAATTGCAACGACTTTGAATTATATTGTAGCAATTATAAATTCGTAGGTTCAGGCAAGGCGGTCCCATGCACATATGAGTACATGTTAACTATACTTTTCTGACACCGAATCGCTGAGGAACCGGTTTATTGCAAATCCCGTTAAAACCTATCATTTTCAAGTCAAAATCGACTGCTAGAAAATGATAAGGCTATTTTCGCTAAAACTCTCGATATACCTTGACTAGAGACTGAGTTGCAGTGCTGCAACGTGGATTCGTAAAAGAGTTTTTAATTTTGAAATTTTCGAGTCGATTTTAGTTACATTTTCTAAATTTTGGTGGTCGGGGCGACATTACGTTCCCGTGCAGCGACATTTACTACACTTTCTAAAATTTTTATAATCCAGAATTTTGAAAAAAAGATAATTATTGAAAAATACTTCGTAAATTTATATCTAAAATTATTTTTTTTTTTTTTTCAAAATTTAATAAAGAAAAAATAAAACGCTCCGTAGAGCGAAAATATCATTTTTAAAATATAAAAACCTCTTCCAACGGCATTTTCACGTGAAGCACGCTTTTCGTGCGGATTTTGTTACAGTTTCAAAAAGTTTATCGAGGGTGTTGGCATGTTCTTTAACATTTTCACTATATGCAAATTTGCTTTTTTGATATCATTAAAGCGAAGTATTTACTATAGTAAAACTCTTCCCAACATATAAACATCATTTTATTATGTAACTAATTAAAATTTCAACAAATAAATAACATAAAATTTGAATAACAAAAGGGGTAGGTAAAACGCCCTGTGATTGGTGTGACGTCATCGCTTGAATTAATGGCAGAAATCACCACTTATCTACATACTAAATTAGCGGTAAATACAACATTATTTACGTTTTACGTATGATTATATAAAGAAATGGATAATACGGGATTTGTAAAAGCTACTTCGGGAAAGAATCATTCTCTATTATGATATTTTTGCAAAACAACTACCTATTGATTGTACTAATTCTTTTAAATATTAAGCGGTATGGTATAATTTCTTGAATCAGATGCTTTTAACGTCTTATGCTGCAATGGTCATACTCGTCATGAAAAATGATCTTTTCCGTACTATATTTATAATACTGTATACTAAATTAGTACAGTTTTTTACTTAGTACATATTATTCATGGTATAATTAATATTTTTGCATGTCTAAATGCAGTTTAATGTAAGGTTGAAAGCTTTGTGAAAGGCTATTATTTATTTTCTAATCCTAGGTAATTTGTTAACAACGTATTAAATAATTCCACATTGTGTTACTAGTACATCTATTCTGTTTTCTAATCTATTAATAATACAGATGCTTGTGCCACTGGAATTCATTAAAAATAAATATAAAGTTAGCTAACCGTGAAACAATTACTGTTTATTACACGCAATTGGCCACTAGGGCGGTTCGGCACGGCAATCTTTTCCTCAGCCGCATCTCTAAACGACTAATCGTTACAATTTATTCATGCTGCTTTAAGGACTCTGCCCATTTCTGGTCTTGATAACAAAGACGTAGAAAGTGCTGAACTTATGAAAGCAGCTTATTCTGATAGATAAGTAAATGCCGCGAAATGGTGTATTGTGAAAATCGAGCTCTGTTCAGCTAATATAGAAGAAATAGGATGTATGGTAGAGTAGATTTCACGGTATGAAACAACCCGCCAGTCGCCCAAATAAACAAAGCTCTGACTTTAAGGTTTTTAACCTTTCTCCCTCTACCGTGAATGCATGCAAATTATACACGTATCAGTAATACACCAACATTATTATAGCCTCTTACTGTTTTATAGCATTAACCTATTTAAGAAAATTGCAATGTTTATGCACTGATAACGGTGACGGTGAGATACCAAAGATTTTTATAGTGGGACTTCAAATAGATAGATATTAATTCCTACGTTCTACGTGTTGACAAATCTAGATTCTAAATTGGTTTGGAAAACATCTATTTGGATCTTAGTACAAACGAATTGATACTTATGTAATTTGATCTTCTGTTTATAAAAACAAAATTTTCTCTAATAAATGACTATAAAGTTAACTTTATTAAATTGATAATTATAGGAGAGGGCCTTATTCTGTCTATTATTATTTCGCGATGTTATATTTATGTTTGTACAACTGACATTGATGTACAGTATGGAATAAATTCATTATTTCATAGGCTTATGGTTTAAAAAAAATCCAGAGCAAGTCGATTTTATTTTTAAATGCGCATTTCTTGGTATACAGGCTGACCATTTTATCAGGGCCCTCGAAAATGTTTCACTTAATGTCGGTTATGCAGAAAATTGTTTCTATGAAAATTGTGCCGATTCTTATAAGCTACAAAATTGTTTAAAGACATTTGAAATCCATGGCCTGCTTTAAGGATTATGCCATAAAATATCGAAAATGCGGAATGCCTAAGCCAAATATCCCCGTTATTTGAAGAGATACAACCAAAATTCTAAGATAATTTTTTGCAAAACGAAGTTTTTCAACGGGGTTTATCTAAATGTTTTCAAAACTGCTATATTTTGAGATTTTCTCTTAGGGGCGTGAAAACATTTTTTTGAACGGGTGGGAAATGGCGGCATTAAATAGAATATTTTCCTCCCTTTTCAACGATATATCACATGCCATATTTATTCGTTGGAACTACACAAATAATTATAGAAACAATTTTTTAAACAATAATTTTCTTTTTTAAAAAATTCTTGTTCTTCAAATTTTTATTATAATAAAACATTAATACAATTTAAAAAAATAAAATTATAATAATAATCCGCTCTCCGCGGCAAGTATCAGCACCTACTCCGACAGATCTGGTCTTCAGAACTGTCGGGGAAGAACAAGGTGTCTGCTACAAATATGCTTGCCGTTCCGATCCTTCTCTACTCTTTCGGAGTAGTGAAGTGGACTAGAGAAGAGCTGCGTCAACTCGATGTAGTAACCCGCAAGAAGATGCATCTCAATAGGAGCTTGCATCCTAAATCGTCCGTTCCACGGTTATATCTCCCACGACATCGGGGAGGCCGTGGACTCTTGAGCTTGGAGAGTCTCCATAGCAGGATGGTTCTGGAGGGAGCATGTAAGGTCATCAGGAGTTCGGATCCCCTCCTCTGCATGGTCCGAGACCATGAAAATGCAGAGGTAGGAGCTTTTCTCTTTAAAGCAGCACGGAGAGCAGCCGATGAACTTGGTCTCATCTTCGACGTCGAGCGGGTAAACCCCGACTCTGTCACCGAGTTGGAACCCGTTCGACTAAAAGCCCACATTAGAGCTGCAGAACACAACATCCTTCTGCAGCTCCATAAGGATAAGCCATTGCACGGAATCTTCTATAAAAATATAGAAGACCTCGGCTTATCCGAAAGGCTGACCTTCGCCTTCTTAAGGTCAGCTGGGCTGAAGTCTGAGACCGAGGGATTCATAATGGCTTGCCAGGATGGTGTATTTAACACTCTCGTCTATCGACGTCGTGTCATGGGTATGGAGGTCCCTGATGTCAGCTGCAGGGCCTGCCGCAGGGCGCCGGAGACTGTAATGCACTTACTGTCGGCTTGCCCGACATACGCAGTCTCGGCCTATATTCATAGACATAACGCAGCATTACGAGTGCTTTACTATCATCTAAGGCACTCGTATGGGATAGACGAAACACCAGTGCTGCCTTACGTTCCGGGGGATATTGAGTCCGTTGTGGGGAATGAGAAGTGCCTAATTTATTGGAACTACTCGTTTCCCACCGTCAGGCAAATACAAGCCAACAAGCCTGACATAGTACTCCTCGACCACCAACTCAAGACAATGTATGTCGTGGAATTCTCAGCTCCCGCTGAGAGCAATATTGTCTTGAAAGAGGAGGAAAAACGGACAAAATATCGAGATTTGCTCATCGAACTCCGCAGGCTTTATCCAGGCCATTCTGTTAAAATAGTGGTACTGATTATAGGAGCCCTCGGTGGAATGAGACAGACGCCGCTTTCAGAACTAAAGATCATACCGGCATGCCGAGATTCGGCAGAGATCTTAGCCGGCAGAATGCAGAAGGCTGTCATCCTCGGTTCATTACGTCTACTCAGGGCACACGATTCGCGGACCCGGTAGTCACTCACCCCACGGGCGTGGGGAGTGGCTATTGGTATTACCAGCTCCCCTCTGTGAGGGTCGGAGCCACAGAGTAGGGTGACTGGTTTTTTGTATAAAAATAATAATAATAATAATAATTTATTTATCCGTAAGGTCAATTACATGGCATAGGACAAGTCAAAGAACAGCTAATAAATAAATACAATAGAAACAATCAGTATACATATAAATACAATAAAAGCAAAACAATTTTTAGGAAATACAATATGTAAATAGGTACAGTAAACAAATATCACAATAATATCGCAATAAGAACACATGGTAGAGGTATATATCTATTAATAATTATCAATCACTATTTAAATATTCTTCTATAGTATAGCAACATTTCCCTATTAAATAATTTCTTAAAATATTTTTAAACTGATTTAGATTGCTTATAGTTTTAATATGTAAGGGCAATTTATTGTAAAATAGCATACCCACATAAGCAGGATTTTTCTCATAAATAGCTAATGTATGTATTGGTAAGCATAGGTCATTACCCTTCCTCTATTATAACTGTGAAAATCATAATTTTTGTGAAACTTATCTATATTTTGCTTAACAAATATTTCAAAAATATAAATAGATGGTAACGTTAGCAATCTCAACCTCTTAAAAATTTCTCTACATGATGTTATCCTGGAAACTCCCCAAAATAGAATCCCATACCTCACTCTAGAATAAATTAGTGCATAGTAGTATGATAACATTACTTTCTCTGAAGTGATTTGACGTAATCTGTACAAAGCGAAGCAAGTAGACGACAATTTCTTACAAACAACATCTATGTGCGTTTCCCAACTTAAGCTGTTATCTAAATATATACCTAAAAATTTCGTGCTCATAACCTGTTCTATAGTTTTGCCATTATATTTAATAAGGTGACTTTCGGATATCGTTTTCAATCTTGGTGTAAAGTTTATAAATACTGTTTTGCTTGCATTTAAAAATAACCTATTTTGATTAAACCACGTGATAAATCTGTCCAACATAAACTGCATCTCTAATATTGTATCCGAAATTGATGTTTTTGTGGATAGATAACTATTGTCATCAGCGAACATAACTAACTGGTTGTTATTGTCGATATTTGGAAGATCGTTGATAAATAAGAGAAACTATAACGGACCCAAAACAGACCCTTGTGGTACACCATAAGAAATTTTAGTTTCTTTTGATTTAACTCCATCGATTTCTACCAACTGTATCCTATCTGCAAGATATGTCTTTATTAAGTTGTTTACTGTTTCTCTTAAACCATAAGCCTCTAACTTTCTTAAGAGCAAATCATGATTGGCCAGGTCAAAAGCCTTACTCAAATCCAAGAATAAACCCACACATTTTTTATTGCTATCCAAACTTTCATACAACGTATTTAGAAAATCATTAATCCCTGAACTTGTAGATTTGCCCTTTCTAAACCCATGCTGAGCTTCGTTTAATATAGTATTTTCTGTTATGAAAGTAGTAATACTGTTAAAAATTATTCTTTCTAATATTTTAGGAATTGTGGATAACAACGAAATCGGCCTGTAATTTTCTACATTAACAGTCTCTCCTTTTTTATGCAATGGAACAACTTTAGCAATTTTTACAATATCGGGAAAAATGCCATGTCTAAGTGATAGATTTATTAGATATGTTAAGGGAGATAAGATATAATCAATACAAGACTTTAAAAGGTTTTCACTAATTCCACCTATTCCAGACGAATTTCACTTTTTCAGTCCCTTTACCACACTAAATACTGTTTGTTTGCTGACATAACCAAGAAACATCATAGGATACTCCTTGTCAACATTGAAATTAATAGGACCTAAATTTTTGTTAGCTAGTTTATCATTTAAAACCCTCGGAACATTTATGAAAAAATCATTAAAAACATTTACTATCTCTTCTTTATTCTTTATTATTTTATTATCTGTATAGTAGTATAGTAAATTCAGTTAACAAAAAAAATAATAATAAAAATGAATATAGCACACAGAACATTAATATTTATCTAATCCTCAATATAATTTTTAAAATGTCATATAAAGTATTCAAAATGTCCACCGCGATTTCTTATGCACAACAGGAGATGACATTATGACAGATTATAGACCGGGAGATGTTGACAGTTGATTGTTTCTGATTTCTTACAGTATGCGTTTTGGTGGAGTGAAATTGTACCTTGTGACAATAAAGAAAAGCGGGTACTAGTCCGCCGCACGCTTTCCGGTCATATGGAAAATTGCATTTCTACTAAAACGAATTTTTTTTCTGATATTAAAACACTTGCTCTTTTATTAAAAGAAAGTTAGAGCAAATTTAATGTCTTAGCAATTATAGCCATGCGATTCACAGGGTAAAAAAAGAACTCGAACGGACACGTAAACTTGTAATAAAAAATATAATTTTCCGCGTTCTCGTACTGCATCCCAATGAAAAGAATTTTGAGTCGTAAAATCCATATAAATAAATTGGCATGCAGCCCTCATTGGCCTCAAAAGTGGAAAAGCTCTAAAAAGACAAGCTTTTATATCATAAAAATAATTATATAATGTAACAACATTATGGATTTGATTTACATCATTTATTTTCTACTTTTTAAAGCATTTTTTAAATATTTTTTTTTATATTTTTTTATGTAATTTTATTTTTTTGTCAGCCACATTGGCGCCGCCATTTTGAATTTCTAAACTTTGATCAAGAATTCATAATTGGCGATCTCGAAAATGCCCGGATACCGATTTTGAGTCGAATCGGATCATAAACGATAAAGTCGTCCGCCATATTGAAGCCGCCATCTTGTTTTTTCTTATATGAAAATGTTAAAGTGTATTGTCACCGGACTTATGCAAAATTTCAAAGCTCTAGCTTAATTAGAACTAATCGAAATTTTGATTCCAAAGTTGACCTAAACAAACTGACAAACATTGCAAGTTTAATAAAAGCTTTTTATCTACGATCGTGTAAAAAGTAACAGTTTTTTTTTTACATCATTTCCAGTGTAAAAAGTGGCCTTTTATAAGAAACTGTGCAATAAAAATATTTATTGCACGCTTTTATTGCACTATTTCTAAAAAAATTAAAAAGTTACGCTCTTATTTTTAATCTAGACATTCGTGCAATAAAGAATGGTTTTTTACACTTGTATCTTAAATAACTATAAAAAGACTGACTGTTACTTATTTTCGTTCAATAAATCTTCTCAAAATTATCATCGGCTGTGATTTAAATGGTGATTTTTTTTTATCAGTTAATTTATATCATGATGTTAATCTTGATTTAAATCACAGTCCAACCTGTAATTCTAAACGGCATAAAGCAATTGCTCTAACTACCATCGTTGTGTTTATAATAATTATTACGTTATCTTCGTATTCCTTAATTACCTTTCATATTGTGACATAAATCCCCTTTCCTTAGCCTACCTGTGTAATATCATGATAAAGGTCCTGACAAGTTTCTGGAGGAGAAGATAGAGTCCTTGCGAAATATCTTGTGCTTTCAATATCATTGTGTTAGGTTAATTTTGAGAATTAATTAGAAAATTAAAATAGTTACCAAGTATTAGACACACCATATTATTTGTTAATGAAGAAAACTCAATGTCACACAAAAAAGCCATGCTATCATCATAGCAGGCTAAAAACAAAAATATGATGCAAATACTCAAAAAAATTATTTCATTTATCATATTTTCTGTATGTAGCCATAGGATTACTTGAAGGAAAATAAAGCTTTCCAAACAAAGCTGTACACGCTATGCTGTCAATAGAAACAGAAATAGTCTAGTGAGATGATCAGAATTACAATTATGGCAATTATATTAAGAAGATTTATTAGCTGGGATTGGCTTCTGTTGACGTTTGCTTATTTAACATTTATTTGTATTTTCAACTGCAATACGGGGGCGAGCGTAGGTGCGTCTTTACTATGTACATACTTCGGTATGCGATGTAAAGCAACGACAGGCGCGGTTAGTACTTGGATTGGTGACCATTCCAACAGAAACCGCGTTCTCGCCTCACACATCTTCCAGCGGCTTGTATATCAGTGTATGCGCGGAAGCTATACAACCTTAGGCGAGGGTTGTATAGGAGATATACCATCCTTCGGAGGGGATGTAAAGCCGTCGGTCCCTTGTCTATTAAATGTTAGGCAAGTAAAAGATCCCTACTCTTCTTAAGGGAAGAGGTTCGGCAAAAAATTCCTGGTTGGGGGTAGTTCGTCTACAGGCGTCGGTGGTAGGCCTCAGTAGCG
This sequence comes from Leptura quadrifasciata, assembly GCA_963675555.1. NCBI lineage: Eukaryota > Metazoa > Arthropoda > Insecta > Coleoptera > Cerambycidae > Leptura > Leptura quadrifasciata. Next base: position 42,054,375 of record OY776673.1, read on the forward strand.
GAAATAGGCCGACGTTAAATAAATGTATAAAAAAAAAAACTGCAATACCAATTGTCACTTACTACGCACATCCATTGTTTAAATGACGAAAAATATTGACAACAACAATTATTTACTAATTTATTTTCGCTTTGGAGAAAGTATTAACTTATTAGAAATCCAATTTTAAATTATGATGAAAATGGAGCCCTGAGAGTTGTAAATATATTCGAATCGACATATCATTCGTGTGTCTGAATATCTGTCCGTGAGTGACACGATGTTCATCGGCGGCTTAATGCAGGAACTTGCAACTTAAGAAATAAAATCTGTGAAGTCCGGCATATTAAATATTAATGTAATCCCCCGAGAATTCAAAAAAGATTTTGCTCTAATCAAAATTAATCTAATGTGAAATTAAAAATTGGGAAAAGACAAACTTACTTCGTGATCGGCAGGTAAGTTTAATTGGATTTTAAAGGGTTTTGGAATGTTCTTGATGAAACATTCTATAATTTTTAATAAAGCTACTGTAAAATTAACTTCGAGAAGGAATGCAAATTATGAGAGGAACGATAGACTTATAAACGCCATCTCTGACGAAGCTTTACGGAAAGTAAAAAATATATAATGTCAAAGCATCAATCATTTAATTTAATCTAATACTGTAAAGCGTAATATATAGTAATATATATATAAATTTTTTCTCCTTTTCTCTTTGAATTATCCACATGTATCATATTCTAAAAATAAAATTCGATATACAAAATAATAGCAATACAATGTATGTTACTTGGAAATAAATAACTTCGTGAAATTAAAACATGTTTTTTGACTTTTATCATTTCGTAGGAAATAGTTAACATAATATTATATTAAATGCAATATAATACGCTTATAATTCACATATACAGGGTGTCTCACCGGGAACTGAATCGAACGATATAGAGAAAAGTACGCATCAGAAAATTTTGAAAATTTAGATAATTACTAATGTCGGTGTGGCCAATCCAACTAAAATAATTACAAGCAGCTGGCACTTTCGCTTATACCGGAAGTCGATACCCAACTTGCTTATTTCAAATGGAACACCCTATATATTTTAGAGTTTTCGAAAAGAGCATAAAATTCTGAGTCGAAAATATGTAGCATATCCTATACCTAAACCTAGCCGTTTCAGAGATATTTGACATTTTATAGAAAATAACTTTCTTCGTGTAAAAGATCCTCATTTGCTTCTTGTCACGTAAAAAGAACACAAGGAGAACTACGTTCTACAACTGAAATATATTCAATAATATCATACCAAGTGTTCCGTTTTTCGCGTTAAATTTTGTCAATTTCAAACCGCGAAAACTTGTTTAGGTCGAATGGAACACCCTGTATTTCTTTACGTCAAGTTGTATAAAATTGAATTTTCTTTTTTCTGATATTAGCATTGTGGGGGTTAAAGTTACAACTTTTTGAAATATTTGCGATTTTATTAGAAATTCATGAATTGTTGTAATCATTTCATCAAAATAGACATGATTAGAAACAATCAGTCATTATCTTATGTCAAAAAATGACAGCACGTTTAAATTATACCAACGAAAACTTTTTAAATTTGTCTATTATTTACGGAGAATATGATAAAGTAATATCAAGAACTTGCAGCACATTTGCTACTCGATATCCACAAAAACGCAAAATAACACTAACACTGTAACATGCGCATTAATCAAATTGAAGATATGGCATGAACTAAAATAGCAGAGATAAGATCAATTTAAAATATGATTTCATTTTAAGTTAATAATTGCTCAAAATTCCGCCCTCGAACCTCGACACATTTTTCGCACCTTCGGATTAGTTCCTCATGGGTAGCTCTTCTAATTGAATGCTGTGATATGTTTCTTACTCTTTGCATACAATCTTCAATGGTTATTAATGGGCTCTCATAAACTTTATTTTTAATAGTTCCCCAAATGAAATAATCCAGAACTGATAAATCGGGCGTGCGAGGAGACCATAAGAAAGGTCCATTATTAGCAATCCATTGATCATAAAAAGTTTCTTGTAAATAATTATTAATTAAATATGCGTCATGTGGGGGAGCACCGTCGTGCTGATAAAAAATGTTTCTATGTTCGGCGAGAGATAAATTTTCTAAATAGTTATTATTCAAATTTTGTAAGATATTCAGATATCTTTCACCTAAAAAAAAAACAAAAATTTACCTATAGGTATTAGCAAAAGAGAAAATTTAATTTACCGTTTAAATTTTCCTAACAAAATTGTAATGCCACCACTCTATCGTTTCTTATGGCACAGTAAACATTGAACTGCCAACTTTCCTGAAAGTTTCGCTCTCTTGACATATGAGGATTTGAGTCAGTCCAATAATGCGAATTGTGTCTATTAAAAAGTCCATTTTTAATAAATTTTGCTTCATCTGTCCATATAATATTTCCCAAATAAGAATCGTGACCCTCAGACCTTATTAGAATAAACTCACAAAAATTCTGTCTTCTTAGGAAATCTGTTTCTTTCAATCCTTGAACCATATGGAATGAAAACGGGTGAAGCTTATGTTCTAATAAGATTATGTGAATTGAATCCTTGCATAGTCTCGATTCCAGAGCAGCTTGTCTTAATAACATCCTTGGAAATGCATGAAATTATCCCAGAATGGCTATTTCAATGTTTTCGTCATCAACAATAGGCTTTCTTTTTTGCATTTTGGCCTTGAGAGAGCCATAATTTTTAAAATTTTCCAGTATGCGTTTTACAGTGTTTAGTGACGGTTTCCGTTTTTCTGGATATCGAGTGCTGCAAGTTCTTGATATTACTCTATCACATTCTCCATAAATAATAAACAAATTTAAAAAGTCTTCGTGGGTGTAATTTAAACGTGCTGGCATTTTTTGACATAAGATAATGACTGATTGTTTCTAATCATGGCTATTTTGATGAAATGATTACAACAATTCATGAATTTCTAATAAAATCGCAAATATTTCAAAAAGTTGTAACTTTAACCCCCACAATGCTAATATCAGAAAAAAGGGAATTCAATTTTATACAACTTGACGTAAAGAAATACAGGGTGTTCCATTTGACCTAAACAAGTTTTCGCGGTTTGAAGTTGACAAAGTGTAACGCGAAAAACGGAACACTTGGTATGATATTATTGAATTTATTTCAGTTGTAGAACGTAGTTCTCCTTGTGTTCTTTTTACGTGACAAGAAGTAAATGAGGATGAGCAAACCGTTGCACCTGTCAAATTTTCTATAATATGTCAAATATCTCTGCAACGGCTAGGTTTAGGTATAGGATATGCTACATATTTTCGTCTCAGAATTTTATGCTCTTTTCGAAAACCCTAAAATATATAGGGTGTTCTGTTTGAAATAAGCAAGTTGGTATCGACTTCCGGTATAAGCGGAAGTGACAGCTGCTTGTAATTATTTTAGTTGAATTGGCCACACCGACGTTAGTAATTATCTCAATTTTCAAAATTTTCTGGTGCGTACTTTTCTCTATATCGATCGATTCAGTTCCCGGTGAGACACCCTGTATACATGCGGTTTCTCCACTTTTACGGAAAACTATTGGGAACATCGAAATTTTTCATAGGAATAATGTTGTAAAAAAATTAATTTTAAACAACTTTTATTTGTAACTTTTTTTCTAAAAACACATCTCCGGCTTTGAGATATTGGCGGTTTTTGGTGACAAAACGCGAAAAATCGTGTTTATGTATCTATATCTCAAAGCACTGTATGTCGCTGATGGTTGCGAATGTGACATATGTTTTTGGATCTCAAAACCTACACTTTTCCATATAAAAATCTCAGTAAAAAAGTTCGCTTATTCCGTCTTTTTATGTCTAACTTTCCTGGATTAACACTACAAATAAACAATATCCTCGATGACAGTAAAATATTATTACATTTTTATAATAATTAATTTTTTTAAACATTCTTTCGGCATTTTAAATCTACGCATATCAAGCTTATTTTGGTCGTATAATACTTAGCTATCAATTCACATTAAAAAAATGTCGATCCCGCTATGACGGAGCTTTCAGTGTCACCGGCTCCGGGACTATTAAGGTACGCTGGACTTATTACAGATTTTTTGGCAAACATCAACTTTTCATATGTAAATTAATGGTAAAAATGCATATTCCAAGTTGCGAAAGTAATTTTGAATTTGGTCCATACCGAACTAAAACTGCAAATAGTAATTGTTGAGAAATAAAACTTATCTTTCGAAATGTCTTCTAATAAATTATAGGTAACACAATTTACTCTTCCGAGATCTCTGCGCTCGATTAAGTAAGAAAGTAACTGAATTTAAAGTCTGTTTACCTAAGCTTAACACTAATTATTTATTAACCGAGCGCCACTGTTACCGCAATATCCTCTTACCTGCGACACCATATTCAGTTAAACCAACGTTCCGTTCCGCAAACTGAATTATAAATGATCAGTATTTCTGGAAAATAAATACCGCATCGTTGAAATTCGCACACATACCTATACGAAGCAGAGAATGATCAGTATTTATCGTCCATTCCCCACTTCTCTAAAGCATCGGGGATTGAATATAAAATAAAAATTGGAGTCGAGTCCGTAATACAAGAAAATAGATAACAAATTTCTTATAATATTTTATCATTTATGGTTTCCAATATATATGCTGACAAATTTTTAATAACTTATTTTTCCTAATAACACATAATTGGTTTCTAAGAATGATCCAGTCGTACTACCTAAAAGAGGGTTGATATTTCAATTAGCCGTAAGAGACCTCATCTACCCTAAATCCTTATAGTTTTTTCTTAAATATCTCGAAAAGTAAGCAAGCCACGGTAAAGACAAATTAACTACCGAAATGGTTCTAACAACTAACTCTTCCACACTACAATGAAAGGCAAGAATAAATTTTTCCTTACTTTGCCTAATTTTAGAAATATTTAAGTAGTTTTGACTGTTCGAACTTGGTTTAATAATTTAATGCATCATGGAAATTGAGTTAAAAATTAAAATCTAATTTCGCAGTACAAATTTTTATATTTAATTACATACGCCATGTTTCAGCTTCTGTGCCGTCATTACGCCACTTGATTTAATTCACATTACATAAAAATAAGGACAAAATTTTATTTTTGTTTTAGCTGGTGAAGACATAGGGCATAAAACGCTTATTCATCAAAGAATTTAGATAAATTCAAAACTTTGCAGCTTTTGTAGATGGGGAGGTTCTAAGATTTGAAGTACACTGAGAAGTAGATTTTATTATGTACGTTTCCTATTATGTGTATATATTTGCTAAATATGATTTGCAGGAAACAACTACTCAGCGAGCAAATACTCCGACCTGCATTGGATTACACCTGAAAATTCTGATGGATCGGTAGCCAACTATCATTTGTCAATTCCTAACCAGATATAGACCGGTTTCGAGCTTTTTATGTTGTTATCAGTATGCCATAGGTCTTGCGACAGATACATCTTAGTAGCCAACCTGCTACTCTTAAGGAAGTCTAGGGAAATGAAGTAGTTGTGACAGATAAGTGAAACCTCTTAGATGGTCAATGCTACTATACGCTGGACATCCTAGATGTCTCTGTTACGTATAGCGACATGCTTCTCTGCAAGCACCATGTGTAGCGACCTCTAGACCTAGTGGACTAAACACAATTTTGCTAAGCAGGATTTGCAGGAAACAACTATTCAGTAGCAAATACCCCGACCTGCATTGGATTACACTTGCAAGTCCTAATTAATCGATAGGCAACTATCATTTGTCAATTCCTAACCAGACAAATGAATTATTCACCGACATTCCATTCACTGAAGCTCTAAGCGTCCTCAAGACTAAACACAATATTTCTCCCAGCGCTCTAACCCTTCTAGAACATTATCTGTCCAACACCTATTTTTTTTTCTCAAAACAACTACTACAAACAAGTCAGAGGAGCTCCAATGGGATCACCCCTGTCCTCCTACATAGCCAACATCTACATGGACAACTTCGAAACTCAAGCCCTGAATTCATTCGAACTGAATCCAACCTGCTGGCTAAGGTACGCGGATGATATCTTCGTTATCTGCCCACATGGTAGAGATTCTCTAAACACCTTCCTATCGCACATTAATTATATATATCCCAAGATGCAGCTCACTATGGAAATCGATAACAATTGATCCCTTCCTTTCTTAGACGTACCAAGCGAAAATCGATTCTCCTATTCTGTGTACAGAAAACCAACCCACACCGACCGTTACTTCAAAATCACATCACCATCCATCACAAATAAATTCCGTTGTCAACACCCTTGTAACCAGATCCCTCAGACTAGCAGATAATCACCACAAGCAATCCGAACTACAAACATTAGAACAAGCACTTCTATAAAACGGTTACGACAAAGACATGTAACACGATCCGTACATAAAGCACAAAATTCTTCCTAAATACAACATACAGAAACTCTTGATCAGCAAAAAGCCTTTCTACCTGACATCAAAGATGTCACAGATAAAATTTCGAAAGTCCTAAAATCCAATAACATTCGCATTCGCAACACAACAATTCCCAATTTAATCAGAACTCCAAAAGACTAATTACTTAATAATTCCCACGGTGTATAAAAAAATACCTTGTTCAAACTACCCCCAAACCTACATTGGACAAACCACCAGACGGATTAACAATAGAATATATGAACATCGTCTTGCAGTTAAAAAATCCGATCCTACATCATCACTTGCCCAACACCGCCCCCCAACAGGCCATAATATAGAATTTGACATCAAAATCATATCACCCTCATTTTTCCAGAAAACGCGAATCATCTGCGAATAACTGAGATCGAAAAACATCCCGATTGTCTAAACAAAAGGGATGACGGTCTTCGTCATTCAGTCGCTTAGAATCCATTGATGTCCAGGCTAGCTCCAAAACCATCTACACCCCATAATTCCTCACATGCCGAAATCAGCCGTTATCCTCTACTGCCTCCATTAATAGACCCCTGTATAAATAACACTTCGTCACATATTACCAACGACTTCTCTCGAAGGAGTAAGCAGATTGAGGCCAAGAATCGAGTTAGTCCTACGAACTTAAACCTATCCTTACGGTTTTCCTTCAGATCTATTTTTCTCTTAGAATATAATAGAATATTTTATTGATCCAGTAGGAGCATTACATATATGCTATTGGACAAGTCAAAACACACAAAATATAAGCAAATATTAAAATATATAAATATACACATAGATTTACGTCTAAAGTCAAAACATATATATTTTTTAACAAACTTCTTAAAAACCAAGGTGTTTTTTAAATTTTTATATGATAAAGGTAAATGGTTATATAATATTAGTCCTAAGATATTGTGGGCATTTGCGGATATATTCAGATGTTTAAATGGAACGTGGAAATAGCTTCTTGAAGCATTGAACAACAACAAGTTTTTACTAAACCAGTTACAAAGATGATCAACAGTAACATCAATTTTATGTTGCAGTGAAATTTGCGACATATCAGAAAAAAGAAGTGTTGCGTCATCGGCGTACAATGAAATAAAAGCCTGAGGAAACATGGTAAGTAACTCGTTAATATAAATAATGAACAGAATGGGGCCCAGTACAGATCCTTGAGACACACCCATTTCATTATCTAGTAATGTTGATATGTAAGAGGTTTCCTTATTTTGTTCTGAGTAGTTTATTTTCACCATTCAGAATCAGAATCAGAATATATTTATTTGCATTTAACATATAAAATGTTTTACACACATCAGGTACATGAAATAAAATAAATATATAACATACAATAGATAATTAAATAAATGGCATACAAAAATAACTAATATATAATAATAAATAACATAGGATAATAAATAACGGAAATACATAACATAAAATAAGTAAAATACAAACACAATACTTACTACAAACTACAATAATAATAATAAAAATGTAAAATTAACATAATATTAGCAATGGTCAAGATAAACTGTCGAAACACACAACATTTTAAAACTTAAAAACCATTTATATATTTGACATTAAAGGCTATATATGTATAGACACATGCATACATACATACATATATACACATACACATAAATACATCACATAGATGTTATATCGAAGGTTACGAAATCATTAATGCTGTAAAACGCATTTTGCAGTAGATATGTTTTTACAATCGCTTTAAATTTGCCAAGAGGGAGATTTTTGATGTGTTGCGGTAACTTATTGTAAAATTTAGGCCCATAGTAATTTTTACCGTTTCTACTCGAATTCAGTCTGAAATAATCAGTTCTTATGTTTTCCGCACTACGAGTATTAATTGTGGTCGTGATAACAAGTTTGAGCTGTATATTGCTCTATGTTTTGTTTTACATATAGAATGCAGATGTAGATATATAACGACGGTAATGTAAATATCTGCATATCAATAAATTTTTGCCTTACATTTTCGCGGTAACCCGTATTAGTGATGATGCGGACTACTCTCCTTTGCAATCCAAATATTCTGGCTGCCTTTGATGCATGACCCCAGCCCATCAAACCATAAGACATTTGAGACACAAACAGGGCAAAATAGGCCGTTTTAATGACACTATGAGGAACTAATTTGTCTAATGTTCGGATGACAAAAATATTCTTTGATAGTTTGTTTACAAGGCTGTCGATGTGTGGACCCCAGTTAAGTGTAGGGTCCAGATAGATACCCAGAAATTTTGCCATCTCTGGATTATCGACTGTGTCTATGTTTCTGTGGGAAAAAATCACGTTGATGGTCTTAGTTTTATTCATGCATAATTTGTTGGTTAGGAACCAGTTTTGGGCATTTGACTGCCCTTCCACCATGAGCCTCTTGATGTCATTCAGTTTTTCGTGAGCTGTTACAATGCTGGTGTCATCGGCAAAAAGGAGAACCTCAGTTTCAGGTATTCCTATCTTTATATCATTAATATAAATTAAAAACAGTAAGGGGCCTAATACTGATCCCTGAGGGACTCCTCCATTTGGTTTCTTTCACTAAGATAGGAGACAAACCAATCGTATGGTGTGCTTCTTACTCCATATCTGTTTAATTTATTCAGCAATAAATCATGTTGAACACAATCAAACGCCCGACTCAGATCACAAAATATTCCAGTTGAACTTTCGCCCTTTTCAATTGCATCCAATATTTTTTCATAGAAAGAATGTATTGCCGTAATTGTTGAATGTCCAGAACGAAAACCGTGCTGGTTATCATTTAATACATTATTAAGGCGTAAAAAATTTATTAGCTGTAGTAACATTACATATTCATATATCTTCATTCATATATCTTACCCATATATCTTACCCATTTTTTTCACCATTTTTTTTTTGAACACGGTGAAATCTAGGGAGTAGGAAGATTGTGGCGCCTGATTTGAAATAGCTTATACTGATAGTTTCCCTTCTGAAATTATTTCTGTTAACTATTTTTTCTCTTCAAAATGGCTTCAAAAAGGGAGCCGAAACGTCGAGGCGTCAATAATCTCAGACGCGGTGATTACCCTCTTTCTGTTCGTTGTTCACGGGGTATGTGATGGGTTTTCGCATAGTGATATCAAATCATCATCAATCCCCCTATAGCGAGAGAAAATATTACACACCCTCGATCACTACCCTAAATTTTAGATTTTTAAAAGTAGGTAGTCTTTATTACAGATGCTTCAAACTGAAGGGAAAAATATCTGTAAGTTTATAATATGTTTGGCATCGGCCATAATCTAGACACAGAAGTTCCTATGAGTAACATTAGATAGACGTAACCACTCCAGCTCTAAACTACTAAAGAAGCATATAATCTTCCCGGAAGTCATTCTTCTAACTTCGGAAAATATTCTAAATATCTGTATACCCTACTTTTTTTTATTAAATTTTTTTCTTGTGTTTCAGTTAGCATCATGCGACATATTCCTAAATTTCTCTCTGTTGATAGCTTCAGTTTACTGAGTTGAAATGTTTGTTATGGACTTTAATTACAGGAAGAGAATTTTTGTTTGTGCCATTTTCTACTTTCTTGTTACACTTCCTTATCACATAGTAGCATTAGAGCAAAAACTTAGGACTCGATAATAGCGACATCCTCCTCCTCAGATCTGCCTAAAGTGATGTGCAATTGCAAACATATTATTTTTTGGACAGGTGCGGTTAAACCTTTTATAAAAATTGAAATAAATCCTATATAATACTCATCAGCTCGTTCCTTCGTTTTTTAAAAATATTCCATATTTTTAAATTAATATACACGAATTACTGATCAACACGTTAGACCAAATGTCTTGAGATAAAATTGAGGTAAACGTTAAACAATGTATAATGAAATAAAAGTGAAGCTATTGCTAGGAAATTCAAGGACATGAGCCAAAAGCACTCGACATAGAAGTAACAAGCTTGAAATAAAAAATAATATCAGTGCACCAAAATGTTGTGTCTCTGTCTCTGTTATGATCAATGCTTCTTCAATTTGTCGATTATCATAAATATTTGAAACTTCTTTACGTAGCTGTCGCTGGTTCACGCAGGCCATAAAATATAAATATGCTGACCTGATTGCTACATGTGGCCATCATTCTTATTTTGAAATGATGTGTCGCTCGTAATTTCTCCAGGGATAATTCTCATTAAAACACTCCTACTTATTCAGAACTCGATCATTTTAATTTACCGCACGCTATTTTGAACTGCATCTCCATATCGATGACTGTTTATTTTCTCTATCAGGCATGTGGCATATCATTATATGCAAAATATTACGACCCTTAAGTTCAGAAATATAGACAGGGTGGGGCATTAGTGCGTCGGACTTCGATATCTCGAGTTCTACGATAGCTAGATATTTTTTAAGGAATTGCAAGTAAACTAAATAAAAAAGTCTATAACTAGAAATTATTTTCGAACACACAGGGCGAGCCAAGACGAAGGACCAAGCGAATTTTTTTTTAAATGGAATGTTATGTATATCAATACATATTTGAAGCCTTCTTCTAGGCTCTATTCATTCTTATATTAGCACTGAATATCTCCCAACCACTTGGATGTAATGAATTTTTTTGTTGAAATAATGCAATCTGCAGATGGATATTACAAAAATCACCACAGTCACAATTATGGGTCTTAAGAAAAACTTATGTGAATACCAGTTACGAGACAGCTAATTTATGTTTTTTGAATAATTTTCATTTCCTAAAAATGTACAGGGTGGCCAAAAATTATTTTTCAATTAAGAACATTTGAAATTGAATTTTCTCAATTTTTTCAAATGGAACATCCTGAAACACCTAGGAATGAATAGAACCTAGAAAGAGGCTTCAAAAATGTACTGATATACATAGCATTCCATTTTTAAAAGAGGCACTTGGTCCTGTAATTTCGTCTTTTCTCGCCCTGTATGTTCGAAAATAATTTCCAGATATAGACTTTTTTATCTAATTTACTTGCACTTTTAAAAAAAAATGTCTAGCTATCGTAGAACTCGAGATATCGAGGTCCGACGCACTATTGCCCCACCCTGTATAAGGTCTCAGATCCTACAAATCCTTATAGTGGGACAAAAACAATCAAAAGAAGGCTCAGTAACGTTTTTCATGTGCCGCTGTACCAATTCTGAGTTCGAATCTCAGCTGCGGCAGATTGCTATGTCGTAGGGAATGGTCATTGTGTTATTGTCTGTATGCCTATGTCCTGGTTGAGTGGTGGAATATCTAATGCTCAACTCCATCAGAACGGTAAATAAGGCGATAAAATAAAATAGTTTAAAAAAATACAATTTACTACAGGTTTACTACAGGGACCAACGCATCAGAGCAATTCTAACTCAGATAAGCCAAGTGATCAGATTGGAGGAAAGAACAGACTAGTATAATGACAATAAGTAGTGACTTTATAGTAGTTAAAAGTTATACATTCTGTGTAATTATAAGGACTAATTATTGTGAGTTAATTTAGTGTTAAATAAATCAGTGGTTAGTAACAATTCGTGTTGCAATTGTTGAACCTACTCTCGGAGTGTTTACTAGATAGTATAAACACGTAACAATTGGTGTCAAAAGCGGAATTGCAACACATAATTTCTAGATTATATTAGGAAATTCCAGAGTGAAAAGCACTGGAGATATAGACCTTAAATATTTGTGACATTTTGAGAAAATTTCTAGAACATCTTATTCTGGACATTTGTGAAAATATTTTACTGTACCTGATGCAGATTCTATATAAGACTTATTAGTGCTGTTTCGAGAACTTTTTTAACGGATGCGAGAACTATGCTGTAGAAAAACAAACATAAAACTTGCTTGAAGCACTAAGAAAAATGATGTAATGTCAGGAAGAAAAGGCAGAATTAACAAAAATTAAAGTTAGGTCAGGAGAAGAGACGTCAAGAGGAGCAGGACGAACAGGAACGTTGACATAAGGAAGACAAAGGTGAATTGAAGAAAATTATGAAGGACCTGGAAATTAGACTTGATGAGATAAAACAGGAAGAAATGATACGTCAGGAAGAATTGAAAAAAATTATACAGGTGCAACAAGACAGTATCCTTTCAGTGACTGGAACCTCAAAAGTGAAATTAAAGAGGATAATATGTCAACGTGAAATAAATGAAGTCGAAGGAACAGTAAATAAGGTTGAAGAAGTAAATGATGTCAAAGAAAAAGTCGGCGATATTGAAGGGAAAGTTGCTGGCGTCGAAGCAAAATTTCGAGTAGTTGAGGTAGAAGTAGAACGACTTAAGCGACAGTTGAAGGGAAAAAAAGGTTCTCGGTTACAACGGTCCTCCGTCGATGATCAAACATCACGGACGACATATAAGTGAGACAGTTTGAGGAGAAATTTTAGCATTATATTTAAATAATTAACATGACTTCAAAATGCACAATATATGATAAATATAATGGGAATAAATTATAGCTCAAGAAATTCTGATCCATTTCGGTACACAGCAGGTGAAAATGAATGCCAATACAGGAGGCGTGAAATCGCAATTGTATAATTTAAACATAATAATTATCAACCTGGCTTATATTAAAATTATACTAGTAATTAATAGTTAATGATTAATGATGATCAATGTTTAATAATTATACAGGGTGGGACAATAGTGCGTCGGACCTCGATATCTCAAGTTCTACGATAGCTAGAATTTTTTTAAAGAATTGCAAGTAAACTAGATAAAAAAGTCTATAACTGGAAATTATTTTCGAACATACAGAGCGAGCCAAGACGAAATTACAGGATCAAGTGTCTTTTTTTTAAATCGAATGCTATGTATATCAGTACATCTTTTGAAGCTTCTTTCTATTCTCTATTCATTCTTATATTAGCATTGAATATCTCCCAACCACTTGGATGTAATGAATTTTTATGTTGAAATAATGCAATCTGCAGATGGATATTAAAAAAATCACCACAGTCACAATTATGGGTTTTAAGAAAAACTTATGTGAATACCTGTAACGAGACATCTAATTAATGTTTTCGAATCATGTTCATTTCCTAAAAATGTACAGGGTGGCCAAAAATTATTTATCAATTAAGGACATTTTAAATTGAATTTTATCAATTTTTTCAAATGGAACACCCTGTATATTTTTCGACGATGTGTTATAGAAGTGAATAACGAACACTTTTTGTAAGTACTTCCCTAGTGCTAATTGCAACTAATTTCGTTTTATTGAGCAATATTTACCAAATTCAAAAATAAACTTAAAAAAAGAGGTTTCTTCAAATAACTCAGAAGAAAAAATTATAATAAATGTTCCACATGTTGCCCATTTTGATTGGCACATATCTCTATTGTGCTTTTGAAGTAAGGTTCCCCAGTTCCTAAAACTGCCGGTGTGATAGATGTAAAGGCAGTTATTATTCTTTCCTTCATATTTTGTAGCGTTGTTGGTGTTTCTCTATAAACAATTTCCTTCACGTATCCTTATAAAAAGAAATCAATATTTGTACTATCTGGGGATCTAACAGGCTATTTAGTGGGTCCATGTCTTCCAATCCATTGATTAGGGTAGATATTATTTAAGTGGTTTCTAACTGCATTTATATAATGTGGTGGAGCACCATCTTGTTGAAACCATATCCTATTTCGAATTCTTTCAGGGAGGTTTACCAATAATTGTGGTAGACAGTTTTCCAAAAAATGAAGATAAATAGCTACAGTCAATGTACCATCAAAGAAATGTGGCCCTATTACGTGTTCTCCAATAATTCCTCCCCAAACGTTTATAGACCATCTGTGTTGGTTATCAACTTGCATAAAAAAGTGAGAATTTTCGAAGCATAATAATGGAAATTGTGCCTATTAACAAATCCATTTTTATGAAAAGTTGCCTCATCACTGAATAAAACAGTATCGAAGAAGTTGACATCATGTTGCATTTCACTTCTGGCCCAATTACAAAATTGTAGGCGCTTTTGAAAATCGTCATCCTGGTGCATTTGAATATGATATGCATGCAACTTATTCGTTTTTAAGATTTGACCCACAGACCGTCTACTTATTCCTACTTCTCTTTCCGCTTTATTAAAATTCCAAATATTTTAAATTCAATACAAATTGTAACCACCGATAAGTGTGATAAACGCTCCTTTTTACACAACAATTTGTATTAAACTGAGGTTTTATTGCTTGTCGAATAACGAAAACAGCAAGAAAAATGTACAAAGAAACATTAGAGTAAAGGACCGGTTAAATACTATTTACTCATTTCAATGGATTGGAAGAAATGGTCCCACTAAATGGACGTGTGACGATCAAAAAGGGCAACACGTCGAACACCTATTATAAATTTTTCTAATGAATTATTCGAGGGAACCTTTTTTTAAGTTTATTCTTGAATTTTACACTTATTTATTTATAAAACGAAAATGGTTGCAATTAGCCATAGGGAAGCACTTACAAAAATGTTCGTTTCTCATTTCTACAGCACATCGTCGAAAAATATACAGGGTGTTCCATTTGAAAAAAATTGAGAAAAGTCAATTTAAAATGTTCTTAATTGAGAAATAATTTTTGCCCACCCTGTACATTTTTAGGAAATGAAAATGATTCACAAACATTAATTAGATGTCTTGTAATTGGTATTCACATAAGTTTTTCTTAAAACCCATAATTCTGACTGTGGTGATTTTTTAAATGTCCATCTGCAGATTGCATTATTTCAACAAAAAAATTCATTACATCCAATTGGTTGGGAAATATTCAATGCTAATATAGGAATTAATAGAGCCTAGAAAGAGGCTTCAAAAAATGTACTGATATACATAGCATTCCATGTTAAAAAAATGCACTTGGTCCTGTAATATTTATAGACTTTTTATGTAGTTTACTTGCCATTTTTAAAAAAATTTCTACCTATCGTAGAACTCGAGATATCGAGGTCCGACGCACTATTGCCCCACCATGTATATTAAATTATATTCAAGTATGTAGCAGACACACTGAAAAACTTACAAAATATTCACCCGTCACAGAGTAATTTCAAAATATATCTACACACTATACTTTAACCTAATTAGAGAAATATTTTGGTTTTGAATAAAAGCGCATAGTTTCGCACGAGTAAATTATGTAGCTAGGAACTCGACTGCGATGAGTACTTTCAAGAAAAAATAACGATATTTCTTAAACTGCCAAGATGAAGGCCTTAATGTGAAATTGATATCTCCGTAGTTATCCTACTGATAAACTGAATACATTTTTCATAGCATTGCTTAAGATAGTTTATAATATATAAATGTATGCGGAACTAACTCTGTCATGTATCATAAATGTATCTATGTAACGGATCATCCAAGGAAAGAAAGAAAGAAGGAAAATACTGCCCACTGTGAAATTTTAGTTAATTAATTAATTAATTAATTAATTATTTTACCTAAACTTAAATTTTACAGAAGTGTTAGACTCAAAATTTAGAGTACAAATTCACAGTAACCTCTGGTTATTGTCTCAATTGTAGAGTATCATAAAATTACGTGCGCAATATTTTTGAGATACTTTCAATACAATAATTAACTTCTATTCAACACATCGATGTATTAGAACCTACTAATAAATTATCTGGTTTATTATAGGAAACAATAGGCACGAACTGAGCTTACGAAAACGCAATCTTTAGAAAACTAGTAAAAACATGAAAAGTAAATTTCCATTGTGAAGATGACGTATAAGAAGCCATGAATTTAATCTGCATTAAATTTAGTTCAAGAATAATCAATGAGGGAGTTGCATGATTTTTTTTATATCACAGATAGATCGACGACAGAAAAATATGCTTCCTCGTATTTTTTCTTTATTTTTTTGTTAAAGTTGAGGGTGAAAAAAAATATTTATTTCGGCTGAGAATTTAAAACCATTAATACACTCTATCCCTAACGAATAGCGTCATTCGTAACCTGTAACGTCACGTCGTTATTGTAAAAACGTTGAAACATCTAAAAAGGAAACTGTGGTTATAGATAAACACGTTAGGGATATTATAAAATGATTATCCGTCATATTAACCAATAATTAATAACAAGATTAAGAATAACAACGTAAATTAGCAAACTCAGATCCAATTAGTGACGTCAAAATGACGTCAAAGCAATATTATAGCGTTTTCAGTCACGTGGTTTTGTTTACACAAAAGTTCAAATTTTAATGTGGCATATTTACGAAGCGAAGCGAAATAAGTTATATTTTCTTATTTTCTTTTAGCTACAATTTTGATTGTATTTATCGCACATTTTAATAAAGCATATGAATAAATTGGTTATTAATAGTAGTAATAAATGGTGCCATGGTACCAATTTGTGTTCACAATGGTGCTATCTTCTTTCGTCTTCTTAGTGGCGCGATAATGAATCGCGGCACTCAGGTCTTATGGACCATTGTGAATCTGCTAGCTGGTCAGTGAATGTCTCCATCCAGGCCTGACTACAGACCAAGTACCAGAATATTTCCGGCGCCGGTGGTGCATTCCTCATTTCCTCCGGCATAGAGAAACTAATACCAAAGTGTTTATGCCCTAAGTTCATTAAACTGGGGCAGGAGATTAGGAGGTGGATGGAAATTTCCTCTACTCCTCCACAGAACCTGCATTCGGGGTTGTTGACCACTCCGATGGTATGCAGGTGTTTCCTAAAAGAGCCGTGTCCAGTCAAAAGAGACTTACCATGACTCTAACTTGCTTTCTCCTTAGATGCAGTAATTGTTCTATCCTATTCGGCAACAGCCCTGAAATGAGGAGCTTCGCTTGCCGAAGTCCTGGGTGGGAGGTCCAGAGGTCAATGAACTGGGAGTGAGACCACAGGCCTTTATTGACCTTCTGGCATTCGCTTTAGGGTAAGCGAGGGTGCCATCACTTCTTAGTTATTGTAATAGGGTGTCACCAACTCAAAACAATAAAAATAATATTCAGAGAGTACAAAATGCTGGGACAAATTATGTTTGAAACTTCCAGGTAGAGATAATACCAATTAATATATAAATCAGGTGAACTGGCTGAAAATAGGTGAGAAGGAAAATATACATTTGTCCTGTTGCGTGTAACATTTTCTTTGCTAAGTGTCCAGAGTAATTATTTAATGAACTAAAAGTTTGTAGTGGCATTCATGAACGTGAGACAAGGTTCAACTGTAAATTTGATACTTCTCAACATAGAACTCCGCTATTTGAAACATACTTTTTGTACACAGCTCCGCCAGTTCTAAATAATTTAAACAATGAATATTTTAGAGCTGACTTTGGTATAAATAGTTGAAACTCATAAAATTAGTCTTAAGTAGGTATATTGTACATTCCTTCACTCATTCATATTCATTATAAGGTAATGTTACAAATTGTCATAATAAACTTTTACGTATTTATGTTGAACAAATTCAATTTTCGTTTATATAAGTTTTTTGCTTATTTCATTATACTGGGTGTCAAGGGATCATGTAGACCCCTTTTTGTCCCTATTCTTTAAAATATCAAAATGAAACTTGGTAGATGTATTATATGACCAAGAAGACATTTTGTGACATAACTGCCATTTTATCTCTTCCAGTTTCACTAGAAATGACCCCAACTTTTCATTTCTAAATGGAACACCCTGTATATTATTTTATTTTTGGAATTCTTAAAAAAACCCATAAATGACATTTCGACTCCATGAAAAAAATTTGTTAGTGCACCTAGAGTACCATGACCACAAAATATTGCTTTTGGGCACATCCATGGATTCCTTAAAATATCCGCTATTTTATGGTAATACTCTACCATTATGGTTCCATTTGAAAAAATTAAGTTTTGTTTGAAAAACTCTTGAGGCCAAATTAGATGGCCGACGAAATACACATTCTCAAATTTTTATGCTCGATTTGATTTTTTTGGCAACACACCGGTCCATTACAAGCAATTTTTCTGATTATGGCACTCTAGATCCACCAGCAAAGGACCCCGCACATTTCTTATGGGAAATTACCCCAGTGAATCTCGCTGGAATCGATATATTATGTTATTCCTCTCGAGTTCCTGATCCAAAGTCCTCATGGCAACAAGATTTGAAAATATACAGTTTTCCAGGTATGGGGGGAAAAGTCGATTTTTCTGGATTTTTTCAATAATAGTCTGGAGCCATGGTCCTTCGCTAGTGTTCTACGGGGATTTTTCGGGTCGCCGATTTCATATCTGATGTCGAAAGTAGCATTTGACAGTTGACAGCTGGCAGTGGCACTGTCAACTTGCCTTATTTTCCGGAAAAGATTTATCAGAATATATACAAGGGGTTTTTTTGGGCCGCTGATTTCGATTTTTTCGATGTCGAATTTGGCATTTGACAGTTGACAGCTGTCAGTAGTGTAACGAAGTATTTTTCGTTACCCAAATATGTTCAAAGTTTTATTTTATTTAATCTCTTAAATATTTTATAGAAATTGCTGTGTTATATTTAATTTCAATTATTCCGTATAAATTCTACCGCTAACAGCGAATTAGTTAGAAAATAATTAATATTTGTGATTGTCAATACCGCGTAAAAATATTTCACTTTGGGATCAGACGTGTCTACTCCGAGAAGTGAACCTAGGTGTATCTGTCATATTCGAGGTGTAGGATTTTGGCAAGGTCCAGTCGACCAGCAGCGCATCCATCAGGCGTCTACTCCCACTCCTATCGTAAGTTGTTTCATTTTCACAAAAGGATCTGAGGAGCTCTGCAGAGAGGGATTCCACTACGATCGCTCCACCGAAGCAGACATGCCCGACCGTACGCACAGGGAGTAAGTAAGTCCACAAGAGGAGTAGGTAAACTGATGTACTAGTAAGTACTTGATAACTGTTTCACTGTGGTTTTTTATATATTTGTGTCTTGCTTTACTCGTCTGGTGTCCGTAACTATTCTGCACCCTGTTTATTCTTGCTAACCGTATATTCTGTGTGTTGCAGCCTGCTAATCTGATCACCTGAGCCATCTGGTACTATTGGGGTTTTGCGTTGCTACGCGTGCTCCTCCTGGTATTTGATAGATTATAGATTTTTCATAATAAATTTTTAGCTTTGTACATATAGGTCTATCGTAATATACTGATTTTATTGAAAACTCTGAGTTTTACTGTCTGTGTGTGAACGTCTAATTTCCCATATATTGACCCACTGGAATAAACTTTCTCCACTTGAGCTGCTCAGCCTCGCGTACTCGGCTTGAGGATAGTGTGTCCTATCACTTAAACTAGGACTGGCGCCCGAGTAATTCGAAAACTTGTTTCCGAAGCTCATGTGTCAAAGAGTGACCGCGCCTTTTCTCCACGTCAACATGCGAGGTGGAGAAAAACGCGTCACAGTAGTAGTGTTAGCTATATTATCCGGAAAAGATTTATCGCAGTGTTCCCGGGTCACGCTAAAAGTAGATGCAAAGAATCCAATTAATATTTTATCGAACATTTCATTAGAAATGAAGGAGCTAGAAATTGTTTAATTAAATGATTTATTGAGAGGGAGAGATGTTGATTCATTCGTCTATTCACAGACACCCAGAAAGAGATTCATTGACACATAGGCACAGAGAGAGGTTGATTGATCGTAGGCAGGGATGTGTCCTGGCACCCCTACTTTTTAATTTGTTTACCACTGCTCTAACAATTATTGTTGACAACAAACTGACAGTCAGAGGAATAGGTCTCAGATAGCGTTCTGATGGCGGTCTCTTTAACATAGGGCGCTTTAGAGTTTTCACGAAGACGCGCACACGATTCATTTGTGATCTCCAGTATGCGGATGACTGTGCACTTTTAGCCTCTACGCCGGAAGAGCTTCAAGAACTTTTAGATGTGTATGCCCAGAGCTATGATTCCTTGGGACTTAAAATCAACATTGGAAAGACTAAGATTATGTAAACTCCTCATCAAGTGAACCAAATAGACATTACACTTAACGGAAATTCTCTTGAAGTGGTGGATCAGTTCAATTACTTAGGCAACGTTGTTAATGACAAAGCAAACATGGACAGCGAGATTCGCAATAGAATTAACGCTGCATCTAGAGCACTCTGGGGACTTTGAGAGAGAGTATTTGACAACCACGACCTTGCTTTGTCAACGAAAATGGCTGTCTACAGAGCAGTTGTCATTCCAACACTGCTATATGGATGTGAAAGCTGGGTCACTTACCGTCGTCATGTGAAAGAATTAGAACGTTTTCAGCAAAGACACCTCAGAAGTATGATGAAAATCCGTTGGTTCCATCACATATCAAACGTGGAAGTACTCAGGAGAGCAAATAGCCTTCCAATTGAGGTGCTTATTTCAAGAGCACGCCTAAGATGGGCAGGTCACGTTCATCGTATGCATGATAACCGCCTTCCTAAATGTACACTTTATGGTGAATTGCTAAGCGGTAGAAGAAGGCGTGGCGGTCAACGAAAGAGGTTCAAAGATGTTCTCCATGAAAATCTAAAATCCTGCGGTATTCCAGACGAGCAATGGGAACAACTCGCAGCGGACAGAACCGAATGGCGAGGAGTTGTGGCCAGCTATCAAGGAAATGTTGCTGCAAGAAGGTCGAATCCAAGACCTAACCAGGTCTATGTTTGTCCTGACTGCGGTCGACATGTGTTCTCGCGAATTGGTCTCTATAGCCATAGTCGTGTGCACCGTAGATGAATGGAAATTACAATAGACTACACCTTTTACTTGTTTTTTATTACACACAACCTATCGACTGTAACATTTTTTTATACTCGGACTCGAGTAAAAGCTAATAAATAAATAAATAAATAAAGACTGATCGATTTCACAGAGAGATACACAAAGAGAAATTGATGGATACGGTGAGTCTTTGAGAGACAGAGTGGTTGATCGATTAATTCACTTATTGAGCGAGAATATGTATGTGAGGAAGAAAGAGGGAAAGAGAGGATGAAAGAGAGTGGTATTTCCTTTTCTCCTTTTCTTTTATTTTA
Organism: Leptura quadrifasciata; assembly: GCA_963675555.1. NCBI lineage: Eukaryota > Metazoa > Arthropoda > Insecta > Coleoptera > Cerambycidae > Leptura > Leptura quadrifasciata. The sequence continues at coordinate 42,075,833 of OY776673.1, forward strand.
TTTTTTCATTTCTTTGTTTTTTATTTGTTTAATTTTTGTAACATCATATTAATCAAATAGGTTATGAAAAGTTGGACAATAAATTCACTTCTAAAACATAATCAAATAATGAGATCGGTGACTTGTAAATAATGCTGAGTGCTTTATTCAATTTTTTTGGCGAATTATATATTCATATGAAATGATAGATAGTGGTGGTAAAACTCTTCCGGATAATACACAACTGCTGTCAACTGTCAAATATCACCTAGCACATCGAATTTGAAATCAGCGGCCCAAAAAACCTCTTGTATACATTCTTATAAATCTCTTACAGAACATAAGGCGAGTTGACAGTGCCACTGACAGCTGTCAATTGTCAAATACTACTTTTGACATCGGATTTGAAATCAGCGACCCGAGAAACCAACGTTGAACACTAGCGAAGCCGCACTGAAGTGACATGGCTCCATACTATTAGTGAAAAAATACCAAAAAATCGACTTCCCCCCCCCCCATATCTAAAAACTGTACATTTTCTGACCTTGTGGGCATGAGAATTTTCGATCAAAAGCTCAAGAAGAATCACATATACCGATTAATTTTCCATAAGAAATGTGCAGGGTCTTTTGGAGTCAAATTTTTTTCATGGAGTTGAAATGTTACTTATGGAGTATCACCGTACTTAGAGTTTTTCAAGGATTCCAAAAATATAATAGTACATTATTATATGTTCCATTTAAAAATCAAAAGTTAGGATCATTTCCGATGAAACCGGAAGGGGAAAACATGACAGTTATGCCACAAAGTGTCTTATTGATCACATAATACATCTATCAAGTTTCGTTCTGAAATTCTAAAAAGTATGGGAAAAGAAGGGTCTACCATGATCCGTTGACACCCGGTATAATATCACGTCTTTAAATCGTGTCCCGTCATTGTGTCACAACCCGTAGCATGTCCTAAAACAAATAACTAATCCGCCAGGTCTATTGGCTCACAGTCACTATCATCAATAAAAAACTTCATCTCATAACAATGCGGAACGTACTAGGCACAATGTGACGCCAACTTTAGCGTGCTGCGGTCATGTGTGTTAATCTGATTTCCACCTGTGACGAAGGGTCCGGCGCTTGTTGTAATCTCAGAACAGCGGATGTATGTAGATATTTGCATAAACGCTCCCGATGTTAAAGCCAGGTGGGTACCAACTCACAAGAGCTTAAAAAAGCCCATTCTTAGCATCCTTTTTACAGACGCTGGCCCAGATTTCCCTAATATGCCAGTCAGACTAGCCATTTCAGGAATGGCAGCAAAAACCCACTTTATATGTATTTGATAAAAGGATTATGAGAGGATTTTAGTTTTTTGGGTTTCCAACTTACAACATGGCAAACTTTACCGTATTATATACGTTCCACAGTACAGATAATGTTTTACGCTGTAGGAAAGTTTTTATGTTGAAACGGGTCGTCCATTCGTTAGTTACGCAAAATATGAACTTAAAATATAATTAATATAGTTGGTTTTCCAGCTGCGTGTGAATGTTGTAGGTTTTTGTTGCATAATTTTTTTGAACTATGTGTATCGTCTGTTAGTGAGTAAGAGAGAGAGTAATCGCTTGCTTATCTCGCAAAGCTACTAATACAATTCTGAAAATATTAAAGGAAACTTTAATGGTCACACTAAAGACTAAACACTAAATTAACACAAAAATAAGTCAGCAGTAATAGTACACTTCCCGTCAAATAAATATAGGACACATTTTTTAGTTTTGTAAAATAGCCTGTGACATTTCAATTTTGACAGTTGTTGAATTGTCACATATTATTATTTTAAAGTTTCCATGATCCACGACAATTAAATTTCATTCAAAAATTACGAATTATTTCGACGATTGAGAATGGTTAGCCAAAAAGGAATACTATTTTGAAAATTTTAAAAATGGGAAACTGAGACTGTTGAAAGAAAAGTAGAAATAGGAAGACCTAGAAGCAGGATACTACTTTTAGTCGAGATCAGAAGTCGGAAAGGGTACATTTTTTTGCCATAGTACCAATCTGGAGACCTTCCCCCCATTTTTGAGGTCGCTAAACACGATGGTGGGGGTCCCACAATTTTTTCCCTCGACAACCCCTTCAAATTAGTCAAAAACTACCCCCAAAGTACCCTTTTCCGTAATCTCGTTTATTTTCCCCAGTTTCTCGACTAACTGTTATTCCCTCGAGTAGAACGGAAAGTCCCTCGAGGGATTTGACCTCAGCCACCCCTACACCAGGCTTCCTCCCCTCTAGAGGGTTGAAAAATTGATATTTTTTGTGGAAAAGAAATTGATAGTTTACAGAAGGTGCTTCTGTGAGGAAGGTGGCAGGTGGCCAAGTTTGTGTAACCATCCCCGGGGTTGTTTTTACTCTTCAAAGGGGTGGAAGAAAAAAATAATGTTTTGTAGGAGGAAGGTGGTACGCCTGCTATAAAATATTATTTTTTCCCACCCCTTCGAAGGATGAAAATACAACCCTGGTCAAATGCCACCTTCCTTAAAGAAACACCTCCTACAAAATAATAATTTCTTTTCCAAAAAAAAAATCAAATATCCACCCCTTTGAAGGATGAAAATAACCCGGTGGTTACACAATCCTGGTCACCTACCACCTTCCTCAAAGAAACGCCTCCTACAAAATATTTTTTCCCAAAAAAATAAAAAAATTCTACCCCTTCGAAGGGTGACCACACCCCCGGGGATGGTTACACAACCGTAGCCACCTGCCACCTTCCTCACAGAAACAATTCCTGTAAAATTTAAATTTTTTTCCACAAAAAAATTTTTTCACCACCCTGTACATTTTTAGGAAGTAAAAATTATTCAAAGCATTAATTAGATGGCTCGTAACTACTATTCACGTAAGTCTTCCTTAAGACCGACAATTGTGACTGGTGATTTTCTTCAATATGCATCTGCAGATGGCGTTAGTTCAACAAAAAATTCAATACATGGTTGGGAGATAGCCAATAATAATATAGGAATGAATAGAGCATAGAAAGAGGCTTGAAAAAATGTACTGATATACATAGTATTCCATTTTAAAAAAGGCTATTGATCTTGTAATTACGACTTGGCTCGCCCTGTATATTCGAAAATAATTTCTGGTTATAAATATTTTTATCTAATTTAGTGATTTTTTTTTATTTTAAACTATCTTAGAACTCGATATATCGAAATGCGACGTACTACTCCCCCTTCCTGTATAATTAAAAAATACAGTTTTCAATGTACAAGAGTTTTTGACCTACTTTTATATGTCTGGAAGTGTAGCAATAAGTAAAATAATACAGATGATATAATTGAAAGCAAAACTTATTTAATTTGTCAGTAAACGTTTTTAGTATTGAAAATAATTCTGGGCGAGCGTGCATGAGGATCAACTACGCAAAAATGTAGCGAGAATGAGAAAATATAAGAGAATAGATTTTGTTCACTTGCAGCCAGCGGTCGGTTGGTTGATTGTGTCCGTATAATTTGTTGTTAGTAATGGATATTATCTCGACGCCGACGTCTAAAATTATAGACTGTTATTCGTCCAATCATGTGGAACTTTAACTAAAATAGACACGTAACGGTGCATATATATCGAAATAATATTCATATATTATTAAATATTACTTCCTTTCAGCTCATGGCAAACCATATGTACCTGATAATGCCTACCGAATGGGCGAAATGAATCACTTCCGTGAAAGCGCAGATATTTCAATTTCATGATATCTGATTAAAGTAAAATATCACATGATTGGGAAGGCTAGAGTTCTGTAATTGGTTTAGGCGCAATTTAAGGACCGATAATAATTTTTCCTTTAAAATTATATGGGGAGATGAAACATCGCATACAAATAAAGCGATATTTAATAAATAAACATTTCTATGCAACAAACAACCCTCATGCAGTACAAGAGCTACGACCCCAGGTTCAGTTTTCGATAAATCTATGGTATGTGACCTGATAGACAATAAACTATTGGGTTCTTATTTCATTAAAGGCAACCTCAATGCCCAAAAATATGCTGAAGTGCTTGAAGATATGTTTGAAAATTTACTGTTAGAGCTTCGACAACATGTACGACAAAACAGGGTTTGGTTGCAACATGATGGAACTTACATTAGAAATTATTTGAATGAAACATTTCCCGCTTCTTGGATCGGTAGAAGAGGACCAGTGGCTTGGCCTGCTAAGTCGTCAGATCATAATCCTCTGGATTATTATCTGTGGGGATATCTTAAAAATAAAGTGTATGATAGAAGAATTACAAGAAAAAATAGTGGAGGCATTTGAAACAATTGAGCCAGAGGCAATTAGTTCAAGCATCATTTCAACAAATGGACCTAAGAACATTAACATGTCTTGAACAAAACGGAGCACATTTTGAAAAATTAATGTAATGATGTCTTTCGTGGTTTGTTACGTTTTCATAAAAAAATATATTTTTGCATTTTTGGTTAGAAATAGGCAACGATATGAATTAGCAGAAATGGAACATTGTCAAATTTCAAAGTTTTGGCTGCGCGACGCTCAGCCCCAATGTCCTATAAAATGAATTTTCACGGTATCGTATAACTAAGATGATGCCAATTCAATTTCCTTAAAAAACTTACAGGCGTCCATAAGAAAAATAAAATTTAGGCGTCGTGACGCTTAGCGTCGATCTCACAAAAATACAAAGTTTTTTCTTGGTGAATTAGTGAATGGTGAATTTCACTCTTTTCGGGATATCGCTGAAACTACCGAAAATTTTTCAAATATGAAAACTACGTCTTAGCGAGCTTTAAAATGCTCAACTTTTCTCTAATATAACCGATCTTCTATCTCTTACGGTTTAGGAATTATCAATACAATCCCACTGAAAAAATGGACACCCTGTATATATTTACATTTAATAATTCTTTAATGTAAATTATGAACCTACTCTGTCATACGTTTATTATATATATATTTTTTTGCTTTCATCAAAATACACAATCTTTCTGTCATGTGTTGTGACTGTAAATGTCTCTTCTAAATTGAATATTTTGTGATAAATAATACGTTGGCAGTATATTATTTAGTAATTTACTAATGAATACTAGCGTTCTAAATTTAATATAATTTTTAACTGAAAGCCAATTAAAGGTTAATTGCATCAGAATTATATTTGTATAATTGCTACATTTTAATGTAGTCCAGTCCGTAGGGAGTTAGATTGCAAATGATCCACAGTTGGCGATTTTTTGAGGGATCGTGGAGGATATTAAGATAAGTCTAAATTTAAGTTTATAATGTGCTGTGTGCATTATCCACAATCTTAACAGAAGGGGTAAATTTTGTATTTTAAGTATCTCACTTCCTATTTGAGCTAGAATAAGTTTAAAGAAAGATATAATGACTCTCCAAATTCTATAAAAATCAGTATTTTTCGAGTTATCGAGCAAAAAATTAGGAGTTGAAAATGTATCCTTGCTTCCCAGCGAAGAAGTATCTGGTATAAAAGAGCATAGAAAAACCTACAAAATCATATAATTGTTTTTTCTTAAACATCAATTCAAAAATTGTAGCGCACTGCGAATGTCTTGCTGTATGCGTTACTGAATGAACACAAATCCACGTTAAGCATAAACACTTCGTTAAACTCCTTTTCCTCCCAGTTTAATTTGTATGTTAGGTGCTGAAATATTTGGGTAGACACCTATATAACTTTATATGTATTTAATAGATGTTTAATATTGAACTAAAACACAAACAAAATCGAAGTAATAATAAAGTAATACTGTATGTTAAAAAAGATGCGTATGCATGAAACATTTAGACAAAAGATAATGTACATTAAATTTATACATTATCTCTTTCAGAGGCCTGGCAATTATTGCTTTTTACTTCTATATTTTTAAATATTAGTAATATGTCCCCTACGTCGCTAATATAATTTTATATATTTTCTCTTCCGTTTCTGACAGATTTCTTTGTTAAACTCTCCAACCTTGGGTCAATTTTAACCTAAAGTCAAATAGATATTTGTGTATCAAGGCCGTAAAGTTGATCTTTCTTTGATGAATCCAAAGTTGCGGCCGGGGCACAGCCGAGGCCAAGCAAATTTCGGATAAAGCCGAGATAGATCACTTGCCCGAGGTGCGCACAACATTTTTTAGGCAACTGTCTCAAAAAGTAAAATAAAATATTTTTGAAATTCTTTCGTACAAATTACTAGAAACAGGGACAACATTTTGCAAGAAGCCTACTAGGCCGACAGTTTTAATTCGTTTTCAAGTTAATAACGAAAATAAATGAAAACGTTTATTGACAAAACGTGACATATTTCAAATATTAGTGAGTAATACATGAGACCGTGAAGTCAGGCCGTGAAGTAAATGCGGCCAAAAAAATAGATTGATAAATGAATACAAAGGGATCATAAGGAATCTGTCAGATCTGATAATAGTTATTTGTGTATCAAGGCCGTAAAGTTGATCTTTCTCGGCCGGATTCGAAGTTTGCAAACTTCGGATAAGACCGAGAAAGATCATTTAGGCAACTGTCTCAAAAAGTAAAATAAAAGTATTTTTAAAATTGTTTCGTATAAATTACTGCAGACATGAACACAATTTTGCAAGAAGGCTGACAGTTTTAATTCGTTTTCAACGAAAACAAATGGAAACGTCACTAGATAGTTAATTGACAAGCCGTGACATATTTTAAATATTAGTGATGATCAAGTAATACATGTGGCCGTGAAGTAAAAGCGGCCAAAAAATAAGATTGAAAAACGAGTACAAAAAATGACACATTCGGGATGCTATCAGATCTGATAAACGGCATTTTTTATGACAGTCGCCAAAAAATGTTTTTCGTAACAGCTGCCTAAGAAATAGTTTTTATTAACAATAATGTTTAATTAAATCATTTTATAGGAGCCTTATCAAAAATTAAGGAGAAAATAATAATTTGATTACCAAAATATTCAACAATGTTATCAATGTTTCCAAATATGAAATCGGAAAGCAATTATCAATCCACTAACAAAGTTAATATATTAGCTTTAATACTCTTTTTAAAAATAAATTTTATTTACAGATGTTTTTTTTTATTTGAAATTTTCGTTTGAAGTTTAGGTATGGACAGAATTTTCGTAATGAGCAAAATATATATACCAGCATAACTCTTACTCAAGCTGTTTCATTCTATGTAAAACCATAGTATTCTATATCATTGCAGTATACAAGTAGTATAAAATGTATATTTTTTTAATAAAGATAATTTGTTTCTTATTTCTATTTTCAATAAAAGCAAAGTACCGTTGAATAGATATTTATATATAGTAACCTCCAGAATTACGGTGGAGATAAAAACGACAATAGAAACTTTACGAAGTCATTATTAACGCCGGTTAACCATTCGGCATGGTGTCGTCAAACAAGCCGACGTACATTAAAATGCTAAGAATGTAAGTAATTCAGTTTGCGGGCGAAATTATACAAAGGGTAACGGTATTTTAAAGAGGTCATACAGTTTTTATTGCATTTTACCTGCACGCCGCGCCAATATCCATTGGCTTGATGACGGTCTCGATAACTAGGGCCGAGTAGGACTACTACTCTTTGCTCCTAGATTATCTCTGTAGACCTGGACCGGCCTTCGTGATAGGTGGGCCTGCTTACTTCTACCAGACCCAGCCCGCAAATGCGAGATGTGTCGTGGTATTTTCTGCAGACCTCCCCTGGTCCTGGCTCTTCAACCTCGCTGGCAGAGGTCTCTTCTGGCGCTCTTCTTGTCTTGATATTTTCTTTCTTCGCCAGCTTGTCACCCCCGTGGGTAGTCATCGGTCTAGTTGGGTTTTAGGAAGTTTTGGCTGGGATTGACTGCCGGTACGTAGGACACAGTAAAGGTGTGTCCTACCCCGGATCATCGGAAAGGTAAGGATATGAGCTGTATAGCTCGGGAGTGTGGAGACCCTAAGTGCTTTTTTAGCACTTTCGGACTACACGGAGCAGGTAGGACAACGGGCGTTGGACAGTATGTTGTCCGACGCCCGCAAGGAGGTTGGGTTTGGGTAGAAAAACGTCATGTCTCTGGTAGTGGTGATCCGTCCTGGGGTATCTGAAACAGATCGGTTAGCGGGAAATATAAGTTATACTCACCCGTTGTCCAGAAGCTGTACCCTCGGCCGTTTGTGCCTCGGGGCGTCGGCAGGGTCGTAATCAATGGCCTGTCTGATTAGCGGGTTCCCGTGCTCCTCTGCTTGGGCGTACAGCTTCTTCGCTCGTTCCCGGATGACTTCAGTGACCGTGGTGTACTCCAGGTCTCTGACGATGTCTGCGTTTCTCACGTACCATGGTGCGTCAACCGCCGTTCTGAGGGCGATGTTTTCCACTGCCTGGATTTTCTTCATGTAGGACTTTGCCTGGTAACCCCACGCTACCGAGGCGTACGTCAGCTGCGGCCTGATGAGGGTTTTGATAAGCGTGAGCTTATTCCTCAGGTTGAGACGGCTACCGTTTCCCATCATCGGGTAGATGAGGGCTCTTGTGCGCCGCGCCTTGGCTGTAATAGCGCCCGTGTTCTGTCTCCACGTTAGGCTTTTGTCCATGACCACGCCAAGGTATTTGACGGTGTCGTGCCATTGGATGTCCTCGCCGTTCATGGAGACGTGTCCTGTGGGAATTTCTTTCCGCACTCATCTGAAGAGTATGGCTTGGCTTTTGTCGGCGTTGACGGCGACTTTCCACTTCGTGCACCATTCTTCCAGGAGTGTGGCCATTTCCTGGAGTTTTCTGGTTGCGTTCCTGGCTTTCCAGGATCTGGCAATTATTGCTGTGTCGTCTGCATACAGGGCCAGGGCTGTGTGGTCGGTCCTGGGGAGGTCTGAGGTGTAGATAGCGAACAGGTGCGGTGACAGCACCGAACCTTGCGGGACTCCCGCCTCCACGGTCCTGTAAGTGGAGAGTTGGTCCGAGATTTTGACCCTTAGCTGTCTGCGGTGCAGGTAGGACCTCACTAGTTTGACGAGTTCGATGGGGTAACCCATACTCATCATTTTAGCTAGGAGGCCGTCGTGCCAGACCCTGTCGAACGCTTTGGCAACATCTAGGAACAGCGCCGCGGTGACTTGCCGCTGGTTGAACCCCTTAGTAATCTCCTCGGTGAGGCGAAGTACTTGGAGTTCGGTGGAATGTCCTGTTCGGTACGCGAACTGTTCATCCGGGATGATATTCAGCTCTTCTGTCTTTTCTGTGAGCCTCTTCAAGATGACCCGTTCTGCAACCTTGCTCATGGCTGGGAGGAGGCTGATGGGCCTGTAAGAAGACGGGAAAATTAGTTCTTTCCCTGGTTTAGGGATCATAATGACGTCGGCCTTTTTCCACCTGGCTGGAAAATGCCGTAACCTTAACATCGCGTTTACGATGTTGACTAGCGCCGCTACTCCTTTCCTGGGTAGCTTTTTGAGAGCGATGTTTCCTATCTTATCACATCCCGGAGCCTTTCTCGGCTTTAGGCTCCTAAGGATTTCCTTGACTTCCTCGGGGGTAGTCGGGCGGACGTGGTCGTCGTCAGGCAGGCGGTTTATCCTACGTACTCTGCGCTCGACATCGTCCACCCAGTCCTCGTCCTCGTCATCGAGCTCGTTCTCTCTACACTGCAGTTCTAAGCTATCGGCAAACGCCTCGGCTTTTTCCTGGTTAGTGTAGACGATCCCTCGCTCTCCGTGAATCGGGTTACCTGCACGGCAAAATTGCAAACGACTATACCTATGTATTTTACTTCCTAATATTGCAAATCTCGTGCAGGATACCAGATCAAAAAAACCCTGCAGACTGGACTAATATAAATTTCATATAATTTTAATAAATGAAGGTTGCATATATCAGTGTCATTACACATAATATAAAATAGAAGAGCAACAATCAAAATACGGTTTAATTATTGAGTTGAATATGGCCTCTCTAGCATAATGAAAAGCTTTTTTTACTTAATAAGCAAAACCAATTTTTTTTAAATTTTGATTAGAAATACAGTCAAAATATTTTAAAAATGTTATCCCTAATTAGTAACTATGCCAAAATAGTTTATATTTCTATTTATGTTCCAATTTATGTTTCCAAATTTAATATTTTCCTATTGAGGCGTTTTTATATAATTCTTATTACTAATTACCATGTAATTAGAATTATCTGTCCCACGACGTTGCCCCACTTAACCGAGATCGAGAATCATCGAATTCTTGAGGGTAAGTACTTATTAAGTCATGTCCGTGAAGAAAAAGTAAGTACAATTTATTTTCTTAAGAGTGGGTTTGCACGCACCATGTTACCTCCTTTCCGTTATTATTTATTTTTGAGAAAGAATTGAGGCAACATATGCGGACGACTAGCTGGTTTAAGTCGGAGCAGAGAGCCGTGGATCCAGAGTATTTGTAAGAGTGGAGAAACTTACCCTTTTTGATATGTACAGCATAAGCGACAGATTTCTGTTTTTTTCGAAAAAAGGAGACAAAGAAAAATTGATGTTAAATTGGGCACCATCTATAGTGAAAGTAAGTAGAATTGTTTCTTTTTCTCGAATAACCAGTCTACTATAGATCAGACTGAAATTGTTGGTAAGAGAAATAAAAAGATAGTTTAAAATGAATGTTAAAATATATTACATGAATAATAGATTCGGTTTATAAAGACTAATTGAAATTTAAAAAAAATATATATAACAAATTTATACCAGGATCCTAGATTGACTATTGTTGAGGTGACTGGTTCTGGGACAGCAATCCAGGCCCACAATTGTCTCTTGTTGCAAGAATGGAGTCTAAAGTTTCCTTGGCAATTTACGTCTCTTAATGAAATGGAGTGATAATCGTAGGAAAATTAACCGACTAGGTGGTTTATGAAAAGTTAATGAAATTTTATCTATATGAAAGATAAGCTGTGCAAAAGCTATGCAGGAATGAAGAAGCTATGCAGAAACGTATACAGAAATGTATAAGTATATATGTGCATAAACATATAAGTACATATAAATATATAGAAATATATAAGTATATATAAGCATATAAGTATATAAGAATTTAAATATCTAAGAATTTAAGCTGATTTCAGAAACTATAAATTGCCAAAAAATGAAAAAATATTTGAAAACCATATGGTACATATAGTATTTTAACTACTTATTAAATTAAAAGGAATTGACCTTGAATTTAAATTTATTTTAAAAATAATTGAAATTACATCAAAGACAAAAATTGAAGATTAATTAAATTTTAAATGAGTAATAAATGAAATTACCTGGATGTTATTGTTAACGCGGATATAAAAATGTAATATCAATTACTGAAGTCCATAGTTAAAATTTATATACGTTCGAATCAGTACAAAGAATACAAGCAAATGATTTCCTGGTGAGTTTTACTGATATGGTAAACTTTTTTGTCCTATTTACTGCAAAATAATGCTACCAAATAAACTTGAGAAACCTAATTCCTTAATTAAATTGAAAGCTATAAAATACAGAAATAGTACAGGTATGGCCATCTGTCAATGGTGGACTTAAGCGCAACAACTAGCAGGTCGCAAATTCTACAATTTCCTTTACTCACAATTAAAATAGTGGCATATGATCGATAAAAGGAATCTATAATAAAAGTTTTTATTACTTCCATACACAGCTGATTTGCTTTTGACTCACAATTTGTAATTCTATTTTATACATAACCATAAATAAGAACAGCTGTAATAAATAGTAAAACATATTGTGAGAACTCAGTAAATATATTACATCTTATAGGATATACTATATATAGTAACGAGAAAAGGTAAGGAAAATAACCATATGTACTTACATAGTAAACAAAAATATAAAAATTGAAATATAGGTATCTGATGTAAATAACTGTTTTGTAGACAATTGTTTCCTGAAATAATGCTGTATAGAACGGAAATACATAATAGTGTAGAAAAACATGACTGAGTTCCTAAGATATAAAAATATGCACATAAAACAGTGTGAAACGGTTATACCAGTAAAATTCTGTTACTTGAAAACAGTTTCACTTACAAAAACTGAATCAAAATATTAACACAGATTGTGCCAAACATAAACAAAACACTAGTTTTTATATAAAACTGTTAAATGAACATAGGCCATGTAACAACCAGTCAATCGCGAGTAAATTTATAAGTAATCGAATTATATCGTCCTGTCGATAACACAGAAGCCACACTAGTCTAGGCGGCGCGGCGTACAGGACCGTACGAACTGTAACTTCAACGTAATTTTATGTTTATACGCACCAGTTACAAACCAAACCTCGGTGACTCACAAAACATCTTGAATTATTGTGGGTTGCGCGTATTTAGTTTGCATAAAAGATGAAATATTAGTAGATCACCGAATTTAGCTATCAGGAACACATAACATATTTATTTACATCTCAGGCTAAATGAAAAATTATGAGCCCGACCCTGCTTTGACACACGTCTAACAATGGCCATCGGTATGATGCTGCGTCTAGTAACAAAACGCCCAACTATTTTACACGAAATTTAACAAATTCGTATTCGACATTAAACTTTAATAGGAACAAATATTATGCAGACCTTTCACTTTTTTTTCATGGTATTTTATTTTACACATCGTATTATGTTAAATTTGAATATTTTAGTCCCATTGTAGAATATAAAACAATTTATGGCGAATTTGGGACGAATGAGTACAACGTTCGCGTTGAATAATCAAGGAGGAGAAAATTTTGGAAACTTAATTTTACCTAGTATTACAACATAAAATATAATAGGTCCTTGTCTTAAGTTTGCTAGTTTACATAATGAAATCAATTCTGAATTCTGTTGGTTTGTTTTTATGAAGAGTATAAAATAAGAATGAGCATATTATACCCACTATTTGACCTTGGTAACGCACCCTTAATGTTGCGAATAGTTTACTAATTTATCCGTATTTTTAGGCAATTTTCTAGGAGGTATCATAAAAATAATTGTTGAAATTATTATACTACTATACTGTGTTAATAAAATAGCGCGGTTGGTCCATAACTATACCTATATCCTATATATAATTCAAAGGGTGCATTTGTTTTTGTTCTTGGTTTTCAACAGAAATTACACTCATTTGTGCAATTAATAACAGTTTAAGTTAGGAAGCAAATTACAAACTAGAACTCGAATAAGTGAAGAGATAATAGCAATAGCTTTAGTTTTTTAAGAATGAAGATATTTTTTTAATTTAAAAAAATATAAACATGTGGCAGACGATTCTTCACATATGCAGTTGATCGATCGAAGTAAAAAATGACCTTGGCGGCGCGACGGCCTGAGGGAGCGAACCGACGCAAAGGCATTTACCACGACATGAATTGTGCTACCCACTAAATGTAATAGGGGTTAAATGGCGACATGGAGTGCGAATTACATGATGCATAATACCGCACGTTACTACCTTTAACAGAATCCCTTTTCTAGCTTTACTCTTCTTAACCCCTTCAACACGAACCACCTGATATTTCACACTTGCGGCTATAGGATAGAAAATAATTTAGCGGCTGAAACTCCGAGGAACTTGGCATTCAAGGTAATTTATACTGGGTTAAGGAAATGAAACGTTTGAAATAATTCTCTATTTATGCTCGTACCCACAGGATGGTGGCTCAAGATTGTAATGGGATATTCTAAGTTTAAAATTTAAATGCGGTGTGGAAACACAAACCGGTCTGTCCATTTTGAAAATATTTTAATCCCAAAACTGCACGCGTAATGTGAATCTAGTTGAAATAAGAACTCTTAGGTTTGAAATTCGAATGTGCTATGTGCTGTTCGATTATGAATAGATTCTCAAAGACATACTAGATCAATTACACACGGTGTTTCACGAGAAAACGGACACGGTTTAATGAGAGACAGACGACACCGAGGGTAATCAGAATCACCCATAGAAAAGCTGGTTGGACACCCGTTGATGTAATATAGGGTGTTACATATTTTTGCCAAAATTTCGTTTGGTCTTTACTTTGTAATGGAATGGAATTAGTTCATATTTGGCTCATGTAATACGCTAGTACTTTAGAAGAGCTATGGATCCCAAAGTCTGGCCTGATGGAGCTTGCATAAGCCGTTTTTTTCAGAAGCGAAAGCCAACAAACCCGGCGGTAAAGTAATATTTGATCCTCTAATTCTTTTACTAAATGTAGTTTAAACTCACAAGCTATAAACTTATTAGAAATAGACATTAGTGATTATAAGAGTATTAACTTCTTATGTTTGACTGAATCCCATTCTAGGGCGGATGATATTAAATTAAAACTTATTAATGAGTTTTCTTTAAGTACCTTTTTTTCTCGCAGTTTATATGAAAAAGGAGGTGTAGCGATATACTCACGGTCTAACCTTCCTGTAAAAAGAATCAATTTAGATCATCTCTGCGTCGAAAAACATTTCGAAATATGCACAGTTTCTTGGAAAAACAATTCAACTAATTTACTAACGATTATTTTAACTTGCTATAGATCTCCTAGTGGGATATCAATATATTTTATGATAGTGTTCTTAATGTTTTAGAATCATTATATAAACCCAATGTAAATATGGTTTTATGTGTATCTTTGAACTCGAGAAATGCAAATAATTTTAACAAATTGTGTGACATTATGCGTAGTTTTAATCTACATCCCTTGATAGGGTGGCCTACCCGCGTGACCAAGAATAATATGAAGCCTGAATAATTAGCTACCATAGGATGGTGGTCCACCAGTCGGCCCAGAGCTGGAGCTTCTTCATAGAGTATACTAGAATGGAAGAGAATTTGTCTGGAACAGCCTGGAGTGAAATGAATTGATCAAGAGTAGGCGCCACAGAATATATAAGAAGCGGGACCAGCGCGTCGGTCAGTTTAGTGCAGTTCTGAGATGAGCCAAATGATCAGGTAAGAACGAGAACAGTAAGTGGTGAATTATAGTAGTGAGTCTATAGTAGATAAAAGTAGTTATAAATAGTGTACTACTATAAGGACTAATTTAGTGATAAATAAATCAGTAGTTAGTAAAATCGTGTTGCAATTATCGAACCTACGTTCCGGGTGTTTACTGGAGAGTGTAAACACCAGCAGTATTTTGCCATCATTATACAACACATTATAGTACGCCAAATAATCCAGAACATATAAATGAAATCATATATTATATATCAAAGGCTTACACTTTTCTCTATCAAATAATGTAATCATAACATTGTTTTATGTAACAACTGCAATTTTGAAAGTTTTTATAGCTTTAATATTACTTTATATTACAACAACTATAGTAAATACCGTAGTAGCGTACCTATAATAAAACTGGGCTTATTCACCTTCCAAATGGATTTGCATTACAAAAAGTAGACAATATAAAATTTTATATCAGCACAATTTCTCAAGAGAGTAAATATTTTTCATAGTTGTGATGAATGCATTCTCTTATACAGGGGCGGGCAAAAGATTTTTACAGCTTAAGAGATACTGTGTCTCTATTAATTTTTGTATTATTTTAGCTTCTAGAAATGTTTTCTTTTGCGTTTTTACTTTTTTTCTAGGCGCACTTAGATATGTAGATATAGTCATTTGCAATTTTATCGTGCAGATAAAAAACGCAATAAAAATTGAAACACTTACCCTTATAAGTTTTTAATGTATATCAGCATGTTTGATGACACCATACCGAATGGTTCACCGGCGTTAATAATGAATTCATAAAGTTTTATTGACTTTTTATTTTCATCATAATTCTGGAGGTTACTATATATCAGGCATTCTAGGAGGATGAATCACCTATATGTTTATAATAGCGACAACAATAAATTCTCTTTTTTCCATTAGATTGTCAAATGCTGGGTAGGACTTCCGTGGCCTCCGACATCACACGGAAGTCGCGCCGACGCCAGCGATTGATTACAGCCACGTCCCGCAGGGTTAGTGACTGTCAATACATAAATCGCGTGCCATAAGTAGACGGAGAGAACCCAGGATGACTGCTTTCTGCATTTGGCCTGCTAACCATTCCGGTGACTTTTGACAGGCCAGTATGGCTTTTAATTCAGAGAGCGACGTAGACCTCATCCCACCGAGTACACCGACAATTAGGACAACCATCTTAACTAAATAGTCTGGGTAGAATGCTTGAAGATACGCCACGTAAAACTTTACTCTTTTTGGAAGAACAGTTTCCTCACAATTACTCAAGAATAACTCAATCCATATAAGAGAAAAACTGCATACTAATCTCAATGTAAACGTGGTTCTGCCCAGAAGAGGTGCAATGCTGGGAGGGCCAATGACGTTGTCAACATTGGTTATTATAAGATCGATGAGGGACGGGCGCTGATTATGACGGTATCTTGCAAGCCCGCAGTTCAAATCATGTTTATAAAATCTGGGGTTGCATCTTCGAGAAGGAAATAGATACTGGCCAGGTAATTGCGGAAAAATTGAAATCTTCTACGATAAGAAAGTTATCGTAGGACCAGCTGAATACCTCTATTTTATTACACAGAAGTTAGAGTCTTCCTTCTATATGTCTGGCGCTCTATACACAGGAAGAACACAAAAATGGCAAAAGGTGGGATTTTAATTTGTAGCAATAATAAAGAGTCTAATTGTGGCACATTACAATCCAATTGCGTGATATTAAAGGCTGAGAAAAATTTGTTGCTGAAAAATGCAGACACGCCACCGCCTTGTTATTCGGTGTGATCAGAACGAAACAAAAAATACCCAGATAATGCAACAGCTACATCAATGCAACAATGCTGGGAGAATGCATAGATGTATAAAACTGAAGATCGTTATGTTTAGCAGGAAGAGATACAATATTCGTATAAACAATGAAAAATTCGACGAAATTTCGGTGATTAGTTAGTTTCTTATGCTGAATCTAACGGACACTGGTTGGAAGATTGTTTATATATTTAATTGTAAGTTGTTCTCCATTATCATTCCGTTGTTGCAATTCAAGCCTGCGATTTTCTAAATAATCAACTCCATGTTTGGTCTGATCTGCTCGCAACAGAACTTTAGAATATTTGGTACCCGTAATTTATTTCTGTTGCGTAAAAGCTTTTTAACTATATCACTGGAAGAGAAGTTTAACATGAGCGGCCGTGATCAGTTGTTTTGTACCTTCGCTAAACAACAGATGAAGCTGATATTTGCTAAGTCAGACGCTGCATCCTTGTCCTTTTCATCGGTATTTCCATCCGTGAGTTCTGGCGTGAGTAGTATGGAAATGAGAGAGGTTCGGTTCGGTGCGCAGTACGGAGCCGGAGCAGTGTTCAGTTTAGGGGTGGGGGGTAATTAGAGTTGTGGGAGGTAAATGCGCTGGTGGGGTGCGCATAAAATCATAAGACAAATAAAATAGGATACTGAAATGCACTGAAATATTTCACTAAAAAATAATAGTCCTTTTCATAAACTAAAGACCATAAAAATATCGGTAAATAAGACAGGCGGGTAAAATAATTTGTACCGCAAATGTTGATCGACGTAAAGAAAAGGCAGGTAGGCCACAATTGTTTATCATCATAAGGATAAGGCGGGTAAAATAATTTTGTAACTTTAGATATATAATCAAGAATGAATGTTTATTATATGATTGTAAAAAAAATACAAAGTGCATTAGGATAATGCAATGAGCAGGTGGGCAGACAAATGAACGGATATACGGATGGGCGGACATAACTGCTTTAAACGCCATTATTTTTACTGCAATTATCCTTATTGTTACTGTAATTACCTTTACTGTTACTGCAATTACCCTTAATTGTCCGTACTGTAACTATGTTTATTGTTACTGTAATTACCCTTATTATTACTGCAATTACGCTTATTGTTACCGCAATTACCCTTAATTGTCCTTATTTTTGCTGCAATTACCCTTACTGTTACTGCAATTACTTTTATTGTTACTGTAATTACCCTTATTTTTGCTGAATTTACCTCTACTGTTACTGCAATTACCCTCATTGTTTCTGCAAATACACTTAGTTATACTAAAATTACCTCCCACCACTCTAAATACCTCATCACGTGACTTTGACTCCACCACTATAATTGCCCCCCACCACCACAACGCTAATTACCACTCGCCACGCTAATTGCCTCCCACCGCACACCGAACCGAACCTCTCTCATTTCCATACTGCTGGCGTGCCAATAACAACAAGGTTATTTATTAATTTTTTAAATCTAACTAGAACCTCTTGCACGTAGTTCTCAAAGATTCTTTCGTTGGAAATTGAGCAGTTAATTTGCGATAACGTATGAATAATAATGACATTTGTCAAATATGTAACCAAGGCAAAAAAAGCAAAATAACAAAGCCTGTTTAATTTACTAAAGTTAACATTTTACAATCACAGTGGAATACATTTAAAAAGATTTAATTTTTTGCGAAACTATGAGAAAAACAAAAATACTGAAGAGACAACTTTTATCTAAAATTAAATGATTTACCTTAGATGATTGCTTTTGTGTTACTATTTTTCTTACCAAAGGACCCCGAACATTTCTTATGGGAAATGGGCCCCGGTGAAACTCGCTGGAATCGATGTATGTTATACCTCTTGAGCTTCTGATCAACAGTCCTCAGGGCCAAAAGGTCGGAAAATGTACAGTTATCCAGATCCAAAGATCCAGAAGAGGAAAGTCGATTTTTCAGAATGTTTTCACTAATAGTATGGAGCCATGGTCCTTTCAATGCGGCTTCGCTAGTATTCTACGAGGGTTTTTCGGGTCGCTGATTTCAAATCCGATATCAAAAGTTGATAGTTGACAGCTGTCAGTGGCACTGTCAATTCGCCTTATTTTCCAAAAAGGAATATGGTCGGAGATCAAAATATATAAGGGGTTTTTTGAGTCGCAGATTTCAAATCCGAGTCGAAGGTGGCATTTGACAGTTGACAGCTGTCAGTAGCAGTGTTAGCTGTATTATCTGGAAACGATTTATTTATTTATATACTTCTTCACTGAGCAGCACTGGTGAATGCGTCAAATGTAAAATCACGTTATAATTCGGACAACAATCAACAAGAAGAATTTCACCTCGTACTGGAGTGTCGAGTAATATACTATAAAAGTGCTCGAACACAACATATTAATTGGATTGTTTGCATATACTTTTAGCGTGACCCGTGTGATAAATATTTTCCGGATAATACAACTTACACTACACTGACAGCTGTCACCTGTCAAATGCTACATTTGACATCGGATTTGAAATCAGCGACCCGAAAAATCCCCGTAGAACACTAGCGAAAATGCATTGAAAGGACTATGGTTTCACACTATTAGTGAAAAAAACTAGAAAAAAAGACTTTCCCCTTCCCATATCTGGAAAACTGTACATTTTCCGACCTTGTAGCCATGAAGACTTTTGATCAGGAGCTAAAGAGGAACAAGATACATCGATTCCAGTGAGTTTCAACGGGGTCAATTTCCCATAAGAAATGTGCGGGGTCCTTTATAGTACTCAATACACATGTTTCCGCTACTAGTTAATTGTAGAGCATAATATAATCACATATTAAAACACCCTATCTAAATGTACTGTATATTAAATTTGGTCTAAATAGCTCCAATAATAATGACAATATAAATAAGAATCGATATTATCCTGAAAATTTCAACAACCCGTGTCTCCAAAACGAAGCGTTTTTGAACACATATTTACATGTAATTTTTTTGTTAAACTGAACTAAAGAATACCGCCCTAAAATGTTTTAAAGTACGTAAGTTACACCCTGTATAATGCGATTGCAGTTGGCGCATTAATATATTTAACTGTCACTGAATTTCTGGAATGAATTTTGTGACTTTTGAGACTCCTGCACACTATGTTAACATATTGCCTAATGCCGACCTGAACGTTTCGCAAACTTTGCTATAAAAGTGAGCCATAACTTATCTCTTGAGATTTAAATTAGTTCATTTATTTTCGACAAGAACTCGTTAGAAAGCTTTAAAGACAAATGAAGAAATAATTACCTTCTTGATAACAAAGTCTGCCAATATACTATATATGACATTTTACGAGTACCAGAAAACATAATAATACGCTTACTATATTCCTTTAATACCACTGCAGAATTTTTAATAGGTAAGGCTTTATTTAGTTAGTGGAAATTTTCAACGCTGTTATTTTGTTAAGTCTTACTAATACTTCTTATTCACAGCTTCTTTTGAGTTGTTTGTAATCCGTTATTCTATCCAGCGTCCCTGTGGTGTGAGACACATCTAATGGTATCAGGTCATCTATTGACTTTAGTAGACTTAATTAATAAAGGTTTCGAGTAGAATGAATTTCTCCATGTTCAGTTAATAGATTTGAGTAAAGCCTCCGACTGTGTGTCCCATAATACTCTAATAAATAAACTAATATTTTATAAATTCTCGATAAATAGTCAATGTCTTCTAAATATACATCTTGAAGATAGTACCAAAACATGAAATCGAACTTAATAGCAAATACAAATATTGGGGTACCGCAAGGTTCAGTATTGGGCCCAATGCGGTTCCTTATCTACATAAATGATTTACCCAACTATGCATCTGTACCTCATTTTCCTCTCTTTGCGGGAGATACAACATTAATCTAAAATAATCATGATAAAAACCGTCTCTTACCCAACGTCAATGACAACAAACCGGCTATTCAAGACTGGTTTCTAAGTAACCAATTAGTTTTGAACAACAACAAAAACACAGTCAATTACTTTCGGCTTAAATCATTACAAAGTGGACATTAACTCTCCTGACAGCGCAAAGTTTTTAAGGGTTTACTTGGACCACAAGTTATCCTGGGAATCACATAACATCTACATCTATAAAAAACTATGGGTATGCCTGCACCCCAGTGTAGCTGATTAACTTCTGAAAATAAGTGTAGCATTCCAGGGTTTTAAGCTAACAAGAAATTCGTCTTTTGCTTAACTGTCACGGTGTCATGGATTACGTGATTTTAAAAAAGAAAAGTACGCCCAAAATTACTTTTTAAATAAGCAAGGGTGAATTCCAAATATGAAAAAAAAAACGAAAATTGTTTTGTCCTTTTCACTTATAGCAAACTCAATCGACACACCGTATATGTAGTTCAGCTACGCCTTCTATGAAGATTTGGTGGACATTGATACGCTAGATGTTTAAATATTCCAGACCAGTTATTTTTTAATACACTGTTTTTCTGATACGCCCATGATTCTGAAATACTATTTTACATTTTCGATAACTCTAAGTGTTGAAAAACAACTTGATAAAAAGTGTTACATGAACGTAAGCAAAATATGAATAAATAATATTATTTAATTCACTAAATTGACTGTATATGTGAATATGTGTTGCACGATTGATTATTAAGATTTTACGATGAATTATGGTCTCCCTGAGTAATTCATATAAGTAATAGACAATTACAAAACGATGGACACAAATAAAACTAATAATAAACATTACCGGAATAATACGTGTTAGTAGCGAGCATGTTTGGTCAACTGTCTAACGTTTACTGAGTTAGATTCCCAACTCAAATATTGACAATGTTGGTGGATTATAGATGTGAGTCTGCGTCCCCTTCTGATCAGCCTTGGCTCTGAATTTTAAAGTTGTCTATTTTATGTCGCGTGTTACTTTCTTATATTATTTATTTAACTCTATCTAAAACACGATGTACTTTGGGATGTAGTTGTGTATATTTCAAGTGACCCTGTACCGCCTTTATAAGGAAAGCTTCTGTGAATAAGCACATTTATATTATATCATTATTATTATTATTATTATCGGACTTAATCTCGAACTGAATCAAGCCCACTATTATCTTACTTTTGCGTTGATCACAATTATCGTCAGCCAAATACCTACCTATTTACTCCAGTTTTACGGCTTACGTTATCCACTGCAATGGAGTCGATAACCAAAATTATTATTGTTATTGTTATTTGCCCTCGTGAAACTCTAGACTTGAACACATGCCCAAACCGAATGCCAAATTGCCTTTTAGATCATTTAAGCTATAGCAATTCCACGAATAAAAAATAAAAATATCTAGATCTCATGAACAAACGACTGGGAGAACGGATGTGCCGTTAAAATTAAACGTGAGAGTTGAGGACAACCAGATGGGGTGCACTTGCATACGAATTTACATATTTATCAGAGAGGCTTACACTCTGTCCCACTTTCAACTTGTGTTCTAATTAAAGATGAGGCTTCTCGATGCATTAACTGGTACAAGCAAGTTCACACTCTTTTATTACCTAGCGTCTATTATGAGAAAGTTGATAGACCATGGTGTGATATACAGTGAGGTCCATAATTAACGGACAAATTCATTATCTACGTAATTAACAATTTATGAGTAAAATTCTAAAACACGTAAATTTTTAATTCCAAAATAACATTTTTTTAGCATAATTTTATACCTACCCCTTCAACCCCCTTGGAGTGATAGCTACCCCTTCAAAATTTTTAAATAAAGCGAGGATGCGTGTTATAGCTCATTTCAATTTTGTATATCTAGTCCAGTCAACGAATTTTTCAATATGGGAGTGTAGACTACATGGAGGGCGGCAAACTTTTTGACTTCAGGGATGGGTTTGGGTCAGTTACATCCTAAAAGTCCCCGATCCTAGGAGGTGAGCCTTGTGGGGAAGGCCCTAAATTTTGACTTTTTTGTTTTATCGATAATAACTCAAAACCTGTTGGTCCTAGAGGAAAAGTTATTCCTACCTTTTTGAAAGTTAACAAAATTTCCTACATTTTTTAATTTCAGCGAAAAATTTCTATCTTCAACCGTTATCGAGTTACCCGCTTCTTAAAGTCGCCGATATCCAGAAAACGCTGTTTCGGATCATATTTTTCGTCATACTTTGCTCCTAACACCTCAAATCGTCTTTGTAACATAAAATACAACTAAATCAGGTGAAGAGGATTAAGTTGACTTAAGAATTATATATTCTACATATAATTAATGCCTGACATGATGGATTTCAAGATTATCTGCTCTAATATGCAAGAGTCATTGCTTGAAATCATACCTACATTTTATTGCATTCATTTGGGTTTTTTAAATTTATTTATTGTTGTAAGTTGTTGCATTTGGTATATTTAGACGGTTTTCTCTTCAGTAGCTGTGATAGCCGAAGATGTGGGTTTGGGAATCCTGTTGTTGGCGAAAACTCCTCTCCAGCGTGACATATTCCTCATGAAACCTGGCAAAGGAAAGTATGCACAGCAACATACTCTTCACAAGAGCTGCAGCAGCTGGGGCTGGAGCACATTCTGTTTATACATGCTTTAATAGGATGTGATACCACCTCCACAGCCTTCAGGAAGAGCAAAGTTAGGTTTGTAGAAATATTACGAAATAGTCCACAAATCCGTATTTAAATTATTTTTCCCAAAATATTTAGAAATATTTGTCAAGTCTGTTTGACGTCACATTGATCTATCGCGCATCTGTTTTCCGCTGTTTCTCCCACTTATTCATATTTGAAGGAAGTAATTAAATTCATACCGTGTTGGCAGTTAGCCAAAGCGACTCGTCGCAAGAAGACGTGTTTACTCTCAGATTTGAATCTAAGGTACCGTTATTGTGACGTATTAAATACCAAGCCGTGGAAGTCCAGTCTACGTCAACGACCAGTAGCGCATCCGTTTGGCGCCTACTCCCACTCCCACGTAAGTTGTTCCATTGATAGAAAAGTTCCTGTGAACCTGGGAAAGGTGTCAGTCCGAACTGACCGTTTCCGAGAGCAGACGTGCCCAAGTCTAGACCAAGAAGTAGTTAAGACCAAAGTGAAGGGAGATAACTGAGTAAGAGGACTTGGCTAGTGCATTTCCTGTGTATTAATCATACCTTGATCTTTTTAGCATGCCATTTTCTGTAAATTTCACTGTTACTTGTAAGTGTTTCGCATATACCCTAGTGGCTCTAGGAACACTAAAAAGTTGCACCATTGTGTACTAATTCTTGATCTTTTCAGCATTACAATTTTCTGTAAATTTCACTGTTATTTGTAGGTGTTTCGCACGTACCCTAGGGGCCCTAGGAACACTGAAAAGTTACATCGCTGTGTATTAATCATACCTTAACTTTCCAGAGAAATTAATCTACTCACTCTAGCCAAATACTTGACAAACTTTTGCACTGCAGTTTTTGTATTTATAAATATAATTGTGGTCTCGCTTCACTTTTCTAGTGTAGGTATCTAGTCTGCACCCTGTTTATTGTTTTTGTTAACCGTATGTAATTTTACTCGCTACTCCCGGCATATAATAGTCTGTAGATTTTTAATAGAAAGTAAGTAGTTATAAAAGTAGAGTTGTAATATTAGGTTTATCTAAATATACTGATTTAATTGAAAAACTCTGAGTTTTACTGTTTGTGTGTGAACGTCTAATTTCTCATGCATTGACCTTCTGGAGTAAACTTTCTCCACTTGAGCTACTCAGCCTCGCGTACTCGGCTTGAGGGTAGTCTGTCCTATCACTTAAACTAGGACTGGCGTCCGAGCAAACCGAAAACTTGTTCCGAAGCTCGTGTGTCAAAGGGTGGCCCCCTTTTTCTCCACGTCATCGTGCGAGGTGGAGAAAAACGCGTCACAATAATTAAAAACCCTTTCACATGAGCTATCTATCACACGCACCTTCGTTCCATTTAGAATTTTTAAAGGGGTAGCTGTCACTCCAGGTGGATTGAAGGAGAGGTATAAAATTATGCACAATAAATGTCATTGTCTAAGGATTTTACTCACAAATTGTTAATTACTTAGATAATGAATTTATCCTTTACTTGTAGACCTCACTGTATGTATAAATTGGATTTAAAAAGTAGCAGTAATATTCTCACTAATGCGCCACGAGGGGCAAACACTGGCTATTATTGCGGATAACTAAAAGGGAACTCAATTTCAATTTTGTATACGCGAAAATCCCTGTTTCAGTTATTCGTTGTTCACGGAAAGTTGAAGCCGATACAACTTGCTATAAAATATGCACCTTATGCCATTTTAAAAAGAAAAATTGTTCCCAGGTAGATGCACGTCGATAGTACTTTCTCATCATTCCATATCCTGAAGAACGTTTTCGATAAAATTTTGATATTTTATTTAAATTGCAGATAGATGGATGACTGAAAAATATGCTTCCCCGTATTTTTTTTTCTATTAAAACTGAAGATGAAAAAATAATATTTATTTTAACAATTTAAAACCATTGAAAGGCTCCGTCCCTGCCGTGTGACGTTAATCGTGCCTAGTGACGTCACGTCATTACTGTTGAACTGTTGAAACGTCTAAAAAAAATGTTATGGCTACAGATTTATACTATCATAAGGGAGCAATAAAATTACTATCCATCATATTAACCAATAAATAATAACCAGATTAAGAATAACAGCGTATATTCGTGGTAAATTAGTGATGTCAAAGTGACGTCGATAAGATAATAGCATTTTCAGTCATGTGATTTTGTTTACATAAAACTTCGAATTTTGATGTCGAATATTTATGAAGTTAAAATATTAAATGAGTTTATTTAAGTCTCTGATCAGACGAAAAACCTTTCGTGATCCATGTTTTATTCAACTTTCACCACTATGCCCTGTACGGGTATTTACAAAAGTAACGGTAGAATATTGTATTGTCATCCGATCTTAGTAACTGTGCAAAATTTCATCAATTGATTATATCAGGAAGTGTGTTAAATAAAGGATGCAAAATTTGAAGACAAATATTGTGAACACTGAAGAATAATACATTGTGAATTACAGAAAAGCAAGTAAAAAAGTTTACTTGTAACAATTAAGTAAATTTTTGTGTGGGGGGGAGGGATGCCAGAAAAATATGTTTCTAGGACCTCCCCAGGGCCGGTCGTGGTGCTTTGACGAGAAATTTGCAGAAGACCTTTCCGATACAATTTTCCTCTGAAACATTTTTATTAAATATTTAATCCCTTCCCGTGGCCCCTGATTTTGTGGCAAGAAATTTTAAAAATTACACTTTTGATGCAATTTTCGATCCCTAACAATCTTTACTTGAAGCAGTTTATGATGAATTGTTTTTAGAAGCCCTTCTGAACAATTTTTATTTAAGACATTTTTTTGATTCGATAAATGTTTTTTAGGTACTCCCTTTAAACAAGTTTTCGAAACCATTTTCCATCCTAAACAACTAATGTATAAAACAATTTTTGATTCCACGACTGACTGGTTTTGGGCTCTTCCTGGAGGAGTTCCTGGCTTCCTGACTGGAATGTCTTAGAAGTAAATAAGTTATTATTTTTTTTAATTAGCTGCTTTTGGCCTTAGAAACAAGGTCTAATAGCCAGACTGCGTTGTTTTTTTTCTCTTTTTTTAAAAAAAATAAGCATAATATTCACCTTACAAATCTAATACATATACAAAACTTTAATTATCATTGTTTTTTCTTTTTTTTTTAATATTCTTATTTTATTTATACATGTCCGACTGATGGTCGAGAGGTGAGTGCACTTGCCTCTTACCCAAAAGTTCCTGGGTCGATCTCCGGTCATGGCAGTGGAAAATACTGTGATTGGGATTTTTCCACTATACACGGATATTGGGTATGTGTCCCTTATCTCTAAATGTGTAGCCCCCTCCCACATAAGGCTCTCTAGAGCCTTCCGGGATAAAGGGGGTGTGTACACCTGTGGTGTATTTATTTATTTTATTTTTTGTTCATTTTTTTAGTTTTTTTTAAATTTTTTTTATTATATACATATTATTCTTAATATCTAATTACACTTTTGTTTTAACCACTTTAATAAACTCATAATATAAATATTATAATTATTGTTTTGTATTAGTAGGTATCCCAAATTAAAAGGCTGACTTATTTTCTCTTTACAAATCTTTTGGAGAAGAATTTCCCTACTAGCGTTATACCGTTGGCAGCTAAAAATGATATGTTGGATTGTCGCCTCTTCTTGGCGTAAACCATATAGTGCCGAATCTCCCATGATAATTTTATATCTGTATGCTTTACATAAACAGTAGCCTGATTTAATTCTTGATATGGTTCTTATGAAGTTTCTACTATTATAAGGAATTCTTGCAAAGTAAATAAGTATACTTTAATTTTTTGATGAATTATGCAACATTTACACAAGTCAGACATACAAGTATATTTTTTGAAACCATTGCTACATGAAATAGTATATAACATAACTAATAAATGATATAAAACAGAAAAATATGAAACATTGAATATCACATACAGTGGACCAGTCACCAACAAAAAATTCATTAAAATTATAAGTCATTTTTGATAAAAAAAATACCAATTTTGCCCGTTGCGTGTTTTTGAGAATCGTAAAAAAATCTATATTTAATTTTCATTAATACGGGTAAAATTTGAGTGAATCTGTTGTCATGTTGTATGTGTAATTCTTTCTCTCAGTTGAATATACCTAAACAATCAATATTTAAAATATTTTAGGTTCAACGAAAAATTGTACTTAGAGCCGCCCCTGGCGCACCAATTTCACCAATATTCAATACCTTTGGACCTCACACATTTTGTCTTAAATTTTAGACATCCACATTGAGCCCACCTTCGATAAGATAAAATGGTATCACTCACAAGACACTAATTTTAGCTATATGTTCACAACTTTATAAAGATAATGATGTTCCCAGAACCGGCTCAGTGGCCCAACGTTTACATATTAGGCTTGTCTGGGTTCGAATCCTGGCTGGGGTATGGATGTTTAATGGTGTTTTTCAGGTGTTACCGAGTTGGTAGCAGTAGACTAGACGAGGTTGTGTGAGAGACAACATGGGTACCACTCCTGACTTCGAGTCTCAGCTGCGGTAGATGCCAATGTCATAGGGAATGGTCGCTGTATAACTGTCTATGTGTATTTGTCCTTACATAAGGCGTTAAAATAAAAAAAAAACATTGTAGTAACTATCAAAGCTAATTGAAAGCAGTTACAACTTTGAAGTCATTTTTTAATAACATTAGTCGTCGCTCTCATCGCTTGCTACCTTCATATCCTGAAAGTCAAGTAGCTTGCTACAAAAATATAGTCATTTCAAGTAGTCGAACATATCTAATATAATATTATGATCTATTGTTCCAATTGAGCTTTACGAATATTATATATTATTGGAAACAACAATATCAACACCACATTTACCAGAATATATTCTCTCTGATAAACATTTGAGAGTTTGCACTTGCAATTTGCTGTGGGAGGAGGTTTAGAATGGGATAAAATACCGGTTATGCGGCTAAGACGGGTATTGCGGAGTTGTGGTGTAAATTCATAATTGAAACTAGCAGTTGAAGTAGAAGATACTGAACAGTGGCCAATGCACTTGAAGTTTGTGGCAGTCACAAGCCCAATCACTTCTAATTAAGGATTGTGGTTTGGTTACTGCACATCCAACAGCCCGATACTGAATCGCCACCACCTGCACTATACACTCTGCATTTCTCGGCTGGCTCCTTTATTTGCCAAGGTAATCTCTGAATTTATTATCGTATTATTGATCATTGATTTACCCTTGCGTGGTGACACAGTAAATTTTGCCGATGACACTGCCATAATATATTTTAATAGTAATTGGAGGAGCCTTAAAGAAAAAGCTAAACTCGATTTTAAAAATATCATCCACTTCTTTAACGGCAGGTTACTAACAGTTTATTATTCAAAAACTTACTATGTCCCTTTTACATCTTATAGCAATAATTTACAAGATTTCCAAAGATTAAATATAAAGATCGACAATAATGAAACTTATATATAAGGCTCACAAAATGTTAAATCTTTAGGAATTTACGTAGATAATCATTGAAAATGGGACATTCATACAAAATAACTAATAAGCTCAGATCGTTATTGTATAAATTCAAACATTTATCCCAGTTACTAAATATAACACAGATAAAAACCTTATATTTTGGTCTAGTTGAGAGTCATTTAAATTACGGAATAATTGCATGAGGAGGTATGGCCAACAATCATTTAACCCAGTTAGGGAATGCACATAAATTTATATTAAAGATAATTTTTAAAAAATCATATAAATACCCCTCAGAAAAATCATGTATGGAAACTCAAATACTGGATATTCTTTCCTATTATTTGGGTTTTCTACCACATGTATTATCATCCTCTTCAAAAACAAATCACCGAATCTACAAAATAATAGAATTATTGGAAAAAAGCCTCTGCGCCCGTGACATTTACGTCAAAGGAATAGTCAGAGGTTATGTTTTGCAAATAATATAAATCGAAATAAACACAGAAATAATGTATTTTGCTTTATATTATTTGCAAAACATAACCTCTGACTATTCCTTTGACGTAAACGTCACGGACGACTACTCACTTTCTTTAATTATTTGACCTCATAAGCCCTCCATCTTTTATTTTGTATTTGCAAGATGGAAATAGAGCAGTACACGTAGAGCTCCTCGTACTGACTGCTCTCATTTGTGGCCCAAAATGTGGCACATGAGGTATGAAAGAGCAAATGGAGTACTGTGTACTGTACTTTCCTACCTTTAATGGTTTTGCTCACATAAGATATATTCGCTAGGCTACGCTACGCTGATGAGGAGCAATAACTCCAAAACACGTGTCCGTAGCTGCATTGTTGTTTCTTTTTGAGGAATAAGGCACTAACTCACTTTCTTTAATTAGTTGATCTCATAAGCCCTCCATCTTTTAATTTGTATTTGCCAGATGGAAATAGAGCAGTACACATAGGGCTCCTCGTACTGACTGCTCTCATTTGTGGCCTAAAATGTGGCACATGAGGTATGAAAATGCAAATGGAGTACTGTGTACTATACTTTCCTGCCTTTAATAGTTTTGCTCACATAAGATATATTCGCTACGCTGATGAGGAGCAATAACTCCGAAACACGTGTCCGTAGCTGCATTCTTGTTTCTTTTTGAGGAATAAGGCAGTAACTCACTTTCTTTAATTATTCGACCATATAAGCCATCTTTTATTAAGTATTATATTTCGCTATTTATTTTTTAGTTTAGTTTTAATTTATAATAATAATAATAATAATAATAATAATATGTCTTTATTTATTATTGAATATAATAATAAAAGGGCGAAGTTCAGTAGAGTGAGACACTCTCTGCTCTTCCACTTAACCCTAAGATAATAACAACATAATAAACAAAAATTAAATATATATATATATAAAAATAGTAATAACTAACAGATATCTATAACAACAAGACAATATTAGAGACAGCAGACATTTTAACTTATTGCATTAACTGGGAAAAAGGAAAAAATAAATAAATAATAAAATAACGAAAATGATAATATAATATAAAAAGAATGAATAATAATAACAAACAATTGTCATAAGAGCCAAGTTGCCGAGAAAGAAAAAGAAGATATGCTAATTTTAATAGCTTACGAGCTGGCTTACTAATTAACCACTAGTAAAAGAAAGAAAAAAAAAAAAAAATAGATTTTATGATGACTAATATGTAGGAACATTAAGTACTAAGTTTTTGAGTAAACAGTGCGGCTTTTAATTTATTTTTGAATTGAGATAGGGTAGGTAAAGATTTCATATCTGTGGGGATATTATTATAAAGACGAGAAATTGTATAACTAAATGATCGCTCAAATTGAGTAGAACTGTGAGCGGGGGGTGTAATTATGTTCTTGTTCCTGATATTGACGTTATGAGTATTCGCACGAAATATAATCTTTTCAAACAAGTATGTTGGTTGCTGAGTTTTTATTATTTTATTGTACATGCAAACTGTGTTTAAGTAAAATCTATTTTTCATGTTAAGCCACTTTACCTCTTTTAATTTATGAGAAATGTGTTGAAATTTGCCTATACCAAAAATATACCTAAGGCACGAGTTCTGCACTTTTTGAATTTTATACAGACTGTCACTATCCAAACATTGCGAAAAGACTTGGGAGCTGTAATTAAAATGCGATAGTACTAACGCATCACAGAGAAATGTTTTAATTTTTTGGGAAAGATAAGACCTATGTGGATACAATAATCTTAGCTTAAGGTAGGCTTGCTTCAAACAATTGGCTATGTGCGTTTTGTACCTAAATGTGTTATCCATTGTTAAACCTAAATTACGATGACTATTGACAATTGGTATACTCAAATTATTTATTTGAAGGTCAATGGAGTTACCAAGTCTATTAAGTACAGCTCGGGTGCCAAAAAGCATTACTACAGATTTACTGGGATTAAGGTGCAGTTGATGTTTTGTTGATATATCAGCTATAGTGTTTAGGTCTGAGTTTATTTTTTCCAACGCAAGATCTAATTCCGATGGAGGGAAGCTATAATAGATTTGTGTGTCGTCGGCATACATATGAACTGAACAGTATTTCAAATAGTGACAAAAATTATTTGTATATAATGTAAATAGTAGTGGCCCTAATATGGATCCCTGTGGAACGCCTACTGTAACAGGGAGAGGTCTCGATGTGTCCTCATTATATATAACCCTTTGAGTACGGCTGCTTAGGAAACTGTCAATGAGATTAATAGCATCGTCGTTGAGTCCAATAAAGTGTAGTACAGCAAGTAACACTTTGTGATTGAGTGTGTCGAAAGCCTTCGAGTAATCTAGGAGCACTAATACTGTAGCTAAACCTTTATCATTTGCCGTCAGTATATCATCTGTTACATGTAACAGAGCAGTTGTGCAGCTGTAATTAGGGCGAAAACCAGACTGTATATCTGGTAATATATTATAGAATGCGATGTGTTCCCGAAGTTGAAAATTTATTATTTTTTCGAATAATTTTGAGAAAACCGGAAGTATGCTAATAGGTCGAAGATGCTTAAAGTCCGTTGGCTCAGAGATTTTAGGAATTGGAATTACAAGAGCGCTTTTCCATTTGTCAGGAAAATAGTTTTCAAGTATACACGAGTTAATAATATGTGTTAGATATTTAATAATATGAGGGCAACAAGGTCTAATCATATTTATGCTAATTTTGTCCTGCCCAGTAGCCGTCGACACTATTTCTTTTAGATATTTTGATGTTGTATCACAGTCTACTAAAGTAAATTTAAATTTTTCGATAAAATTACATTTCTGATTAGTAGCGTAATAATTAAGTATTTCATTATCAATAACAGTAGCTTGAGGTATACAATTCTGGTAATAGTTATTTAAATCATCAACGTTATTTAATTCAGCTGGAATTTTTATATCTGGGTTTTTATTGATATTTAAAAACTTTAATTCCTTCCAGACAGTTTTCGAATTTGTATTAGTAAATTTATGACTATAATAGGCTTTTTTTTCGTTTCTGACAGCTGTAGTTGTAAAATTTCGCAAGGTTTTGTAATAATTCCAGTCTCTTTGGCTCTTTGTTTTTTTGAATTTAGTTTTAGCTTTGTCTCTTAAATTCATTAAGTATTTTATATTTGAGGTGATCCACGGTGCCTTAGGTTTCGATATTCGTGCAGTTCTTACTGGTGCATGTTGGTCAATTAGCGCTATGATTGTATTAGTGAGCAATTCTATCTTAGCATCTATGTTTGTTAATGTGAACATAGAGTCTAAATTTGCTAATTGCAGGTCACTAAAAAAGAGATCATCATCAAAATTGCTATAATCTCTATATTTGTATGTAAACTGCGGCGATTTGATACTTTCTGCAGATATGCAGCAGTGAATCAGCTCATGATCACTTAGCTCATTATTCAAAACGTCAACATCAGAAACAAACGAGGGCTTAGTAGTTACAATATGATCAATAAGTGTGCTGGTGTTTTGCGTGATACGAGTCGGAGTAGACACCATTTGAGTCAAGCCTAATACGTCCATAGAATTATTAAATGCTGTAGCCGCAGGGCTATCGAATTTTATAAGGTCAACATTAGTATCCCCGAGCAAGTAAATATTATCAGATATCGGTAAACAAGTAGCCACAATGTTTTCAAGGTTATCCAGAAAGTAGTTAAGGTCAGTGGTTGGAGGACGGTACATTACCCCGATAATACATGACATGGATTTAAGCTTTACTGATACACACAATTGCTCTATGTTGACACCAGTTTCAATAATTCGAACTGGTATATTTTCTTTGACATATAAGCCTACTCCTCCTCCCCTACCGTCCCTATCTTTTCTAATGAATTTATACCCATTTATATCTACAGCTTCATTTGGCACATTATTATGCAACCAGGTTTCAGTTATTGCTAGTATATGGTAATCTTTACTAATTAGCATATCCCTAAAGTCCACAAAATTATTTAAAAGAGAGCGCACATTTAAGTGTGCTATTTTCATTTTATTTTTTCCCATTTTAGCATACAAGTAGTGAGTAACAGTAATAGTGAAACAACAACAAACTAAATTAGAATAATGTAGTGCAACAAATATTGATTTACATAAAAGAAACAGTATTTTTACTAGTTGTTCTTGTGGTTCGTTTCCTCAAGTTTTCCTTTCCTTCGGCAATTGGCAATTTGTATATTTTATCTGATACTGGCTGAATAATTGGAAGCTCTTTGTGTTTATTTGGACAGATATTAGTTTCAATAATTTCAGTTGCTTCTACTTCGAAGTTTTTTTCCTCTCCTTTTCCTTGTACTTCTCTCACCTCTTCTTCTTGCTCTTTTTCCTCCGCCAAATTTATATCTATTTTCATTAAATCCTCGCAAGTGAACTTCTGACCATTGACATACAGAGTGTTATTTTTTATTATAGCCTGTTTATGGTTTTCCCTAGCAAATTTTAAATGATGCCGTAAAATTTTTTGTCTCGCGTACTCTTCTGGCGAATAATCATTAGCAACAAAAATTCCTGTGCCTTTTAATTTTTTACAGTTTTTTAGTATATCCTGTTTGAGTGCGTAGTTGACAAATTCAATCGATAGAGGGCGTGTTCTTCCTTCAGTCTTCCTACCAAATCTATGTATATCCCGGATATCAGCAAATTGACAATCGATATGTAAGTATTTATTTATTATATCCAGAGAAGATTGTATTTCATCCGTGACGTTGGTTTTTTCTTCTGCGCCATAAAAAATGAGATTATATTTTTTAAATTTCTTTTCTAACACTGTTAGTCGATCATTTAGAAATTTATTTTCCTCTTTTAGTTGTGTGTTTTCATTTTTAATTTTTTCTAATTCTTCTATAGTATTGGTTCTGATATCACGTATCTCCTGAGTTATTTCGCTGTGAAATTTAATATTTTGGTCTTGAATTTCATTAGTTTTTACTAT
Source organism: Leptura quadrifasciata (assembly GCA_963675555.1). Classification (NCBI taxonomy): domain Eukaryota; kingdom Metazoa; phylum Arthropoda; class Insecta; order Coleoptera; family Cerambycidae; genus Leptura; species Leptura quadrifasciata. The sequence continues at coordinate 42,110,081 of OY776673.1, forward strand.
TAAGTCCTGTATTAGCTTATAAAGGCCATCAATTGTGCTATTTTCACCCATATCATTGAGAAAGTTAAGAAAACTACGACGAATAAATAATCTGGAGAATTAGCACACAGCCATTTTTTACCTTATCAGCTCCCGCGCGCAAAAACTTTGTAAACACTTATGTTGTTTGTGTACATATAGGTTAAGGTGCATGAAGTACTTACAGTTTAGCCTAGTTATTATGTATGATTGGATATTGGCACACTTTAATATGGAGAAATTACTTTCTTTATATTTATTTTCCTATTATTTTCACTAGATTACAATTATTTGAATGGACTTAAAACATTGGCACTATATTTTGGCTGTGTTCGAAATATCTCAATTAGATGGCCTGTTTTTATTAATTTATGAATAATTTTATAATCGATGCTGAAAATCCAATTTTTTTTTTTCAAATTTATAACGTTAACATAATTTGTTTGTTTTATGGGATCTGGTAGTAAATTATTATAACCTGGGAGCTAGATAAGAACAGCGTTTGGTTCCAATAGTTTTTAGAGCTGGTTTTACTTTAATTTGATAACGATGTCTGATTCTTGTAGAATATATATGATCTACTAATTTGTAATGGTTGCGTGTTTTAAAATGATGTTTTAATATGCAACCACAGTAAATTTGCCGTATATTAAAAATTTCTGATTCGTTATACTGTAAGTCAGTGGGATATATGATGTTTCTAATATACATTATTTTAAAAAATCGTTTTTGAACGTATAAAATTATGTTTTTTTATTTTTTTAAATACCACATATTTGTTTAAGTTTATATAGAAGGGATCTTAGTTTTTTTACTGTGTTATCAACTTGACAGTGCCATTTTAAATGCGAATCAATAACAATACCTAAATAGTTTGCTGATATACACAATTTTATATTAAGTTTTGTATTTTCGATGTTTATTTCTGTGAAAGTTGGTAGTGTATTCTTATATGAGCAAAAGGTAAACAGCTAGTTTTTTATATGTTTATAGCTAGTAAGTTTTTATCAAACCAGTATTTATTGATTTTTAATTCTTTCTTTGCAGTATTTTGTATTTGGTTCCAGGAGTCTCCAGTAAAAAACATAGCTGTGTCGTCTGCGAAAGATATTAAATTTTCGTGTTCCGCGTTTAAGATAAGCACATCATTTAGGCACATTATGAATATTATGGGAGCTAGCACTGTTCCTTGTGGAAGATTATAAAGTGCCTTTTTTGGTTCACTTAATATAATTTCTATTTGGCTGATAGTATCAAAGGCGTTTGCCAAGTCTATGAAAACACATAGTGGTGGTTTGCTATTAACTATTGCTTCGTTTATGTTTTTTGTCAGGTATGCAATGGCACCATTAGTAGAAAGTTTATCCCTAAAACAAAACCGTCTATCTGACAAGAGATCAAAATTTGTTAAATATTGTACTAGCTGGATTTTAGTGCCTTTTCAAATATTTTTGATATATTAGATGCTGATGCTAATTAGATGGGCCCATAAATTTTCCATTAAACATTTGTCCCCTTTTTGCATAACGGTTTAATGACTGCATTTTTAAAATTTTCGGGGTAAATGCCTGTTTGGAATATTTTATTTATTAGTAAGACAAGTAGTAGATTTATAAGTATTGCAACTTCCTTTATAACTTCGATTTAATTCCGTCTAAACCTGGTGCTTTGTTATCTTTTAATTCTATGATGTAGCCTTTAATTACCTTTTAATCTACTGGTAACAAGAAGAAAAGTGATTTGTACTAAACGTAGGGAATTTCCTTTTGGGATTTTTTATGTTGCAAGTTTTGAACCAAAGTCTGTGTAAAAGTTTACAAATTCATTTGCAATTTGTACTTTATCTGTGATTCTGGCATTGTTGGATGTATGTATTTCCTTAATTTTGATAATTTTTTGTTTGTTATTTGTTAAGTTTTGTGTCATTTTCCACAGTGTTTTACTACTATTTCTGCTTTTTCAATTTTTGTTTGATAGTATGTCTGTTTCTGTTTTTTTTTATTAATAGAGTGATTTTATTTTTTGTAGTTATTTTTTAATTCTGTATTATCGGGTTGCTTTTGTACTTCTTGGTACATTTTCCCTGGATTATCCAAAGCTTTCCTTTTTTGTTAATTTTTTCTTTATTTTTGTTGTTGCCTGTTCTATTTCCGTTTTCAAATTATTTAATAAAATATTACTTATCAAAATTGGTTGTTCTATATGTGTCTTGAATTAATTGTTTTATTTTATAATTTTTTGTCTTTTTAATGAATGTTAAAGTGGAATAGTGGTCTGAAAGGTTTGAAAGGATGACTATTGGTGTTATTTTTGATTTTTGCATATCTTTGCTTTTTAGAAAAATGTGATCGATGCAACTCTTAATGTTGTTTTGTATACCAGTATGTGTATTTATAAGCGAATTATAGCCTGTTTGGTGTAAAGTGTAATCATTTGCTTGTTGCTCATTTGTTAAAATGCCTATGAACAAACGCATTTTGAATTATTTCAGTAATAATTAAACCCATTTCCAGATTAATTCTTTCCCTGAGTTTTTCAAATTGCCAGGTCAGTTTTGATAATCATTGTTTTTGAGATTACTCCAGAGGAAAATATTCAAAGGCATTAGGTGTGAGGATCTTGCCGATCATTTAATGTGTCCTCGAGTCCTCGTCTACCAATTCATCAATTTCAAGATGTTGAGAATAAACCAGGTGCACTACTTTCTGATACGTAGATCCATAATCAATCGCTTTTTACTGCCTTTTCTTTAACTCACAAAGTGTGCACAATGTTTATGTTCAAATCTTGCGTCTTTTATTTAACACACTCCCTGACATAATCAATTGATGAAATTTTATCGGATGACAATACAGTATTCCACCGTTACTTTTGCAAATATTTGCACGTAGGGGGCGCGGGGGTGATAATTTTTTTTACATCTTGCATCCTTTATTTATCACACTTTCTGATATAATCAAGTAATGAAATTTTGCACAGTTACTAATATCGGATGACAATGCAGTATTCTACCGTTACTTTTGCAAATATCCGCACATGGAGGGCGCGGAAACTTGAAAAATCTGCAAAACGAAAGAGCGAGAAATCAAAACAAATCATTAAGAGACGAATTTTTATTGAGCGATCTCTGGGGAGTAAACTCCCCAAGAGGTATGACTATAAAGTAGAACATTAAAAAAGAATTCAAAACTTGTTTTTCTATAATAAGTCGTGCTAAGAAGTAAACAATAAAAAATACTAATGTACGAATGCAAGAAAAGCAAGACGTGCGCACTTTATATAGAAGTATATGTATCATCTGTATGTACGCATGACTGAAAGCACTATGTATACAACAATTCCACCTCTTTCATACAATCAAGCGTACAAACATACAAAGTGCGCATGCCTTGCTTTTCTTACATTTGTACGTCAGTATTTTTTTATTATTTACTTTTTAGTACGACTCTTTACAGAAAAGCAAGCTTTCATGATAAGATAGAGAAAGTTGTGAAAAAGAAATCCAAATTCTAGATTGTTATAGAAGTAGACGTCAGAAAATATCCAATATATCCGAATCGTTATGCCGTCTGTGTGGTTGTCTCTGTCTGTCTGTCTGTTTGTCAGTCTCATACTCTTATTTATTTTAATAACACGTTTATATACTCGGTAATATATATTTTGATTAAGTTTATATCATGTATTTCATATACATTTCTTTTTACGATTCCTGCCTTCCAATTTAATACTGATCTGTTTAGGCAACTCTATTTTCAAATAAGTAAACATATAAATTATTGATATCAACGAAAAACTTAACTAAAAATCACATTTAAAGTATTCGATTACTTGACACTAATTTGCATGCCGGGTGATCTTTTTAGTTGGTATAGCACGTTTTGCTTACTTATTATTAAAGATAGAGTTTTGAAATTTTACAGGCATATTTAGAGACATTTTTTGCATCTAATGCAGTTTGTTTTTATTTGTCTGCTATTACGCGTCTAACCAGAAATGATGTCAACTTTTGATTTTCAAATGAAACACTATAGTTTTTCTTTTGGATTTCAAAAGATTTTTTCTGAGTTAGAATATGTAAGAAAAGTATTAGGTTAGCGAGGATAGTTTTTGAGATAATGCGATTTTAAGGTTTCAGGTGTTGAGGTGAGATGTACGAAACACCACTAAAAATCGAGTTACTCATGGAATGACTTTGTGGCACATTGAAATTGCCATTAAAACGCATAGTAGGCGCATGTCAAGTCAATATAAATTTGCGTTGCCGAGTTTGACATTAGCATTTCAAAGTTTTCTGGCATCAGTTCACAAAAAAATAGTGTAGAAAATGATTTCTTTAACATCCTTATGATATTTAACCACAATGGTCAAAGATATTTACCAACTTGTCGCAATTACAATTCAGAATATCCCGAGAAAAGAAGACTTGATCATCGATTTTTAAAAATAATAATTTCACATTTAATAACATCGGGACAATTTAAAGTGAAACGAAATAGAACTCGTTATGTGACGAGGCAAGAGGATAATGTATTAAATATTTTATTGCCCGTTACGAAAAATCCAGGTATTTCAATTCGTCAGCTAGAAGTGCAATTTGACATATCATATTCCTCCATCCAGAAAATATTGAAACGATACAGGCAGCATCCTTACAAATACTCGACACATCAAAAGTCACTTTCTGGAGATTTTTCCAGATGAACTGCATTCTGCGATCCGAAGGAATTTAAAGTGACGAGGCCAGTTTTACCAAACGGCATTTTCAATCGACATAACGCACACTACTGGTCCACGGTTAACTTAACACTTGACCGAACCCAGCAACTTTTCAGATAGTTTGGAAGTTCAATGTTTGGGTTGGGCTTATTAGCAACCAACTGATTGGCCCTGTTGTTTATGATCAAAATCTCAATTCAGCGTTTTATTCCCATAATATATTGCCTTTCTTGGAAGAAAATTATATAGATAATTTTCCTTTGGCAATACTTAGTGAAATTTATTTTATACAAGACGAAGTCCCACCTCACAGTGCAATGGTGGTGGACGGTCTTCTAACAGTTAATTTTGAGGACAGGTGGATCGGAGACTCCGGGCCGATTAGATGGCCAGCGAGGTCCCCCGATCTCAATCCATTGGATTTTTTATGGGATTACATTAAAGATAATGTTTATGAATTCAAAAGCAAAACAAGAGCGGCTTTGAAAGCATGTGTTCGTAAAATCAATCAAGAGATGAACCTCCAGTTTATTGAAAGCAGCACAGAAAGTGTCAAGAGAACAGTTGAAAAGTGTTTAGAGCAAAATGGTGGCTTATTTGAAAATTATTTGTGATAATTTTTTGACGAAATAGAAACCCAACAAAATCTGTCAATTTCTAGTCACATGTCAAAATTCATCCAATTATTAAAGGATTACACTGAAAACATCCCATGGGAGATTATCACTTATGTCATTATGTTGCTGTATTATTGATAGTTTTCTAATTTATTGAAAATGTCACGATTTGACATATTATTAGAATTTCAAAAAAATTATCTCACCGAATTTACCACATGCACTGATAAACCCTTATATTTCTTCTAATAATGACCCTCAAGTTTGTTGCTTTAAGTAATTACCCACTTTCGGTTCATTATTAGAAAAAGTGCGCTTGGTAAATTACAGCTGATAATTTGCTTGTTATTGCAGCTTCGTGTTTAAATTTTTGTCACTGTGTGAAATAAAAATGTTTATTGTTTTTTTTTTTTCATTTTCTTCACCAATTTTTTGTGAACTGACGCCAGAAAACTTTGAAATGCTAAATTCAAAGGACAACGTAAACTTGTATTTACTTGACATACGGCTACTACGCGTCTTGACCGCATTTTTAATCTGCCAAAAAAACATTCCATGGATAACTCGATTTTTAGTGCTTCGTATATTTATCTCACCTCAACACCCTGAAAGCTTAAAATCGCATTATCTCAAAAACTTTCCTTTCTCACCTAATACTTTTTTACACATTCTAACTCAGACAAAAATCTAGTTTTAAAATCAACAAAAAAATATAGTGTTTCATTTGAAAATCGAAAGTTGACGTCATTTGCTGTTAGACGGATAACAGCAGAAAAATAAAAACAAAGTGCATTAAATCCAAAAAATGTCTGTAATTATGCCTGCAAAATTTCAAAACTTTATCGTTAATTGTAAGCGAGGAAAAGGTGCTGTACCAACTAAAAAAATCACTCGGTACACTTAATTCCACGGTCGCCATGAAACTAACAAATATATTAAAAGGATGGTACAATCTACACTAGAATAAGGTTTTTTAGATACGAAGGAAAGATAATGATGACAGAGTGTAGGACCTGAGGAATGTGTAATTGAGCGAGTGCGACGGTTATTGTGTGGTAAAATGCCTAAAGGTAAGTTAGCCACTTCGCAGAATATCAAATAGGCAAGTATAATTACAGGAACCACGGCTGCATGGTTAGGGGACCGACTACTTGCGCTCGTGCCCGTCCCATTCGACCTTTGTTTTAAACGTTAAATAAATAATGAATCCAGGTGCGTAGGATTTATGTCAGGTATTAGAATGTAATTCTGATTTATTAGTGGGGTTAGATTATATATCCAAATTACACATAAACATTGCTTCTTGTGACAACAATGGTCGTTACCAAGTCAAGAAATAGGGAAAAAAATTGAAAAAAATGTGGTGCCTTATATAAAAAAAACAGTTTATTGCACATCTACTAACCTCCAACACTACGCATTTTGAAAGTAAAATATTTTAAAGTAAAAATACCCTTTATTTCCTTACTACATCTAATAAAATTTAACAGTCTATGCAAGAAAATCATCTGAACATGACATTTCATGTTAGATTTTCTTCTCTCGTGGATTATATCGTATCTCAGCTTTAATATTTTTTTTTTTTTGTAAAATTAGAAGAAACTGATTCAGACACGTATGACGTTAATCTAGGATTTCCCCTGGGCTCTGTATTGGGACCACTTATGTTTCTTTTATTTATAGATGATTTACTACACCATATTGGTACGAAGTGCGTTATACTCTTAGCGGATGGCGTTTCCATAACAGAAGAGGTAGACTCCCCTAAGGAACTGCAAGCAAGCTTAATACTCTCTTTCATGAATTTATTAACTGGTGTGGTATTAAAAGATATTGTCAACACAGGTAAAACTGCGTTGTTACAACTTTTTGATAGGAAAACGTCCCAAATTCCCATAAATATTACTTACATTGAATCAATTAACTCTTACCCAAGTGAAACAACAAAATTTCTTGGCATATATATTGACTGATATGAACTGGAAACAGCTAATACTTGTCGAAGCAGTAGTAGCAGGGGCTACTATTCAATTCTTTAACTTAAAAATATTCTGGACCAGAAATCTCTAATAACTGTCTATTATGCCCTCATTAATTTAGTGTTAACCTATAACGTAATTGTTTGGGGTGGAGCCATCCTAATTGGCCAAAAACGAGCCATACGATTAATTCTCGGTTTGCAAAAAACTCAGTAAAAATTGGACCGATTTGACGATGACGAGTTCTAAACTTGTCTTTTCCACAAACTCGTCTACTGTTACTGTTTTGTATTTGTATCAGAAAAATACAAATTTTGGGTCCAACAAAAGTTATCGTGTTTAGAATAATCGGTCTACATACACACATATCATATATACATACATACTGATACACAAACATTGCTTATTCGGTATATGAGTTCAATGTCTTATTGTCTTATAATGGAATGAGGATAAGGATTTGATTTCTGTTAATTCCAAATACGCGGTGGAGAAACTTAAAGTAAAAGTTAATTTTTATCATCGTATATGAAGCAAGTATTGTCCTACCTATATAGGAAATCTAGAAATTAAAAAGAGTAAAATAACAAACGTACTACATTAATCAAACACCAGTGGTAAGAAATTTACACCGGACTGGTTCTTCCCCCACAATTTTCTTGTGACGTTACAAGCGTAGCGGGGTAGAGATTCGGGTAATTTGGCGAATTACTGCGATGAGAGTATAGTCGAGTCCATCTATTCTCGGCACTCAAAAAACGCAACAAAAACTTTACGACCTCAATAAAATACCAATCAGTATAACTTTATTAACAATTAAAATTTATATCTGCCTCCCCAGAACCCACCTCGGGACCTACCGTGCAACCACGGCGTTGTATGTGGTGGATTGCAGAGTTGGGCGGAATGGGACTGGTTCGACTAAAAGACAACTAAAAACAATTACACCTAAACACCTTCCATCGCAGATGGATTAGATTAGGTTATAAAATTAAAACATCTGAAAACAGATTTAATAAAACTTAGAACTACACTTTCTTTTAAAAACTTACTCACTGTCACTGATTAAAGTTTCAAGGAAGGTGCCTTCCGCGAAGTATGCCAATGCTGGGCTGCGCGTGGCTGGCCTAAACTTTAAAAATTTTGATTTTACGAAATTTTGGTTTGGTGATAATTTGGATGTGAAATGAATTTAGAAACACAAAAATGCACAAAAGGAAAATAAACCAACGGAACAAAAAGAAACAAACATAAAAGAAGAGAAGAGCAGGAAAGATTTAAAAATACAAAAGGTATGAAATATCAGTAAAGGTGGATATAAGGTAAGCGAAAGTTATAGTTGTTGAAGTTTAACTACATAGGTTGCCGGAAGATCGGTAACGTCTGGTATGGTAGGGTGTGTTTAATCCGAAATGGGGCATTATGCTGTCTAATTTGTGTTATATTTCTTGTTGGCGATCTGTCGCCTAGTTTGAAGGAATAGAATTTTTGAGATTGCTTGGACGTAATTCGCTATTGGGGTTATGTCGTAGCAAAGTGCGTATATGTCTATGAGGGAGATGTACCTTCCAGAATTTGACATGAGGCTCATAAATTTGTGCTCTAGCACTTTTAGTTTTTTCATTGTCGTGGCCGATTGTCTGGCCACCATTGTGTACAACAATTTTTTATTTTGTCGGTTAAGTCTGCTACCCCTAACCATGAGCGGATACAGACTTCTGTACAGGAAGTAGACCATCCGTACTGTCTCATTTATATGTGTGTTAAACGACAGTCGCTGGTCCAGTCTGACCCCCAAGTACTTCATACATCTTTTGGTTGGAATTTTGTTTCTCTGGATCCAAATTGGTGTTATGATTTTGCTTTCAGTGAAACGGTGCGTGTAGACTATCACCTCGGACTTCTCAGCGACTCGGCGTTTACCCGAATCTTCCACCGGCCGTAATACGCCGTGTCACGGGCCATGTGCAGCATATTCGCTGGTTGGATGTTGTGTGACTGCGCGTACATGGCTGTGTCGTCGGCGTACTTGGCCAGCTTCGTATTCGGGAACACTGGGAAGTCATTAAAATACCCTGTACTATTTCGTTCGCAAATTGACTCACTTAGCTTTATAGATTTTTAATGTGCGTCAGAATGTTTGATGATAGCATGCCGCTTTGCCCAATGGCGATAATAATTATGCCGTAAAGTTTTTATTGTTTTTTTTTTTTGAGTACCGAGAAAAGATGAATTCGACTATAATTAGATGTGGTGCGAGGTAAGTATTGTTGTAGGGAGGGGTAATTGTTGTAGTGCGAAGTAATATATTCATAATTCTTGCGTGGAGTGGTGGGGTAAGTTTCTCCTTATTTAAGTGAAAGAGGAGTTGAAATACGACTATTGAATAGACTAGTTTTCTATGGTGATATGCGTTTGTGTACGCTTTGTAGTGAAAATTGTATGAGAGTGACAACTTCACCACCCTAATTACCGTCACCCCCACTCATAAGCCTAGTCTCCTATGACGTCACAAAAGAGTGGTGTGGGAGTACCAACTCCGGTATAAATCTCTTACTACCGTTCGATGAAGAATTACCCTGTTACTTCCAAAATGTAGGAGACCTACGAACTACGGTAGATAAATTTTTTTGTGCAGTAAGTAGTAACGAATATGATTTTGTGACTTTCGTCGAAACTTGGCTCTTCGATGACGTGTTGAACACCGAATACTTTCCGAATATCTGCACTCTATTACATTGTGATCGAAGCTTTAATGACAACTTTTTTTTGAACATTCGCCTTAAATTATATCATGTCAGTTCTTCGTTATTGGCGTAGTTTTTTTTCATTTATTTAACGTCGGCCTATTTCCGCTACCAAAGCCAATCACCGACGCCAGCGGATAGGCTCATCCGTGTAGGTGTTAAAGAACACACCAAAACCCTCAATGAACTTTTCGAAACTGTAACAAAATCTGAAACATTTCGCATGAAAAGCGTGCTTCACGTAAAACTGTCGTTGGAAAAGGTTTTTGTATATAAATTCACATTTTCGTTCTGCGGAGTGTTTTTTATGTCAAAATCTTGGAAACTCATCAAGGAGTGTAATTTTAGAAAGTGTAGTAAATGCTGAAAGGGAACGTAATGTCGCCCCGACCACAAAATTTGGAAAGTATAACGAAAACCGACTGAAAATAAAAATCCTCTTACGAATTCACGTTGTGGCGCACTGCAACTTATGCGTTGTGTTAAATATGAGGACAAGTTATCCAGTCTCTAGTCAAAGTATTTCGAGAGTTTTAGCGAAATTTTCTAGCAGTCGATTTGATGGCTGTCAAAAAAGTATAGGTACCATGTACTCAGAACGTGCATGGGACCGCCTTGCCTGAACGTATGAATTTATAATTCCAGAATATAATTCAAAGCCGTTGCGATTCAAGCATTTTTAAACTCCGAGGAGTGAACTAAATTAATATTGAACTGATAATACGTAAATAGACAGGCAAGCAAAAGCCCACCAAAATTATAAACATTGACTTTTTTACTGAATCTTTTTGTGTAATCGTTAGCTATAAACCGCACATTGGATGGTAGTTGGTTACATTATGAGTCGTTCCGTTCCTCACTATGTGTTGACCAGACTATAGTTTGTCAATACATTTTTCTTGAACGTTTTGTAAAAACATAATTTTTTTTAAAAAGATTTAATATATATTTTGGACTTTATATTGTCTGTTTCTTGTGTTTAAAAATTCCTTTTCAGGTTTAAATTTAAGAAAGTGTTAATATTTACTGTGTTAGATTTATAGTGTTACGACGTCCAATTGGTACCATCAGTGAAGCAGTTAAGCAAAAATGAAACAGTAAGTATAGATTTTGTATTATTCTCTGTCTGAAACAGTCGATTTGAACCCTTCTTTGTGAACGTTTAATATCCACTTTCGAAAATATAATAAAAGTCCTTCAGACGTGTAAAGAAGGATCGTTCACATAGGCACTGCAACCCCTAACCTGAAAATTTTGCCGAACCCCCACAGTTTGTCGTGGGGTAGGGATCTTTAACTTGCTTACATCATAGATACACGGAACACACAGTTTTACATCTCTTTCGAAAGATGGTGACGCAAGCAGATCCGCTCATCCACTATATCTCATCAATTTGCTATGCGCGCCAATTACCAATTAATAACTCTTTATTGCCTATTATATTTTACAATAACTATCTTAAAACTAAATATTTCATTTATTGTATTTATTTTATTATATGCAACATGTTCCCAACCCGAGGTTACATAATAAAATTATATAAGATCTTGATCAGACACCACCAAGTCGACTATTGGTGTAGTTCGTGTTAAGGAATATCAATAATGGATACAAATCATTTTCCAACAATAAGTGTTTACAAATATCAATTTTCTTTTGTTTTATAATATTGTATTAAATCGTAGTGCACAGGCAAATATGTTAAATCAATAAATATTATTTTGAAAGTGATTTGTTTTCTTTAAATAAATTAAATAAAATAGAAAAACTAATAGCATAGATTTGAAGTGGATATCAATGAATTCAGGAAAAAAAACTATAATTTATTGAATACTATGAGCCACCATATTCCCGTTTGAAAAAAAATTTTTCGATAGAAAAGTAATATGTTGAACTTCGGAGGCTTCCTAAATAGTTATTAATAAAATTAAACGAAAAATTATATTTTTTCCATAGACTTTACCTGCCGTAGAATAAATTTTGTTATTCCAAAGCACTCTAGACGAATGTATTAAAATGCTTAAAGAAACTGAACATCGACTCAAAAATTCTCGAAAGTCTCATGATATACTCAGTATCTTGCCTTGAATCCAAATATGTAAAAATATACAGGATGTTCCATTTAAAAATCGAAAATTGCGGTCATTTCCCGGTAAACCGGAAATGGTGTGTCATACCGTTTTTATGTCCAAAAATCCATTTTTACAGGTAGTTTATGCACCCCAAGTTTCAAATGGATAAATTAAAAAATAAAGGAAATATAGGGGTGACACACTAGCCTGTGTCACTAGGTATTGTTCTGTAATTGGAATATTGTTGGGTAACAAAAGCTACTATTATTTTCAAAAATGGATGTCTTTAAATTTGTTCGGCTGTAATGCATCTCTTTGATTCAGTATGGTATAATAACGTCAGAACCTATTCTCAATATAAGACTAATATTAAAATTTTGTCGATTAAAAACGTCTCATTCATCATTAATTTTGATTAGCATAGCATGTATGGCAAAATTTCTAAGAAAAAAATATCATTGGAATGCAGATTCCTACAAAATACCAGTTTATAATTTGTTTCTCGGAACATGTACCTATAGCCTCTTTTATTAAGTATATTTTTTTTTAAGTTTAAACATTTAGACGCATTTTTTAAGAAGTCGTTACGCTTATGAATTTAGAAGTCAAAATTGTCATAATTTCCCAATACTTTATAGACAGAATTAATTGCACTAATTTCGTAAAATCTAAGCTAACGTATGCTCCAACTGTATGAACCCCTTACAATGCACACATCAATAATTTAAAATATGCCAACTAAGAGTGTCGAGACTAGTTTTATATATCCGCATAACCAGAAATCAGTATGTAATCCCAGAGCTCCGAGGTTTTAGAACTTATTGGGCCTGTCTTCAATTGCCGCTTGGATGCCTTCCTGTAAGGGAAGGATATCTGATGGAGGCAACCACTACGTTGCACGTTAAACGCCGCCACATCTGGCCTACTACTGATGAATTTAATCACAATCGTGCCTACCAACAAGCCAAATACCGCAGATGCTTATCAATAATTATGATAATTTCACTCTCGATTTCGCTTTAAGGGATCTTTGGACAAGCGGCTACTTCACTTAAATGGAGAAACTTGAAATAGCTGTATTCAAAAACATTCAATCACACACTAAACAAAATGAATGTGATTATAAGTAAGATCATTTACACAACTTATAGTTAATTTACTGTGAACCAAAAACTTCATAAACCATATTTGATACTTCAGGAATTTCTCAAAACTTCAAGTACTTCATTGTCAAATTTATGTGACGATCTTTATATTCTTTCTTTGCGTTTTCATAGGCACTTCATATCAACGGCACATGGTGCACGTTAGTTAAGGGTTAATTAACCTTTTCTTGTGGGTGCACGGTACGCAATGATAAAAATTATTTACCTCGACTTAGTTTGCTTATCTATATAAATAGATATAAAGACTCTCATTCACTCAGTGGACTATCGATGTTTCTTCCATTAATTAAAATATGGAGGAAGATTTGACAGTTATCGCTTATTCATGTCCGCCAAAAAGTTCATAAAATAAGGAAAACTGTGCTGTTATTGACTTTCTCAAACATTTATTTGTAAAAATAAATGATCTCAAATGATAGAGTGACCAAAAATTAAATAGAGGTATTAGACAGTTTTCTTAAGTATTGTGTGTCAAATTTAGTGAAAATTACAAAGAAGTATTTTTTTATTTCATATGGTTCACTTTTCAGTTTCATTTCAGCACGGTTCCTCAAATGAAATAATCATATTTCCACAGACATATCCAAAATTATTGTCTTTTGACTTAAGAAAATATAAACATAAGTGCAGTGTAAAGGAAGTCCGAACACTAAGCCTACCGGTAAAAAGACAGCGAAGGAGGGCCATGAAAAGACCCCTCGCTGTCATAATTGCTCTAAACATCTTAAAGTTCCTCCAAATAAATCTCTACCATGCAAAAGCAGCTTCAAGTCTGCTTAGCAGGAGATTTTTTAGGGGAAATTAAACATAAACCTAATCCAAGAGCCCTAAGGAGGACAGATTAAAGGACTCCCCACGCAATCATGTAAGTTAATTTACTCTACCTTGCATGAATATCCTAGAATGGCTATGTTGTTCGACAAAGATACTAACTTTGTGCTCCTTTCAGAATTCCTAACAAGGGACCTGGTAGCAGCAGTGGAAATGCCTACGGAAAGGGCTAAGAGGCAAGTCATAGTGGCATATGCCTATTTCCCCGGCGAGGAAGGAAATCCACTACCAGAGGAAGTAAGAAACCTCATAAGCTGGTGTGAGAGAAAAAACAAACCCTATATAATAAGTGGTGACGTCAATGCACATCATCATATGTGGGGCAGCAGTGGAGGTGACTGCCTTTTTGAATATTTGTTTGCTAACAACATCGACGTTATCAATAAAGGTAATAAACCCACCTTCGTGGATGCGGTCAGAAAAGAGGTTCTAGCCGTAACAATTGCGGATCCATTCATAACTGATTCAATACAAATCTGGCATGTTACAGATGAGCCTTCCATGTCAGATCGTCGACAATACGATTCTACCTGAAGGTAGACTAGGAAGACGTTCGATAGAGCCAAAAACTCTGGAAACTGGGAGGACTACAAAAAAGTCCTTGCGGTGTACAATAAAAAGTTAGGAAGGTCTAAAAGAAAATCACGGAGATGGTTCTGTGAAGCGATAGATGAATTAACCCCAGCAGTCCGCCTACAAAAAGTTCTTGCAAAAGACCACTTAAACGGAATAGGGGTACTCAAAAAGCCCGATGGCAAATATGCAGAAAATCAGCAAAAAAAACATAAGAGTACTTCTAAGTACTCATTTCCCAAGCTCTCGCATAATTCAAGGTGAATTTCCACAGGACTATTTGGATGAAGACGTACACCGACCAACCAGAGAAGAAAAAAGACTGGCTAGAAAAACATTTACCTTCAACAAAATAAAATGGGCGGTATCTACCTTCAAACTTCAACTGCCCTACTTCAACACGGAATTAAGGAGCTTATACCATGCCTGAGAAGTATATTCATAGCAAGCTATACACTTAGCTATATTCCCCAACCTTGGAGGAAAGTTAAAGTGGCGTCCATTCCAAAAATAGGCAGACGCCCAACAGAATAGCCCAAATCTTACCGCTCCATTAGCTTAACCTCATTTCTTCTGAAAATAATGGAGAAACTATTAGATCAATAGATCAGAAGCGAAATCCTTACGGGAATACCGCTTCACTCCAAACAATCGTCTTTACAAGTTTAAGCATTTTAGAGGAAATTTTGTCATATTCAGGCGCTACAGTATTCTTGTTATGAATTAGATTTAAAAATAAGCTAATCACAGATATTTTTCTCTTCTTTAATGTGTTATTTACTTTGATTTTGTTCGCCATGTCTTTCTTTACCAATATTTAGAAAATAATTGTTGAAAATTTCAGAAACTAAGTTTATATCATTTATTTTTTGTCATTGTGATCAATTTCAAATATGCCATGCCATGTTTACAACTTTTATTTTTATAGTTCATGCCATGTACCATTTTTATCAACTCTTTAAGTAATTTGTTGTTTATTACTTCCGTCCAGTGGAAATATGGTAACGCAAAAAAATAGCCTTAAAATGTCACGAAACGTCGAGATTTTAAATTTGAGCGAAAAAAATTCCTGTTTGTCGGTCTGTCTGTAACTTTTTTTGTGCGCACATTTACTCTGGAACCGTTTATGATATTGACTTGAAATTTGGTACATATATGTATTATAACGAAATCTGGAACCAGATTATATTTTGATCTAATTCCGTTGAAGGGTTCGGAGGTACATGGGGTAAATAAGGGTAAAGAGGCAAAGCAAGCAGGTAAGAGTCCATAAAATTGCAATTAGGGCAAGTACGAAAAGTCAAGGTCTCAAATTTTTTTTGGCATCAGCTACTCCCACTATCAGCCCCAATACCACCCCCACACTACTATGAAAGGATGTAAAAAGAATTAAAATGTGATTTTGCGTGTATACAAGAAGAGAAAATGTTTGGCGTTAGGTACCCCCTCTACCACCCCCACCCTATTATTAAAGGGAGTAAAAAATTAAATTGGCAATTAGTGTGCGTAAGAAGACCAAGGAACTCAATTTTTTTGACATTAGTCCATTGCCACCCCCGCCCTATTATTAAAGGGAGTAAAAAATTAAATTTCGATTTTGTGTGTATGAGAACCAAGGATCTCTAAAAAAATTTTGGCATTAGCCACCCCCTCTACCATCTCCATTGCAGCCCCCACCCTATTATTAAAGGGATCAAAATATTAGTGTGTATAAGACACAAAATCTGGATGTGGAAGTAGTGATTCCTTGGCAGCGGTTTTTTATTATTTTTTTTATCTTAAAACTTAAGTTTATTTTCATTTTTATTGCACTCCATTTTTATTACAATTGGAAAGTAATCAGATATGTTGATTTGTAGGATAATTGGCAGTATATTCAGAGTATTTGTTTTATTGAATGGTAGTTTTATAAAAAAAATGATCCAGGCAAGAACTAATGTTATTCACAACTCTTGGGGGGTTATTTATATATATTATTTAAAAGCCACTTTCAACCATTTTATTTATTATTATTATATTAATATTATTATTATTATAATCATGTGATAACATTGAAATTAATTTTACTGATTTTGTGTTATTTTTCAACCAAGCTTGGGAAGTGGGGTTTAAAGGTGATCGCGAACAAGTTGTCCCAATAAAATTTTTTGAAAAAAAATCCCTAATGTGTTATTCTCAGTTATTTTGATCACAACAGGCTCCTTTTTTTGTTTAGGCTAAAATCTTATTTTACACTTTAAAACAGTGTTAAAAGCTACATATAAAGAAATTTCTTTTTAAATTCAACAAAAAATAAAGTTATTGGGATGTTACCATTTTAAGTGAAAGACATCGTATGTAGCATATCATTATTTTTACTTAAAATTTCAAATATTTGGTCGAAGTGCATTAACGTATGTAAAATTCTGTTGCCCTCCACCTCTATTTTTCAAGGTGCTCAATACAAGAATTTGAAAAACATAATAACCATTTTTGGGCTTATCTAAGACAGATAAGTTTTACTTGACATCTCAAACAGTTTGCAAGTTGCCACATTTTTTATATTTTTTCTTATCTTTTATGTTTATGTAGGTTCAACTACATTAATTTTTTTTTCCTACGGAAGCACCTATGCGGGAACAAAGTCGCGCTTGTTATGTTACTCCAAATAAACAAGAAATAAATTTTACAAGATGCAACCCTACCTTTAACGACGATCAGACAAAGAACTATTCCAAAAGTAAACTTAAGTTGAGCTTCCATGTTTTCAAGAAATCACTATATATTAAGTTTCGGAACAAAAATATTACATTTCACAACACAATGTTGGTAATGTCCGATTTTTGTCTACCTAAATATCTATTTTATCTAACAAACAACACCGTCAGCACACTAAGAAAACTACATTAAAAGTTTTTTATTACAAAGTTTTACAGTCTGCCACAACACAAATCACATAAAAAGTTATTAGATAATGTTTTTATGTAGTAAAGTTTGATTTTATGTAAGTGAAAGAATGGAAAGTTCGGCTATATTTTGCGCGCGGTTGATTCACTCGACGGACGTCGTGAAAAGATCAGGAAGTGGTGCACTACTACCCTCTTCTCTTGGATGCCGACGCGCTACTAAACCATACACTTGACGGTGATAAGCGCCGCCGGTTGCTCTTCAGCTAGACTGTTAGAAACGCGGTGGAGGCGCTCGGTACAGGTCGTCAGATTTCGATGGTATTGTTCATTTGTGCATGTATTTCGGTACAATTTTTTATAATTTAATATGTACAACAAATAAGAGGTTACTATTTTCCTGCAAATATACTAAAACAGTAGAGCATCGGATGAGCGCATAACTCACAAATATGAATCACCATCATGTAAACATATGGTCCAGCAAAATTATAATAATATTTATTTACCAACAAAATAATTGCTGAAGAATATATGCAATAGCAAAAGTAAATATGGTAAATATTACTTCATTAATTTATTTTGTTCATATCTGTCTATTAGGCTATCAAATGTGCATTATCATGTTTCCACATTTGTTCAAGTCTCGGCAACTTCAGGAATACCGCAGGGTTCAGTTTTTGGACCCCTACTTTTTATACTATTTATTAATGATATTTGTCAGGAGATTGAGATATGCAATGATCTTATGTATGCCGATGACCTCAAGCTATTTACCTCGATTAGCTCAGTAAGCGATTGTAATAGATTACAGCAAGATCTCGCAAAAATTAATAATTGGTATGATATCAATAAGTTACCGCTAAACATATCGAAATGCTATGTTATGTCATTTGCAAGAAAAACTAATTCAATAATATAATAATTATAAATATTCAAAAGAATAGTTACAATACGCACTTGGTTTATTGTTTCATTAGTTTTGTTCAGATTTATCTGACATATGTTTCGGTCTTGCGACCATTATCAAAGAGTCTTAAAAACTACAATGGTCGCAAGGCCGAAACATATGTCAGAGAAATCTGAACAAAACTAATGAAACAATAAACCAAATGCGTATTGTAACTATTCTTTTGAATATTTATAATTATTATATTGAATATGTTTCACCAAGAACCTACCGCAGATTCCATCCAACTAATTCAATAACTTGTGTATATTATAGGTACTGAAACTGTTAACAGATGTTCTGAATTTAAAGACTTGGGAGTTATTTTTGATTCTACACTAACTTTTGTTCCACATATTAAGTGTATTAAAGCTAATTCCAATAAAAATATGGGTGTCATTATGAGAAATTCGAGACGCTTTAAAAATGTTTCAACTATCACTCTACTATTTGGCGCTTTTGTCAGGATTAAATTAGATGACTTGACGTCACGACGAGTGTATTTTGCTGTCCTATTTTTACATAAACTTTAACAAACAAAATTGACTGTCTCGCATTATTTAGCTATATCCATTTCAATATACTATCTTTCCAAACTCGCTCGTATTCTCTATTTTATTTAATTACCAACTCCTCCTACAAATTTATTGAACTCTTCACCTATTTACTTCATGTGCTCACATTATAACCAATATCAGGCTAACTTGGATATTTTAACCTCACCACAATAAAATTGTGAGAGGTTACTAAAATTAGTCCAAAAACGAATGTTGAGATAACATCAAACACAAATTACGGGCAAAACAATCAGGATCTACACAGATTGTAGACAATCATTACTAGCCCTGAGAAGTTACCAAATTACCACAGAAGCAGTATGGGAATGTCACCAAGCACTTATGGGTGCCTCCAGCATGAATACCATACTGGTATGCTGGGTGAAAGAACACGCACAGTGTAGTGGCAACAAAGCAGCGGACAGACTGGCTAAGAAGGCAGCAGGCCTAAGTATCTTTGGACCAGGCTCGGCCTGTCTGTTACCGATCACGGCGATACTACAAATAATTAAAGAGAACACTCACAATGAATTCAAGAAACTGTGGGATGAAACAAACAGCTGTCAGCTTGCTAGGGAACTACTAAAATATCCCAACAAAAGTACAGCAATGGACTAGCTGGCAATTTCCAGAACGAACCTACGTTTTATAATGGGAATCTAGATTGGACACTGTCCGTTAAGGAAACATCTCCATAATATGATATTAAGCGAAACACCTCTCTGTAGAGTTCAAATGTGCTTTTAGAGGGCGGAATATTAAACATAATATTTTTAGTCGCAAACTCCTCTATAAATCCTTATTTTACTATAAGGAAAATAACCAGACTGCAACCAAAGTTACAAGCCTGGCGCGTTAAGTGTAATAATTGCATATTACCATCAAAACGCTAAAGCTTCGATTGCAACAAACGCCAGCCGAAAGACTGATCCTACTTAAAGGAGCTCTCTTGCCAGTCGTCACATACCACTTGCAGACTGCAGTTTCGAGCTGTTGGCTCTCGTCAGTGCAAGGTAGGCATGCGACGACCGGCACGAGAATCCTTTGACTACTTAGTACATCCCGCTATTTCTACAACAGCGACATGTAAAATAGCCAGCAGGCGCCATCCAGCGGTCCAGTGTCTGTTGCAATCGAAAAATAAATAGCCTGACTTGGCTTAGCATAGTTCAAATGTGCTTTTAGAGGGCGGAATATTAAACATAATATTTTTAGTCGCAAACTCCTCTATACATCCTTATTTTACTATAAGGAAAATAACCAGACTGCAACCAAAGTTACAAGCCTGGCGCGTTAAGTGTAATAATTGCTATTTATACTGGACCGCTGGATGGCGCCTGCTGGCTATTTTACATGTCGCTGTTGTAGAAATAGCGGGATGTACTAAGTAGTCAAAGGATTCTCGTGCCGGTCGTCGCATGCCTACCTTGCACTGGCGAGAGCCAACAGCTCGAAACTGCAGTCTGCAAGTGGTGTGTGACGACTGGCAAGAGAGCTCCTTTAAGTAGGATCAGTCTTTCGGCTGGTGTTTGTTGCAATCGAAGCTTTAGCGTTTTGATGGTAATATGCAATTATTACACTTAACGCGCCAGGCTTGTAACTTTGGTTGCAGTCTGGTTATTTTCCTTATAGAAAAATAAGGATTTATAGAGGAGTTTGCGACTAAAAATATTATGTTTAATATTCCGCCCTCTAAAAGCACATTTGAACTATGCTAAGCCAAGTCAGGCTATTTATTTTTCGATTGCAACAGACACTGGACCGCTGGATGGCGCCTGCTGGCTATTTTACATGTCGCTGTTGTAGAAATAGCGGGATGTACTAAGTAGTCAAAGGATTCTCGTGCCGGTCGTTGCATGCCTAACTTGCACTGACGAGAGCCAACAGCTCGAAACTGCAGTCTGCAAGTGGTGTGTGACGACTGGCAAGAGAGCTCCTTTAAGTAGGATCAGTCTTTCGGCTGGTGTTTGTTGCAATCGAAGCTTTAGAGTTTTGATGGTAATATGCAATTATTACACTTAACGCGCCAGGCTTGTAACTTTGGTTGCAGTCTGGTTATTTTCCTTATAGTAAAATAAGGATTTATAGAGGAGTTTGCGACTAAAAATATTATGTTTAACCTCTCTGTAGAGGTTGTGAACAAGAAGATGAGGCGGTTATATATGTACTCTGTAACTGTTCTGCTGTCTCATCAATCATAGAATCCATTTTGGGAGAACGTTGGCCTACTTTGGCTGATGTAAGGGAGATGCCCCTAGGCAGCATCACCACCTATTTCGCAAGATTAGATTAGTTGGAGGCCTAGGCGAGGGTCCGCCTACATGGAGGATGTACAAGGGGCCCAATGGGGGCTATGTGCTGTGGTTCAATATTTTTTATTGACCACCCTCCCAACCAATTCCAGATTCCAGAACATCAAATATTTACGTTTTGGGGTCCCAGGAACCCAAAAAAGTGGTTTTTGAAAAATGTTTGGGTGTGTATGTATGTGTGTATACACGATAGCGCCGAAACTACTGAACGGATTTGGATGAAATTTTGCATGGGGGTTTCTTTAGTGCTTCAGAAGATCTGGTTGATATCGGATTACATTTAGTGCCGTTTTGGCACAACAAGTTGTTTATTTTATAATTACTTTCAATTTACAATCGAACCATTGAAGAGCAGTTAAAATTACGATTTCAACTTCCTCCCTTTCGATTTGATTTCCGCGAAAAAACTAAAAACGAAGCAAATGTGAAGCATAGATCGCATTTCGCGTGGCATGGTCGATGCGTGCAGCCGTCGCATTCGTATTCAACAACAATTATACAGCTTTACTGTCGCATTTAATTTCAAATGTTTTGAATTGGAGAATGGATTTATATAAAAGTTTGCATGGGGGTTTCTTCAGTGTTCTAGAAGATCTGAAACGGTCCTGGTTGAGATCGGATTACGTTTAGTGTCGTTTTTAAATATATATACAGACAAATCGAAGAATTATATTACAAATATTCAATCTAATCTAATAAAATCACTGAAATGCAAGCTAACTAATGTTTCATTTAACAAAGACAGATATGAGCGATCGGTTTGCAGTGAGCAAATCTTGACGATTGTCGTTTGTTTCCTGCGTCATGTTTTATAAGAGTTTGTCATTCGATAACGTTGGCATCATGTCATATCCATAAGATTTCGGCATATTTAGTGCCTGTGAATCGGGCAGATTGTCACAACTTTAAAGGTAGGTGTAACAATAGTAATATCATATGCTTTCTGTACCTACGTTGGTGAATTTATTATAGATTAGCACTGTACCAATTTTCAGTTTGTTACTTTATTACGAATCTGTAAAGTTTAGGGTAACTAGACTTTCTTATTCGTTTAAGTGTTAATGACCACTATATTAGGAAGCTTTAATACGTCTGTTTTTCGTGGATTAAAGGCCTTTTAATACACTAGTGGATTAGAATTCATAATGCCATTCTTGTCATAGAAAGGATTCAAAGGCCTTCTATTTTTTGCACAAAATCAAAAAATTCTTAATTAAAATAAACTTGTCAAATCTGACGTTTTTCAAAATCAGAATTTTCCACCTGCTCTCATACGGCTTTCACGCTCCTAACTTAAAATGTTGAATTCTATTCGAGGATTAACAAGCCTTCAACCCCCCCTTATATAATTAATAACTATTAACTACACATTAGATTGTATATTCATTAATCAACTGCTCTTGAACAAGAAGTCGTATCCAGAAACAAATAGCGTGAGTTATAAGCGTGAGTTATATATTATAATTCACTAGATACAGCCAATTACCCTTTCGATACGGTGAAATGGTATGGTCCATTATTTCCGATTGAGGAAAGGAAGGTCATTTGATAGTTTGACTAGTTTTGACGTTCAACCGTTGACATTTGTAAATAATGTTTCTGTATATTTGCAATTTAAAATTAATTGGATGGAATTTGCGGTAGGTTCTTGATGAAACATATTCAATAGAATAATTATAAATATTCAAAAGAATAGTTACAATATGCACTTGGTTTATTGTTTCATTAGTTTTTTTCAGATTTCTCTGACGTATGTTTCGGCCTTGCGACCATTATCAAAGAGTCTTAAAAACTCTCTACTCTCTCTGGTTTTTAAGACCCTTTGATAATGGTCGTAAGGCCGAAACATATGTCAGAGAAATCTGAAAAAAACTAATGAAACAATAAACCAAGTGCGTATTTTAACTATTCTTTTGAATATTTATAATTATTCTCTTGCAATTTAATATTGATTGTTATAATCGTAGATAAAGTATAGTATTCAAGTTGCGATAATGATAATAGCACACTTCATCTGCGTGAGTTATTACCTATATTACCGCTCGTTGAACAATATACTATTATTCAACGAGAGATAATGTAGGTAATAACTCGAGCAAATAAAATTTGCAGCACGAGCCGCAGGCGAGTGTTGTAAATTCATCAAGTTGAGGGTTTCTTTAGTGCTCCAGGAGATATGAGATATGCATTTTAGCATGTGTATATTAGTGTCCATATATGTGTATGTGTTTAGATGTAAATATGTTAGATTTTGAGATTGTTTTTTCCTTATTTTCAATTGTTATACCGGGTGCCAGCGGATCATGGTAGACGCTCCCTTTTTTCCTTATTTTTTAGAATATTGGAATGAAACTTGGTAGATGCATTATTTGACCAAGAAGACACTTTGTGATGTAAGTCTCATTTTTCCCCTCTTCCGGCTTCACCGGAAATGACCCTAACTTTTGATTTTTAAATGGAACACCTTGTATATTATTAAATTTTTGGAATCCTTGAAAAATTCTGAGTACGGTGATATCCCTCCCATAAGTGACATTTCGACTTCATGAAAAAAAATTTACTCGAAATTTGTTGATGCATCTGCAGACCAGAAAAAAATGCTTTTGCTTATTATTATACAAACACGCACGAATTCCTTAAAACGTCTGCTATTTTGTAGTAGTACTCTACCAATATGGTTCCATTTGAAAAAATTAAGCTTTGTTAGAAAAATTGTTCGGGCCAAATTTGATGGCCCATTCTCAAATTTTTATGCTCGATTTGATTTTTCTGACATCACACATGTCCATTACAAGAATTTTTTTCTGGTCATGGCACTCTAGATGCACCAACACATTTCGAGCCAATTTTTTTTTCATGGAGTCAAAATGTCATATGGCGTATCACCATACTCAAAATTTTCCACGGATTTCAAAAATAAAATAATTTACAGGGTGTTCCATTTGAAAATCAAAAGCTGCTGTCATTTCCGGTGAAACCGGAAGAGGAAAAAAAATGGCAGTTGTCACAAAGTGTCTTTTTGGTCATATAATACATCTACAGGTTTCATTCTGATATTCTAAAAAATGCAGAAAAAAGGGAGGTCTACTATGATCCATTGACGCGCCAATATCCATTGGCTGGATGTCGGTCTCGATAACTAGGGCCGAGTAGGACTATTACTTTTTGCACCTAGATTATCTCTGTAGACATGGACCGGCCTTCGTGATAGGTGGGCCCGCGTACTTCTATCAGACCCAGCTCACAAATGTGAGATGTGTCGTGGTATTTTCTGCGGACCTCCCCTGGTCCTGGCTGTTGAACCTCGCTGGCTGAGGTCTCTTCTGGCGCTCTTCTTGTCTTGATGTTTTCTTTCTTCGCCAGCTTGTCACCCCCGGGGGTAGTCATCGGTCGAGTTGGGTTTAGGAAGTTTTGGCTGGGACTGACTGCCGGTACGTAGGACATCAATTGATATCCTACCCCGGATCGTCGGAAAGGTAAGGATGAGCGTGGAGACCTAAGTGCTTCTTTTAGCACTTTCGGTCTCCGATCCGTTGACACCCGGTATGGATATACAATATATATTGTACACAACATATATTGTTCTTATCTTTATTACTTGTATCTTCCTACTTTAATTATAATAAATAAATAATAAACACCACAGAAATTAGACAACCCCCAATTCCAGAAGCCAGGGGCTTGTGCGGAAGGGGGTTACACATTGAAAAAAACGCGGACATACAACCATTTCCTCCGACAGTGCCGGAGCTAGGATTTGAACCCGGTGGTGCGATGCCCGTGTGATTAATCGATATTGGCACCTCGCGCCTTAACCCACGCGGATATTGACCAATTGGATCCTTATCTGTCTGAACAGTTGTACCTTTAAATAAATATACAAAGAGTTATCACCGAGGTTATCACTGAGGTAGATATAAGCATCTACTTATGCGTGATTATAGATAGATAATTATACAACTCATTCCCTAACTGTATTAATAAATATCTCATTTCAAAAGGGTACATTTCCTAAAATACTAGAAAAAGCTGTGATTATACCTACCCACAAAAAAGAGGACAGAAGTCTAATATCAAATTATAGAAGGATAGCCCTCCTATCTCCATTTTCTAAAATCTATGACAAATCTTTTCATGGTAAACTCTCAGCTTACTTGGAGGTTGAAAACATATTATCTAGGAGACAATTTGGCTTCAGAAAAGCCTGCTCTACCCAGCATGCCTCATAGAAATCAGCATTTGTTGAGGGCGCATAACTTTCAAGAGCGTTTTGGTTTCAACGTTTGGCTGAGAATAATCGATACCAGAATAATTAGTCCGATAATACTTGAAAGTGACTTAAATGGTATCAGATTCTTAGGCTTCCTATAAAACCAGGCTGAGAGCTTTTTTGGAGGAACCACCTTTGAATTTAAAACAGGTGTATTTTCAGCAATATGGGGCACTTCCCCAGGACTCTATAATAGTGACAAATTATCATCAAGATAAATTCGGGGAATCTCCATTGAAGCGAATGATGCTGTACGATGGCCTCCAAAGCCATCTGAACAATCTCCATTGGATTTCAACTTTCCTGTATAATCAGTTTCACTTTTATTCTTCCATTTAATCTTAGCTTCTAAAGTAAAAATTTTAGCATAATTTTCTCTTAAAAAATATAATAATAAAATAGTTCAACAAATAATTTTTTTGGTATTTCTTCAGCAGGAAAATGTCTTCTATAATTTTCTTCAACTCTGCACAGAAACATACATTTGATTCACTCTCTTAATATCATAACTAAAGCTTTTCATATTCGTCAACGGAATCAATATAATTCAATTTTGTTAGATGCTAGAGCTTTTAAATTATTTTCCAAATTACTCAAATACTCGGAATCCTAAAGGCTCTTAAAGTTACTAAGTACGGTCCTATGACTTTAACTTTTTGGTAACTTTGGTAACTTTTTGCATCACCTGCTGTGCCTCTAACAGGCAACTGTAAAAACTTTACTATATTCATGAATAAATGTACATTTGTCTTGTTTATTACAACTTTTGTATTGCTTGTTAAATTGGTTATATTGTTTTTGGTATAAATAACTAAATTGTTTCAATAAGAATTATTCATTTTGGAAATAAAGTCTATCTCTAGTTCAGTTTTTATAATATAGTTGAAAAAATTATGACAGGAAGATTTTATTTTATGGCATTAAAGCTATAAAAGTATCTTTCAGATGAATAAGTCTGTAATTTCATAGTATTTCTATATATATAAGTTGTTAATAATCTTAGTCTTTGATGCAATTTATGTTTCTGAAGAAATACAAAATGTATTTTAGTTTAAAGTACTGTAGTACGATATGATGTTTCGTTTATAAATGTAGATCCACTCTATAAAGTTCAAGTCACATTATATTCTATAACTAACTTCTCATTTGGCGGATATGTACAATGTACATATCCAATCCACAGGGAGATACATGTGAAAAGAAGGTTCAGTATATAATAACTAAAATTTGTATGCCCTAGGGAAACTGTCCTGCCATGTTCAGTCAATTAAATATAGTCCGCAGAATTTCAGTCCGTACCCTCCTATGTCGTAAGGCTAAGAGCAGATTGAAATCTATTACTGAAATAACCATTTGTATGTCCATTATAATTCGAATCCTTAATTCATATGTATGAGTAATAATACACTGTAAGGGAAATATGCAATGTGCACATGGTCATAAAAGGTTAATAAAATCTTAACGGTGTAAAGTTCACTTCCTCGTTGCATTTTATATTTAAAAATCTAATACAGATGCAAAAAAAAGTAAACACCTAAAACATGGGAAAAATAAATTGCAACACATGTAACACTGATTTATTTTCCAAATAATTAACTTAGCACAACACTAATTACTATTTCTTACTATACAGGTAAGTCATTATTTATTTACTGTCTACTTCGCGACGTTGATCACTTTGTTCCATTCCTGATTCGTACGCTTCACTATCCAATATCGAACTAGAGTGCACCCTTCTGCTCCTTATATACTTCTTAAGAAACTTTCTGGAGCAAGCTTGAACTTTCTGTATTAATCTCGTCCATGCTCTAGTATAATATATATCTATGAAGGCGTAGAAATCAGTAGCGCTAGCTCTGGACCGATTGCCGAATCACCATCGCTCTAACGGTAATGACTCGATACTACAGACCTCTGAACACTTGTGGCACTGTCCCCTCCTTAACCTTGAACGTCCTGGCCAGGCAAAGTGTTCCCAACATACTTCGCCAGTCTATCCAGCGCGCCAATATCCATTGGCTGGATGTCGGTCTCGATAACTAGGGCCGAGTAGGACTATTACTCTTTGCACCTAGATTATCTCTGTAGACCTGGACCGGCCTTCGTGATAGGTGGGCCCGCGTACTTCTACCAGACCCAGCTCACAAATGTGAGATGTGTCGTGGTATTTTCTGCGGACCTCCCCTGGTCCTGGCTGTTGAACCTCACTGGCTGAGGTCTCTTCTGGCGCTCTTCTTGTCTTGATGTTTTCTTTCTTCACCAGCTTGTCACCCCCGGGGGTAGTCATCGGTCGAGTTGGGTTTAGGAAGTTTTGGCTGGGACTGACTGCCGGTACGTAGGACATCAATTGATATCCTACCCCGGATCGTCGGAAAGGTAAGGATGAGCTGTGTAGCTCGGGAGTGTGGAGACCTAAGTGCTTCTTTTAGCACTTTCGGTCTCCACGGAGCAGGTAGGACAACGGGCGTCGGACGGTATGTTGTCCGACGCCCGCAAGGAGGTTGGGTTAGGGTTGAAAACGTCATGTCTCTGGTAGTGGTGGTCCGTCCTGGCGTATCTGAGACAGATCTGTTAGCGGGAAATAAAGGTTATACTTACCCGTTGTCCAATAGCTGAACCCTCGGTCGCTTGTGCCTTGGGGCGTCGGCGGGATCGTAATCAGTGGCCTGTCTGATCAGCGGGTTCCCATGCTCCTCGGCTTGGGCGTACAGCTTCTTCGCTCGTTCCCGGATGACTTCAGTGACCGTGGTGTACTCCAGGTCTCTGACGATGTCTGCGGTTCTCACGTACCATGGGGCGTCAACTACCGTCCTGCGGGCGATGTTCTCCACTGCCTGGATTCTCTTCATGTAGGACTTCGCCTGGTAGCCCCACGCTACCGAGGCGTACGTCAGCTGCGGCCTGATGAGGGTCTTGATAAGCGTGAGCTTGTTCCTCAAGTTAAGTCGGCTCCCATTTCCCGTCATTGGGTAGATGAGGGCTCTCGTACGTCGGGCCTTGGCTGTGATGGCGTCCGTGTTTTGTCTCCATGTTAGGCTTTTGTCCATGACCACGCCAAGGTATTTGACGGTGTCGTGCCATTGGATGTCCTCGCCGTTCATGGAGACGTGTCCTGTGGGAATTTCTTTCCGCACTCGTCTGAAGAGGATGGCTTGGCTCTTGTCGGCGTTGACTGCGACTTTCCACTTCGTGCACCATTCTTCCAGGAGTGTGGCCGCTTCCTGGAGTTTTCTGGTTGCGTCTCTGGCCAGTCTATCCAGGTGCGCTATTTTCATTTTTATTTCATTAAATTTAATAAAACGACATCACTGATCCGAGTGATGGCAGAATAAGTCAATATTCACCATATTTGGCAAAAGTTTGGCTTTTATTAGACCAAAATATCGTGAGAAATTTGAAGTAAAAATAATTATTAAAAAGCCTTACAGCAAAATATAATATTGAAAATTGGACCCTTAATCCTATATGTGGGTTTGGCTAACTGTCTTGGTATCAAATACTGCCTTTTTGCTAAAGCGAAAAGTAAAAACATAGTTTAATAGTACTCTGAACACCTACAACCCAAAAAAAGTTTAAAAAACATTAATTGACGAATATCAGCTTGTAATAATTTAAGATATGATGAATTTTAGAAAACAGTGATTTTTTGGTTCTTATTTTTTGCAACTTAAATTAATAGAATCAACTTTTACTTCCCCAGTTTTTAGAAATTTAATCGTCAAGAAGCCCGTATTGTTGCGTTTAACAAAAAATTGTATGTTTAAAAAAGATGTTTTGTGGGATTGGATACAAAATATTTTTTCACGACCCAAACACAAACTATTATTTTTATTAACAAAGAAATCACTTTCCCACAATCTTATATACTGCAAAAATTTGAATTGATTTGCTTTAGCACTTTCGTTAGTACGTTGTGATTTTTCAAAAGTAAAATTTGTTAAAATAATGGAAAGAGCAGAAAAAAGTTGGGAAGTTTAGTGGAAAGTGTCCGAATGATCGAGTTTTTCTTTACATACGTGACTTGTGTGAGTAGTGCTTCAAAATTTTATCTCATATAAATGGAATAGATCAAACTTTCAACACGGCGCAAGAGTCGTGCCTGACACCAAAGTTATACAACTTGTACTTATCCAATTTCCCAGAATTCTCGAATACGAAGCTGTGTAAGTAGGCCGATGACACAACCATGTATGCACATTCGCATAATGCCCAGGCAGACACATATGGCCCGTGCCACGGCGTATTACGACAGGTGGAAGATGCGGGTAAACGCAGAGAAGTCGGAGTCAATAATTTCCACACACCCTCTCACGGAGAATAGAATATTAACGCCAATTTTGATCAGGAGGAATTCCATTCCAGTCAAAAATTGCATAAAATATTTGGAGGTCAGACTGGACAAAAGATTGACGTTCAATACTCACATGAATGAGACCATACGAACTGTCTACTCCATGTCCAGGAATTCGTATCCACTTCTAGTTAGGGGTAGCAGACTAAACAGACACAATAAGAAATTACTGTGCACGATGGTGGTCAGGCAGGCAACAAATTCTGACAGGTACACTTCCCTCAGAGATTTGCACGCAGGTTGTAACGACATAATACCAATAGCGTACTACGTCTGAGAAATTTCTCAACAATTTTATACCACTAAGCTGGGTGATAATCCGCACTAGAAATATTACACAAATCAGAGCGCGTTGCCTATCTTCCGGCAACCCCTTTAGCCAACATTCCTCTTACCATAACTTCTTTTTGCACACTTATATAACTTCTTTTACTGTCAACTTTAAATCTTTAGTTCCGTTCTAGCCCTCTCTTCGTTTCTGTTTGTTATTTTTGTTGTTTTATTATAAATTCTTTTCAAACTTCCTTCCATAAAATCATCAAAAATATCAAATATTTTAAAAAATCTTGGCTGGCTGGGATGCTACCCTCACCTGCATTGTTTCAAACGGGTATTTGTCGTTTGTCTGTATCTACCCGTTTCAACAATTAAAATTAAATCAGTGAAGTCCGCGAGTTTTAGTTTTAAGTTTTAATTGTTTTTATCCGCCTTTTTGAAATTTTAAATGTTATTTATCCGTCTTATTAATTGTTTTTGTGCGAAAGGTGATGGATGTTTGTGTTAGGGTCTGGGGGCTATTTGGGTATTTTAGAAACTTTTAGATTTAGGCGCTTTTGTTCACAGTCTTATGTTGAACCAGCCTCGCCCCGTCCAGCCCGTCATTTACCACGGTGCTTCGCGGATTGGATCCGGACCGGAGCCTGGCATTAAATTGTATTATTTTAAACAGCAAATAAATATATTAGAATTGGAATTGAAGTAACCGATTGAATTGATTGTGTGACTGAGTATTTATTTCGTAATTTTTGGTGACTTAGAAAGAAAATAATTTTTTCAACCTTCTCGGTGAGAAAGTTAAAAACTCCTGACAAGGGTATAACGAACACTTTCTCCTGAACATCAAAATTCATTCAGTGGAACGTTTCATGCAACTTTTTTAAAATCGAGTGGTTTTTCTAATAAATGGCGAAGGATCTGGTGTTTTCTACAGCGATGCGAAGCAACAAATAGGAAAACAGAGCTCTTTTGAACTTCCCTAACTCTTTCTACACTTTCGTCTGGGTTCAACGGGCCTATCCGCTACGCCGCTAGCTTTGCAATCCATAGCCTGAACAGCTCAGAATTGTTCTGTACCTGCTTGAAAACATCAATTACACGTTTTCAGGTTTAAAAAATGTCTCTCTGCCGTCAGAGACGCAACTAGAGCCCAAGCTACTGGATCGATCTTGCTCAAATTTTGTATGCATATTCAAAGCGCCGCACCTCGAGAATTAATTGCAATGTCAGCCTTAGCTCAAGGGTGGGGCGGTTACCCCCTGAAAACCGATAAAAAAATTTAAAACATTATCGTTATCTATGGGCAGTTTTTTTACGCCCAGACTGCTGCTCAGAAGATACGGTATCATCTCGTAAAACTCCTCGACTATTACGACAGATTAAAAATCGAAATTAACGAAGACAAGACGGAGACAGTTACATTTAACAGAAAATTTACAAACAGTAAGACTATTACTAAAATAAAAACCGCTGTCCAAGGAATCACTACTTCTACATCCGAATTTGTATCCAAATCTTATACACACTAAATCCCAATGTAATATTTTATCCCCTTTAATATTAAAGTGGGGGTGGCAGAGGCGCGGCTAATGTAAAAAAAAATTAGAAGCCTTGATTATCTTATATACACCAAATCCCAATTTAATTTTTTATTCCCTTAAGCAATAAGTTGGGGGTGGCAAAAGGGGTGTTACAGGGAGTAACTAATGCCAAAATAAATTTTAGAGGCCCTTGGTTCTCGTACACACACTAAATCCCAATTTAATTTTTTACTCCCTTTAATAATAGGGTGGGGGTGGCAATGGGGGTGGTGGAGGAGTTGGGTGATGCTAAAAAATTTTTAGAGTCCCTTGGTTCTCGTATACACACTAAATCCCAATTTAATTTTTTACTCCCTTTATTAATGAGATGGGAGTAGCAATGGGGGTAGTAGAGGGGGTAGTTAACGCCAAAAAAAATTTTTGAGACGTTTCATTCTTGTATACACACTAAATTACATTTTAATTTTTTTACTCCCTTTCATAATGGTGTGGGGGTGCTATTGGGGGTGATAGTGAGGGGGGAGAGGGTGGCTGATGCCAAAAAAAATTTAAAGTCCCTTGGTTCTCGTATACACACTAAATCCCAATTTAATTTTTTACTGCCTTTAATAACAGGGTGGGGGTGGCAATGGGTGTGGTAGAGGGGGTAGCTAACGCCAAAAGAATTTTTTGAGACGTTTCGTTCTTGTATACCCGCTAAATCACATTTTAATTTTTTTACTCCCTTTCATAACAGTGTGGGGGATTGGCATTGGGGGGGTGATAGTGAGGGGGAGGGGGTGGCTGATGCCAAAAAAAAATTTGAGACTTTGACTTTGCATATTTGCCCTGAATTGCAATTTTATAGGCTCTTACCTTCTTGCTTTGTTTATTTGCCCTTATTTACCCCATTTACCCCCGAACCCTTCAACGGAATTAGATCTAGTTCCAGATCTCATTACAATACATAAGTGTACCAAATTTCAAGTCACTATCATAAACGGTTACTGAGTAAACGCGCACACAAAAAAGTTACAGACAGACCGACATACCGACAGACAGGAATTTTTTTGCGTTACTATACCACTGGACGTAGAAGGAAAATTAATAACAATGAGATAGTGGAGAGGAACTCTGGGAATATCTGGGGGTAACCCTAGACATGAAGCTGAGTTTCGGTCCACATATCACGAAGACCTTAAACAGGACATATGCAACTTTAAAATAGACGGATCAAATTTACAATCGACAACAAACTCACACTTTATAAAGACATACTTGGGTTATTCCAGGAAATAGTAAAATTTGCTGTAACCAGTGAATATATTAAAATCCAAATAATCAATTGCAGATTTAAAAATTGTAATAATATCAGAACCACCCTATCTTTTAATGCTGCTAACAATTATTTTTGAAAAAAAAACAGTTTCTTAAGGAAAAAAGTGATTTTACCCCTATTTATCAACACCATGGACACACAAGTTCACTGCATTCGCATACATAGACTTTACAAGCACAAATAATACAATTTTAGTTTAAATTATTCTGGCCTTTGATAGAATACATGTTAGGCAATTCCTGGATATAAAAATATCTTTGATTAAAACAGAGATAGCAAGTATGTGCCACTTTTACTCTGTTACCAAAAATGCCGTCATCACCATGGATCATCCTGGTTTTTACAATAAATCCATTAAAAGACACCACAGGAGTATACTAATATTAGACATAGATTTGCCATACACCTCAGTTCTTCATTAGCATTAGAGGTGGTCGTATACTCCGCATTGTTTAGACTTTTCTAATGAAACAAGTCTTTAACGAGGTACGTATTTTTTTAATACATCATCACCATGTATCTCCCTTGCAAGTAGTTTTTTGGTATAAATGGCTAGTAAATGAAAAATTAAGATAATATTAGGTTCAAGAAGACCTTCCATACGTCAGATTCATTTTAGAAAATTTTTTACTTTTTACTTGAAAAATGCTCAAAATACTATGTTTCATCATCTCCATTTACGTCATCACCATGGACATGAACTGTCCAGGGTGTTGTCAGCTGTCCATGGAGTTGATCAAAATTATTAAATGAAGAAATTATTTTTTGTTTTAATGTTTTTATTTTGCTCGGTGATCTATGTTAAGTTCGTAGATAGAATGTGAAAAACCATTTCGTATTATTTGATATTCGTCCACTTGATTTGAAAATATCTATGATTTCTTACATATACAAGTTGTTTTCTATTAAATAATAAAGCATTTTTACTTTTCCAAGCAGACCTTTCGTTTTTGACAAAAATGTTTTACAAAACTTAGACCAATTATAACTCCATGGACAATTGATCATCTCCATGGACACGCGTTTTTAATTTTTTTAAATAAAAACCTTAAAACCTAAAAGCGATCTCAATTTTAGGTGAGAATCAAACATTTTTTGTCCCTAAAGGATGATGATGTAATAATTTAATCAATTTTCTAATTCTATTTTTTAAATTTTGTAAACGTATTTTTTTACAATTTTGTTGAAATAACCCACTTAGACCTATACTTATTCCAGTCGTTGAATTACATCGCAAGGATGAGGTCTCTATGATGAAAGCCTCCATCGTGAAGGCTTCCCAGAAATTTTTCCGAGAAGAAATTCAACGATCGGAAATGACCAGACAATTAGCGGACATTCGTATTCACGATAACCCGACTCATACACATAGACTTACCCACCAAAGACTACCTATTTTTTCTAAACGTCGCCAAAAATTTAGAGATAGATCTTATCTTCAGTGGAATTGCATTAAATGCTGGCACTGCTCTGTAATACACTCCATTTTCGAATGATGATGTGTGCTGATGAAGAACTCTTAGTGCATCAGAATTTTGAGTTACCATCATCATCATACCATTGTACATATTATCTGCGTTTATCCCAAATGTATCAATATTTTGTTTAACAAATAAAATCAACAGGTATGTACATAAATTGGGTAATGCCATTAACTAGGCTCTCGATTGTTTTTCCTAAGCATTCAGCATATGATGTTTTTTTGAACGATAAGTACATTTCGGACGTGGACACTAGACCCCCAGAATATTAAACCATAACTTAGTATGGACTGCACACGGGCAAAGTAATAGACCCTTAACACATCAAGATCTACAGAAGATCGTATGTTTCGTACTGAGTAACATACTTTATTAAGTTTAAATATTGTCGAGTTAACATGGCATTCGAAAGATAGTTTTGAATCGACTTCGACCCCCAGGAATTTTGTGTTATTAGCAACAGAAATAGATTTTTCTTTAAACTTCAAGTAGGCACTGGAATCTGGGATTTTATTACTAAATTGGATAAGTACTGTTTTAGTTTCATTTAGGATAAGTGAATTGTCAGGACACCATTTATCCATTTTATTTACTACAGATGTACTTTTACATGATGTAGTATTAGTATTTCGTATTTCTGGTAGATATTACACAGGCAGGCCCCCCACAAGGGGGGGTCAGCTGGACCCATGGTACCGGGGCCCGGCCTTTAGGGGGGCCCGGCGCCAGCCGTTCGAAACGAACATAGTTTCCAGCTGTGTGTATTCTACTAAGAATTTTTTGTACCCTACCCGTAACAACTGCTGAAGCTGAAAGAGCTTTCAGCAAGTTGGGGAACCAGCTGAAAACCTGGCAAAGAGCCTCTACTGGTCAAGAACGGCTAAACTCTCTTGCCCGTCTATCTGTTGAGTACAAGCTTGCATCCAGTATTGACTTTAATGACATCATAAACATATTTGCTTTAAAAAAAGCGAGAAAAACAAGTATCAATTGAATTCTTGAAGCAGTAAAAAGGAATACTTAGTTTATTTTATTTATTTGTTTAGTTTAACCTATGTATACTTTTTAAATCTTAAAATAATATACTATATAAAAATTAAAGATTTTTTCAATTAAATGTTGTTGGTAAAGGGGCCCGCTGATGAACTTGGTACTGGGGCCCGAAATTTAATGTGTGGGGCCTGTACACAGGAGGTATCATCAGCATACTGATATATAGAATGTAATGCCAATTGCTCAGGTAATTCGGTGACGTACAATAAATACAATAATACCGAACCTTGGAGTACCCCTGTAGTTACCTGTCTTGGTTTAGAGTAGATGGTAGTCATATTATTATCCTCTTTCGTATTGATACAAACTCTCAGGGTTCTGTTAGAAAGATAAGACCTAAAAAAATTTAAAGCTGTGCCGCTAATTCCATAGCACTCAAATTTGTTCGTGGTTAAGTGTATCAAACGCTTTCGATAAATCAAACTAAATACCTGCAACACATTCACCTCTGTCCAGACGTCCTACAATATAATTAAGACTATCATATATTGCCCCTTCAGTTGATTGTCCCTACATAAAGCCATGTTAAAATTTGGAAAGCATGTTAAATCGTACCAAAAACATAAAAAGACGCTTATGCACAAGTTTTTTGAGTATTTTAGAAAATATTGATAATAAAAACATAGGCCTATAATTTTTAGCTGTTGACCTGGACCTTTTTTATAAAAGGGTATAATTTTAGCATGCTTTTATTCATCCGGAAAAAGTGCTTTAAAAACAGTGGTTAATAATTAATGCTAATGGTTCAGATATTTCATGAGCAATCGTTTTTAATAAAGAACAGGGAACATCATCTAAACCATCTGAATTCTTGTTAAGTAAATTCAGATTAATACTTTCAATTCCCTTTACTATCGGTAGGTGTCAGAAAAGAACTATATTAAACTTTATTTTTGTGAGAAAATTGAGGATTGCTCTGCAAATTGACTTGAGATGCAATAAATTCATTCATGTATATTTCAAAATTTCGACAATCTCAGTTTGGTCTTCAATTAACTTCCCATTATTGTCGATTAGATTTATTTTTGATGGTTCGTTATTGTTACCATTAGCTGCATTTACTATTTGCCACACAGATTTAGATTTATTATGAAACGACATAATTTTACTGGTATTATATCTCACCCTGGACGAATTCACAAATTTATAGTATTCTTATTTACAAACTTTATATAGTTGTAATAAATCGAGATTTTTGCTATATATATATATATATATATATATATATATAATATATAAAATATGCAGATCTTTTAAGTCATCAATTTTTATAATTTCTGGGGTGATCCTTGGTGATTTGCATTATTTTGTTAGTTTTACTTTAGTTAACGGGAAAGCAAGGTCAAAGTGATATGTCCTTGCCAGTGTTGGAGAATTTTTCTCTCAGCCACTCTAGGACAGTTGCTTTAAGAAACTGGAGAATGTGTCAAATACCTGTTTCTGGAATTTACGTAAGAAATATGCAAATAATTAAATTAAAGAATTACAGAATTTCTGATTTGAGTTTTTCGCCCTCCTCTTGTAAAAGGTTGCCTTGAGGTCAAAAACTTAATTATGATATTTTATTTATTTTTTGCTGATAATTAGTCTCTAAAAAAACCTTAGAGTAGTGCCACCCTGTATTCATTGGTAAAATTTTAGGAATCGACAATAAGAACGCTAGTAATTATTTCATCCACAATATATCATAATCTTAATTTGGGGTTGAATTATAAATTACATAATCAAGTTAAATGGCTGTAAACTTGGCCCGTAATTAGAAATATTGCTACTCATTCCCGTGACATGGAAAATGTATAAAAAGTGTTGATTTACATCCTATACAATACAAGAAGAAGGGGAGAAGGAGTTAAGTAAAGTGCGCGTGTCACTAATATTTCATTGTGAGGTGAAATTAATCCTCCAAGCGCGATAACCGAGGACTGCTAGGACTCTCCAAGGACCTCCTCGCCGCAACTGCTTGAATTCATGTTCTACAGGAACTGTCTTACTTATATCATTGCATCTAAAATATTTCATTGAATTTGAAGTTTTATAAGGCTTGTTTTTAATTCTTGTTATTTATTTTCTTTCTGTTCTTCTAAAAATCCATTTCCATATTACGAACGGAACTAAATATGCTCGAGAATGGGTAATTGGAAGCGACCCATGTAAAAGTTCTCCAAATTACTTTTTAATTAGTTTCTCGCAAATCAATGATATTTAAATTTCACAGACATATACGCAAAATTTAGTATAGCAAAGAGCAAGGAGATTTTATGGGTTAAAACGTTATTTATCTTAAAACAATCTACTGACAATTTTTCATCACTTTTAAATTTAATATTTGTTCCCATCCGTTAATTGGTTTAAGTACTGTTGGATGGTGTAAAAGTAAAATAAAATAAAAATAAAATAAAATAAATAGTGTAAAGCAGATACTTTATATGGGGTCATTCAGAATTTATCCAAAGCCCTGCGTCATCGAGAATAAATTTATATCATGATTAGAAGAAACGGAATGAAATAATTTAGAGTCCAAAAAAATGCATTTTTAAAAATTGTACGAAGAATGTACTTAATAAGACTAATTAAAAATGCTAAACGGCATCCACTTATTTCAATATTAATTAGATTATTCAAATTAGTACAGTCGGGCTTCTTACCGAATAAAAGTATAACTGATTTTATTGAATTTAAAACGAGTGAATGCTGCAAAGAAATGTCCGATAAACTTTTCAGGTCATTGTTGATTTGTTGCACAATAGCTTCATAATCTTTTGCATAAAAAGAATCTGGGTATCGTCTGCATACATATGAACCGAACAGGATTTAACAAAATTTACAAATTGAGATGTGTAAATTGTAAACAACAGGAGGCCTAAAATGGAACCTTGTGGAACAACTTTATTGATCGCCCTTTACTGGGAAAGTTTATCCGATATTCTTACCATTTGCGAGCGTCCCTCAAGATATCACTTGAGCAGTTTATAACGTATATAATTAACACCACATGATATTAAAATTCCTAAGAGCAGTTCATGATCAATGGTGCCAAACGCCTTACTAAAATCTAGTAATATCAAAATAGTACATTTACCTTAATCGGTGGCCTCAACAACATCATCAGTTGTATGCATTAAAGCTTTAGACCAACTATAACCAGCTCTAAAACCTCACTGGATTGCTGGAAAAATAAAATGTTGAAATTATCATATTTTTTTTATTTATTCATTTATTTAACGTCGGCCTATTTCCGCTACCACTGGGACCCCTAACCGGAAAATTTTGCCGAACCCCCACAGTTTGTCGTGGGGTAGGGATCTTTAACGTGCTCACATCGTAGATACACGGAATCCACAGTTTTACATCTCTTTCGAAAGATGGTGACTATATCTCATCGAATTGCTGTGACCCGGTTTTGAACCTGGGCCGTCTGCGTGCGAGGATGCGCCACTGTCCATCACACTGCTGACGTTAAATAACCTACAATAAAAAAAACTTAAGCTGGTTGCCTTCTTGATACTTCGCGAAGGATTTAAAATTATATTTCGTTCGTAGTTTTCAACCGTCCTATTTGATCTACAGCATGCGAACTACATACATTCTATTTACTTGTGGATGCACTTTATTTTCACAAACTTTTGCAAAATCACTTGCTCGTAGGAAAGATATTTAATTTTGAAATTTCGACCATTTTTGCTGTTTATTAATCTTTTTCAAGATGGCGGATTGACATATGACTATCGGACAGTCCTAGAGATTTTAACAATTTCATTGCGAATAAGCCAGTATTTTTGTAATTCCGATTCTGTTATCGTTATTTTTAAAACCCATTTTTAAATTTTTGGGCCACCCTATAGTATTATCACGATAAAAACTGACATACATACATTTGGGTAGTCCTGAATAAAAACCCGTTCTAATGCTCGAAAGAAATATTACTAATAGCACTTCTCAATATTTTGCATCAGAACAATTATTGTCGTAGTTGACCATGGTTTAAAAACGGACACGCCTCTTGTTTTGTGGTTAAAGCCTTACGTTGGGCTAAGAGCTATGAGCTTAATAGAGACCCTTGAGGCGTTACGTGCACTTAATTTGTAGAAGAATGAAGTTCTGGGGGATTGCACTTAAATAGGTTGGAACAGGATAAATTGTTCACCCTATAAAAGCCCCTGCTGATTGTATTGAATGTATTCTGTTGATTTCTGAAGTTAAATTTACTTTAAACTGAATTTAATTCTTTGTGGCGGGTGATTTTCCACCACCCTGTATATAATTCTACGATAGAACACTTCTGTGTGCAAGAATTTAGCTGAAGCACTTTTGGTTAAATTGAAAAAAAAATTTATTAAGATGTCCCAGTATTTTGGAGC
The DNA here is from genome assembly GCA_963675555.1 of Leptura quadrifasciata. NCBI lineage: Eukaryota > Metazoa > Arthropoda > Insecta > Coleoptera > Cerambycidae > Leptura > Leptura quadrifasciata. The sequence continues at coordinate 42,150,151 of OY776673.1, forward strand.
ACCCTGTATACAGCTGTTTTAGATTAAAACACTCGGATTTAAAACGTATTATAATACATATTATTTAAAACGAACACAGATTTAAATAAAATTAAAGTATTATTCGCTTTACAGTTACTAAATTGTAACTTGGTTTTATTGAAAAATGTCAAAAAATGCACTTGAAATTAGATGCGCGGTGGCTGATTAAATCATTTTAAAAATGTCTGAAAAAATTCACTTAATATTAGCTGCGCTGTGGTAGATTAATTTAATTAGAAAAAGTCTTTTTTATTAGGTTCCGGCATAGGAAGGAGCAGGAAACACGAGTTACAATGGCTAGATGCAGAATTACTAACTTCGGGTACCGACACTGGCTTGCCGAAGGCATGTTGAGTTCGGTCTTTTATACTGTTTGCTATCGTTTCGTTTGTCGTGCTCCGTAAGTCGTGCATGAACGTTTTTACACCCATTATATTCTAGAAAGTTGGATCCTGACATTCCGTGCGAGCGAAGGTTGCGCAATATTGCATCATCTTTGCAAAAAGTGAAAATTTTAAAATGAAATTTATACATTTGGGTAATAGAAAGGGAGGTTAATTGATAATTAAACGAAATTCGAATCTGTTTTGGTTTAGGAGATATAGCACGAAAAAAAAGTTGAATATATTTAACCGTCCTCGTATGGTCATACTCATACTTTACGCATGCACGTAATATGGTACTTGAGTTGTCACGCGTGATGATGTTTGAAGGGGGTAAATATGCAGTTGAAAGTATGTTAGTGTGTTGGATCGAGAATAAGTCGTGACATTAATTTGGAAATGCGGACTGATATGAAATAGATAAAATAGTTAGGGAACAATTCGAGAAAAGGTTAAAATTAAATAGAAATGAGTTGTAAAAAGATTATGGATACGAATTTAGAATTTATACCGGAGGTACGAAAAGTGTGTTGGGTTTTGAATGCTATTATATGGGCAGTATTTTTTAGGTGAGTGTTTTGGAAAGATTATGTGGTAAATTTGATGAATGGAATATTGTAACGTGTTTTTCGATTGTTTTAGGTTATTTTGGAATCAATGATGTTTCGTGAATTTTTTCAGATTTTTGGTGACGTAATTGTGATTTTTGCTTGAAATGAAATTGAAGATGACTTGTTTATCGGGGTTTGTCCTTTTGGACTGAATTATTGAATTTTGGCTAATTTTGACATTTTGCGTTTTGTGTTTACTTATAGGGAATGGAATCTACTATAACAGGCTTTGATCTACAGATTGAGTAGAACATGTTTCTAATACCTTTTTGTGAGATCTAGGTATATAATAAAAAAATAAATATAAAGCGGTACAATAAATTTTACGGGAATGGCTAGTCCTTAAGTGGGACAGGCTGCAAGATAGAGTCACTGCGATTGGAGCAAGGGTCACTCATTTGGTATACAGATGGATCTAAAATGGCTGAAGGGGTAGGAGTGGGCGTAGCAGGGCCTAAATGTAGGCTATTCAAAGCCCTCGGTAACACCCCAATCATCTTCCAGGCAGAAATTTACGCTATAGATCTATGTGCCCAGGAATGCCTAAATAAAGGCATCCGAAGGGCAAAGATCTATATACTATCTGATAGCCAGGCAGCACTAAAAGCTCTAAGGTCCTATACCTTTGAGTCTAAAATTGCCTGGGAATGTAGACAATCCCTGAAGCAACTGGCCAACAACAACAAGGTTACCCTGATGTGGGTGCCAGGGCATAAGGGAGTACAAGGAAATGAACTTGCTGATAGCCTTGCAAAAGAAGAAGCTGAAGAAGCATCATTCATTGGACCCAATCCGTTTTGTGGCCTGGCCAAAGGACCCATAGCGGAGGAGATCCAAAAATGGGAAAAGGATCAAAGAAAGTCCTACTGGAGGAACTCCAGGCCAAAGACAAGTGAAAAAGTTTATAATTTATTCGACAAAGAGTGCCACAAGGCTTCTCGAACTTAAAAAGTCCGAATTAAGGCTAATTATAGGCCTTCTAACTGGCCACTGCCCCTTGAGATATCATCTCAATAATATGGGCAAGGCGGTAGACAAATGCAGATATTGGGATACTGCAACTGAAACTGCGGAACATATACTTTGTGAATGCAAGGTGTTAGTCCGCACTAGGCTAAGATACCTAGAACAGGCGGAATTAATGCCTGAAAACATAGGGAAATTAGCCCCCAGGAATGTCACAAGCTTTGTAAAAAGTCTTGTAATCCTGGGCAACAACTAGATGTAGGGTAAATCACAAGAGATGTTTTAGTTCGAAGTGAAGTAAGGCTGTTCGAAGCCAAACAACCCCATAAAACAATCTACAATCTACAGGCTTTCGAATGCCGTTAAGCATTATTTAGTTTCTTGCAAGGCCTACTTATGATATATGCAACAAATAAATCTGACAGTGATTTCAAATAATCAAATAAAGTAGATTTTCTCGATTGTACATTGTTTTCAGGTGTGCCAAATGAAGTTGTATTTAGTTTAAAAATGACGAATAACGATAATAATTTGAATTTATATATAAATAAATTTCTATATATAAAATAGTTAAGTACGTTTGTATCAAGAATTTATTATTTAATTCAAAATAATGATAGATTTGAAATAAATAAATTTATTGTATACATTGTTTTTTATTGTGTGTGTGTGTGTGTCTGTCTGCCAGCCTGTTTCTTTGTGTACTCCATTGAAGGAGTCGGACGAACTACCAAATGTTTACCAAATGTTTGCGCCTCGGACTAGACAATGCACCTCCCCTCCCGCTTTTGAGAGTGCTGAATTGATTCCCGGGGTCAAGCCAAAAACCACCCCCAAAGTTCCCTTCTCCGTGAACCCGTAACCCATTTATTTTCCCCAGTTTTTCGACAAATTGTTGTTCCCTTGATTAGAACGGAAAGTCCTTCGTGGTATTTGACCTCAGCCACTCCTACCCTAGGCTTCCAACCCTTGTAGGTGATGGAAAATTGATATTTGTTTTTGTGAGAAATAAATTTATATTTTGTAGGAGGCGTTTCTTTGAGAAAGGTGGTAGATGACCAGGATTGTGTAACCGCCCCCGGGGGTTGTTTTCATCCTACAAAATGGTGCGATTTTTTTAATTCTATAATTGAAAAATAGTATAAAAAATATATTAATTAAAGTGTTTTTATAAATTGATTTTCCACCCCTTTGAAAGGTGAAAACAACCCCCGGGGTCAGTTACACAACCCTGGTCACCAGAGGGGAGGTGCATTGTCTAGTCTGAGGCGCAAACATTTGGTGGTTCGTCCGACTCCTTCAATGGAGTACACACAGAAACAGACTGGCAGACAGACACACACACACACACACACACACGCGCACACACACACACGCACACACACACAATATCTTTTCCGTAATTCTTACTTTTCGCGCGGCGTTGTAATTAAAGGAGTATTAATCCCACGGTAATGGTGCAATGGGCAGAGTTGTAGGAAATTTCGGGACCTTCAAAATGACTTTTTGAAAATCGATTTAGCACCAATGTGAGCTGAGATATTTTATGGACCTTTTTTCAATATGGCTGCGCATAGCCAAACTTCCGGTTTTTACAAACATGGATTTATGCTTATTTTACCATCCCGTACAACATGAAATGCGATTCATCAACTCTTTATTAGTGTTTTGGGTCTTTTCTTAAAAAAATGCCATAGATATTGGACTAAGCAAATCGTTAAGTCGTTTTAATAAATTCTGTCATTTTCCTTCCTTAGGATGGGGAGGAAAATAATTATTTCCGACGAAGTTTAGTCTCTTAGTCTGGGCTAACAGAATTTACTTTTTATAAATAATCATAGACAAGTAATATTGCATAAGTATGTTTTCTCATGTTTTTTTTTTATGTTTTTGTCACAAGATAATTGGCCACACACACACACACACACACACACACACACACACACACAGTAAAAAACAATGTATACAATAAATTTATTTATTTCCTACAAAATAATAATTCATTCCCCAGAAAAAAAAATTTCCACCCTACTTATAATGCTTCTTATAAGAGTTTCTTAGAATAAACAGTTTAAAAGAACATTTTAAGTTTTAAATATAAAAATTTACATGGTCTATAAAACTTTTTCGTTTCCTAAAATCATTCACGTAGTATGTTTTAATAAAAGGGGACGTAAAATAAGGATTTTAAATGCACATATCTCCAACGAGGAAAGCGTCTTTTATTATTCAATCGAATTCACCGAGCACGAGGTGAAAATGTTTGTTCATTTTTTCAAATATTGGAAATTTGTGCTTTTACAGAATGGCTTCTATTTCTATATGTTAACAACAAATGAAAAGGTGATATTACTTAAACTATTATATACCGAAAAGTTCATGTGAACATGTGTCCAGGAAAGCCTCATTGTTGAGATATATACAGCGTGTTAATGGCATCAGAGATGGTTCAACGAAGGATTTAGACGGACGGAATTCTGAAAATTTATGCTTATCCTCAGTTTATGCTTGTAATAATAATTGTAATTGTATTTAAAATATACACACAAAAGGTTGCAGCTCTTAAAACTCCCTTACATTTATTTTCAGGATAATTAAGTATAGTATCGTTCAAAGCTTCCCTGCAAATAAGAAATGCAACAAAAACTTTACTAGCTCAGTATTAACGCCGGTGAACCAGTCGGTATGATGTCATCAAACAAGCCAACGTACATTAGAAACCTATAGAAATAAGTGATTCAATTTGCCGGCTGAATATTACAGAGAGTAACGGTATTTTAATGAGGTCGTAAAGTTTTTGTTGCATTTTTTATTTGCAGGGTAGCTTTGAACGATACAATATTTATTAATCCTGCAAATAAATGCAAGGGAGTAACCGAAGTTTTAAGGGTTATAACCATTTGCGTGTATATTTTAAATACAATTACAATTATTACAAGCATAAACTGAGAATAGATCGTAATTTTCAAAACTCTGTCCGTTTAAATTCTCACGTTGAACCATCTCTGATGCCATTAATTAATTATTTCGAAATTATTTAAGTAAAATTTTCACACTAGTAAAAAAATACCTCTTTATATAATAGGTATCGATGCTATTTGCTTATCATTCATAATGATTTTGAGTATACTATCTGTGCATTTTTTGTTGCGATTTTATAACTTCATTGAAGAGGATTGAATTTTTTCTTTATAGTAATTATTTTTCGTTGCTACGATATTTATATAGTTACTATAATATTCTTTTAGTTGTCTGTTTTCTTTAGTTTTCGTTTAAGTTTGTCACGTTTTGCAATAGAATTTAATATCCCTTGAGACGTGCACGGTTTAAGTTTATTGTTTTTATTTGTAATCTTGACTATTGTGGTTGTTTCCTTTTTTTTAAATTTAAATTTATGTTGTTATAGAAGATGTTAGCCGGATAGTTGTCATTACTTTCCCTGTATAATTCCTCCCAATTTATTTGCTCGACTATTTTCAATAATGTTATCCCGATTGGTTCGTTCTTTTTCTAATATGACCACTTCACTTTCCTATTGATACGCATTCTGGATCCTTCATCTAACCGAAAGTCTGCTTTCTGGTAATCTAGGACTAGTAGCGCCATCTCTATGTCAACTATCGAACCACTCCCACTTTAACAGCAGTAAGTTAACTGCCCGAGATTTATTACGAACTGTAGTAATGGGGCAAGGATTGTAAACTTGGTAATGGGGAACATTCTCTTCTATTTTATTCGCCAGAGGGCATCAGCTGTACATGGTTGTTTCGCCACAGACTAATACAGACATCCAACTCTCAGAATTTTCATGTATTAGGTTTTATTTTTTTATGCTGCATTCGCGCTGATGTTTACTACCTCGCGCCGATAACAGATTTGGATTGACCAATACAGGCGTAGGCGCATCAAAACTAAGAACTCATACCACTTGGCGCATTAAATATATAGACAAAATATCTGTAAAAATAACTTCAAAGCGTTTCGACAGAGTTGGACGTCTGTATTGACCTGTGATTTCGCCGTCAATGTGAATACGAAAAAGTATGTCAGCTCCGCTTTTAAATGATCAACTATCATAATCTTTTTATTAATTTCGTTCACCTCTACGAATAGGAGATTGGGAAACTCTCGGAATCGGATATTTAAATTATTTAAAGATTAATATGTTGAGAATGACATTATAAACCGAGTACGTATAGCACCATCTATTGGATATATTAGGAACTGGCGTGGATTGTTCCCCCATTCTATAGCTCCGAGCTCATTTCAAGACTCTATTCAGGAACGGAGGAACTTCATTGGGTTTAAAAGGTAGGTCGACGTTCGAATTGAGAATATTTTTCAACAGTTTCTTGTTTTGATTGTAAAGTGTAACTTAAAATGTCTATACAGAGTTAAAATTAACTTGGTACTTATTTATTTTTGTCATTTTTATTGTTTTTATGGTCATTTGAATAGGGAGCACCTTGAAAAGTAGTAATAATAGAACTCTCTGTACACTGGTTTTGACATACCAGAAACCCGTATTTCTGCTATTGGCCTGTAGATGTCAGAACTCAAAATGTATTTTATTTTAAGAGTAATAGGATATTCTGTGGTTGAGCTATTTTGATTCTTTTAATTTTCGCTCGTTTCTCTTTGATTTTATCCTGATTTATATTAGAATCTAATTACTGATCCTTAATATTGATGAGATGAGATACTGATGATTAACAAATTTGGGGGAAGAAATTCATTGCTTGTGGCTTTAACACATACTATCACCAATATACCAATCTGTGGTTTTCAGGAACATTGCAACATAAGAAATAAACAGTTGGCGACATTGGGCAACGCAATACAACACACAATAGGCGCGTTTTATTGTACCCAGAAACATTCTACTCGTAGAAGTAGAACCGTTTTTTGCCGTTTTATTGACCACCACTTTTTCAACTTTTGCTACTTTCCCTACGACCGAATTTGATCGTAGGAAGAGTAGATTCCTAGTCACAAAGTAAAAAGTAACTAAATAGTGGTCTTAACAACAACAAGAAACAAGCTTAGAATTGAGGTTATAAAAATTAGTCAATACATAAAATGTCATAAAATCGACCATAGATTTGAAATTCACGAACTAAGTAAAGCGTACTTATACTATAATAAAACAGGCGTCTGCGGGTCGATTTCCCACTGAGGGGTAGTGATACACCTAATGTTTTTTTAGACAAAATTCGAAAAGATAATATATAATAAATGATGTATTAGGCATATTTACACATTCAGAGTCTATAATGTATATTGCATATTATAACGGAGTATTAAATCATGGATATAAGGGGTGCGTGTAGGTGGGTGATCAAGTTTACATACTCTTTCGTTTTAGTTAGTCATTATTTATTAAGGGATTACTCATCGCTGAGGTGTAAATCCTGCACTTAGCAATAACTTGTCTATGTGATGGTCGTTAGTCTCTGACATGATTTCAAAAACACATGAAATTTTACACATCAGTCAGCCTGTTTCATTCATTTCTTGCTTATTAAAAATCACCGTTGTGTTCAGGCTTCGAAAATTAACAAAATTGCTGCCACGACAGCAGCTACAAGAAATACCTTATTATTCTAATTCATGTTAGAACTGTTATAGTTCAGTTAAAAGTTTTCGTTTCTCGAAAATCAAATTACAAATTCCACAAGCATTAGTAGCACCTTATACATTTTACACTAAATCGCAAAAGTATTTGTGGCAACATTGATGAACCGTTTTATTAGGCGCGTTTTATTGTGCCCAGAAACATTCTACTCGTAGAAGTAGAACCGTTTTTTGCCGTTTTATTGGCCACCACTTTTTCAACTTTTGCTACTTTCCCTACGACCGAATTTGATCGTAGGAAGAGTAGATTCCTAGTCACAAAGTAAAAAGTCGCTAAATAGTGGTCTTACAATAACAAAAAACAAGCATAGAATTGAGGTTATAAAAATTAGTCAAGTAAATATTTTACATAAAATCGACAATAAATTTGAAATTCACGAACTATAAGTAAAGCGTACTTATATTATACAACAGGCGAGTCTGCAGGTCGATTTCCTACTAAGGGGTAGTGGCACCTAATGTTTTTCAGACAAAATCCGAAAAGGTAATTAATAAATGATGTATTAGGTATATTTACACATTCAGATTCTATAATGTGTATTGCATATTAGGCGCGTTTTATTGTGCCCAGAAACATTCTACTCGTAGAAGTAGAACCGTTTTTTGCCGTTTTATTGACCACCACTTTTTCAACTTTTGCTACTTTCCCTACGACCGAATCAGTGTGAATCGAGAAGTGAAAGCGTACGGACGTACACCGAGCCATCAGAGTGCACAGTGAAGTGGAAGCCCCACAGACAGTGACGTCGATAGTGTTGAAGAGGAAGTTCACACGTCTTTTTCAAGACACCATTTTCTGTTATTAATCATAACTTTTTCCCATAATAATATAGGTAACATGGAGTACAGTGAAGACGAAACGTCCCAGAGCGGTAGCTCCCGAGGGGGCCCCCCAACCCCAAGGGACGACAAGGAGACGATAAAACGTCTCACAGAGGAGAACAATGCTCTCAAGAAGAAAATAGACGAGCTCACCGACAGGTTGGAGCAGATGCAGAGGGAACAGAAGTCCCAGCATGAAGAGCTTCTGCGTGCGATTCGGGGAGAATCGCAAACACGAAAAAGAAAAAATCCGCCCGCTACCGACTCGGACGAAGAGGCCCCTAAGGCGGCAAAGAAGGTGGCTGAAGAGCCCCTCAAGTGCCCCCCCGAGTCCGAGTCACCTAGACAGAGCAAATCGGGATCCAGAGCCCCCCAGCAGGAGGCTAGCGTCCCCCAACAAGAAACCCGAAAAGAGGAGACCGAGGCCCCTCAAACAAGGACAAGAAGCCAGCGTGTACCCCCGGTAGTGCTGCGAAACAAAGAGACGTGGACAACGGTGAGCCGTCGTTTAACCGAAACCGGTATAAACTTCAACAAGGCCAAAGTTACCGGGGAGGGAATCTCCATCGAGCCCGCGACGTCCGAGGACTATCGGAGGATGACAAGGATGTTCGCAAATGAAAAGAGGGAGTACCACACGTATGCCCTGCCAGAGGAAAGGCAGCTACGTGTGGTCATTCGAGGGATCCCGAGCGGCGTTACCTGCAAAGAGGTGGCAGAAGACCTCCAGGACCAAGGATTCGCACCTACCGCGGTCCAGCGAATGATGTCAAGACGGGCAAAACAGGAGGTGCCCCTCATGCTTGTCCTAGTCCCACAGGACCAGGACAAGATACTCCAAGTAACGAGGTGCTGTTCTCTAGTTGTAAGGACTGAGAGACAGCGAGCCAAGGTAGCGGCATCCCAATGCCACCGCTGCCAGCGTTTCGGCCACGGCCAATCCAGGTGCACCGCGCAGCCGAAATGCGTGAAGTGCGGCGAGGCACACCGGACGACTGACTGCAAGAAGAAGGCAGACGAACCGGCCAAGTGTGCGAACTGCCAAGGGGCCCACCCGGCCAGCTACAAGGGGTGTCCAAAATACCCCAAGCAATCAGCCAGCGCCACTCAAAGGCCGGTACAGAGGCCGACGACGACCTCAACAAAGAAGAGCGGCGTAGCGCCAGGCACTAGCTACGCAAAAGTAGCCCAGAGCAAGGCAGGACAGAACACCGTCCCTGCCTCAAAACAACAAGCATCGCCAGAGGCCAAAAACCTCACAGCGGTGCTAGCACAGATGCAACAAATGTGCTCAGCGATGAGTGCATTTTTTGCTCAAATGCCAAACTTTACTAATCTGTAATGCCTTTACAGATTAAACCGGAATTCCTGCAGATGGCGGCCTGGAATGTAAACGGCCTGCAACAAAGGAGACTTGAAGTCGAAGAGCTCCTGACCAGGTACGATATAGACGTCATGGCACTGCAGGAAACCAAGATGACCCCAGCCAAGGAGATCAACTTCCCAGGATACCACACGTACAGGATGGACTGGGTAAACACACCTCAGCGACCCGCAAGAGGAGTGGCTCTACTCGTTAAAAAGACCATAGCCCACCATCCGACGGTACTACCTGAGCTAGAAAATATGAATGCCACCGCCGTAGTAGTGTCCACAGCACGAAACGGCGACGTCCAAGTGGTTTCATGTTACCAGCCACCCCACAGCACGCTAACCGAGGGGGATCTGGACGCAATTCTACCCGCTAGGACACAGGTCGTCGCAATTGGCGAATTTAACGCCAAATCCCAGCAATGGAACAGCGGCGTAACCAACACTCGAGGACGAGAACTGCTGCGGTTCCTGAGACAGCACGCCGGCGAACTGCTGGTGGTAGGACCAGTCCAGCCCACCTTTGACAACGGTAGAAACAGGCCAGACGTACTGGACATAGCCATCCTAAAGGAGATGACCCTCGAAGCGGAGATCTCCACCAGAACGGAGGGATCTACCGAGCACAACCCGATCTTCCTAACTCTAGGAGGACAGGCGGGTGACGACAACGCTACCTTCACGAAGCGACGAACGGACTGGGAATCGTACCGGCTGCACCTGCAGCAGTACATTGCACAAATTCCCAGGCTAGATACCGTGGGGGACGTTGAGAGGGCCGTCATTACCCTAGAGGAGCAGATCCTGGGAGCAATAAGGGCCAGCACGACAGAAACAGAAGTAAGAAGACACCCAGCACCGTCGGCGAACCTACCAGAGGTCACCAGGCAGCTGATAAGGGATAGAAGAAGCGCCAAGAGACGGGCTCAGAGGACGAGACTCCCCGCCGACAGAAGGGAGTATAACGTCCTCAGCCGAAGAGTGAAAGCCGCCCTCCAAGAACACCGTCAGGAGGGGTGGCAACGCCACCTTGAGTCACGCGATCCACAGGACAGAAGTATGTGGAATACCCAACGTGCCCTGCGAAACCGGAGGAAACCTATACCCCCGATTCACGGAGAGCGAGGGATCGTCTACACTAACCAGGAAAAAGCCGAGGCGTTTGCCGACAGCTTAGAACTGCAGTGTAGAGAGAACGAGCTCGATGACGAGGACTGGGTGGACGATGTCGAGCGCAGAGTACGTAGGATCCACCGCCTGCCTGATGACGACCACATCCGCCCGACTACCCCCGAGGAAGTCAAGGAAATCCTTAGGAGCCTAAAGCCGAGAAAGGCTCCGGGATGTGACAAGATAGGAAACATCGCTCTCAAAAAGCTACCCAGGAAAGGAGTAGCGGAGCTAGTCAACATCGTAAACGCGATGTTAAGGTTACGGCATTTTCCAGCCAGGTGGAAAAAGGCCGACGTCATTATGATCCCTAAACCAGGGAAAGAACTAATTTTCCCGTGTTCTTACAGGCCCATCAGCCTCCTCCCAGCCATGAGCAAGGTTGCAGAACGGGTCATCTTGAAGAGGCTTACAGAAAAGACAGATGAGCTGAATATCATCCCGGATGAACAGTTCGCGTACCGAACAGGACATTCCACCGAACTCCAAGTACTTCGCCTCACCGAGGAGATTACTAAGGGGTTCAACCAGCGGCAAGTCACCGCGGCGCTGTTCCTAGATGTTGCCAAAGCGTTCGACAGGGTCTGGCACGACGGCCTCCTAGCTAAAATGATGAGTATGGGTTACCCCATCGAACTCGTCAAACTAGTGAGGTCCTACCTGCACCGCAGACAGCTAAGGGTCAAAATCTCGGACCAACTCTCCACTTACAGGACCGTGGAGGCGGGAGTCCCGCAAGGTTCGGTGCTGTCACCGCACCTGTTCGCTATCTACACCTCAGACCTCCTCAGGACCGACCACACAGCCCTGGCCCTGTATGCAGACGACACAGCAATAATTGCCAGATCCTGGAACGCCAGGAACGCAACCAGAAAACTCCAGGAAATGGCCACACTCCTGGAAGAATGGTGCACGAAGTGGAAAGTCGCCGTCAACGCCGACAAAAGCCAAGCCATACTCTTCAGACGAGTGCGGAAAGAAATTCCCACAGGACACGTCTCCATGAACGGCGAGGACATCCAATGGCACGACACCGTCAAATACCTTGGCGTGGTCATGGACAAAAGCCTAATGTGGAGACAGAACACGGACGCTATTACAGCCAAGGCGCGACGCACAAGAGCCCTCATCTACCCGATGATGGGAAACGGTAGCCGTCTCAACCTGAGGAATAAGCTCACGCTTATCAAAACCCTCATCAGGCCGCAGCTGACGTACGCCTCGGTAGCGTGGGGTTACCAGGCAAAGTCCTACATGAAGAAAATCCAGGCAGTGGAAAACATCGCCCTCAGGACGGCGGTCGACGCACCATGGTACGTGAGAAACGCAGATATCGTCAGAGACCTGGAGTACACCACGGTCACTGAAGTCATCCGGGAACGAGCGAAGAAGCTGTACGCCCAAGCAGAGGAGCACGGGAACCCGCTAATCAGACAGGCCACTGATTACGACCCTGCCGACGCCCCGAGGCACAAACGGCCGAGGGTACAGCTTCTGGACAACGGGTGAGAATAACTTATATTTCCCGCTAACCGATCTGTTTCAGATACCCCAGGACGGACCACCACTACCAGAGACATGACGTTTTTCTACCCAAACCCAACCTCCTTGCGGGCGTCGGACAACATACCGTCCAACGCCCGTTGTCCTACCTGCTCCGTGGAGTCCGAAAGTGCTAAAAAAGCACTTAGGGTCTCCACACTCCCGAGCTACACAGCTCATATCCTTACCTTTCCGATGATCCGGGGTAGGACACACCTTTACTGTGTCCTACGTACCGGCAGTCAATCCCAGCCAAATCTTCCTAAAACCCAACTAGACCGATGACTACCCACGGGGGTGACAAGCTGGCGAAGAAAGAAAATATCAAGACAAGAAGAGCGCCAGAAGAGACCTCTGCCAGCGAGGTTGAAGTGCCAGGACCAGGGGAGGTCCGCAGAAAATACCACGACACATCTCGCATTTGCGGGCTGGGCCTGGTAGAAGTAAGCGGGCCCACCTATCACGAAGGCCGGTCCAGGTCTACAGAGATAATCTAGGAGCAAAGAGTAGTAGTCCTACTCGGCCCTAGTTATCGAGACCGTCATCAAGCCAATGGATATTGGCGCGTACGACCGTATTTGATCGTAGGAAGAGTAGATTCCTAGTCACAAAGTAAAAAGTCACTAAATAGTGGTCTTACAACAACAAGAAACAAGCTTAAAATTGAGGTTATAAAAATTAGTCAAGTAAATATTTTACATAAAATCGACAATAAATTTGAAATTCACGAACTACAAGTAAAGCGTACTTATATTATAAAACAGGCGAGTCTGCGGGTCGATTTCCTACTAAGGGGTAGTGGCACCTAATGTTTTTCAGACAAAATCCGAAAAGGTTATTAATAAATGATGTATTAGGTATATTTACACATTCAGATTCTATAATGTATATTGCATATTATAACGGAGTAATTCATGAGTATATAAGGGGTAGGTGTAAGTGCGTGATCAAGTTTACATAATCTTTCGTTTTAGTTAGTCATTATTTATCAAGAGACTACTCATCACTGAGGTGTAAATCGTCCACTTAGCAATAACTTGTCAATGTGATATGGTCGTTAGTCTCTGACATGATCTCAAAAACACGTGAAACTTACACATCAGTCAGCCTCCTTCATTCGTTCATTGCTTATTAAAAATCACCGTTGCGTTCTGCCTTCGAAAATTATCAAAATTGATGCAACAGCAGCAGCTACAAGAAGTACCTTATTATTCTGATTCATGTTCGAACTGTTATAGTTCAGTTAAAAGTTTTCGTTTCTCGAAAATCAAATTACAAATCCACAAGCATTAGTAGTACCTTAAACATTTTACACTAAATCGCAAAAGTACTTGTGGCAACATTGATGAACCGTTTTATTGACACATCAAAATTACTACTCGTAAGAGTAGATTCGAACTAGCAATAAAACACGCCTATTGACACATCAAAATTTCTACTCGTGAGAGTAGCTTCGAACTAGCAATAAAACGCGCCAAAAATATTAGAATCAGTAGTTAGTGCAGTGCGCTAACTCAATGTAAAATATTTTATAACTGTTTTGGTTCATATTATGACCCCGAGCAGCGCTACCATCGAATTACGAGCACTGAACTCTATTATAATAGAGTTCAGTGAGTACGTGTCATGATTGTCATGAATCAAACTGTTAAATGTGTTGATGATTATTTGAGTAGGTACATGATTTCAAATGTGGCTAAAATTTGCTTTGAGGTTGTATTTGCTGTTTTTGTTATTATCGGCAGGAACTATATGGTGCTTGTTTTTTGTGTGCCTAATTGCTGTGCTATTCGAAAATGGATGTAGATTCCATATGTTACGGTATATAAGATACAGTCATAAAATCTTAGAGGACAGAAGCAATAAAGAACATCCGTCATCTAACGAATCTGCTTTAGGATGAAATTTCAAGCATATATTTTAAAATATATTTTGTCATTCGATAGTTCTTATTTTATTTGAACTACGCACAAAATCTGCCTTCACCCAAATCACCAAATGTACTGGTGGCGTCGCAGGTGTTCATAGTACGAACCCAAACAGATACTGGTGGAAAATAAAGGAGTTCCATCTATATATATACTATACAATTATATTATCTATGGTGCAGTGCAGTCAGCAGGGTTGCCGTTTTGCCAGTAATAAAGAATCCTGCCAGTAAACTTTCCAGGATTGACTTAACGCCAGGAATAACTTTTTCAGGAATGTCGACTTGCAAGTATAACGCCCAACATTTGTTTTTTTTATTAACAGATATGAATCAAATTTTTGCTTTATTCATTTGAAACAAAGAAACAGTTTGCGTGTTTGCCAACAATGCCCTGCATTAAATCTGAATGTCCCATTATAGAGGACAAAAAGTTTTTAAAAACCCATGTAATCCGGGTCAGATAGTAAAGGAAAATGCATTTTTTCCAAAAATTCCTCAGTCCACCATGCGTCACTTTCCCTCTGCTCGAGCGCACGAACATCCAAAATTCAGAAATAGCTCGATTTTCAAATACGTTTTTAAGGTATTAAACGAAATCTTACGAAAATTTAAAGATAATAGGGTTGTGGAGAATTTCATCAGGACTTTTTGAAAAATTGTTCTATGACCATTTTTGACCATTTCCACCGCGTTTTTCGGAAACACCTTTTTACATTTTCGCTATTTCCGCTAAAATTTATTAATATTTTTGCATGAAGTTTTTAGAGTAGGTAGGTACATACCATCAAAAGCTACAATTTAAGAGCCGAAACAAGTTCTTACGGTAATTTCAGTCCCTAGTTCCTGTAATTAAACGGCAAAATAGCCATATTTAGCGGTTTTTAATTTTTTGTACAAAAATTTATTGACCGATTTCAATTGCCAAAAACTAATTTTTTTCGTCTTTTACGAGCTATTTTGTAGTATTTTTTGTATAAAAAAAATTTTCTTTCGCATCGAAAATGTGAAAAAACCTGTTTTCGGCACTTTGATGCCCTTTTTTTAACACAATCAAGTTTTGTCAGTAATTGGGTCTTGACCTCGTGGCAACACTGGCAGTCAGTGGTTCCTGACAGTGTTGCCAATGTGTGGGGAATTCCTTAAAATGTGAGGAATTTGCAGGTGTAGTGAGGAATTTTTGAGGAGAGCGGGGTTGTGAGGAAAATTTAGGTTTCTCAAAGGTACGTGGCAAATTTCAATTCCTAGCCGAACTCCAATTCGGGCGGAATAAAAAATGTCAATGTCAAGACAAATGTCAAACACAAACGTTGTTTGGTATTGGCGGGACTGTTTGTGATACCACGGTACTAAACTCAGATAAACCACACTCTCCGACAATAAAAGAACTTGAGCACAAATTTATGCGCCTCATCTCTAATTCTGGAAGGTACACCTCCCTCAGAGATCTATATTCACTTTGCAGCGACATAACCCCGATAGCGGATTACGTCCAGCAAATCTCCCAAAACTTCTACTCTTTCAAGCTGGGCGATAGTCCGCTAACAAGATTCATATAACACAAATTAGACAGCATAATGCCCCATTTCGGATTAAACACCCCTTACCGTACCAGACGTTACGGATTTTCCGGCAACCCTGTAGCCAAACTTCACCAACTATAACCTCAGCTTACCCTATCCGCCTTTACTAATATTTCATATGTTTCATATCTTTAAATCTCTCTTGTCCCCCTCTTCCTTTCCGTTGGTAATCTTTTTCTCGCGTTTGTTTTCTTGCTTTCTTTTTGTGCATTTTGGCTTTAAATTCATTTCTCATCGCACATTTTTACAAAATCTACATCTTGTGAATTAAAAAATTTTTTAAATCAAAGTTTAAGCCCGCCTTTGCGCAGCCCGGTATTTGTACACCTCGCGGAAGGCTGCTCCTTTGGATTAAGGTGCCTGCGTTAGCTGCGAAATTTTAAAAAAGTGATAAGTGCACAAGTTTTTAAAAAATGTGTAGTTTTAAGCGTTATGTTAAATCTTTTATGTTGAATGTAAGTAATTTTATCACCTTTTTAATCTGTTTATCTCAGGAGTTTAAGTTTTTAATTATTTTTTAAGCGAACCAGATCTGTTTCGCCCGACCCTGCATCTGCAATCCGCCATCGCGTAACGCGGTGATGGTTGCACGGTCGATCCCGGGATGGGTTCTGGGGAGGTACTTGTTATATTATAATGTTAATAAAGTTATGTTGAATTGAGTTGAATCTCATACTCTCACGTGCTCTCACAGTCAGTTCAGTTTAAGAAATGTTATAACGTTATGGTTGGTAACTTTCGATCATTACCAAGTATGCGTTTTGTTGTGTTATTTGTTAATTAGTATTTAATATTACTTTTCACTTCCCTAGTAAGTTAGTTTTTACTTTATTAGTTTATATATGTACCTACTGATAGAAATAGAACATATAAATGGAAAAGTACATGATGCTTTTTAATGGCTTCCAACATTTGATTGTCGAATAATATTTTATTGAATTTGGTGGCGGAATCGCATACTATGCTGTTGGCAACATTGATTCTTGGAAAGTTTGGTTATTTTCGCTTGTTCATGTTCGAAATTGAGGAGATTGTCATGAATTTCATTTAATGACTAAATTATGCTCAATAGTACATTTGCTAAAATAGCCGTTGGATGGTAAGTACTTACCTTTAAAAAAGTTATACACCCTATTGCAAGTTGTCATTGACAATGTTACTCACAAGCCCTAAACGCAGTACCCTAACCTCATTTTAAAAATTATTTTATAGGACCGTTGTCACTGTAGCAGGAATATATTCATTTTACCTAGCGAAAACGAGCATTGATAAAAGGCGGTATGATAATATGAAAATTAGAGAACGAATGAGAGAATCAAATATTGGAGAATACGAAGCTAGTTATCGAAAATTTTCCACTTCAACCTGAGTTGTGTTTCTTACTTCAGTGTCTACAAACCCAATAAAAGAAAATTAAAATGTCTCAGAAGGAAGCTCAAAATATGCAGCTGATTCAAGAATTAGAAATTGAAATGATGGCGGACATGTATAATCGTTTGACTGCATCTTGTCACAAGAAATGCATTCCTCCAGTTTATAATGATGCAGAAATTGCCAAAGGTGAGGCTGTGTGTATCGATAGATGTGTGGCTAAATTTCTTGATATTCATGAAAGGATTGGCAAAAAACTGGGACAACTTTCTATGCAAGATGAGGCATTATTAAAGAAGTAGTAAATTATTTTTTGTTAGTCAGTTCATAGTTTTTTTTTTATAGTTTTTAAGCCATTGATGGTTTGTCATTTAAGTTATTGTACGGGATGACTTTGTCATCAAATTACTGTTTCAATAAATTTTATGACTTATGATGTTATACAATGGTTTTTATTTTTATCAGGGCCGACAGGAGATGATTCTAGCTATAAATTCTGTAGCTGAACTGCTTGAATCAATTTGTTTATCATCACCAGTTTCTAAAAACAATTATTTTCATTCCTTGTTTGAAAGATATGTCTGAATCATTTTGTGTAACATGTACAAATATGCAATAAACTGTCAGTTGCGAATGGGTGGATAGCAAACTCATTCAAGCTGTTATAACTTCTCTTAACAAGTCATCTGAATGTCATCAGATGGTGTTTGTACATGGTAAGTTTAAAAATTTAGTTCCTACGTAAGCTATAAATTGAGAAATATTTCTAGCATTTAAAGAATTATAGACAAGTGAATATAACTCGAACAGAGCAGTAGGAATTCACAAAGTTATTGCCAAGGTAGTTAAAGGGTTAGTCATAGATCAGCACTGAGACATAAAAGACCCAAAACATAGTTTAAAACAATAATTAACAGGACTACTCGAAAAGTTTTTGCAAAAAATTTTTTCTAGGTTTTTCAAAAATGTTTAAAAAATTTGCAAAAGTTTTTTCAGAATAAGCAGAAAAACAATTGACATGTCAAATTTCATTACGCCTTATTAGAATTTTATGAATTAAATATCAATATAAGACAAAAATTCAAAAAGGTTAACCATAAAAAATATAAATTTCTTGGTTAATTGTCCTCATTCTGATTTAAAAGTTTTTCAAATATTTTCACAAACATTTTAACATACTGTTTAGATATGGCATGTCCAAGAACAAAGACCAAAGTTTTTTGTGGTAACAATAAAAACAATTGGATTGACACAAGTATTGTAAAAGAGAACCATAATCTTAAAAATCTATATTGGCTATCAAAAAATACTAATAGCAGAGGAATAAGCGAACAATACAAAACCGACAAAACTACACAACAAAATTACAAATTATGAAATGGGAATTCTATCACAAGAGAATTAAAGACTCCTCTAACAGCTCCAAAGAAATATGATCTACTGTTAACTCCAATATGGGAGCCGCAAAAAACAAATCAAATATATCGCAAATAGTGTACAATAATAACTAATTCAGTATCAGATCAAAACACTGTTTCACTAAATTTGAATTTGTCTCAAAAAATTATTGAAATGTTTAACAGCACTTTCCTCTAAAACGGTTGGAGTTACCTATCAAGTTCTACCAAGTGTACCTTTAATACATGGAAATGACTTCCTCATCAGATTTTCTACTCAGAAGTACCACGTTTCGTCCTGCAGCGCCCTCTATGATCTAATGTGATGTAGTACATAAATTATTGTTCCTTAGAATAAAAAAAGTTCCTCTAGCAAATTTTGTGAAGATAAGTCAAGAGACTGTTGAGTTATTGCAAAAAAAAATGAAAAATAATTTGAACTTTGACATCTTTTTCCACAGCAACATTTTACTAAAGCATATTTGGTTATATCCTCATATTTTCGCCCAAAAAATCAATCCCTGAACTATGGCCTATTATTAATGGTCCACCCTGTATAATTAGAATTTTAACATGAACGTTGTAATGTTGTATCTCTTTTTATGTTCATTATTTATTTGTAAATATAATGTTTTAAAATTGTAGTAATAATGTATCGTCAAGCTATGTACTTATTCGTTATTGTGCTCTAGATGCCCAGATATATGAGTGAATCTTTTCTTGTGTACCATTTTGACTTTCCATATCTTGTAAAAGGCTTAAGTGAATAAAGACTACTATTATTATTATGGCATACATTTCTGCCTAGAAGATGTTTGGGGTGTTACTGAATTTGAACGTGCCTCATACATTAACTTGAATTTAAGAAGTTTGGGAGGGTTGTGCCTACAAGGTCGAATATTACACCCTGTACAAATCCCTCTGAATCTTGGTTTACACTGGGTTGTCTTCGTTGAGAAGCACTGGTTTTGATTTTAATTCTGGCAGGATCAATTGCTACACCCAGTATATGAAGCTTTCTGAGCTTTAAGTACACTTGATTTTAAATTTTTAGTTTAAAGACACTTTCATTTAATTAATGTTTGTAATAGGATTCTTTGAGCACCCTGTATATAAGTCTCATGAATTAAAACACTTTTGGTTTTAAACGAAATTAAGAATATTTATTTAGAGAAATTAACAAAATACGAAATTCTTTTTTTTTAAACTTAATTTTTTACAGTTATGAAAATGATAACGTGAGAAAATTTTGGTGAAAATTTTTGTTTATTTGTTTTATTTAGTTTTGGTTTAAGAGTCTGACACTTTTTGGTTTGATGCGCGAGGGCAATTGGTTTATTTAATGCGCGAGGGCAAATTGGTTTTGTTTAATGCACGGGGGCAAATTAGTTTGTTTGTTTGCTTTTTTTTACTAGGGCAGCCAAGGAAGCAGCGCGGCCACTCAATTTTGTTAATTTAAGCATCGGGAAAGCTATAGTAAACACTTGGTGTTTTTTTAGACTTCGCTCGTGAAAGCGCAGAAACTGACTTGAGAATTGAGATACACCAGAAATTTACTTAGCCAGAGCATGCCGAGCTCGGCCTTTTATACGGTTCGTTGGGGACTGGGGACGTCGTGCCGAAGGCTGGAAAATGTCCCCAGCCATTCAGTGAGGGCTCGATTGAGCAATATTGCATCAGAAATGTAAAATTAGAATATGAAAATTATACGACCCTCTCGGCATAAAAATGGGAAATTTATTGATACATGAATGAAGTTCGAATCGATTTGATTTTGGAAGTTATTAACGAAAATTTGTTGAGAAGATTTATAAATTTGAAACGACCCGTAAAGTCTTCCTGAAGGTCTTTGTATTTAAAGCAAAGAAGATGTACGTGTATACCCAGTATGAAACGACTCAGAAATGCTCATAGAATAACTTCTGATACTTCAAAAACTGAAAAAATATTAAATGTACATTATTGTGCTTCAAACGTGACGAAAATTGTCCGTTTGTTAAAAATTCAATCGCATTTTCAATCGTCAATTCCTTGTTGCTACTTATTGAAAATCATACATAAAATAAAGAATTGTAGTTTTTTCGTAAATTTAAGTATCTGAAAGACTTTTTTATTGTGGTTTGTCTTTCTGAAGTTAATATTTAATTATTTTGTGATTTTTGAAGCTTTTAAATTTTTTTCTTTCGCCTATTTATGACAGGTACTATAACATTACCGAGGGCTCTAGATGCCTACATAGAGTAGGCCCAGGTTCCAAAAGGTATCAAAGGCCTTCTCAATATCTAGAAGCACCATAGCGGTACTCTACTCAAGGTTGTATTGTACCATGATATCGTTAACTATTGGGACTTGTAGCACTGACACTGTGCATCAACCCCTTCAAGGATTGTGCTAAACTGAAGGTGTACAGTTATTTTATAATTTAACCCATCTTTTTTAATGACAATCAACATTAACTTTTAATTATGAAAATCGTCAGTAGCTGATATTACAAGTATTAGAATTATAGGAAAGGTTTCATACACATATATATTTAAACCATAAATATCAAAAAGTTTATTTACAAATGTACAGTATTTTATTCTATACTAAAAACACTCTTTTTAGACTTAACTTCTTCACTTGATTTAAAATGATCGGCAGTCCGTTTCCTGATTTCATCGACGCCTTCCTCATTAGCTGCCCATTCCAATACCAAACGACGGCCATACAAATGGGTGCTCTGAGATAAGGCTTCAAATGCAGCCTAAAAACAAATTTTATATATATTAGACAATGGTAAAATATTAATAATTCCGTGTTTTAAACTTTAAATTTTTGGTGGGGGGCTCACCCCTCTAAACTAAATATGATACAAGGGAATCATAAGGTCAGACTTAGACTATGCAAGTATTATAATGGGAAATTGTAGTAAAAAATTATTGAAAAAATTAGATAAAGTACAATTTCAAGCCCTACGAATCATTATCGAGGCATGTAATAATTTTATTCAAAATAAATATTCTGAATGAAATCACTATTATTTTAAAGTTGCAATAATTGGTGGTAAGTGAAAAACATATTATTTTACAAGTTTTACATATAATATATTGTTTTGTGCTGCCCTCTAACAGAGAGGAGTGTAATTACTCCCTGGCTAGTAGGGTGGCGCCATCTATGAGCCAATTGACGAACAGTCACCTAGCACATAGTAGAAAACTCTGGAGGATTATAGAATGTTATGGAATAGGATTCTGGTACATTCTATGGGTGTAAAGAGGTGAATCCAGCAGATGGGGGTACAGTTCAGTGAAGTATACAGTACAGTTCTGGTATACCGAGAGAGTTTTTAGGTTAAACAAGAGTTGCAAAGTTTATGAAGAAAAGTAAAGTACATAGTGTTTTAAAAGTAGTGAATTTATATTAGATTAAGTTATTATTAGTTGTGTAATTTTTAAGGATTAACCATTGTAATTTTAGTGATTAACAAAATAGTGGTTAGTAAAGATTCTTGTTGCAAGTTATTTGAACCCACAGAGTGTTTACTGAAGACTGTAAACATGTAACAATATGTATTTTTTTAAAATTACCTTTGCATCAGAGGTAGTTGTGTAATCAACAAACGCAAATCCACGATGTGAATCAGATCCTGCAGCTATTTTCTTAGGTAATCTTAGTGCTTTGATTTCTCCGAAAGTACTGGAAAAAGTTATATATAGTGCTTAACAAAAATAGATTACTTAAATTAATACCTAAATAGTTCCCGAATTTCTTTCAATTTTGCTTGGAAAGGAACATTCCTAACTAAGATCTTAGTACCATTCTGTTTAGTTTTACTAACAGTCTTCCTGGCACTCTGTACTTCATTTCTGTAAAAAAAATTATAAATATAACAGTTTTAAAATTCATATCGCTAAATTGAGTCTTACTTTAATGTTCTTTCTGATCTTTTCAGATCTAAAGATTTACCATCAAGAATGCTTTGCTGTAAAGTTTTCAGAGCCTTATCTGCACTAGTTTTATACTTAAACCTGACAAAACCGTAACCCATGGAGAGTATATTTTTAGGATCATTTTTATCCTTTTTTGTAGCCACAGTTGCATAATGGATCTTACCACAGCCCTCAAAGTGCTAAAACAGAAAAAAAAATAGCATTAGTGTTTGGTAAACCTTTAATATACAACTTTTCTATTACAGATCTTAGTAAATGATCTTGATGAATAGCTAGAAGGAAGGATAGCTGAAAAATATGGTGCAGTATTTTATTCATTTGGAAAGGAGGAAACATTAAGTTGGCTCAAAGTTATTTCTTTCCAATAAAAAATATACAAAAGTGAAATTTTTCAATAATTCATACCTGTGTCACATTCAATCAACAATTTTTGAAAATAAAACAACAAAATTGGCAAAGTTGAATAAATTTTACAATTTGTAGTGTAATGTAGAACCGATATTAATTGATTATTAATAGGTATTTAAATTCCCAAATAAATCATAATTAATAAAATTGTAGTAATTATGGCAGAAACTACAAAAGTAAACGGTTCTCTAATGTTTATAGTATGCGAAATCATAAAAAATTTCTGCAATATTATTTATTATTATATTATAATAACAATGTTGAATACACCTTTAGAGGAATTTAATAATAATAACACCACAGATAATTATGATCCCTTTATTCCGAAAGGCTCTCGAAGAGAATTGTGAGGGGGAGGGGGCTATACATTTAGAGACAAAGGACACACGCCCCATATCCGTGTATAGTCACAGTATTTTCCACTGCCACAATCAGAAATCGAACACGGAACTTTTGGGTGAGAGACAAATGCGCTTACCACTCAACCATCAGTCATATATATTCAGGCATATACTTAAAAAAAAACAACATAGAAGTTTTGGTTCTAAGGCTTTTGCGAAGCTGATAATGATTCATAGTTAGATTTCCGGGTTCTCTTCCGTGTTGATAGTTTTGAATAGTTGATGTTTCGACCATCTTGTCTTGGTCTTCTTCTGAACCGAAGTCAGCTCTGTTGGCCTGAGCTCCTCTATTTATATGTATCATCAGGAGGCGTGGCTTGGTTCCGGTGACGTCATATGGTCAGTGGACCGGAACATTGATTTCCGTATCAATGGTAGCTGTAGTCCGGCATCACGGTTGAAATTATTTGGATCTTTGTGTATTCCTATGGCTTCTCTGTATCTTCTAGGCCAGTAGTATGTCTCATGCTCGCCACTTTCTTGGTCTCGTCAAATTTTATCCAGTGGCCGGTTCCCTTAGAGTGTTCCGCAACTGCAGACTTAGTGATGTTTTCCATCTTTGTATGCCTGATATGTTCTTTAAGTCTGGTATTAATATGTCTCTTGGTCTCTCCTATGTAAACTTCTCCACACGAACATGGAATGCTATAAACTCCTGGTGAATCAAGTTTTTCTTGTGGATCGTATTTAGCAAAATATTGTCCGATTTTTTGTTGTGCATTGTAGATCACTTTGATGTTCTTCTTTGTTAACACTCTTCCAATCCTGCACGTGCAACTTGTATATATGGTAGATAAATCGTCACGGTATATTTTTTTTCTTCTTTCATTATGCTCTGTTTCTTGATGGCGTTGTTTATGTCCTTGGGTCTATATCCATTTTTCTGTAGAGATGTCTTTAAAGTCTGGTATTCCTCTTAGAGATGTTCCTCTTCGCATATTTGCTTTGCCCTGTGTACCAATGTGTTGACGTGTTGGTTTCCTGTACACCTTGTGTCCTAATATTCCATCATTTTCCTTGTATACGAATATCTAGAAATGGGAGCTCTCCATCTTTCTCAATTTCCATGGTAAATTTGATGTTTTGGTGAAGACTGATGTTAAGGTAGGTTTTGAAATTCTCCAGTTCTTCCCGTCCATGCTGCCAGATAATGAAGGTGTTGTCCACATATCTAAACCAACATTTAGGTTTGAGGTCGTAGATGTCCAGTGTGTGCACTTCAAACGCTTGAAGATATTGGCCAGTGCTGGTGACAACGGTGATCCCATTGCTTTTCTAGCTATCGTAGAACTCGAGATATCGAGGTCCGATGCACTATTGCCCCACCCTGTATAACTGAAATAAGAAATCAGCTAATAAAAAATAAAGAAATGCTACACAATACCCGCAGAGGTGAGGATATATACCAACCTTATTCAAGACTTTCGGGTGTTACAAATCAAAGTTCCACCATTGTGATTGTGCCATGCTACATAAATTTATTACCTAACTATCCCTAATCACTATTAATATTATGAACATTTACCCACAAACGATGTACACAGTTTAACTTATGGTATTAATGGTCGATTGCCGCATTGGTTAAGGCGCGTGGTTACAACTGTAATTAATCACACAGATATCGCGCCACCAGTTTCAAATCCCGGCTCCGGCACTGTCGGAGGAAATGGTTGTATATCCGCGTTTTTTTCAATATGTAACCCACTTCCGTACAAGCCTCTGGCTTCTGGCATTGAGGGTTGTCTAATTTCTGTGGCATTTATTTATTATTATTATTTATTATAATTATTTACAAACCCTAGCGTAAATAAATATTAATAATCGTGTTGTGTAATTCACAGATGCTTTTTTTATTTTTTCAATGAACGCTTTTTGAACAATACCTCTGGTTTTTTAACATATACTTGATTTTTGTGATAAGTTATACCTATATCTAGTTTTAAACTGATTTTTTTAAATTATTGTTATGGAGCTTCAATATAATTTTGTTTCTATGAAGAACTAATGAATTTCATAGGCTTGATAAAGTTGGTTATATGGGACAGATAATTTAATGGTTACCTTTAATTAGTGGAACATATATAAAACATGAAAAATAAAAACGATTTTTTGGTCATTGCTACTTCATTATATAACCTAAATATCTATTTGAAACAATTGAGAATTGAAAACACAGTAAGGACATACTGACTTTAATAAAATGAAAAACAAAAATAAAAGCTTGAATTGCAATTTTTGCTTACCTTCCTTAATTCACCATCTGTTGTTTTGAAATTTAGGTTTTTCACATATAAAGTGGTGTCAGGTTCAGGCTCTTCGTCATCTTCTATTTCTTCCTCCACCTCATTATTATCAGGTTGCTCAACATTTTCGACGGGTCTTTTATCTACTTTCGATGTTTCCTTGACTTGCCTTTCTCCTAAACTATTTTCTGGTGCCCATTCTAAATACAATGGTACATTTTTAAATTTGGAATAGGCTAGCCTAGTAAAGGCTTTCCTGGCTTCTGATGGTTCTAAAAATTCTACAATAGCTGAAAAAAATGAATGAAACTGAATACTCATGAAATTGGAAATAGCTTCGGTGATCTACCTGTTATTCCGCTTGGTGGAAGAATTACTCTTCCTATTTCCCCATGCTTTTCAAAAATCTGTCTAATTTCCTTTCCCTCAGTTCGAGATGGCAAGTTTTTTACTAATATCACTGTTTTAGATCTTGTCACGGGAATCTAGAATACATAAAGACATAACGCTATAAAGTATAAATCAGGATAAACCGACGTACAGCATTGTTTATATTCCACTATAATAACTGTAGTATCTATGTAACTTTTTACTGAACACGTTCGTTACCACTGGTTTTTGTAACGGCCTATCTGATAATTGTGCATATACCAGAATGAATTAATTACCATTGATACAAGTGGGACATATGTGATATTTATAAGAGCCACTAGCACCTTGCAAGTGTCAGGTAAACACTGGCGGTGTTAAATTGGTAAACAAACTACCACTGGAAAAATTGCAGACATACATCCTGTCCTTATTGCAAACAATCATAAACGATGATCTAAGTTAGTTCTTTTCTAAATGATACTTAAGTGTTAGTGTAATTAAAAATTTGTTAATTTAAAAAAAATAAATATAAAATGGTCGTACACTTTGAAACACATCCAAAATGACTCCTTCCTGTTCCAAATACTTCCTAGTTTGGGCCACAATCTGTGTTTCTCCCAATGCCAGTCTGACAGCGGCACTGCCTTTGCCATCTGGTCCAACCACAGCCTCCTTTGTAGTACCATACGTATCTGCGATTACTTCAGCCACTGCATCATGACCCAAGAATAAAGAATTCCAATTGTGCGATGATCCTGCTTGGGATTTTTGTTTGGCCGATTTTTTTTGCTTATAATTTGTGGATTCTAAATATCATAAAAAGTATATTACCAGTTAATAATAATAGTTAAATTAGTTTGAAATATTCTACTCGTACATAAAAATTGTGAACACTGACCTCTACTATAATACAGAATTCAGTGATTGTGACTATTAAAAACACTGAAAAAGTTTTGATTTTCAAAAGAAAAAAATGTGAAAAGTATCATTTTAAAGGACATACAATGCAAATCACGAACGTTGTCGTCCATGTCATCATTCTTTAATTTCCAAATCAAATCAACTTCAGGTAACACAGAATGCCATGCATGGAGAAAACTAAACACATTTAACTTTAACGCAATTAGTATAAAACTGATCAATTCATATCTTGAAAATCGCAAACAATCAGTCCAATTAGAGGGTAAGAATTCGAGTGAGTTGTATGTCAAGGCAGGCGTCCCTCAGTGCTCGATTTTGGGCCCTGTGCTCTTCCTGATGTATATTAATGATTTACCAAACGCTCTTGGAAATATTGCTTGTTTGTTTTACGCTGACTACACAACTCTTTCAACATCTCATCACAACCTGGAGCATTTAGCAAATCAATGTAAAGAGGCACAGTCAATTGCTAAAACTTGGTTTTCCTCAAATGAGCTCTCATTAAATGAAATTAAAACAGTAAAGATGATTTCATCCACGCGTGATATCAGTGATGTTGTGAACAACCCTGCTAGCACCAAATTTTTGAGTGTATTTTTAGACCCAACTTTAAAATGGGATGCTCATGTTAACTATAATTCAGATATTCTAACGAAAAATATCTATGCCCTACGGCAACTTTCAAATTCCGTATCGAAAGAAGTACTTAGATCAGCCTACTTTGCTCTATGCCACTCTAGATTGTCATATGCCATTCTTGCATGGGGGCATGCTACAGGAAAATGAAGACTTTTTGATCTGCAGAGGCTGTCCGAATTGTATATGGGGCTGGGTACCCTGATGACACTAAAGTTTGGATACACGCCTAAAAATTTTAACTTTCCCTAGTATCTATGCACTACAATATTTACTGTATGTTCATAACCACCTAAAAAATTTCCATACACATGCTAATATCCATGAATACAACGCACAAAATAGAAACAATCTATACACGGATTACACCCGATTATCTCGAGGCCAAACGGGTACCTCCTATCATGGTGTTAAGCTTTACAATGAAATTCCGAACTATGTAAAATTACTTTCCCCAACAAATTTCAAAAACAAAATAAAGAAGTTTCTCCTAAAGACTGCATATTTCTCAGTGGATGAAATAATGAGACATTTAAAAAATATTGTTATGTGCTGCCCTCTAACAGAGAGGAGAGTTGTAATTACTCCCTGGCCAGAAGGGCGGCGCCATCTGTGGGCCAACTGGCGAACCACCATTTAGTAGTGCCTAAGAAAATTATAGAGAATTCCAGTATATTTCTGGAAAGTTCTACAATGATATTCTGGACATTCCAAGTGGGTATATAAAGAGGTGAAGCCAGCAGATGGGAGAACAGTACGGTACAGTTTAGTGAAGGATAAACAGTTCAGTTTAGTATCCAGTACAGTTCTGGGTAATCTGTGGTTCTGGTTACAGAGACAGTTTGTAGAAGAAGAGTTCAGTTGAGTGAAGTAGGCAATACAGAGTTTTTAGGTTAGATAAAGTTGTCAAGTTTAAGAAGAAAAGTACATAGTGTTTTAAAAGTAGTGAATTCATATTAGATTAAGTTATTATTAGTTGTGTGATTTTTAAGTATTTACTAGTGTAATTTTAGTGATTAAATAAATCAGTGGTTAGTGAAAATTCTTGTTGCAAGTTATTTGGAATCCACAAAGTGTTTACTGGAAATTGTAAGAACGTAACAATTGGTGTCGGAAGCGGAATTGCAACAGAATTTCTGAAGAATTCGACGAAGTTCCATAGTGTTCTATTTGGAAACCACTGGAGATAGCGAAGTGAGTCGAACTGGAAAGTGATATAGACATTAGACGAGACTTATTTGTGCTACTGTGAAGAAATTTCTGCAACATTCTGTTTAGAAATTAGTGTAGTTTTATTTAAGTGCTTTGAACTGAGAAGTGATATAGACTTTAAATAAAATTTGACTTGTACCTGGCAAAGACTTGTTAGTGTTGTTTGTTAGTTTTTGAATGGAAACAAGAAGTATGGCTGCTGAAAAACAAATGCAAGACATGTTCGCCGCATTTAGAAAAATGATGTTAGAAGAAAAAGAAGAACAACAAAAACGACGTCAAGAAGAAAAAGAGGAGCAAGAAAAACGACGTCAAGAAGAAAAGGAAGAGCAAGAGAAACGACGCCAAGAGGAAAAAGAAGAACAAGAGAGACGTCAAGAAGAACAAGAAAGACGACGTCAGAAAGAAAAACTAGAAGAAAAAGAAGAACAAGAAAGACGCCGTCAGGAGGAAAAAGAAGAACAAGAAAGACGACGTCTGGAAGAAAAAGAAGAACAAGAGAAACGTGAAGAAGAATTAAGGAAAATTATACAGGGGCAACAAGATGTTATCCTTTCGGCAACTGAAGACCTCAAAAGTGAAATTAAAGAGGATATGGGCAACATAAAGACTGAAATATGTGATGTCAAAGGAAAAGTAAATAAGGTTGAAGAGGAAGTATCTGAAGTCAAAGGAAAAGTTACTGGCGTTGAACAAAAAGTTACTGGCGTTGAAGGGAAAGTTACCGATATAGAAGGAAAATTTCGTGCAGTTGAAGGAGAGGTAGAACGACTTAAGTGACTGTTAAGAGAACAAGGAGGCCAGCTGGTATTATCATCGTCAGGTCCTCGATTACAACCGCCTTCCTTTGATGGTCAAACTTCTTGGTCAACCTATAAAAGACAATTTGAGGCAGCGGCATACGCAAACAATTGGAGTAATGAAGACAAAGCTATGGCATTGGTGCTAGCATTAAGGGGCCAAGCCTCAGAGTTGCTTCAGAGTATCCCAGTGACGCAGCAACGTGATTTTAAAGTTTTGGAAGCTGCACTAGATCTAAGATATGGCGACCAACACCTCGCCCAAGTATACAGGACTCAGCTCAAATCACGCACACAAAAGGCTGGGGAAAGTTTACAAAATTTTGAAGCAGCTGTGGAGCGACTGACATACCTGGCTTACCCGGATGCACCCAAAGAATTCCAGGAACAATTAATAGTTGGTACTTTCATCGATGGCATAAGAGATGAGGAGATCAGGCGAGTCCTTAGATTAACTCGAGCTAAGACTGGTAGCGAAGCCTTGATCCATGCCCTCGAAGTTGAGGCCGCTTATGAAGAGACTCTACATCCGAGAGTACGAGCCATGAAAGTAGAAGAAGAGAACCATTTAGAAAAGTCAAATATGGAATCTTTGATGGCTGACCTGCACAAAATGATAAGCCAGTTGATGAACAAACCAGATGCTCCAAGGAAGCAGGAAAGGGAACAGAGCGATGGACAGCCAAGGAAGATGATTCGGTGTTATCAGTGCAGCAAACCAGGACATATGATGCGGCAGTGTCGAGAACGGAATCCTGGGGAAGTAAACACTGCAAAGAAAGAGGAAGTTCGCTCTGATAAGATGAGATTGATTGTTATGTTAACAGACATACAAAAAATGGTCGCACAATTACTAAACGAATTAAGTTCGCGACCGGAGCTGAAACAGGAACCGCAACCGCCGAAACAGGAGCCAAAGCAGCAGCGAAGTGCTGGAGGTCCGACAAAAGTAATCCGCTGTTATAATTGCGGCAAATTGGGGCATGTCAAGAGGTACTGTCGCCAGAGGAGCCCTAAGGAAGTGAATGCCGAGAATGTAAAAACGCAGCAGGATATAGCAGAAGTGAAGGCAGTTAAGATAGAGGTTCCGAAGGACTGGTCAAAGAAAGTTCTAAGAGAGGAACAACTGAACGACGATGAAATTGGACCAATGTTGAAGGCGAAAGAAAAAGGAATCCGCCCGGAATGGAAGGATGTTTCCAGTAAAAGTGTTGGACTGAAGGCTTTATGGGCGCAATGGGATTCACTTAGGGTTATAGATGGCCTATTACGGAGAGCATGGGAGAGCCCGGATGGGAAAGAAGTTACCATGCGGTTGCTGATACCCAGGTGCCGAGTACCAAAAGTACTTCGGGAAGTGCACGAGGGAATATCCAGAGAGCACTTTAGCAGAAATAAGACTTTGGCTAGAGTATGGGAGCGATTTTACTGGGTAGATAGCTGTCAGGATGTGGAGGCTTGGTGTCGCAGTTGCAAGGTTTGTGAGAATGTGGCTGCCAAGAGGTCACCTACAAGGAGTGGTGATCGAATGAAGGCTAGATATGACCGCAATGCCAGTTCAGCAGGATTCAAGGTGGGGGACTCGGTTTGGCTGTATAACCCACAGCGGAGCGAAGAAGGATTCTCGAAGCCTCGCTCACCTTGGGAAGGACCGTATTCTGTCATCACTAGGATTAACGACGTTGTTTATAGGATTCAACGTAGAAAGAAGTCCAAGATGAAGATCGTGCACCTGGACAGGTTGGCAAAGTATGCTGGGGTATCTGAATTGCCTGACCGGGACGTTCAGGCTTAAGGAGGGGGCAGTGTTATGTGCTGCCCTCTAACAGAGAGGAGAGTTGTAATTACTCCCTGGCCAGAAGGGCGGCGCCATCTGTGGGCCAACTGGCGAACCACCATTTAGTAGTGCCTAAGAAAATTATAGAGAATTCCAGTATATTTCTGGAAAGTTCTACAATGATATTCTGGACATTCCAAGTGGGTATATAAAGAGGTGAAGCCAGCAGATGGGAGAACAGTACGGTACAGTTTAGTGAAGGATAAACAGTTCAGTTTAGTATCCAGTACAGTTCTGGGTAATCTGTGGTTCTGGTTACAGAGACAGTTTGTAGAAGAAGAGTTCAGTTGAGTGAAGTAGGCAATACAGAGTTTTTAGGTTAGATAAAGTTGTCAAGTTTAAGAAGAAAAGTACATAGTGTTTTAAAAGTAGTGAATTCATATTAGATTAAGTTATTATTAGTTGTGTGATTTTTAAGTATTTACTAGTGTAATTTTAGTGATTAAATAAATCAGTGGTTAGTGAAAATTCTTGTTGCAAGTTATTTGGAATCCACAAAGTGTTTACTGGAAATTGTAAGAACGTAACAATATGTAGGCCATTTTATACTTAAATACTATATGTATACATATATTGATGTATAATGTTTGTCTTTTACAAATCCCGCATCTAATTTATCCTACTTGTTTGTGATCTACTTTATAAACTGTTTGACTTGTGCATGTATTGTTATACTTTTAGCATCAATAAATTTCTATTCTATTCTATTCATATTAATGTTTGCAAAAGACAAGCATTTTATAATGAAAATATATGAATAGCAATAATATGTAATACAATGAATTTTAACATCCGCTGCCACATTTAATTTTACAATTCATCTCATGGATTTTTGCAAAGGTAAAAGGAAACCTCCATCACGTTTTTGCTGATTGAAGTACTCATCTAATTTCACGACTATGTCTGTGGCTACTGTATTCAGTCTTTTGCTGGCCATTTTGAAATTAGTTTCTTTACAAGTAATAAAAATTATTAAGAAAGGTGTAGTGTACTTTCTCAAAATTAAGCACGGAAATACCATAATCGTAAAACTAACAAAGGTTATACCTTTAAGGCAAAAATGCCGACAGGCTAGAGGCACTAATGGCCAACTACAATAGCCAACCGTAATTTGGAAATTACACTCATTTACCCATCCCTCGAGAGGTATACGAGGGACTGCCGAAATGCAGGCAAAAGAGGTCAGTCATATTTCTGTTCTCAAACCATTCACTTCATATATTTAAACTTAAGATTCGTAACCACTTGTTAAATTTTTGTTTAATAAATAACTCCTTCTGAAGAACATTTAATTAGTTGTACCCACACAACAAAAGGTAACAAGATATTCTAGTGCACAAGCCACAAGGTTTCTAATCATAAAATAAGTAATTTTGTCTAAACCTGGAGCTGAGTCTTTTTTTTTCTGAAGTAATGCTGTTTCGATTTCTTCTTCTAAAGGTTCACTTTTTATAATTGGTAAATTTTCTGAAGCATCAGGAGGAGTAAGTGAGTCAAGAAAATCATATATCCAATTTGAATCAATTGAAGTTGCAGTTTGAGGTGGAGCTTTGTTGTTATTGTAGCATCTGACAGCTCTCCATACTATTTTAGTGGGTGTTTCCCTGTTTAATGCTTCACAGAACTTCTTGAATCCTTCTTTTTTCTTTAATCTGAGCATTTTTCTTGTTTTGGCTATGGTTTTTTTTGCCTGTATGTAGTTAACCAGTGATGCTTCTCTAATAAATAATTTGATGGCATCCCTGCGATTTTGAATAGCCTCATCACATTCTTGGTTCCACCGAGGGGAGGGAGGTTTAGGATGAGGAGAAACTTTTTTCTGGGAATAGACACATTCGCTGAATGAGTAATTATGTTAGTGAACTCTCCATAACTTAATTCTCTGTTAGTATCCATGTATGTATTAACAACGCCCCTGTCCTTTAACCAGTCGGCTTTATCACAGTTATAGGGTTTATGATTAGTTTTCCTGATTATATCTGGATCCAAGCCAAAATGAAGTGTGATGTTAATTGGATAATGATCGCTCATTCCTGGATCTTTAATGATATTCCACGTACTACTGGAGCAAACTGAGGGGAACGCAAAGTTAGATCTGGTGCGCTTTTGTTTTGATGTGGAGTAATATGGGTGTTGGTTCCATTGTTAAGAATGACTAGATTTAGATCTTCAATGATGTCCCACATTAATTTTCCATTGCGATTTTCCATCCCAGACCCCCATATTGGATTTTGAGCGTTAAAATCTCTAGTTATAAAAAGATTATTATATTTAGCTAAAATATTCTTAATAGGGAATACTGGGAACTGGATATTCGGTGGTATGTAAATGTTGAAAAATGTAAATTTTTCTGTTTCTATTGCTTGAATTTGAAGATTCCCTGGAAAGTCTATGGGACTATTGATAGTTAAAACTTTGCGTGGAATGTCTTTTTTAAGGATTATTGCTGTCTCCTTTACCATCTACTCTATCGTTACGGATGACTCTGTATCTATGAATTTTAAAATTTATATCATCTCTCAACCAGGTTTCTGTGAGAGATATTATATCCGGGTTTTCTTCTTTTATTGTATAAATTTATATGAGTTTAATAGTATTCTTGTCACATCTGCGAAGATGTTTCCATATTGTCAGGATTGGTCTATATTGTAATTTGTGGATTTAGCAGTAAAACTAGGGAAAAATTAGTACAAATTTGGAGTTTTTCCCAGAAGAATTTTTACTAATTTTATTACTACTAGTTCAGTAAGTGGTTCGTTGGTCAAGACTTCTGCAAGCTGCTTGCTTGTCTCTTTATTGTTACTGGTTACTGACACTTCTTGTCTATTAGAGGTACTAGGCAAGTTACATTGACTGTAATTAGGAGTTTGATTTATAGGTTGCGGCAGCTGAAGAGAGTCATTGATTGGTTCAACATTTGATCTATTAGTAGAGTTAAGCCGAGAGTAATTTGGGGTTCTAGAACTGGAGGGGAAAAGACACTGAGAATGGGCAGCAACATCATAGCCTGGAGAAACATCATAGCCTGGAGAAGTAGGAATTGTCTTACTTTTTTTCCCTCGATCAACTGTAGAGTATTTCTGTTGCCTTTACGATTCTGGGGACTGATAGAAGTTATTACGCCTTTCTCTGATTGAAATCTCTTCCTCTTGCTGTTTCTCTTTGGTTCTTAGAGCAGGTAAGTTTTTTAACCTTAGAGATTCTTCAATTTAAATGTTTGATCTTTCCTTATCTAAGTTTTCTTTAGGGTATCTTTTAGCGGCTTCAAAAAAGGATAAATTGTCACATGCCATTAATTAATTTATTTTCTTTTGTCTAGAGTACTTTGGCCAACTTTTATCTGTGACTAAATGATCATTGTTGCACTATATACATGGTCTGTCCTTATCGCAATGAGTCATTTCATGGCCTTTGTTTCCACATTTTTCTCACCTCGGTGTCTCTCGACATTGAGTTTTGTGTGTCCATATCAGAAGCATTTATAACACAAAACTACCGGTTTAACATAGGTATAAATCTCCTGTTTATTATGAAAAATATATATACGAGCAGGGAAAATTTTCCCTTAAAAAGTTAATAAGACTGTGCCTGTTGGTATATGTACTTAACTTCATTTCCTTCTTCATATCGTCTATTTAAGCGTCTTACTTTATATTTCGAGTCTATATTACTTAACATATCTCCCTCTGTTATAGTTTTACCCACTCCTCTAATCAGCCCTCTGCAAGTAATGAGACTGATGGGAATAAATACTTCATAGCCCATCTCCGTAATTTCTTTATTTTTGGCAAATTCGTTAGCTGCTGCTACTGCTGTATGGAATAATACACCTGCTTTATTTGCTCCCTTGCGTCTGATTTCTTTGATATTTTTGATTTTTAAATTCACTAAAATTTTACCAAAGTCCATGGGATGTAAATTCCCTAGATATTTTCCTGAGTCTTCGATGCTTTGTACTATGACTTCAAATGGGCCAATATCTGTTTCTGTATAAAATACTGCCTTTCTTATGCGATTGTTTTGGGGGGGGGGGGATTCGTTACCCGGGGGGGTAATGAATCCCCCGGGCCCCCCCCCGAAAGTCGCCCATGGGCGAATTAAAAGGTTACGTTAGGAATGTTTGATATATCCGTAAATCAATTAAACAAACAATATTTTGACAAAATAAACAAGGTATTCTTAGCAATATAGGAAGGAAACTAGTTATCAGTGATAACAATATTTACCGGTATAGAAACACTTTCAAAGGCTATTTAATCACTAACAATATTAACACGTCTACACAGTTTGTGATAGCTTGGTTGTGAAAAAAAAAGGTTGTATTATTCATTTGTAAAGCACGTCATAATGCTTGGGGCTTTTGTGTAGCCTCAGTAGACGTGATTTTCTGTTACTTACATCCTATGAGCTTTATTTTTACAAAGATAGAGGAATCTCATATTGTTGATAAGTATATAAATTGATGACGTGAATGGCAACATTCTAGATTTGAACTATAACAGAGAAAAGCATTAATAGCGTAGATATTAGACCACTCTACTCACTGACACACTCGCATATAAACTATTATATGATTTATACTTTGGTTTTTTCCTAAATGAAATTCTAATATTCTTCAAGTAATTAATATATTTATGGCATAGAGCATGACATGCAGCAAAACAACTTTGTTTCTGCCAAAGATGATAGATAGCGAAATTGAAAAGACGCAGACTTCGTGGAATTGCTGAGACTATTAAGGGATACTTAACATTTAGTGTTAAGAAAATTCTCCTTCATAGATATGGTAAAGTTCAGAGATCTGTCGATATCGAGATGTTGTCCCCACAATATAAATGAATTTTCAATAGACAACAATTAAATTCAAAACATTTAGAACAGATATTAATAATTTTTGTTTTTGTACATAATAGCAGTGAAAAATGCATGTGTGTATGTTAGTTAATGTAACTTATCCACAGTAGCCTTTTTAGTTAATAGAGATACATTATTATTATTATTACTATCTCTAGTCCTCTGTGAGTATTTATAATAACTTTGGATTGAGTAATCGCTTTGAATGTTATGTTAAGTAAGGTATATTATATCACAACATGCAAGAAAATCTTTACGTGACCTACATCTAATTTAGGCCTTCACATCATCAAGATGAAAATTTTGACCTCTATTCATTACCCTACAATAATATATACATACGACTTCTAACCTTCTAAACGATCCTCAGTGCTTGTGTCTTTGTTTTTTCCTGGTAAAAGATGAACCATCCTTCCATGCAAAATAGAACCATCAAGTTCAGAGTATGCTTTAATAGCATGCTCGGGCATTAAGTATGTTACTGTGCCAAAGCCTTTCATCTTTCTTGTAGTGGTATCCACTGGTAAGTTAACTTCTGTCAAGGGTCCTAAATGAGGAAAGTGAAATTATAATCAATTTTAATGCATCAATCGAGAAATTCGATTAAAATAAAATCTATAAGCAAAGCTATTATTCTGTAAAGATAATCTAATTACCTAATGTTAATTTTACATACCAAACTTTGAAAATAATTCTTCGATATCAGCCTCTGTCGTAGTATATGCTAAATTTCTGATAAATATTTTTCCTGATTCTGCAATATCTTCCTCGTTCTTCAGAGCTTCCTCCTGGTTTTTCCATTTATTTTTGAAAGAGTTAGAATTTCTGTCACCAACTTCCTTTTCGATGTTGTTATTATTGACATATTTTACAACAGATACTCTCTTTCCCTCTTTAAAATATAAAAATGTACAATTAATGAACAATAAAAAGATACAAAAATAATAAAAGTGTAGTAAAGTAAACTTGCGACATACTACGTCTTCGATTTCCTTTCATATGAAATAGTGGAATGCTGGACTGTCGTAGTAGATATATCTTTACTTTACTACACTTTTATTATTTTCGTAATTAATTTAATTTATCCATTTTGTGTTGGCTTATATATTTTGTTAAATAAAAAGATAAAACAAATGACATTTTAAAGTTGATTTTTTTTTTTTAATAAGAACGAAAATTCATCCATTTAACTTATGGGTTGTTCCTAATACATTTAAAGTTGCCGTCAAATTCAAAAATCTATAGGAACACTTAAAACAACTATATTAAGAGTAAAGTTACAAATGTTCACTGAATAATGTCAGCTGTTTAGAAAATTACTAAACTAAAAATTTAAAGCTATGAAATACAATAATTTGGAGAGTAATTCATTATTCTATTTTTACTATATAGATATTCCACAGTATTTTGACAATAGACTCATACAATAGTTTTGATTATATCCAAACTAAACAAGACCTATGAAGTGTCAGACAATATTAGACCGTAATACCGGTGCAAAAAAGTATCTCACTAATTTTTTTGTTGTTTATTTGCCAGAAATTCCGAAAAACAAGGCCCTGAGATATGATGATGGCAGGAGACGCTTTTTGTCAAAAATCGAGATATTATTGAAACCAATTTTTTTTGTATCGCCGAAAGGGTTAATATGCAAAAATGTACAGTAAAATACCATGAAAGATTAATTCGTAAAAAAAAAATCATGGGCCATTGTATTTCACAATACTTAGGTAAGTATTCTCATTTTATTAAGTTATATATAAGTCTCTAACTGGAACGACCGAGATGCCTTCTCTGCTAATAAATAAAGAATATTTGTTTTTCAATTTTACTTTCTAACACTTTTAAAAGCTTACTTAAACATAACTTTTTCTACAAATATCACTTACTTATAAAACTCCTGTCTTTCATAATGGCTTTGTTAAATAATTTTTCAGTTTTAAAACCTACAAAAGCTATTCCATGTATATTTCTGGGTATTCTAATACTATATGGGGTAATCGGTTTAAAAAACTGTTTAATATCTTTCTTCTTAATATTATACGGCAAATCCCGTATCTGAAAAAATATATATTTAAGTTAGGAATACAATACATCAGCTTGTGTATCACCTTAATGGTAAATAGCTCAATTTTCTCCTTAATTTTCTTTTGCATTTTCTGTCGAGGTTT
Organism: Leptura quadrifasciata; assembly: GCA_963675555.1. Classification (NCBI taxonomy): domain Eukaryota; kingdom Metazoa; phylum Arthropoda; class Insecta; order Coleoptera; family Cerambycidae; genus Leptura; species Leptura quadrifasciata. The sequence continues at coordinate 42,188,736 of OY776673.1, forward strand.
TCTCTCCCCATCAGTTTTCATCAGTTTTTTCATATACTCCATATCAGATATTTGTTCATTTGCTATTTTGTTTAATTCGTTTTGAACGTTTTCATCCTCAGTGACTTCATTACTGATTGAATTTGAATCTCGATTTGGATTTGTGTCGTCTTCTGTTTGTAATTTGTTAGCTTCCAAATTATGGAGTTTTTCAGCTTCTTTTGGGGCATGTACTTGCAAAAACTCTTCAAATGAGGGATCATCTTTATACTAAAATACATGATTTTATTTAAACATACCTTGGGACAAGGATGAATGAAACTACATAAATCTTTCTCACAGACACACAAATTATAATATAACACCACAGGTAATTATGATCCCCTTTATCCCGGAAGGCTCTAGAACAGCCTTGTGTGGGAGTGGGCTACACATTTAAAGACAAGGGACACACACCCAATATCCGTGTATAGTGGAAAAATCCCTCTCATAGTATTTTCCACTGAAACGACCGGGGATCGAACCCGGAACTTTTGGGTGAGAGGCAAGTGTGCTCATCTCCCGACCACCAGTCGTGTTATACTTTCATAAATACATTATCCGAGACATTATCCAATTATAGTTTTCTAAGTGAGCTGAATTTGAATGAAATCGACCATCATATACTAGGCCTCAGTACCGTACTTGGAGTGCCCAATGCGGAATTATCGAAGAGTCAACTGGTAAGTATCTCAAAATATATAGGGTGACTGGGGGTAAATGCACCCCCAATATCGATAAATTCAACATCAAGGTAGTTTTTACAGAAATTAGACTAAAATGATCTGTCGATCTTATATCTCAAGTGTAATCTCATATATTATGTTGCTTATCCCTATGCTAAATATCTACAATAATGTAGACCTCTTAAATGTTTTTAAGAAATAATACAGGGGTGCATTTACCCCAATTGAGTGGGGTAAAGGCGCCTTGGGCTATATTTTCTGTAGGGCAAAACAAAGTATGAGACAAATGCAGTCAACCTTTATACATTATGTACCATCTACGATATTTTGTGAATGGAATTTTTATATACACATGACAGAATACAAATATAGAATTGGATGTGATTAAAGTAACCACACTGATACGCTGCCATTTTTGCATTATCAACAGACAAAAAAAAAACAGCGGATATTGCATTTACCCCACAATCGCATTTACCCCCAGTCACTAATCAATATATATCATATTTCACAGCCGGTACTGAAACCTTCACATATTCTACTTAACTATTTTATCGATTTAAATTAATTAATCATTATTTAAAAATAAATACCTTTTCAAGTAACAAGGCTGCCTCATCCACTTTTCCTTTCTTCTTTTCTTTTTTCTTCTTGGGTTTCTTTTCACTTTGAACATCAGTTTTATTTTCTACCTTATTTGCTTTTTTGAAAGCCGTACTATCAGGTGCATATTTACTCCATGCTTTCGGTTTTTTCTCATCACCTGAAAGATTAAATTAATTTATGCCTGATTATTACATATCGCCTCAAAAACACACCTAAATGTGCACAATTCTCAACGGTAATTCTGCTAGTATTGATAAATGTTAGATTGAGGCCTTTGATAGCCTGTTCAGCCTCATTTTCATTTTGATAACCCACAAATCCAAATCTCCTAAATTTTCCTTCAGGAGTATATTTTAACTGTATGTCTGTGACGGTTCCTTTCTCACCAAATAACTGTTGTAACTTTTCTTCGGTTATCTGTAAATGAACACGATTTAATTAAAACAAATTAACAATGTAGGATTCACTAAACTCACATTTTTAGGTAAATTCTTAACAATTAAACGTGACATAATTCTTATTTAACTTAAATAAATAAATTGTGAATAATGATCTACGCTGCAAATAAATTTGAGGTTATGTTCTTCTTCTTCAGCTTCGTAAATCAGAACGGCACTATAATACATTAAAAGTAACCATATTAATAGTAGGTGCTTTCTATTTACATGACCTCTAACGAATAAAGTGTATAAATAGATTATTTTTATTTTCTTCCAAATTTGCCCTGGTTGGATATCCACACACTTTTAAACTTCTTCTCTTTAACTAGCATGCTTCAGTTCTACTATCAAATAGAACACGTTTTTGGCGACAGTAGTCGACTTGCATCATTTAGAGACCCTTTAGAGACTGGTCACTGGTTGCATAATGGCGGCGATGGTCTGAGTCATATACTTATTATAAGTATATGGTGATTGGCCTTCAAAAGATCAACATATAAATCTTTCAGGGAGTTTCTATGCACGGTTCATATAGATACGGTTGGATCAAGGTTTGTAAAGTAAGATAGGTAGCATGGTAACTTGAACGGAATGGAGGGGTTACGAGAAGGCGGCCATCTTGCGCGTCATCGTGCCTGCCGAAACTTAATTGTACGTATGCATTTTTTGAGACGTTGCACTTATTTGTTGAGTTATTTCGAAATATTTGTTATTTTTGTGTTTATAATCGTGTAGTTATAGTTATTTAGTGTATAATCTAATTGTCAATTACTGTTAAAGAGAAAACACTCATAGTATAGAGAAGTTTGTAACCTGTGTATTTACAGGAATAATTTCAAGGTAAACAGTTTTTATTATTTTCCGTTCATAATAATAGCAAATAACAATGTTACATACAATTATTAGATGACTGGAGGAAAGGTTTGTAGTGTAGCTGTTTGCAAAAACAACTCAAAAAAGGCAAAAGAGAGTGGTGAGATGTTGATGTTTTTTTCCTTCCCTAAAGACCCTCTTATTAATTGCTGTGTCTAATATGACATGATAAAATTTAATGGCTCTCTTGTTAAATTTTATTAATAAATTATTGTATGCACATCTAATTCTAATAAAAAATTTGCATTAAAATTTTTTAATACTACATAATTGTAAAGGTTGGCCTGGGGAAAAATTTCTACTCAGTACGTCATAAAATAAGAAACTTTTCTAAGTAACTCTTTTCGTTAGGGCGAAAATTAATATCATGTATGTTTCTTCATCTATCTTATAACTTATTAAATTCGTTAAGAATTATATAAAGCAATGAAATCAAGACTGAAGTCTCGGGCAAGAAATTGCACACAAGATTAAAAGAACCTACTTCAGTCCCTTGATATAAAATGTACTTCTTTAACTGCATACATTAATTACTTATAAATTTGATATATAGTAATGTCAATTTTAAATTCCAAGGAAAACGTTATCGATGTTAATAATCATTAATCAAAAAATCATAACTAATTATACTTCTATACTAATGGTTTGAATGCCAGAAATTCGAATGAGTAGGCAGAGTGACGCGTTCCCGCATTTTAATAGTGATCTCTGATTGGTCGAAAGTTACCATGCTACCTATCTTACTTTACAAACCTTGCGGTTGGATTATGCCCGCCCTACCAATCAGAAAACGTTTAGTGCAGTGACGTCAAAGTAGACCTCGTTTACGCTCGCATATAATGCTGTCTCGTTCCCCCTCATTAATATTCTCCTTAAGTTTTTCTTGCTTCCCCTTATATTCATTTATTTCATTGCAATTATTATTTTATTTTAATAAAAAAAAACAGCCATTATTTATTTTATACAAATTTAATTTAATAAGAAAGGAGGTCGCACTGTACTATATAATCGAACAAAAAAAATTTAAGTTGCCGCACAAAAAAGTCTGTATTTCTTATTTTAACATAGCCCAAAGGCGTGTAAGCTGTCATCCTATCTTATTATAATTTTAAAGCAAAATATATGTTACCGCAAGGTTTTATATAGGTTATCGCATGGCACACAAAAATACAAAAGGAAAACGTAATATACACTACAGTATGTTTCTCAAGTAAGTACGAACGAACTTTATATTAGGTGATATATAAAGTTTATCTAAAGATATTTTTAATTAAGAGTAGACACTTAAAGCAGCACCAGCACCGTATACGTAACTCTTCGGAGTAAGCGCAGAAATACATGTAAATCCATGTAATGATACATGGACCATGGACTTAAATTGAGATAAAGCACACTGTTTGAAACGTAACGTATCTACTAAACTAAATTTTGATGAACTTTATAAACATTACCGCTTAACCCAACACTTTTCATTGGTGTCTTTGTTCTATTTTTATTGAATAGTGTTATAAATAGGCCAAAAATAAAAAAAATCTATGGTGGTTACGGCTCGATACGATACGTTTTAGGTGTACGTAGGAACAAGTAAGTTTACGTCAGGCGGAAGTACAACGTAGAACAATTCGCTATTGCGCCTGCGTAGCTGTCATTTTATACCTTTACGTCTACGTTCTTATCCGTGCTTTAAGTGTTTACTATTAGGAAATGAGTGAAAGTTTGGTGTCCGAACGTTGCCGACTGCGAATACCTATTTGAGCAATGAAAAAAAATATATATATATATATATATAGCATTATGTAAAACGTTTACAATGAAAACAAATGATAGAAATATGGCGCGTTCCGAGGTCTACTGTAACGTCACAGTCCCCGCCTATTAATCCAACCGTATCTATACTAACCATGGTTCCTATGCTGTGTCTTGTGTCGTCACTGTCGTCTCAGTACTCAGTGTACAATGCACGCACATAGTACACTAAAGGCGAGTTGTACAAACAAAGTTCAGGTCCAGTTTAACCTAAACTCGGTTCAAAAACCATGATTACCATTGTTGCTACAATCGTAACCTTAGTTCAAAGTTGAACCACGTTTGTACAACCCGCCCTGTGTCAAGTGTCACTGATCCACAAATCACTAGAGAAGTAGTTTGTGCTCTGATCTGATATGTGTTCTGTGATTAAAAGTGAAAACAAACGGTGTTTTAGGTTTTGCTACATTTTGTTAATGCTTATGTTGTAAAAGCGGCTCATATATGTGTGATTATGATTGAAAATAATATCTCCATATTCTATATTTGAAAATATTTATATTACTCGCGAGAAAATAGTTAAAAGATGTTTTCCATCTGCAAGCAGAATCATCCTGCAACAGGAGTTGAACATGCCATTTCATGCTATTTCTTCAATAAAGTAGAAAAATGTTTAATAACTGCAGGTGCTAATATTCTTAAAGTATTCAGACTGATCCCAGATGTGGATCAAAAGTCTCGAACAGAAAGATATTCAGGTAGGTGCATACTCTTGGAACTGAGAACCTAGATTTAAAATTATTTGTACATAATTTTTTAGAATTCTATCCTCCCAAATCGAAGCTAGAATGTGTTGCACAGTATCAACTGTTTGGAAATATAATGTCGATGCAAAGGGTGTGCTTAGCAAACTCGCAAAGAGATGCATTACTTTTAGGTTTTGCTGATGCAAAATTGTCAGTTGTAGAATATGATCCTGAAAATCATGACCTTAGAACGCTAAGTTTACATTATTTTGAGGAAGAAGATATGAAGGTACAATATAGTGGATTGTTTTATTTATTTTGCTAATTTGTGCGCTTTTTAGGATGGATGGACGCATCACCATCATGTACCTATTGTAAGATCAGATCCAGAAAATAGATGTGCTGTTATGACGGTATTTGGTCGTAAGTTGGTAGTTCTGCCTTTTCGTCGAGATAGCTCCATTGATGATAATGATGGAGAGATGAAACCGATGTCCAGTAACAGTGGCAGTGCTAAGGCACCTATATTGGCCTCATATATGATTATTTTGAAGGATTTTATCGATAAAATTGATAATGTAATTGATATCCAATTTCTCTATGGCTATTACGAACCTACTCTTTTAATTTTGTATGAGCCACTGAAAACGTTTTCTGGGTGAGCAATGTTTATATTTATATATTAAAAATTTAGCTTGTGGAAAAACTATTGTAATTCAAAGCATTTCAGTTATGGATAATTGGAAATGAGATGAATAATATTTACTTAACACATTCCGCGCCTTAAGGATATACCTAACAAAAATGGTTCATTGGGCCAACTGTTTTTTTTTGTAGTTTTGTACTCTGCAAGGCATATGTAGTAGAGTACAACATGCAAAAAAGCTCAATACAATGTTTATTCATGTTTTTTTAAAACAAAAATTTAGCGGCCCTCAGGGCCCGCCGTGGCATGTAGGGAAACATTTTCCTGTTGCGCCACAACGGTCCTTCCAGCGGTCGATTTTATTGTGCCTTCCAGACCACAGCGGTCCTTCCAGTGGTCGATTTTATTGTACCTTCCAAGCTACAGCGGTCCGGCTAGCGAACCACACTTTTGTTTAGATTGTTTTGCTGTTTATATAAATAATAGTATAATATCTAATATATCACAAATCATTCTTCATTATATTGTTTCTGCTTTACAATAAAGTTTCTCCTTTTTATATGTATTTTGGCCATAATTTCTTTATGATTAAAATTTAAAAAAACGGTATGACTGACAAGCCTCCAGAGCCACAGCGGGCCGTCATATAAGTTAGATCAGCTTTATTAGCGGTCCTCTGGCGTATACGGCAATATATACAACTTTGCTGACTAGCGGTCCGTAGGGCCCGTCGTGGCCTGCGGGGCCATCTAGGTAGAGGTCCCTGTGGACCGCCCAGGCGCAGAACATGTTAATACAAGTCACTGAAAAAAATAATTTTTGTTGTCTCGCAGCTGGTGATATTTTAGATGGAAAGAGTGCAAGATCTACATGATATTCTAGATAACTTGAACAATGCAATTTTTTACTTTTTTTGATTTCATCTAATACCTACCTGAATTGGCTTTTTTTCAGACGAGTTGCCGTAAGAACAGACACCTGTGCAATGGCTGCTATTTCTTTGAATCTACAGCAGAAAGTGCACCCTGTAATTTGGAGCGTTTCAAATTTACCATTCGATTGTGTTAGAGCAGTGCCGATAAAGAAACCTATAGGGGGCACATTGATTTTATCTGTGAATGCTCTAATATATCTCAATCAGAGCATACCTCCATATGGAGTATCTTTAAACAGCATAGCTGAAAGTTGTTCCAACTTTCCGTTAAGTGAGTAAACTGATTTCTTTATTTTCGCCTTCATGTAGGACTATTTAATTACAGTTTTGTTTGTTGTTTTTTTTTAGAACCTCAAGATGATATAAAAATAACGTTGGATTGTGTACAAGTGGGATTTTTAGAGGAAGACACCTTAGTGTTATCATTGAAGGGTGGTGAACTTTATGTTTTAACCCTTTTAGCTGACAGTATGAGATATGTAAGAAGTTTTCATTTTGAAAAGGCTGCGGCTAGCGTACTTACGACTTGTGTAAGTAAACTTTTTAAATTAGGAAATTACTTTCTAAGAAACAGTAGAGTGGAAATTGGTAGATGTTTCTACATTCCAGTAATTAGTAATTGGCATAATCAGTCATAAATTGATGGAAAGATAAGGACATATTATGTTTCTATCTTTACATAAGGTGTCATAGCAATACATATTGTCACTTTCAGCTGCGACCTTCATCTCAATATGTTATGGTTATTGAGAAAGGGAAGAATAGCGTTGGGGAAATTTACAATAATAGGTAACTATAGTTTGTTTTTAATCCAGGAGGAGTAAACATGGAAGGTCCATTCGCACTGTAGAAGTAACCAGAAAATACACTAGAACCTTTTTGGCGTTTTGGACAACCAACAATATACGATTTGTAACATTTTCGACCTCTTGCAATAACAATTCTTTGACTTCTATTAATTTAAATATGCGGTTTATGGATGCCACTGTATTTTTTATTTGAGCCCATATTAACTCCATCGGCTTTAATTCACAGTGATACGGTGGCAACCTTAATACAATTTTATTATTGCTTTTTGCCATTTCATCAGTTACATACAAATCATATTGTTCTTTATGGTTTTTATTTATTTTAACTTTATATTCATAGGAGACATAAATTTTGATATACTTAACCCCACACGAGCTACAATTAATAGTTACTTGTCTATGTTGAGTTTTTTTGGTTTCAAGCCATACATAAATCCATATACTAGAGTAACTCCGGACAGTAGCTCTTGTATTGATCATATTTTCATAAGAAAGAATGTTGAAATGAGCAATTTATTACTCGATGCATTGGTTATAGATACAGATATTACTGACCACTTCCCGATCTACTTAAATGTTAGTCTTGATGAAAATAGTAATGAGAAAAAAGGTATTGAACAAAAAACCATTACCAAATTTGATGATAAAAAATTTGAAAATATGATTAGTTCACTACAATTGGATAATATTATTTCATTAAGTGATCCTCAATTGGCCTATCAAAAATTTATTGATATTTTTATATCCTTACATGAAGTTTGTACTATCACCAAATCAGTACCATGTAGGAAATACAAGAAACTTAAACCATGGATTACAAATGGCATAATCGAGTCAATTAAGCACAGAGATAAACTAAAAACACTAGTTTTAAGAAATAAAAACAATATTAACTTACTTCAACAGTATAAAAATTATAGAAACAGACTCAATGGAATCATACAAAAGCCAAAAAACAGCTATTACACTAACCAAATTAATGAAAACCTTAAGAATATAAAAAAAATCTATGAGATAATCTCTGACGCTGCCAATGAAACTAAAAATAAAACTAACAACAATTTAACCATTCTTGATAATAATAACACACAATTCCCAAATGATACTGAAATGGCAAATTTTTGCAATAATTATTTTGTAAATATAGGCGTGAACATGGCTTCAGTGATAAAGGAACCTATTTCTAAAGTTAATATAGTTTATCCTAACTTAATGAATTCTATGGCCTTAAATCCGGTATCGAGTAATGAATTAATTATGCATGTCAACACTTTAAAAAATAATAGTGCACCAGGCATAGATGGCATAACATCAAAACTTATTAAAAAGTTCCATATATACATTCTTGATCCTCTAGTTTATATTATAAATCTTATTTTTGTAACAGGCAAAGTTCCCTCTTCATTTAAGATGTCGATTGTAACACCAATATTTAAAAAGGGCTGCAAAACTAATATTACAAACTATCGTCCAATCAGTGTTATTTCTACATTTGCAAAAATATTTGAAAAGTGCCTAAAAAAAAGGTTACTTGATTATCTTACTTCAACCAATTTATTAAATGATAACCAATTCGGGTTTATGAAAGGGATCAGTACAAATGATGCTATGTTCAAACTCTTAAATAATATAAAAAATTGCCTCGATAATAACCAAAAGGGCATTGCAGTCTTTTTAGATCTAGCAAAGGCCTTCGACACTGTATCCCATACAATGCTCATTGATACTCTTGAGCATAATGGTATCAGGGGTACGGTGTTGGAAGTCTTCAAGAATTATTTAGCTGATAGGAAACAAATGGTTAAAATTGGAAACATATTTAGTGACCCTCTGGATATTAAGATTGGTATACCACAAGGGACGGTACTCGGTCCAATTCTTTTTATTACTTATATAAATTCACTGCTGAATTTAAATATAAATGGCACCTCAGTTTCATATGCAGATGATACTGTTTTATTCTTCGAGGATAAAACATGGGAAAATGTGAAAGATAAGGTGATAAAAGGATTAGAAAAAGTCAAATGTTGGCTTGACCAAAATAAATTAACTTTAAATTCTGATAAAACATTCTACACTGCGTATTCTATAACTGATGCAAATAGACCGAATTTTAATTACATTAAATTAGCGAATCTGACCTTACTATTAAAGAAACTAACTCTATAAAATATCTAGGCATCACAATTGACAAGAATTTAAAATGGACCGACCATATACATGATTTAACCAACAAAATTAGGCGTTTAATTCATAAGTTCTACTTAATACGTAATATTTTAACTAAAAAATTGTTAATTCAAATATACAAGTCTTTAGTGGAAGCACTACTTAGATATGGTAACATTGTTTGGGGGGGGCTCTATAACAATGCTTTAAAACAATTGAATGTACAGATGTGAGGTTTTGTTTGACTTTTGTAAATTCCCTTTTATAATTTTCATTTTCCTTTTGCAGTGCAATGATCTGCTTCTTTAACTGTACGATTAGACCAGTTAGGTCCTCATTTGATTTTTTTAGTGTCTGATTTTCAGCAAGTACTTCATCAGTTGATAACATGTCTTCTCCTTCGGTGTTTTCTAATGTACATGTTGTTTTATTATCATTATTCTCCATCAGTTTTCCTTCACAACATTCTATTCTTGTTGCACCACTGCTGTGATATATTTTCTCACATTGTAGACACTGAAAATTTTTTTTAACAGTTCTTCTTTTGCAATAATTGCAGTCAAGTTTACTTTCCGCCATATTGGTTTATTATATAAAAAATATAATATATCAATACGTTATATAAAATAATTATATTGTAAGTGTTATGCCAATAATATAACATAACAATTAATAATGAGGGTGCGACTCACTTAAAATTAATTTGCTTCATAAATTTATATAATGAGGAACGACACATATTTGGTAAATCAGGGCAATTATTAATTTCCCGTAAAATTATGTTCAAAGTAGGCATTTCATTTAAGCTATGTATAATTTGCCAAACAGTGTTCTTTACTCGTTCATCATATCTTATAACAATTCCAGGTCGTCCTCCAAGATTTTTGTGGCTGGCAATATCTCCAGTCCTTCTGTATTCTTTTATTGTAGAAATATGGTTGATTTTGCAACTCCTAAAATAAGTAATGAAATAATATTTAAAATATGGTATAATTTACATTCTTAACATCTTAACCAATGCATTGACAATTTTGCATACGATAGTAGTCATTTTAATAATATTTGGTTCATCACTTAACATCTGTTTATACATATTTACTATACACTGCTTTTCAGCTAATGTTAAAGCACCTAAATTCAATCATTTACATTTTTTTGGGGGTGAAAATGTCGCCAAACTTGTACCTCGTACTGCGTCCATAGTTAAGAGTTTACACACTATAAAAACTCCAAGCACTTAAGTTCTAAAAAGAACTTTTTTTTTCTATTTCCAATATAAAAAATGGGTTAACTAATAATTATTAATGTACAAACTGCAAACACTTCGAAATTTGAACAGTAATTGACATGTATGTCAAAATTCATGACTATTGCCTTGTGTAAAACTGGCGAAGGCGTATCCAATAGCAGATGTGCGATTTAGCGCAGTAAATTTGAAATGCTCCTCCTGGTTTAAAAACAGACTATAGTATGTAGTGGTATTGATTTCGGAATGGAATATAGATAAAATTAGTATGATGTAATAATCATCATTTTCAGATCTGTATTTGCGAAAACAACTTTCTTTTCTTGGGTTCGCGTCTTGGCAACTCTTTGCTGCTGAGGTTCACTGAAAAATGCAACGAGGTAATTACATTAGACGATGGAGATGAACCTAGTGCAAAACGACAAAGAACTAACAAAGATGGGTCCCAAACAGACTCGAATGGCGATAGAATCCTAGATTCTCTAAATGATTGCATGGCTAGTGATGTCCTTGACATTCGAGATCCTGAAGAACTTGAAGTGTATGGAAATCAGAAACAAGCTGGCGTGCAGATTATAAGCTATGTGTTTGAAGTATGTGATAGTTTATTAAACATCGGACCGTGTGGAAATATTTCTATCGGTGAACCGGCATTCCTTAGTGAAGAGTTTAATAGCAATACGGATATGGATTTGGAACTGGTCACAACGGCAGGGTATGGCAAAAATGGAGCTCTGTGTGTTTTGCAAAGGACCATCAGACCTCAAATTGTTACAACTTTCACCCTACCTGGTTGTTCTAATATGTGGACCGTAAGGACTGGAGAAGAAAGGCATGCTTTCCTTATTTTGAGCCAGGAAGATGGCACAATGGTAATATAAGAATTTTTATATTAATATATGATTTCTTTTCTTTCAAAAAATGTCAAATTAAGAAAATAATACTGTTCTTAAATGCAACCTATTCCTTTGTTTTGGACATGGTCCTTGGATGAGTACTTTTCAATGTCAATTCCCTGGGATATTCTTCCAGTAATTTTTGTGTTTGTTCACCTAGTCTTTGATAATCATTCTAGCTGACGATAGTAGTTCTCGCCACGGGTTCTCGGCAATCAAATGTGTTAGCTGCTCCTTGACTGACAAGTGCTTCAGCTTTTTCATTGGCAGCTATTCCAGAGTGCCCCGGCACCCAGAGTACTGGACCGTCCTGTATACCGGATTAGTTCTTAACATGATATGGCAGTAATTCCTGCTGGTCAATCCTCTCCACTGTAGCTTTCTCTCACCACATGCTGAGTCCCTCACTACATGCTGACTCCGAACTTAGCATGTAGTGAGAGAACGCTACACCTACTTTCAACGTTAATCTTGAAAGGCTTCTTAAACGTAATTTTTGGTGTCGGGTAGTTTGGACTTGGGTTCAGTAGAGGCACTCATGTATTTTAGGTTGCTGAAGGTCTCAATTCCTCTAGATTTCTTCATCTAAATAATAATAATAATAACTTTATTTTCAGTTTTTTGCAATACATAGTGAATTATAAGAATGAGGCACCTGAACATGTGGAGAGTTTGTGTTATGTCATATTTTGTAAATTAACTATCCATAACTGAATAACTGAATGAGCAAGTGACTTATACAGCGTCAAAAGTAAAAACTAAAAAATACTGCAGAATTTAAGAGAGTAAAAGACTAAACTAAAAATTGTTAAATTAATTATGCTTTTGATATTGTTACGTGTTTACACCCTCTGGTTCAATAATTGCAACACGAATTGACGTACAATAATTAGTCCTTATCATTACTACACAAATTACAACGTTCAACCATTTAACTCACTCTTGTCACTACTTTTTAATACTCTGTCCTTTCTCTTGATCCGATCACTTCACATTCTTAACTGGAACTGAACTACTTCACTGGACTGGTCCCGCTTTTTATATACTCCATATCGCTTATTCTTGATTCATCTATAGTGGGGTGGATCGGAATTTTCAATTCGTAGTCCTCAAATTGAAGAACAAGACAGGAGAGAGAGTAAGCTCCGCCGCCGGCTGCTCGTTGCTCCATTGACTGACTCAATCGCCCGTTTCCATTCGTATTTTTAATTGCAACTCGCGCGGGGGGGGGGGGGATGCAAGATACGGATAGGGCAAAATTAAAAAGTGGACGAAAAACTTTGCACTCTTCTTTCTCTCTTAATAATTATTGGATTGCGGTCTAGCTGGGCGGAAATTGAAGATGAAATATAAAGCCATCGATTGACATAAAAGTTATTCCCCCACCCCTCCCTTCATGACAAAAATATTTTTTGAAAAAAAGTCAAGACCAGCCAGTCACGTGTTTTTCGCAAAAGTCGATTTCTGCCAATTTTATTGAGTTCTAGGTGGAAAACTAAAGAAATGTTACTTTGATTTTTTGCGATCCACCTTTCCGGCCACGAGTTATTGGTGTTTAAGAGAAATTTGCCCTACCTCCCTCCCTCCCCTACTAATTGTCCCACCACCCCCAGCTTCCAGCCTCTTAAAATGGGTGACCTTACCCTTCTATGAAAAATATAATAAAAGTCCTACGTGCATGTCAAGCCGAGAAAAAAATTAATTGAAAAATTTTCTTTCCTGTAACGTTAATTGGCGATATCTCGCTAAATAATGGTCCGACGTCGATGAGGCCGAGAACAAAAATTACGTGTTTTGTCAAGTTCTTCATTTTTGGGAAGTATATCTTTTTTTGTGGAATCAACACCCGCCGACTTATTGACAGAAAACCGGTTTCCCGTATTTTTAAGTGGTCCCCTCCCCCCCCTGTCGACCCTCAGATCTGTGGAACGTAAGTGGGGAAACAATGCGGAGACCCGACTTACTCGACTGGGAAAAAAAAATTTTCAATTTGAGGACCACGAATTGAGGATCTTTTTTCTGCCCGATCCACTCCACTACTAAGTAGTTTTCGAGAGCTTTCTGGTATGCTGTATGGTAGAGGGTGCACCAAGCGCCATCTCTGGTTCTACTGTGGAACCATCATCCTATGGCTAACTTCTTTCTATTAAGAGATTAAAAACCTCTCTTAAGAGGGCATGTGCGTGCACATAACAATATTAATTTAACAGCAGCAGCAGAAATGATATTGAATTAATGGTTTTCTTCGAGATGTAGTATATCTTTCAAAGTTTTGATATTATTAACTGTGTACATTTTCGATTTCTTTTGAATAATGAGAAACTCTTAATTTGTTTTGCTCCATATGGTAAGTTATGTAGTTTTATTCCTATGAAGTGTATGAATTTAAGATTAGAAAGTTTTCTTTTGTTGTGGTGTTGTTAATTTTTGCTCTAGTTTGAAATAGCGATGGGCAGAATTGAGAACTTGGTTTTCGAATACCTTTAAGAATCGAATGCCTATCCGAGAGCCAAGACTTTTACTTCACAGATTAACTGCTCAGTACTCAGTAGTCGGTACGTATTTGTAATTTAATAAATGGTACACACTCTTGATATCCTTCGTTCTTGGTAGTTTTCGGCCGGGTTTGAGGGATAAGTTACGGTAGGGATATCGACGGACGTTAGTTACATTCATATTCATTATAATACATATTGTTACGTGCTTACAATTTTCAGTAAACACTCCGTGGATTCGAATAACTTGCAACAAGAATTTTCACAAACCACTGATTTATTTAATCACTAAAATTACACTAGTAAATACTTAAAAATCACACAACTAATAATAACTTAATCTAATATGAATTCACTACTCTTAAAACACTATGTACTTTTCTTCCTAAACTTGACAACTTTATCTAACCTAAAACTCTGTATTGCCTACTTCACTCAACTGAACTCTTCTTCTACAAACTGTCTCTGTAACCAGAACCACAGATTACCCAGAACTGTACTGGATACTAAACTGAACTGTTCCTTATACTTCACTAAACTGTACTGTTCTGTTCCCATCTGCTGGCTTCACCTCTTTATATACCCACTTGGAACGTCCAGAATATCATTGTAGAACTTTCCAGAAGATACTGGAATTCTCTATAATTTTCTTAGGCACTACTAAATGGTGGTTCGCCAGTTGGCCCACAGATGGCGCCACCCTTCTGGCCAGGGAGTAATTACAACTCTCCTCTCTGTTAGAGGGCAGCACATAACACTGCCCCCTCCTTAAGCCTGAACGTCCCGGTCAGGCAATTCAGATACCCCAGGATACTTTGCCAACCTGTCCAGGTGCACGATCTTCATCTTGGACTTCTTTCTACGTTGAATCCTATAAACAACGTCGTTGATCCGAGTGATGACAGAATACGGTCCTTCCCAAGGTGAGCGAGGCTTCGAGAATCCTTCTTCACTCCGCTGTGGGTTATACAGCCAAACCGAGTCCCCCACCTTGAATCCTGCTGAACTGGCATTGCGGTCATATCTAGCCTTCATTCGATCACCACTCCCTGTAGGTGACCTCTTGGCAGCCACATTCGCACAAACCTTGCAACTGCGACACCAAGCCTCTACATCCTGACAGCTATTTACCCAGTAAAATCGCTCCCGTACTCTAGCCAAAGTCTTATTTCTGCTAAAGTGCTCTCTGGATATTCCCTCGTGCACTTCCCGAAGTACTTTTGGTACTCGGCACCTGGGTATCAGCAACCGCATGGTAACTTCTTTCCCATCCGGGCTCTCCCATGCTCTCCGTAATAGTCCATCTATAACCCTAAGGGAGTCCCATTGCGCCCATAAAGCCTTCAGTCCAACTCTTTTACTGGAAACATCCTTCCATTCAGGGCGGATTCCTTTTTCTTTCGCCTTCAACATTGGTCCAATTTCATCGTCATTCAGTTGTTCCTCTCTTAGAACTTCCTTTGTCCAATCCTTCGGAACCTCTATCTTAACTGCCTTCACTTCTGCTATATCCTGCTGCGTTTTTACATTCTCGGTATTCACTTCCTTAGGGCTCCTCTGGCGACAGTACCTCTTGACATGCCCCAATTTGCCGCAATTATAACAGCAGATTCCTTTTGTCAGACCTCCAGCACTTCGCTGCTGCTTCGGCTCCTGTTTCGGCGGTTGCGGTTCCTGTTTCAGCTCCGGTCGCGAACTTAATTCGTTTAGTACTTGTGCGACCATTTTCTGTATGTCTGTTAACATAACAATCAATCTCATCTTATCAGAGCGGACTTCCTCTTTCTTTGCAGTGTCTACTTCTCCAGGATTCCGTTCTCGACACCGCCGCATCATATGTCCTGGTTTGCTGCACTGATAACACTGAATCATCTTCCTTGGCTGTCCATCGCTCTGTTCTCTTTCCTGCTTCCTTGGAGCATCTGGTTTGGTCATCAACTGGCTTATCATTTTGTGCAGGTCAGCCATCAAAGATTCCATATTTGACTTTTCTAAATGGTCCTCTTCTTCTACTTTCATGGCTCGTACTCTCGGATATAGAGTCTCTTCATAAGCGGCTTCAACTTCGAGGGCATGGATCAAGGCTTCGCTACCAGTCTTAGCTCGAGATAATCTAAGGACTCGCCTGATCTCCTCGTCTCTTATGCCATCAATGAAAGTATCAACTGTTAACTGTTCCTGGAATTCTTTGGGTGCATCCGGGTAAGCCAGGTATGTCAGTCGCTCAACAGCTGCTTCAAAATCTTGTAAACTTTCCCCAGCCTTTTGTGTGCGTGATTTGAGCTGAGTCCTGTATACTTGGGCGAGGTGTTGGTCGCCATATCTTAGATCTAGTGCAGCTTCCAAAACTTTAAAATCACGTTGCTGCGTCACTGGGATACTCTGAAGCAACTCTGAGGCTTGGTCCCTTAATGCTAGCACCAATGCCATAGCTTTGTCTTCATTACTCCAATTGTTTGCGTATGCCGCTGCCTCAAATTGTCTTTTATAGGTTGACCAAGAAGTTTGACCATCAAAGGGAGACGGTTGTAATCGAGGACCTGACGATAATACTAGCTGGCCTCCTTGCGCTCTTAACTGTCGCTTAAGTTGTTCTACCTCTCCCTTAACTACCTGAAATTTTCCTTCTATATCAGTAACTTTCCCTTCGACGCCCGTAACTTTTTGTTCGACACCTGTAACTTTTTCTTCAACGCCAGTAACTTTTTCTTCGACGCCAGTAACTTTTTCTTCGACTGTAGTCACTTTTCCTTCTACGTCGGTAACTTTTCCCTTAATGTCACTAATTTCTCCTTCAACGTTACCAACTTTTTGTTCAACTTTATCTACTTTTTCCTTGACCTCATTAGTGGCTGACAGGATAGCATCTTGTTGCACCTGTATAATTTTTCTCAATTCTTCCTTTTCTTCTTGTCGTTTTCTTTCTTTTTCTTCTTCACGTCTCTCTTGTTCTTCTTTTTCTTTCTGACGTCGTCTTTCTTTTTCTTCTTGGCGTTTCTCTTGTTCTTCTTTTTCCTCTAGCATCATTTTTCTAAATGCGGCGAACATGTCTTGCATTTGTTTTTCAGCGGCCATGCTTCTTGTTTCCATTCAAAAATTAACAAACAACACTGACAAACAACACTAACAAGTTTTATTTATTTAAAGTCTATATCGCTTCTCAGTTGAAAGCACTTAAAAACTACACTAATTTCTAAACAGAATGTCCCAGAAATTTCCTCACACTAGCACAAATAAATCTTGTCTAATGTCTATATCACTTTCCAGTTCAATTCACTTCACTATCTCCAGTGGTTTCCAAATAGAACACTATGGAACTTCGTCGAATTCTTCAGAAATTCTGTTGCAATTCCGCTTCCGACACCAATTGTTACGTGCTTACAATTTTCAGTAAACACTCCGTGGATTCGAATAACTTGCAACAAGAATTTTCACAAACCACTGATTTATTTAATCACTAAAATTACACTAGTAAATACTTAAAAATCACACAACTAATAATAACTTAATCTAATATGAATTCACTACTCTTAAAACACTATGTACTTTTCTTCCTAAACTTGACAACTTTATCTAACCTAAAACTCTGTATTGCCTACTTCACTCAACTGAACTCTTATTCTACAAACTGTCTCTGTAACCAGAACCACAGATTACCCAGAACTGTACTGGATACTAAACTGAACTGTTCCTTATACTTCACTAAACTGTACTGTTCTGTTCCCATCTGCTGGCTTCACCTCTTTATATACCCACTTGGAATGTCCAGAATATCATTGTAGAACTTTCCAGAAGATACTGGAATTCTCTATAATTTTCTTAGGCACTACTAAATGGTGGTTCGCCAGTTGGCCCACAGATGGCGCCAACCCTTCTGGCCAGGGAGTAATTACAACTCTCCTCTCTGTTAGAGGGCAGCACATAACAATATTATTACCTGAGATGAGCGAGAATTGGTATTCGAATACTTCCAGAGTGGTTCTCTAGAATAGAGAGAACTTTTAAGAATCGAATACTTTTCGATTCATGGTATTCGAGAACTCCATCAGTAGTTTGAAACTTGTGATTTATTTTGTCTGAGAATTGTGGATATTTTCCTACGTAACATATTGCATTTAGAGTGAATAATCCTACTATTTCTAATACTTTCGATTCTGCATAGACTTTTGCCGACGAATATTTTTTTGATTTTACTAATATGATTTTCACAATATGTTTTTGAACAATTTCTAAACTAATTAGCGTGGTTTCATAAGCACGTCCCTGTATTATTATACCGTATATTAGTAGATATTCTACCAATGATTTATAAATATTGATTAACTGTTTTAGTTTCAGTACTTGTTTTAATTGGTAAAATGTATGCAATACTCTCCTTAGTTTACTCATTAGAATTTCTATCTGTAGTTTATTTTAAAAATTGATCAATATTCCTTCCTAGGTACTTAATAGCTTTAAAGTGTTCATTGAATTCTTGACAATTGTTGCAGCTGGTAGAGTCATTACAATTTTGGCATATTAATTTCCCAGGCGCATTTAAAGAAAATGTAATGAATTTTATTACTAATTGATTTACCGTAAGTTATTATTTGACCAGTTTTTGATTTGCCATAATCCTACTTGGGCTTTTTGTTTCACCGCCTCCCAGTTCACTTCAATAATTATTAACACCGTATCATCTGTGTAAGAGACGATTTTACTAGGAATATTCAACTGGAGCATATCATTTATATAAATTTGAAATAATATTTGTCACATGACTGTACCTTGGGGTATACCGTAAGTAAGTCTTCGCTGTTTTCCGATTTAATAGTTACTACTTGCTGTTTGTTGGTTAAATAGTCCCTGATAAGTTGTCCACCGTACACCTCTGATTCCGTAAAAATCTAATTTGTACAGCAATTTTTCGTGCAATATCGAGTCAAATGGAGCAGTTTTGGTTTTTGACTCTTTGTAGATGATCCCGACTATGTTATTGATCTTTCCTCCCCTGTCTGTGATGACTATGTCTTCGGTACATCCATGGGCTTCAGAACCTTGATTTGTAAATTTTTTAATGGGCTGTCAAAAACTAGGTTCCAGGCCGTCGCACGTATGGCTCATAGTCTCATCCATAAAAGAAATAAATTTACAACTTAAGTAAAATATTTAGATATATTTAGAAATAATAACTAAAAAATAAAACTCGATTGTAGATTCTCCAAACTGGTCATGAAATTAATGAAATCGACAGTACCGGTTTTGCAACCCATGGTCCAACAGTATATGCCGGAAATTTAGGAAATAACAAATATATCGTTCAAGTTACAACTGTTGCAGTTAGGTTACTGCAGGGCGCAACACAATTGCAACATGTGCCCATGGACTTGGGTTCACCCATTGTACATGTGTCTAGTGCTGACCCTTACATATCTCTTATGACTACTGATGGGCAGGTTATTACTCTTATGTTGAGAGAAGCCAGAGGTTCTGCTAAGTTGGTTGTTAGTAAATCTACCTTAGCGAATGTAAGTAATTTTGTTATATTAGTGTCTTGAACAATTTAACTCATTTTTTAATACAACAATAAAATAACCCTCAGAACTATACTATTATGTTAATTTTTACTTCAAGAAGGAAAATCGTCCTATTTACATTTCGTGTTTTTTTAGAACCCTCCCGTGTCAACTATTTGTATGTATAAAGACACTTCTGGACTTTTTACCAACAAAATTCCAGAAGAATTCGTCCAAATACCTCAGCATGTCATAAGTGAAACTGAGTTAAAATCAGAAGTTGAGAACGAAGATGATTTGCTCTATGGAGAGACTGATTTTAAAATGCCATCTCTTAACCCTCCCCAGCCAAAACCCAAGGTGTATTATAACTGGTGGAAAAAATATTTAACCCAGAATAAACCTACGTATTGGCTCTTCGTTGTGCGAGATAACTCGAACCTGGAAATTTATTCTATTCCCGATTTCAAGCTGAGTTTTTATGTCACAAATTTATGTTTTGGATTTAAGGTAAATATAAGTTTCATATTATTTTAGGAAGTAAACTCAAGCATATTTTTGTTTGAAGTCATTTGGTCATCACTCACCTAACTACCTACAGGGTGTTTGAAACTAAATTGTTTTAATATGTATTTGTAACTAATTTTCTTAAATTAATAAAAATAACACGCTATTAAAATTCGATAAACCATATCAATGATCCTGTATTGGTTGTAAATTATATATAATAAATATAATTTAAATAATCGAATTCCATTATCATTAGGTATTGGTGGATAGCTTGGAATCAGTAACTTTAGGCCCATCTCCATATGCAAATGAGGCTCAAATTCAACAAGAATACCAAGTTAAAGAATTGTTAATGGTGGGCCTGGGCAACAACGGTTCAAGACCCATACTTCTAGTAAGACTGGATCGTGATTTGTACATATACGAGGTATTCAGATTTCCTCGAGGTAATCTAAAACTTAGATTCAAGAAAATCAAGCACAACATAATTTATTCTCCCAACATGGAAGGGAGATTTGATACAGAAAACTCTGATTTCTTTTCTATACAAGAACGTATTATTAAAATGCGTTATTTTGAAAATATTTCAGGTACGTAGACTAGTAAAGGATGTATCTCCTAAGAAGTTATTAAATTACTTTTTAGGTTATAATGGTGTGTTTATTTGTGGTGCAAATCCTCATTGGTTATTCTTGACATCAAGAGGCGAATTAAGAACTCATGCAATGGTTATTGATGGTGAAGTATTAAGTTTTGCACCGTTTAATAATGTAAATTGCCCACAAGGGTTCCTCTACTTCAACAAGAAGGTAAGTTAACTATCTTTACATTTTGTAATAGTTGTTAATAGTGTGGTTTTCACAAGGCATCCAACCTAGAACTAATAACAAATATTAATAGCACAGTAGAATTGATGTGAATGATTTGTTTTCGGCGACAACTTTCCAGGGGAAATTTTATTGAAAATTCTTATAAGTTTTGACCTTATGATAGATAGTCTTCTAACATATCATAACATTGTGGATGAAAGGCACATAATAAATATTTTCATTTTTTTAAATTAATTGTCCATATTTACAGTCAGAATTAAGAATTGGTGTATTACCTACCCACTTGAGTTACGACGCTCCATGGCCTGTCAGAAAAGTACCCTTGAGGTGTACTCCTCACTTTGTCAGCTATCATTTGGAGTCAAAAACTTACTGCTTGGTAACTAGCATTGCCGAACCATCTAATCAGTATTACAAATTCAACGGAGAAGATAAAGAGCTTTCTGTGGAAGATAAAGGAGAGAGGTAAATATATTTTAGAATTTGATACATTATAGGCTATTCATTATCGACTGTTTGCAGGTTTCCTTACCCTCCTCAGGAGAATTTCAGTATATGTCTATTTTCTCCGGTCTCATGGGATGTAATTCCTAACACCAAAATAGATTTGGATGAGTGGGAACACGTAAATTGTTTGAAAAATGTCGCATTGGCTTATGAAGGTACAAGGTCAGGTCTTAAGGGTTATATTGCCGTGGGTACCAATTACAACTATGGAGAAGACATTACATCAAGAGGTAGAGTAAGTATTAAATTGTATGAATATAATTACATCAACGATGGATTAATTTGTTTGTTTTAAATTATGAAATTCAATAACTCGATACATTTTTGGATATTTTCCGAGTATATCCCACCCTGTTCTTACTGATTTGAGTATGATTTTTATTCATTTTAGATATTGATCTACGATATTATTGAAGTCGTACCTGAGCCCGGGCAGCCATTGACTAAAAATAAATTTAAGGAAATCTATGCTAAAGATCAAAAAGGTCCCGTAACTGCCCTTTCACAAGTTAAAGGGTTCTTAGTATCTGCAGTTGGTCAAAAGGTATATATGTATTTAATCACAAATTTACAAGATATTATTACTGATAAAATACTTGATAGATTAGTTTTGATGTATGTAGAAATGGAATTTTTCAACTACGATTTCTGTATTGGAATAATAAAAAAAATAATAATACAATTTATTCATCCATTAAAAAATTACAAACATAAATATAAAATTTATCATATAAGATCTTGTTAGACTAGTGGACCATGTATTCTCTCAAGAACAACAGACAAACATACATCCGTTCACACACACTAGAGCTCCATACACACAAAATAAAATTACACTAATTGCACTAGTTTATACATTTAATATCTAGATTCCAGAAATTCTTCAACAGAATAAAAAGCATTAGTTGATAAATAGTTAAATAACTTAATCTTACGGACGTTCCCAACAAAAAAATTTTCTTACAATTATCTTGAAAATGCATACATATTATATTATAGTATAGTATTAATGTTCTGTGTACAATTTTCTTCAAAACCTGAGAGCTATTAGAAGAAGGAGAGAGAAATATTTTTCTCTAAAAAAATATTGCAAGCGGTATTCGTTTTTCTGTAAAATATGTTGAAAATTCGCGACTTTCTGTCGCTCTCGACTTACCTCAGATAAGTTGGTGAGCAGGAGTTCGCGACTTGGCAATGTTGCAATTACGCGGGAACATTTAAAATGCAGATATGACACGTTGGGTGCCAAAAATATATGAAGAGCCTATTTAGTCACTAAACAAAAGGTAATATTTATATAACAAAAAGAAATGAAGTGAATATAAACAGTAGCGTTCGAGTGGCAGAGGCTCGCAACAGGTGTGCCAAGGGCTAGCTCAGCTCTAGTCGGTGAGGGGGTAGGTTAAGGTTCATACACAAGGAAAAAAAATAAAGCATATACGCATTAGTTACTCATGTATATGCATAAAGGGCGCCACTAGCTAATAAAATGACTGCAACCTAGCTAGAAGGCTCCCAAAATTTCCAAGGGTACCCAAACGCTACACTATATTTATTCGAGGTATGAATTTAAAAGAAAACCAGTATGTAAAGTTAGAATTTGCATATCAAATTTATTCAGTAAATTATTATTATTATTATTATTATTAGCCGTTACTCGAGTCCGAGTATAAAAATGTTACAGTCGATAAATTGTGTACAATAAAAAACAAGTAAAAGGTGTAGTCTATTGTAATTCCCATTCATCTACGGTGCACACGACTATGGCTATAGAGGCCAATTCGGGAGAGCACATGTCGACCGCAGTCAGGACAAACATAGACCTGGTTAGGTCTTGGATTCGGCCTTCTTGCAGCAACATTTCCTTGATAGCTGGCCACAACCCCTCGCCATTCGGCTCTGTCCGCTGCAAGTTGTTCCCATTGCTCGTCTGCAGTACCGCAGGATTTTAGATTTTCATGGAGAGCGTCTTTGAACCTCTTTCGTTGACCGCCACGCCTTCTTCTACCGCTTAGCAATTCACCATAAAGTGTACATTTAGGAAGGCGGTTATCATGCATACGATGAACGTGACCTGCCCATCTTAGGCGTGCTCTTGAAATAAGCACCTCAATTGGAAGGCTTTTTGCTCTCCTGAGTACTTCCACGTTTGATATGTGAGTATTCACCTAGAGTAGATATATATATTCACAAACAATAAATATATTTGAACCGGTCCTTGGTTATATAATTTAATCTCACTGTGCGTGATATCATGAAGGGTTCACATTAGGTTCACACGAGATAATAGAAGTCGTGCATATGAACTTATTTATAATAATAATAATTTATATATACTTATATATCATAACTTATATAATATACCTCTCCAAATGATAAAAAGTTTGAATTGAATTACCCGACATGTGAGTTTATTTACATTTAAAATTAATGAATTGGTTCATATACCCAATTACTCAGTTCTAGCAAGATATTGTAGAGTAAATTCTATTCACGGTGGAACCTTAATTCTCATAAACAATACACTAGAAAACAGCCTTTCCTTTGTAAAATTTGACAAATACGATGATGCTCTGGAAGAAAAGCAGTTTGAATTTTCCATAATCTATTGCAGTAAAATTAACATGTACATAGTGTGTGTATATAGGTCGCCCTTATCGGATGTGAATGTATTCTTAGTTAAACTTGAATCATTAATTCGGTTGCCACAGAGGTCGTCGATTGTTTTAGCGGGTGATTTTAATGTTAATTTTAGTGACAAAGAATCAAATAATACTCAAGCGCTATTCAACCTGCTAACTTCCTTTAATCTAAATATGCATGTGGAGTCATATACTAGAGTCTCGCAGTACTCTGCTACCACGATTGATTACTTCTGTAGTAATCTAGATAAACAAAATGTTACTTGCTCAGTGGTCCCAGCTGGCCTATCAGATCATGAAGGTGTATACTGTTCAGTTCTGATAGATTCATATATTCTAGACAAAAAATATAAATTTGGGCGTTTATTCAGCACGACTAATTATGAGAGGTTTTTTCTAAGATGTCTAGAGTACAACTGGGAGGATTTGTTAATTAGAGAGGATGCATTCGGTTCTTTTTATGAATGTCTAACACATGTATTTAACGAAGCCTTCCCTATTCAAAAAATTAAATTAAAAAGTAAGAAACCTTGGGTATCTAAAGGCATAAAAACATCAGCTAATAATTTAAGATCTCTTCATCTTTCTTACATAAGAAAATACACAAATGAACAATCTTTTTTTGATTATTATAACAAATACCGTAAAATCTATAGAGATATAATCAGAAAGGCGAAAGATAATCATTATAAGTCCAAAATTGAACAGTCAAGAAATAAAACAAAGGAGAGTTGGACAATCATAAACGAACTTAGGGGCAAAGATCAAAGGCGAGCTACAATTTCTTTAAATCCTAATGATATAAACAACTATTATTGCTCTATTGCAGGTAAACTTACTGAAAGCATAATTCCCCCTAATGATCCCTTGAGTTACATTAATGAAATATATAATCATAATACTTTATGTCTATATAATACAAATATAGTTGAATTAAAAGAAACCATCAAAGCAATTAATAATAAAAAATCAGCTGGTCTTGATGAAATTTCAGTAAAAATATTTGAAAATTTACCAGATTCTGTTCTTCATGTGTTAGCTTCGTTAATAAATAAATCTTTTGAATTAGGAATTTTTCCTTCTTTTCTAAAAACATCTATAGTAATTCCGCTTCACAAAGGTGGGAGCATGGAAGATCCATCTAACTTTCGTCCCGTATTGTTAATACCAACACTAGCAAAGATTATAGAAAAACTACCCTTGTAGTTGAATTTTTATCTTCTTGCAATATATTGAGTGATCATCAATTCGGTTTCCAAAGGAATAAGAATACAAATGATGCTATTTTCTCATTTTTAAAGACGATCTACACTGAAATCAATGGTGGGGAGGCCGCTGCAGCAATATTCTGCGATTTGTCAAAAGCCTTTGACTGTGTCCAGCATGAAATATTATTGCGGAAGCTAGAGCTCTACGGCTTCAGAGGCACTACACTAAATTGGTTTCGGTCCTATTTGTCAAATCGTAGTCAAATAGTTAAGACTTCAACGTATTCCAACAACTTGAATATTAATCATGGAGTACCCCAAGGCTCTGTTCTTGGCCCAACCCTATTTTTGTTGTATATTAACGACCTGACTGAAATTGATATTAAAGGAAAATTCACCTTATTTGCTGATGACATCACTATATTGTGGCATAACAAGGATGGTAATTCCCTTTGGGATTTAATATGCTCTGATATAAATAAAGTAAAAGATTGGTGCGACTCAAACTTGCTTTCATTTAACATCAGCAAAACGAATATAATATCCTTCCATTGTAATCTTTCTCTTTAGGCAATCATGTACTTGAAAAGAAATCGTGCACTAAATTCCTTGGACTAAATATTGACTGCCAGCTTAAATTTAAAGAACATATTACTAGTCTTAGTAATAAACTAGCATCTGGATGTTATGCAATCAGAATCATCTCTACTGAATTTTGTTATACAGCTGCAAAAACTGCATACTTCTCATTAATTGATTCACACTTGAGGTATGGTATTTCCTTCTGGGGTGCATGCAGTAGGCATTTGATACAAATGGTATTGGTGCTACAAAAGCGTGCTGTTCGATATTTGTGTAAAGCAAAAGTTCGTGATTCATGCAAACCCCTTTTTTTGGCTCATGGAATTCCAACAGTGATCTCCATTTACATTCTGGAAACAGCATGTTTAATTCATAAACACCGAAGAAATACCAACCCTACTCCATCCCACTATATCACCCGTCAAAGCAATAACATTACTTTACCAATTCCGAGATCCTCTCTAGTTAAAGACTCTATTATTTACAATGGCAACAAGTTGTACAATCATCTGCCTAATAATGTGAAAGACATTAACTCAAATATTGACTTCAGAAAGGCTGTTAAAGGCCTGCTGATTGTTAAAGCCTATTATGATTTGAACGAATATTATAATGATATATTTTAATAGGATGCCACTTTCTTGTTTTGTATTTCATTTTGTTGTTCTAATTTGACTATACATTTATTGTATGTGTGTATATTCTTTTTAATACGTTTACATATTTATGTAGTTTATTTACAACTTCCTTATTTCATATTTCATTTTGTTATTAATTTGACTATATATTGTGTTCTGTATGTTTACATTTTTATGTAGTTTATTTACATGTTTTCTATGCTTTGTCTATGAGAATTTTTTTCTTCTGACAATAAAGTATATTTTGTATTGTATTGTATTGTCATTTAACATAAAAAAAAGGAATCATATCTAAATATTTAAAATTTTGAATAACCAAAAAAAATTAATTATTTACAAAATACAGTCATAACATGTTTACAGCTCATACACTACATATAACAGAAAACTATGCCCAAGTACTTAAAATTTTCAAATAGCCAAAAATGTGAAAACACAAATTATTGGCAGAATGTATCCCGAACTCATATGCTAAGTATAAAAACCTGTATGGCGAGCTGAGTAGCTGCCTCCCAAGAAGTACCACAAATCATTGTCCAAATTGGTCGCATCAGTTGTCGTTGTTAATTCCCATCCATCGAAAATGATCCAGTCCACGAATCGTTGTCCTATGTCGAAGCCTGCAGTTGTCAATTTAGTTCCATACCTGTTTTCCAAGACCCCGAATTGTTGTCCAAAGTGAAAGCAAAAGGTTGTCAATAAAATTCCAATTAGGGGTCCACAAGTGGAGAACAACGATAGGTGACCGAAACCCAGGCCTCTCATGCTCCGGAGATGGGTAACGCCAGGCTCAATAAATATATGGGGGGAATTCGTAAAATTCGGGATGTATATTACGAAAACAACAAAAAGTAACGTGAACACAAAAAAAAGTTGAATACAATAAAAGAGGAAGAAGAAGAAGCCCTAAAAAAAATAATTTCATAAGTATACCAAAAAAAAATGAAAAAGATCTTTATTCCTTACTCAAAGGTGTAGGACGGCTTAAAATCGGCGATCCAAGAGATCAAACTTGGATGTAATTCCTCGTGGGACGGCTTCCTACAGTTACCACAGAAAATGCGTTAGGGAGACATGAGTAAGGTGTGTCATTCTAAACAACCATGACGTACACAACCAACCTTGAATTTCCAATATCCCATGAAAACATCAAATGGAAAGCCCCAATAACGGCAATTAAAAGGAAATTTCACAAAGAACGCCAAGCGCACTGCTACCTAATGGTTACCCGTCCAAACTCAACTCCTTCCTTCATGTCGTGACCTTACAAGCCGACAAAACGACGCAACCCCTAATACACCTATGAGATGCCTACTGTATAGCCAAATTACATTTGTCAGCTACAAAATTTATTAGTGCGGCAACCCTCGATATACCTCTCAGTAATTACTTACTGATAAAAACATAAAACAGCATTTAGCACGTAACATTGTCAACGCACAGTTTGTGTCAATAAATTTGAGTACTTTACAGATATTATGAAAATATGGATTATCGTAAGAATAAAAGTTGATATTTGTGGCAAATCTACCATAATGCGCTCTAAACCAAAGCTACAACTCAGGTTCTGATGAGTATAAAAATGAGACATTGCAAGATTGAGTCAAGCGACAGTAGGTTTATTTCTGTGTTTATCTTGTCAACAAGTTTTTATTATAAGCGTGATAGTTCCATAGAGGAGATCCTTTTGTAGGTTGAGAAAGGCTGCCTTTTGGGAATGTCCTTAAAAGTGTTATAACTGATAGTGCCGAGTAACCTGACAGCGTGATTATAGCAGATGACGCCCGGATAACCTGCAGAAGCTTGACCAACAATCAATCACAAGAATGGCAATCTCAGTTGATTACCCCTTCGTGTGTAATGTTCATGTATCATATTATTTTTTTGGTATAGCGATTCCTTCTTTTTTATGCTTATGGCTACTAAATATATATAAAGACATGGCAATGTTAAAATTGCTAAGGATCTAAATATGTCTACATGATTCTCTATGATATGACCCCGTAAGACATCTTATTATTTTCTTTTCCATGGTGAATACTTTCATTATATGTGTCGAGTTACCCCAGAAAGATAGTCCATATGTTAATACTGACTGCACTAAACCAAAGGAAGCCGTTTTATACAGCTGCCTGAAGACAAAGCACTGGGTGCTTAACCTCGAAACAACTGTATCAATGTATCTTTCCCATGTCAGCTTTTGAACCATATTCACCCCTGAATATTTAGTGGCCAACTTGTTCTACCTATAGATTTAGGGTTGGGTTTTATTAATGGACAGAAGTCGTAACTGATGTTTTTTTTGTTGAAAAGCCATGAATACAGTTTTGTGTACATTAACAATTAGTCCATATTTGAGGGCTTTTAAAGTATAGAAGTTATTTGTGAAACATTGGTGAATATTATCACAAACTTTTATATATGTTGCGGAACGAAAACTGTGGCAGCAGTTGAATCTGAAATGCATTATCAACATAGGCCACATTACAGGTAGTCATTTGAAGAATGTCAGGGGCTGAATCCAGGACCGGTCCAATAACTATTTTCAGCCTAGGTAAAGTTCAATTCCGGCGCCCCCTTCTTTTCAAATCATCTTGTAAAGAAGGCCAAAGAGCAAGGCGATAAACAATAGTTAGTATCTCCAATGTTATAATTTTAAGTTATAATTCACATTCAACAGGCATTAGAGTAAAACTTAAAGTAAAACAAGGCAATCACTTTGTTTTTAAAATATATGTTTGAAATTACCTAAAATAACAAAAGAGCTATTTTTTCTAATTACTTAATACACAAGACATTTTGTTTTTTTTAATTGTCTACTCAAGATTTGTTTGGCACCCCTAATCGTGGCGCCCTAGGCAGTTGCCTGGGCCTATGACCGGCCCTGGCTGAATCAGCTCATTTTTCCGTACTATATCGGTATAGTAAAATAACGGACGGCGGATATTCAAAGATTTAGATATTGTAAACCTACCTGTAAAAGTACCAAGTCACATGGTTATACATTTACTTAACTACGGCGTATTTCCGCTACTTAGGCTACCGACGCTTGTAGACGAGCTACTTCCAACCAGGAATTTTGGCGAATACCTCTTCTTTTTTGAAGAGTAGTGATCTTTTACTTGCCTAACATTTAATAGACACGGGATCGACAGCTTTACACCTCAATTGATATTATATGTATTTTGCAGATTTACATTTGGCAATTAAAAGATAATGATTTAATTGGAGTGGCTTTCATAGACACGCAAGTTTATACCCACCAAATATTAACCATAAAAAGCTTATTATTGATAGCAGATGTCTACAAATCAATAGCTCTGCTACGATTCCAAGAGGAATACAGGACTTTGTCTCTTGTATCTAGGGTAAGTAACTTTTAAAATTATTCTGTATTAATTTTAACTCATCGCCACACTATTTTAGGATTTCAAGCCATGTGAGGTTTATTCGATTGAGTATGTGATAGATAATTCTGCTTTGGGATTTTTAGTATCTGATAGAGAGAAAAATTTAGTGTTATACATGTATCAACCGGAATCAAGAGAATCACTTGGAGGTAAATAAGACATAGAAGGTCCCACTATATTTTGTACTTCTCCAGTTTTTGTGTTAGACCTAGGGAGTAGATATATACATATTTAGATATTTTAATTTTATCATTTAAGCCCTACATTTATATAAACATGAACTATGACTACTAATAATTTTTATTTTAATAGGTCAAAGGTTATTGAGAAAAGCTGATTTCCACTTGGGGCAAGCTGTCAATACCTTTTTCAAAATAAGATGCAAATTAGGGGAGTTAGGAGAAGATAAAAAACATTTTTCTGGAGCTGACAGAAGATATATTTCAATGTTCGGTAAGTCATACTTTCCAAGTGTTCTCTTTACTAGTATTTTTTTTTATCTAATTTTAAACATTATGTGACATTTAGAGGTGTCAAATCCAATGTGTCATAAGTTGTTTAAAATGAGGTGCCTAGTTGATTAATGTGTTCCCACATGATTCTTTCAGGAAACTTCCTGTTACCGAGTGTTTGATGATTTCTCTGTTTTAAACTCTTCCATACGCTTGAAACTGAAACAAAGACATTCATAAACAGAAAGAGCCGGCGCTGTTAATAGTTTTAATACTTTAAAGTGTCGCCGACATGATTCATTTACATTTAAGTTGGATAAGATTCTTGTTGCCTTTTTTGAACTGTGAATATTTTTTGATCGTAGGAATTACCCCAGAATATTACTCCGTATGACATTAAGCTGTAAACCTGTCCATAATAAGCAATAAGAAGCTTATTGTGATTCACTATCTTCTTCAGTTCCTTTAATGGCTAACAAACTGAACTAAGTGTACTACAAAGCGGTTGTACACAATATCTCCTGTCGATGTGCACATCAATAGTCACACCTAGAAATTTTGTGCTTTCGATATAGTGAATATTTATGTTGTTTATACCTATCTCTTTCGGGTATTCAGTTTTGTTTCTACTATGTTTAAACAAAATACAATTAGGTTTATCATTATTCAATATCAACCAATTTTGCTTAAACCATTCTGATATTTTTTGTAAGTTGTTATGTTATACAAACTGAATAATTGTTTACATATTGTTGCAAATCATTAAGCGGTTCCAATAAAAAAGTTATTAGGATGACAGGTTCATTATTGAACTACATTCGTAACAAAGAATCATAATGCGAAAACTAATAGTTAAACCAGAATTACGAATTTTGGGGGCATAACCGGGACTTAAGTCAAAAATACGCGAGTACCTAAACAATGCATATTGCCCTCTATCACCCTGTGCCATCTGATCCATATGAATTATTATTTTCTCATCATCCACTGCGTAGTTCCAATAATTGCAGGTCAAATATGCACAGTGGTTTATCTATGGAAGAAACCAATCAAATGATAATACACTAGTAGTAAAACAGATGCTGATAATTCCATTTATTTGGTCGATAGCCGCGTGGGAGAAGGCGCGAGGTGGCAATCGCGATTAATCACACAGGCATCGCACCACCGGGTTCGAATCCTGGCTCCGGCACTAGCACTGTCGGAGGAAATGGTTGTATGTCCGCGTTTTTTCAATGTGTAACCGCCTTCTGCATAAGCCCCTGGCTTCTGGAATCGGGAGTTGTGTAATTTCTGTGGTGTTTATTTATTTTTATTTATTTATTGCTTAGTTTTAAATGTCTATTATGATTGTCATTAACAAAACTGAGTATTTTTGATTATTTATTTCAGCTACATTGGATGGAGGTTTAGGTTACATAATGCCTGTACCAGAAAAAACATATCGTAGATTACTTATGTTGCAAAATGTTCTGGTGTCACAAGGTGCGCACATAGCTGGATTGAATCCCAAGGCTTTCAGGTAAATGTGATTCTTGAGTAGCCACATATGCTTATTTCAATTGAGTTTTTTTTTTTATAGAACCTATAAGAGTTGGAGAAAGTTGCAAAGTAATCCGGCCAGATCGATCATCGACGGTGATCTTGTATGGAATTATATGCACCTTTCCATACCAGAGAAGACCGAAGTAAGGAAATTATTAATTGTCTTAAATATTTAAAGGATTTAATAACATTTGTTTTAGGTTTCAAAAAAGATTGGTACTAAAATTGAGGAACTACTTGACGATCTCACAGATATTCAAAGATTAACCAACCACTTTTAAAGTTTGCAGTTAATATCAATTGTATAAATGACAGTTTGATGTATTAAATAGATTTTGATTTTTATTTATGAATAAAAGAATTCAATTATTTTTACCAATTACGATTTCTACTTCATAATGGTTTTAATCAAAATTAATATCATTAACTAGTATTTCCGCAAACCCAGAAGTAAGTGCTTGACCACTAATTGGCAAAAATTGATGTTTTTACTTTCCCATATACGTAATATAGGTGTGTTGTGATTATATAAAAAATCGATTTTGAGTTTTTGGCGAATTTACATGTTCTCAGGTTCCCTTTAACCAAAAGGCCGCACCTAGAGTATTTCCAACCCTGTCGGGCGAACTACCGAATGTTTGCGCCTCGGATTAGACAATGTCCCCCCCCCTCCTCGTATTCGAGGGTGCTGAATCGATTTCCGAGATCAAACCAATTTTTCCATCTCGGAAATCCTCTCAAATTGGCTAAAAACCACTCCCAAAGTTCCTTTTTCCGTAAACTCGGGGTGGAATTTTTTTCATCTATAATTGAAAAATTGTATAAAAAATATACTGTTATGTGCTGCCCTCTAATGGGGAAAGATGTGATTAAGTCCCTGTTCAAGGCGAAGGGAAACCTGTTATTCTGTTACTCCCTGACTAGTAGGGTGGCGCCGTCTATGAGCCAATTGACGAACAATCATCTAGTACATAGTAGAAAACTATGGAGGGTTCCAGAATATTGTGGAATAGGGTTCTGGTACATTTCAAGTGTGTATATAAAGAGGTGAATCCAGCAGATGGGGGACACAGTACAGTTTAGTGAAGTATAAGGAATAGTTCAGTTTAGTGAAGTATAGAGAACAGTTCAGTTGAGTGAAGTAAACAGACAGAGAGTTTTTAGGTTAGACAAGAGTTGACAAGTTTAAGAAGAAAAGTACCTAGTGTTTTAAAAGTAGTGAATTTATATTAGATTAAGTTATTATTAGTTGTGTGATTTTTAAGTATTTACTAGTGTAATTTTAGTGATTAATAAAATAGTGGTTAGTGAAAATTCTTGTTGCAAGTTATTTAAACCCACAGAGTGTTTACTGAAGACTGTAAACACGTAACAATACTTATTATAGTGTTTTTATAAACTGATTTTCCTTTGAAGAATAAAAATAACCCCCAGGACCGGTTACACAACCGTGATCACCTTCCACCTTCCTCAACAAAAAAAACGCCTCCTTTATTTTCTTACAAAAACAAATATCAATTTTCCATCCCTTTGAAGGGTGAAAACAACCTCCGGGGGTGGTTACACAACCCTGGTCACCTACCACCGTCCTCAAAGAAAGGCCTCCTATGAAATATCAATTTTTTTCTCACAAAAACAAATATCAAACAACAATTAGTCGAAAAACTGGGGAAAATAAATGGGTTCACAGAAAAGGGGACTTTGGGGGTGGTTTTTGACCAATTTAAAGAGGCTGCTGAGGTGGAAAAATTGGTTCAAATCGGGAATCGATTCAGCACTTTCGAAAACGGGGGGGGGGAGATATTGTCTAGTCCGAGGCGCAAACATTCGGTAATAAATCCCGACTCCTTAAATGGACTATTTAAATTATTTTCTTTCTCTAAAACGGTTTTGATGATTTTAATTAAATTTGGCACATTTGATACTAAGGTGGGATTCACCACTTAGAAAAAGCCAAACCCCTGCATAGGGTGTAAGGTAATTTTTTTTTGTTTATATTTATCAAATGTTGGCCTAGTTCTGCCACTGAAGCCAATCACGGACACCTCGAGACGGCTACCCCCAACCAGGAATTTTGCCTAACCTCTTGTCTGTCTAAAAGTAGGGATCTTTTACTTTCTTAATATTTAATAGACAAGGTACTGAGAGCGTTATATCAACTCCGAAGGATGGTAAGTCCACCACGCAATTCTCGCTTAAGTTTGCATATATACTGATATACAAGCCACTAGACAATGGGACGAAGACCTTCTTTAAGATGGAGAATTCATCCACATAGTAACTGTGATTAACATTACTTTATCAAAATATATGAAATTTAAAGTCGATTACAGCTTTCTAATTTTTAGAATAGCCTCTACAATTTATCTGAAGTTTGGCAACTGTTTATGACTTCCTAAGACAAGCAAAACTTTTTATAAATAATGAATTTCTCTCTCGGTAAATCAAAAATAAGAAAGTTTACAATAATGTTGTACCCTGTCCTGGGAAACCCTGTAACTCATGTTGCTGATAACTTTTCTTTAACTACGATTTTATTGGCTGTTTACTAAGTGAAGTGTAATATCACACGAGGTACACTGAAGTTATCGCGATTTCTCAAATTAGCATTTGTTTCGCTATTCATTGTCCTGATTGTCAATAAACTACATAAGTAGTCTGGTTTCTTCTCTCTTATTATAGTCTAGCTCAGATTTACGGTGCACTCAAAAAGGGCGCCATAAAAACTTTATGACCTCGTTAAAATACCGTAATTCTCTGTACTATCTCGCCGGCAAATCGAATCACTTACCTTTATAGGTTTGTTTGTTGACACTGTACCGATTGGTTCACCGGCGTTAATAATTAGCTTGTAAAGTTTTTGTTGCATTTTTTTATTTGCAGTAAAGCTTTGAATGATACCATACATTAATAATAAATCAGGCATAGTGCATGTATCTTACGTATTTCAATATACCTAAAGAATTGGTGGTGGTGTCACATGATCTCTTCTATTCATTTCTCCATATATGAGTATCTTAAAGCTCAATTTCGCACTTTTTGTAGCCTGTTTTTAAGATTATTATTTCCTGTTAAGTGTGGACCCATGTCATAATAATTTAATTTGACTTGATAGGTGGGACTTCACTAATCTCCATTTAGTACTACTAGATAAAACGTCACGAGATTCATATAAAGCTTTTAGCTTCATACAACATACAGAAACTAACTTAAGCCCATGCTTTTCAAATGTTAAATTACTATCAAAAAGAATAC
The DNA here is from genome assembly GCA_963675555.1 of Leptura quadrifasciata. Lineage (NCBI taxonomy): Eukaryota > Metazoa > Arthropoda > Insecta > Coleoptera > Cerambycidae > Leptura > Leptura quadrifasciata. The sequence continues at coordinate 42,224,120 of OY776673.1, forward strand.
CTAAACTTTTCACACTATCCACTCTTTTGATTGGTGACGAGTCCAATTTATATTAATGGAGTTAATATATCACATTGAGAAATCTTCAGTTCAGATCCTGTGACTAAGAATATAGATTTAGCAGGATTAACCATCAAGGTGTGATTATTACACCATTCATGTAAATTGTTTAGTGATCTGGCGATTTAAGTGTCATGTGCATTTAACATTATTTTACTACATTTTACAGTAGCTGTAATTTTTGAGGTATATATATTGCAAAACAACGTAGGTTCCAATATTCTTAAATAAGCAAATTTTGTTCCCAACCTCATTGACGTCAGACCAATGATTTACGAGATATCATGAATCCGGTGCAAAAATTTAAATTCATTTTTTATCATGAAGGAGTGGAGTTGAGGACCCAATTTTTTTTAATAGAAGGATGTTGGCAGATATTTTGTTGGGCCGGATGTGGTGGGATAATTAGGAGGGGAGGGAGATGGGGAAAACAAAAATATTCACATGCTGATACTCCCTGTGTAATTGACCTGTAGCGATCGGACCGACGCAGTGGCGGCTCTACATAAGGAGCATGTGAGCATATGTACTCCCTGGGCTCAGTTATTTTTTAAATGATTTTAAACACTTAATTTTGGTAGCTTGGTGTTGGTGCAACAAACGTTTATTGCCGCTGTCCTTTGTTTCTTGCGCCCTCCAGTAGACCCAGTTGCAACTTAAATCGGCACCGAGCAGTCCGAGCACCGCCCGTCTAATAAATCAGAGCAACTTTTACCGCTGCTCATATACTTAACACTTACAATCGCAGATATTGTATATTCCTCGATGCGCGCACTGCAATTTTGTTCACTTAAATTAGCAAAGCTTGGAGCAAAACGTAGTTAGTGCTCACATCATTCTTCGCTAAAGTCGGCACTGATCGGCCATAGTCGTATGCTCGTATGTAATTATGTATATGCGAGATCTGAGAGTTTACGTTTAGTACTGTTCAGTATGCAATGATTAGGTGTTATCTGCAACTAGTGCATTTATTTATTCTTATTCGTTTTTGTAAAATATTGTTATGGCCAATACAATTGACTTCTTATTGCAAAATCCATTTTCTCGACATACTTATGATGAAAAAGGAACAATTAAAAATCTTAAGAGGCCAACGCCGAGTTTGAATTTAGTTCATAAAGAATCCGATAAAGGAAAAGAAGTACTTCGTAAATTTAATGTTGAAACATATAATAAAAACAATTGGATATGTGGGTGCGAAAAACGCAATGCATTTTTTTGTTTCCCTTGTGTTTTATTCGGCGGGGATCCGGCATGGACCAAAAATGGGGTAAAAGATTTAATTCATATAAGCATGAAAATCAAAAAACTTACGTAAAAAATATTTTAAGTTTAAATTTATTGGGAAAAACTAATATACAAAGTCAACTAAGTTCGGCATATTTAAGGTCAATTCATGCTCATAATGAAGAAGTGACAAAAAATAGGCACATTTTAACATTAATAATTAATTGTGTGTGATTTTGTAGAGCTTTTGAGTTGGCATTGAGAGGTCACGATGAAAAAGATAATTCGACAAACAAAGGTATATTCCGGGAACTAACTTTAGTGCCGAGTTAGACAATGTATTAAAAAATCACATAATGAATGAGTCGACACCATTTAAAGGTACCTCGAAAATAATTCAAAATGAATTACTGGAATGTATGTTACAGGACGAAACCATTAATTTATAACAGATTTTTGAATTTTTGAAAAATAATAAAAAAATTATTATTCATGGTATGATATTTTAATTATAAAATGTTAAATTGTTCAAATGTTCAAATATTATGATTTTGGGGTTATTAAAATTGTTTAGTTTTAAAAAAAACTTGCGCCCACTAAACCTACTTTTTGAAAACAATATAATTTTAAATCAAATTTCTAACTTTTTAGTTAAGGCCGTTTGACCTTGATAAATTCAAAATTTTCGCCTGCGGCGCTTTTCCCCCTCCCCACACAACCTATTTAGCTTAGTGTCATTTTTCACAATAATGCACTCCCTCTCAAAAGTAGCTGGAGCCGCCACTGGACCGACGTACATTTTTTTATTTGCTACAAGATAGCACTCGCATAAAATGATTTTCTTCGCAGACAAATGCTTAGTGAGAGAAATAAAAATTGCACGTTTTTTCAAACAGTTTCTTTTTTGCCGTCCTCTAGCTCACTTCATAATCATTTTATTGCGTTCTGGCCTGGCGGTAATTAAATGTTAATAAAACAGCTCAAGTGGCCACCGTACCAAAAAAATGGAAATAATTCGAAATTATGTGTGCAAAATTTCAAATTATGACCCTGTGGATGAAGGAATTTGGATTGCAAGATTTGACCTTTGCAAACATACCAAGGAAACTAAATAAAAGAATTAAGAAGACTTAATTTCATTTATTATACAAAAATAAATCACAGAATAAAAGTACAATAAACACATTTGTAATTACTAATATTGGCAAACACCTTTTACATAAAGCTCTACCTATATATAAATTTTGTAAAAATACATTATTTAACACCTACAAAATTCACACGTACAACATCTTTCATGGATAAAAAATTTAAATGATAAAATAGGACCTTTGCACCTTTAATAGAAAAAGATCATTCATAATATTTTCGTCATCTACGCCAAGTTTTATAAAAGTTTCTATACATTTTTTCCAAGATGATATTGCTTATATTGGTTTGATCAATTACCCCAATAATTTATCTCCCAATTTATCAATACTATCAGATCTTTTCGGTGTAAACCTCAACTTTCATATAACTACACAAAAAAAATAGGAAAGATTGGTAGTTTCTATAGTACAATAAATCTAGACCAATTTCTCACATCTTTTGGATTTTATTTCTCAGGGGATAATTTCATGATCCCCTTTTAATTATTAGATGTGGAAAAATGTCAGGAACAACATACTGAAATGTTCAAGACTTGGGTGTTGTAGCAATTTTGTAAATAAATAAAAACTATCAACAAATTGGCCTTGCTCGAATTTAACGCGATATGACGACTATAAAATACTTCTAATAATTACTTCCACCTTTTTTAAGATTTTTTTGCCAAGTTGTTTTCATTTGGTCAGCTGACCGTTGTTGTGACACCCCTTTGCGACATGGCGGAAAGGCGCATGCTGCGCGCACCCAGAGACGGTGAATACGCAGGAACTACAGTCCATGCCGCAAAGGAGCGTGACAAAAGTCAGCTGACCAAACGAAAACAACTTGGCAAAAAAATCTTTAAAAAGGGATTAAGCATCGTAGAGGAGTATTTCCCGTATCAAAATTGTAGAGAATTTCTTTCTCTACAACGTGATATATATATTTTTAATTATTAGAAGTATTTTATGACCGTCGTACCATGTTAAAGTCGAGCAAGGCCAATTTGTTGATAGTCTTTATTTATTTACAAAATTGCTACAACACCCAAGTCTTAAACATTTCAGTATGTTGTTCCTAACATTTTTCCACATCGATTGATCATAAAATTATCCCCTGAGAAATAAAATCCAAGTCCAATTATATAAGTTTTTGTGATTTTACATTTTTCGCAGCTAACCTTTAAACCCCATTTGAAGAACTGTCTATGTAAAAATAGACAGGGTTAAAATCCAATATATATTCAAATATTCAACAAACTAAACTAAAATTTTAAGATTAAATAGAAAATATGTCATCAACAATCTTTATGGAAAATAATATTTATGTACAGTCGAGTTCATTATTGGCACTCAAAAAAACGCAACAAAAACTTTACAACCTCATTAAAATACTGGTACTGTCTGTACTATTCGCTTACCTTTATAAGTTTTTAATATGCGTCGGCTTGTTTGATGAGAGCAAGTCATTTGATCCACGGCGATAATAATTATGTCGTAAAGTTTTTGTTGCGTTTTTTGAGTGCTGATAATAGATGAACTCGATTATACCTCCATTTTTAGTGGAGGCGATTCTCTTACCTTATGTGCCGTTTAGATGGTGAAAACGACAAATTCAGCGAAATGCATTATAAGTTTTTAATCTATTAAAAAAGCATAATCTAATTAAATAAATAATATAATATTACGAAATGCTCAAATTGGTTTTTTCTTACATATAGATATCATTGTAAAACAAGGATATATTTTATACAATGTGTCCTTTAAAAAGTGTTCGGACGAAAATGTTAGAAAGGACATGACATTCCACCGATAAAAAATCTTATATTGATCAAGATACTCTTGTAACTTTTTCTTTTTTTTTTCCGATTTGAACCAAATTTTACTCAAAGTAGAATCAACTTATGGCCAAAAAAATATTTGCTTCCTACAAGAGCAAAGTCACACTTGCAATATCAAAATAATCGGAAAGAATCATATTAGGGTTTTTTTTTATATCAGAGATTTTTATAACTGAAAGTTGTTCAGAATTGTCAAAAATTTCATCAAAATTAGAAAATATTGAAATTTTGTTTCAAATAATGTCCAAATTCGAAAATATTATTTTTCCTCAAATGTCTAGAAAATATGACTTATGACAAGTTTTTTGAACTTTTCGTCTAACTTAGTGTCTTATTGCTGCTAACGAGCTCTGAGCGGCCAGTAAAAGTCTTTTACTGCCGCTCACGAGTGGCAATAAAAATTTAAAAAAACAACAGTATTTACTTGATTCATATTTGACGTTTGAAGAAAAAATAGCATGTTTTATGAGGGGTATTTTTTTGTATCTGGGCTGTTCTTGCCAGACTCGCTTCTCTCGTGTCAAGTATATCCTCGACACTTGTTTTAAACAAAATTTCAATATTTTTAATTTTGATAAAATTTTGGACTTAAGGAGTGAACAATTATCATTAAATTTCCTATTAAAAAATGCCTAATATAGTTTTGATTTTCGTTTATTTCAGTATCGCAACGGTTGTGCACCTGTGTAGGAGGCGGATGAATATTTCTCCGCCATCAATACATCCTATTTTGTTTTATATTTGAATAAAATTAGATTTAAATCGGAAAGGAATCCGTGAAAGTTCAAAAAAACACCCTGCGCAAGTAACTTGCTGTAGTGGTAAAAATCTATTGTTTGATGATGATATTTTAAGTAAATCTTACTGATATTAATTGTCATCGTACCTTTTCTATTTTGCCTAAAAAATTAAAATTGGAGACGTTAAAATTCAATGAATAATGTACCTATCCACCTACAATATTCTATTTAGTACTAAATATCAAGATTCAAGATCCAAATATTGATTTAAAAATTTAGAATACTTTTTAGAATCACGCCTTTAACTACTTATTTTCGTTACAGTTGCTAACTTTTATTAGCAATTTTACAGAATCATTTTTTTTCAAATATTCAAATTAAACTTACACTTATAAATACTGAAAATCATAAAATTTGTTCTTAGTACTTCCTAAAACACTTTTTCATTTCACTTCCCAAACTTTTTATTGCTGGAAATTTGCTTGCCAGCAACAATTACCCAAAATTTTTATATAACAGATTTAGTTTTCACAAATTCTATATCTTATTACTGATTTATTTACCTTCCGAAGCAAGCACTTAAATTTCATTGCGGTTCCTAATTAAACTTCAGAAATTTTCTTTAAAAATCTATATTTATACAAAAATTTAAATAAAATAATACTTTTCAGTTATTTTTCCATTCATATTTCAAATATTGCAAGTCAAATTTGATTCTAATAAAATATACTTTTCAAATACCTTAAATGTACTGTACTAAAAATTACAAGTTAATATTCAAAGCAGTTTCTATTGATTGATTGATTGTAGGAAGCTTTTGTCTAGCAACACTGACTAAAATTTATGTCATTACTACAATATGGATTTCCATCCGACCTGTTTGAACAAAATGTTATTTAATAATCGTCAAGCAAATGGAAAACATCTATTAAAATTATACTGTACTCAAACCGTCAACCCAATTGCTATTTTTCACTTTACTTATTTTTTGACAAATTACAAATTATGGAGCAAGAACAGTTAAAAAATGATGTCTATTTAGTCACTGCCAAAGAAACGCATAAAACACTCCGATTTCTATAGATGAGAAGCAATGATGCATTATGAGTGTGGTGAAGTATTTTAAAACTAATCCAGATATAAATCCGTGCAATTGACTTCAGTAACAACAGGTAAATTATCAAATAATTTCTTTATTGATATTTCACGCTGTGTAACGGTACAAATTTTAACAAGTTATAGGTGTTTTCGGACAAGAATGTACAGAATACCTGGGAAACGCAAGGAAAGGGGTGTATTGAAGCCACTAGTATTTAAAAATGATATATAATTACATGAGAATATTGTCATTAAAAAAAAAAATAGAACATCGGGATGGAACCATCGACCTTTGACATGCCAAGCAAACTTTCTGTCGTGCAGATACGTTCACTCTGCGATATTTTTTTAGTTATATACTTGTCGGCTGGCTGAAGGAGCGGCACGAAAACGCACAATTCAAAATTGATAAATAATTTTGTCTTGTAAATACCTAGGCTTGCTGTAATCAGTAGTTGCTGTTCTGTGGTCTTAGTAAACACTTCTAACAAACAAACTTGTATCAGTAGGTAGTCCAATATTTTGCTAAATTATTTTCATTTTCCGTTATTTTTCAAAAATCAGTGTTAAATTTCATATCGCGAATTTCTACCAGCCCTAAAGTTAAAAAGTATTCTTTAAGAATGTCATATATCTTTTTTATCGTTATTTTATTTAATATTGTGTGTTAACAGTGCTAAAATAAACTTTTATTTCTCGTCATAAAAATCGGTGTTCTTATCTCTTCCAACCTGTAACCTGAAACGAGATATGCACGGTATTTGCTGAAATAGGAGGCAACCGAAAGTGTGCTCTGGGAAAAGTGCGTGAATAGGTCAGAAACCGATCACCTCAACTTTATATTTTACCAATTAGAATGCCATCATTAGTATTCAATATAAGGGTGTGATTGAAGAGAATGTAAAGAGAATGAAATTGTAATTTTATTAATGAAAAAAATATACACAGGTCCACCAAAAAAAGAAAAACTAAGCCACTTCGAGTATGACAATATAGGTTTTTTGTGAATGGAAAGTCGTATACTTCTCAGATTTTCATCAGTGCACTTTTCTTTAAAACACCCTGTATTAAAATAAATAAATAAATAAAAGGACCAACACATAGCGACTTAAACTTCTTTAAGAAATTCCAAGCCACAATTTTAATAAATGGAGAAGAGATCACCTCAGCTGGAACGCTGATGCAAATCTCTAGTTAAATCAAGAAAATAGGAAAGAAAAATTTATTGTAAACTTCATTTATTATACAAAAATAAATCACAGAATAAAAAAATTACAGGAAACACATAACTTACACTAGTTAATAATGTAGAAAAATTACAATATGTACTTTCATAAATCGTATCTTGAATTAGTAGTTTATTAAACTATGAAAAAATACTTGACTTATTAGGCTAAAAATAGAGCTGGACCGGCAGCAATACTAGGTATCTGCCATCAGTCCACATTTATCACTAATCACTGGTATCTTTATTTTATACTGCAATACATTATGTGACTATAAGGTAATGGATATATATATATATTTCCAAAAAATACACCCGGCATAGAAGTTGTCAAGTTTAAATTAATGCACCTATCAAAGTCTTGACTGCATAAAATGTACCTATACATAAACAGTTCTGTTTGGTATGTCTACGTGCATTATGATTGATTTTGGTTAATTTATTAAAAATATGGATCTGTTGTCTACAATAAAACATCATCTCCTCCCTATGAACATTACTCGTTAAATTATGTGCAATATTTCCCACAAAGAAACACTGTAAATATAACTAACCAAGTTCCGCATAATAAGCGAAGAAATATCTTTCAAAATAATAATAATAATAACTTTTATTTCATGGGCAGTATCTTAAAACAAAGTAACAAACTGTAACCCGTCTGTTATTCCACTTACCTCTCATAAATAATTTACTCATGTAATTTGTAATTTTAAATGATAATTGTGATACTCGATTAAGGTGGGCATATCCAAGAGAGAGAGATCCAATAAGCAAATATTTATTATTATTATAAATTGGTAAAAAAAGTATAGGACTACCTAAGTACAACTGTGACAGGTGTAGTGACTTAATAATTTCAGTCATTTGCAAAATTTGTTCATTTAAAACTACAAATTATGAAGATTGCACTAATTTTTAATTTAAATTTACTGATTTTGCAAACAACTGAAATTATTGAGTGAAAATTCATATAGTCGAGGCAAGAATTCAAGCGATGCACATCACAGATCAATTCTATAAATAATACAATACTGCTAAGAATCATGAAGCCCCATTAAACTGTACCTATTTATGAAAAAAGCTTAATAACTGGGTGTCAAGAATTACTCTTTTTAACGTAATTAATGATTAAAAATTATGTTGGTATTAAAATTTCTTTAATGAGATCACTCGTGACGTGCATCGTTTGAATTCTTGCCTCGACTTTATCACTACATCTGTCATACTTCTACTTAGGTACCATTATATGTATTAATCTCTACAAAATTATTGTGATGCATCCCACTGCACATCAGTTAAAATTAAGTTCTCAAAGATAAAAGTTATTTAATGGAAAACATGAAAATTTTGGACAATGTGTATTCGTTCAGGTATTCGTTATTGCTGTAATCGCTATCGGCTAAGCTCTATTCGTTTGTTTGCTGATGATACTTTCCATTGCACAAAGTGTTAGTCAGTTAAAATTAAATTTTCAAAGATAGAAGTTATTTAATGGAAAACATGAAAATTTTGGACAATGTGTGCAGCTTCAGGTATTCGTTATTGCTGTAATCACTATCGGCCAAGCTCTATTAAAAAACCTATAGGTTTGTCTATATAAATATAATAATAATTGCATTCACATGTAGGTATTGGCAGAAATTTTAAAGCATTAAATCTTAATCACTAATAAAATAGCCATTCAAATCACCAGAATCTAGTAGATATTTATTGGTAGTTTTTCGAGAATTCAGAATTCGATTTCAATTTTTACACAAATATAATATACGAAACTAATATATTATTAACCAAATCAAATTATTATTTGATAGTTTTATTCGGATAAGACAATTTTAAGGGTGTAATAAATACGTCTTTCCATTGGTGACGTTTATCCATGGTAAGAGTGGCTAGTCATATTTAACTTTTTTTTTCAACATTTTGTTTCAAAATGATTGTAGAGCATTATTTTTTTATATGCGATATATTTAACTAAAAAACAAAAAATCTTAATACTAAATAGTATTGCAATGAAACTGCAGGGGTTATTTTATTTTATGGCATTAACTTAAAAATGGCCCTCGATTAAATTGCACAAAATTTTAGTATACTATAATCTGGGCATTCTGAACAATAGTTCTCATGGGCACAATGCTCAAAAGCCAATATATTACAAGCCACTACTTGTTAAATACAGAACTATTAAGGGCGGAATCAAAGAACTGGTATACTGTTTCTACCCTGCACGAATTAACATATGTTCATATTTATGTATTTTAATAGTGCTGTATATACTCATGTATACGCAAAGGTATGTGTGACATTAAGCAGACATATGTATAGAAATAATCCTGATAACAGCATTGAAGTATTCCAAAAAAACTCTAATTCTAAAACCATTTATGAAAACTAAGTTCAAGCTTTGTAAAGCAAAATATCCCTACAGAATCTACTTGAAAATCAGGGGCACTAACTTTGAAGAAATAGAAGTACCTTAGAAAATCGGCTTATAAATCAGGGATACCAATTTTGAAAAATAAAAGTCCCTAGAAAATCAGAGCGAATCCGTGCTGCCAACATTGAATCAAAGTGAATCAGTGCTGCCAACATTGAAAAAAAATTAAAGTCTCTAGACATGTGGTCAGATCCAACAAAGGACAGATGCCAGAACTAGTAGTTTATTTAAAAAAAAAAAAAAAAACAATCGCAATTGGCCTCTTTTTAGGGCCAAGTGATGTGCAAATTCCGATCCGTAATCTCCTCGCGATGCACACTGTGTGCATGCTAATACATGCGGTTCCTGAAAATACTTGAGTCGCCTATTTCCAAAAGCGGCTAAATCCAGTTTTATTTCAAATCTAGTTAATGATGTCATCTAGTAGACAATGGGAATACCTACAGCGTTCAACCTTTATTAATTTCCAAAATAACTTTAAGGCCATTCAAATTGATTACAGAATATTTGGTTTAGTTTCAAATCCGGCTTACTCCATTATACATTTTATTACAGGCTACGTCCATTCAATATTGTTTACAACAAACTCGACTAAATCCAAATCATAACTGAATTCAGTGGGACCCGCTTACTAACCAATTCGGCTAAATCCAGTTTAGTTCTTGTAAGAAGTTGAAATAGCGTGTTATTGTTAACTTTCCACTTAAGTGTCTGACTTTCTTATTTTTGTAAATTATATCTGCAATGTGGAGAGTATAGAAGAAAAAACCCTGATAAATTCCGAAAAAAGAAATATAATCCCGAGAAAAAACATTTCGGTGGAAACTGGAAAGAAAAAGCTGCAGAATACAATCTAGAATGTTACAAAGCAGTACTGGATAGGCATAATAACAAAGAAGCAAACGATGGAGATATAACTGAATATGACGAAGACTGTTTTTCTGATGAAGAAGATGATGTTGATGGTGTGTGATGGTTGTGTATTATCATTTTGAGAAACTTTGAGTACAATGTTAATGTTAGCAAAATTTGTATTTCAGTATAAAATGTATAAAATATTTTGAAATCATGTAAAAAAATGGTTATTTTCATTCAAAACTGGTTAAATCCACAATTCATTTTCAAATCCAGATAAATCCATTTTAATTTTGCGTTTTTCATGACCAACTGAGAAATAATGTTTTTGGTGTCGCAGAAAATTAAACTATAATGTTTTTTCAAATATATAAGGAAGATGGTTTTACCCGCTTTTGAAAATAGGCGACCCACTTATATATTTGACTATTCTCTTTAATGAAATATTTTTCTAATTAAATCATAGAGTAGGTATGTAGTATATGCTAGTGGGTATGCGTGCATATTAATACATTCCGAATAAAGATTCAACCTAAACGTTTACTGAATGACAATTGGCACATGCATTCGCATATACATAAACATACAGGACCATTAAAACACATAAATACGAACATATAGTCGAGGCAAGAATTCAAGCGATGCACGTCACAGATCGATTCTATAAATAAGACGATACTGCTAAGAATCATGAAGCCCCATTAAAGTGTACCTATTTCTGAAAACAGCTTAATAACTGGGTGTCAAGAATTACTCTTTTTAACGTAATTAATGATTAAAAATTGTTAGTACTAAAATTTCTCTAATGAGATCACTCGTGACGTACATCGCTTGAATTCTTGCCTCGACTTTACATTAATTAGTGTATGGTAGGAACATTTATACTTGTTCTTTGGTAGCGCACTTAATGGTTCTGTTTTTGAAAAGCAGTGGCTTGCGCTATATTGACTTTTGAGTGTTGTGCCTATGACAACTATTGTTCAAAACTTATAACCTACTAAAATTTGATGCAATTTAACCCAGGGTCATTTTACAATCATTCCGTGTGATGTCTTTTAAATAAATTGACAAAATCAAAACACCCTCCTCACTTTCAACCAAGTTAATATGGCTTTCGTGCAATACCGCGATCCAATTTAGAAAAAATGTTCACCGCAAGTGTGTTTAGTGGAAAAAATATTTCGGTTCTGTATTACGCATTAAAAATTAATAAAAATCATTTTTGTTTGCAATTTGTATAGAAGGTATTTTTTCGTATCACACATATTAATGTAGATAATTGCAATAAATCATATTTTTATACCTGTCATTTATTTTCTATTTTCCCAGAAAAGGTAATAGACCAATCCCATCATGACCACGATCTGTTAAGAATGTGCATGCGCTTCCCTCTCTCTCGAAGGGAAGGAGACAGTAAGCAAAGTGTTAAAGTCCCTAGATGCCCAAATTGACATAAATGGATCAGCGATCAGCTGATCGCCTTTGGATTTGCAGTCTTTAAAAACTGAAAAATTATTTGTGGCCCTTGAGGATTAAATGTACTGAAGAACACATCATTTAAAACTCATTATTTATTATTGCAAAAACTATAAGAAAAATGTGTATAACATACATGAGTATATTCTAACCTCAACAAGGTCAACTCAACATGTACACAATTGTCAAATTCGGTTCTAGGCTAGGGGATTTTATGTGTTGCCAACAGAAATTATTCACACAAAACGCGAGAATGCATTCTTAACTCGTACTTGTGACAAAATGGGATCGGTGTATTACTTTTTACTTTAATTTACTTAATAGACAAAAAAAAAACCCTCTCAAGAAATCCCCAGATGCAGTACTGGTCTGAAATAAAAGTTTGAAGTCTGCTCCACCTTTTTCAATAGCCCTGAATTTTATTTGAGGCTCTTTTACGAAAACGTGGTGGCCAATGCATAACGACAGGCTATGTAATTATTATTTGCTAAGTTGCAATGTTTCAAGGCAAAAAAATTAAATAATAGCTTATCTCTCAGCAATAGAGGTTGGAAAGCCGGTTCTCAGTTTGGAAGTATGTATGTGCTTGCGTGATAGTTTGCATTAATCTGACAGGTACAAGTGAGGTAAAGTTATGGGCTAGATCATCACGACCATAAAATAGAGGGAATAAAAATTGTTTTTAAAAATCACCAGATTCTTCGCCATTTTATCGCATTAAAAATCACTATGCTAAATGAATAAAAATTAATATGACCAGTCCTTGAACAAAACTCCACCACCTCTATTTTCATATACGAACTTGTTATATTTTTTAATGCCAGGCTTACACCTCAAAAATTATCCTCATTATCTCTAATACCTACGTACTCATAAATCACACAATCTAAAAAGTTGGCACGATATTAAAAATGTATTGTTACTGGCATCAATACTTGACCTACCAATAAATACTACTATTGAATGAAAGACGTTTCCTATTTCTTAATTTTTTCATATCCATGGAACATTCACATTATAAACAATAAAAATAAATTGGAGCAACACTTAATTTACAACAAAATTTTTATGAAAAAAAAACAACAAAAATAAAATATATTCTAAAGAAATGTATGCAGACCAGTCTTACACAATTTATTTTAAATTATGAATATCATAATAATTTTGAAATGATGGCTAATTTAACCTCTTAGACTATACGTTCTTCTTATAATGGCGCTCTTTGCCTTTTTCAATGGTACAAGTTCTCTCTTCTGGACAACTGTTAACAAAAGTGCTGTATTTAGAAAATATACTTTTAAGACGACAATTATTTTAGTGGATTTATGTTAAGCCAAATTTTTTTTAAAATGGATGTATCTGATAGAAGCGATTTTTTTTAAGTCGTTAGTCGGGCCCCATGGTTTACGGAAATGTTATTCACTGTGGTTGGAAATCACTGCTCCGCTCTCTAGGGCCACTTTTATACAAAATGGCTGCTGTTCCTGTTTTTTTTTAACTTCTTTTTTAAATATTTCATGTTCTATTAGACCTATTAGAGCAGGTAATGCTCAAAATCTTTGTTTTTGAAAGAGCAACAAAAGTGGAAAAAGGTAAAAAATTTAACATAACCTCAAGAACCAACAAACGTGTTAATGAGTCATTTTTGAACTTTATTTCTATTACTCGGGTTCTAGTAGACCGATTTTGATGAAACTTGGAGGAAAGGTACCTCTTATCGGTACTAAAGTGTGCCTAAAATTTCACAGGGAGTTTCAGTTAACATGCCTACAGCCAATATCTCGGAAACTAAAAAATATATTTTTATTCTGTAAACGGTAATAGATTTCTATGGTTAATGCCTTTTTTAGGAATTACAATTTACTATTATAACATTATCATCAGAGATGGCGCTGCCGTTTACAAAATTTTTCAATCAAGGAAGGTTAAGAATTAAATTTTAAGCAAAATTTGAACAACAGTATTGATTTCTGTTGAATAAATAAGTGTCTAACCTTTGTAAGGAGTTATTTCTAATAGCATAATAATGAAGTTTAGCTAAGAGACAGTTTAAATCAACTGAATCGAAAGCTTGTCTTATCAAGAAGAGTTAGAGTTAAGTTTATGATTATCAATAGCCGTAATGAAGTTATCAGTCAATGAACAAAGAGTGGTCACTACTAAATCCTTTTCTATATCCCGACTGTGTCAATGGTAAAATATTCAAAGTTTCAACATACTCAGATACTTGAAAATGAAGAGATGCTTCGGCAAATTTAATAATAATGTACATCTATTAATTGCACCAGCACAAGAGTAGATTTTATTATATAAATCAGCCATGTCATCTATTGGCTCTTGATATACTAGACTTTTTAAATATCCCCACAAGAAAAAGTCCAGAGGGGTCAAGTCCGGAGAACGCGCAGGCCATCTAACCGGTCCTGAGGTGCCAATCCAGCGCCTTGGAAACGTGTTATTCAATTAATCTACAACAATATTAGAGTTAAACATAATATTTTTAGTCGCAAACTCCTCTATAAATCCTTATTTTATTATAAGGAAAATAACCAGACTGCAACCAAAGTTACAAATCTGGCGCGTTAAGTGTAATAATTGCATATTACCATCAAAACGCTAATGCTTCGATTGCAACAAACACCAGCCGAAAGACTGATCCTACTTAAAGGAGCTCCCTTGCCAGTCGTCATACACTACTTGCAGACTGCAGTTTCGAGCTGTTGGCTCTCGTCAGTGCAAGGTAGGTATGCGACGACCGACATGAGAATCCTTTGACTATAGTACATCCCGGTATTTTCACAATAGCGACATGTAAAACAGCCAGCAGGCGCCATCCAGCGGTCCAGTGTCTGTTGCAATCGAAAAATAAATAGCCTGACTTGGCTTAGCATAGTTCAAATGTTGTCTGGTTATTGTCTGAAAGTTATTTGTGGCATTCTACGAATATTCTTTCCTATTATTTGGGTTTTCTACCACATGTACTATTATCCTCTTCAAAACAAATCACCGAATCTACAAAATAATAGAATTATTGGAAAAAAAAGCCTCTGCGCCCGTGACGTTTACGCCAAAGGAAAAGTCAGAGGTTATGTTTTGCAAATAATATAAATCGGAATAAACACAAAAATAATGTATTTTGCTGATGTTTCGGAAAGTTACTGGTTACTTTCCTTATAGTAAAATAAGGATTTATAGAGAAGTTTGCGACTAAAAATATTATGTTTAATATTCCGCTCTCTAAAAGCACATTTGAATATTAGAGTTGTGGGGTAGTGCTGAAACCAAATTTCAGCTATGTTGTGGTGAACATTTTGTAAAAATCTTGGTAACTCATTTTCTAAAAACTTTAAACAACTCACACCGGTTAATCTTCATGGTATAGAAACGGGCCTATATTATAACCATTTAAAAAACCACACCATACATTTACGCTGAACACAGTTTGGTTTCTTGTTCGAATCATCCATCTTGGGTTGTTTTCCGGCCAATATCTACAGTTATGTTTTTTAATTGTGCCATTTCCGTGAAATTTACTTTCGCCACTCCAAAGTACATTTTTAAGGAAATTATAATTTCCTTCATAAAGAACAGAAAACTCAGTAAGAGAGGTTAAGCGACAATCATAGTCCGTAGGCAGTAAATGATGTAATAAGCGTGGTTTATATGGAAAGTACTTATTTTCTTTTAAGATTCTTTGGCATTCTTTACCATATTGTAATAAATTGTTAAACAAATTGGAAAAAGTCTTGAGATTGGTTTGTGGTGTTTTTAAATTGTAGCTGATACACACGTTTGGCTGCTTTTGCATTTTTATTGCTTTTTCCATAAATTAATAACATATTAACTTTGTCAACATTGGTATGGGATATATTTTGGACAAATTTTACAAATATATTATTATTCTTTTTCTTATTTTTCTCTAGATCTCATCTAGAACCAAAATGACAGTCTGTCAAAGTTACATACTCTTAGAACCTTTAAGGTTACGTATTTTCTGTTTCTTGATATTGTTACGTGTTTACAGTCTTCAGTAAACACTCTGTAGGTTCAAATAACTTGCAACAAGAATCTTCACTAACCACTATTTTATTAATCACTTAATTTACAATAGTTAATCCTTAAAACTCACACAACTAATAATAACTTTAATCTAGTATAAATTCACTACTTTTAAATCACAACTGTACTTTACTTTTAAATCACTTGTCAACCAAAAACTCTTTCTGTATACCAGAACTGTACTGTATACTCAACTGAACTGAACTCCTGCTCAACTTCACTTCTTTATATACACCCTTAGAATGTACCAGAATCCCATACCATAACATTCTAGAATAGGTTGGAATCCTCCATAGTTTTCTACTATGTGCTAGATGGCGGTTCGTTAATCGGCCCAGAGATGGCGCCACCCCACCTACCGGCCATCAACAGAACAACAGGTTTCCCTTCCTTTGACCAGGGACTAATCACATCTCCCCTCGTTAGAGGGCAGCACATAATAATATATACCGTTTTGAAATTTTAGGTACACTTTAATACTGATAAATGGTACTTTTTTTCCAAATTTCACAAAATGGGTCTAGTAGAAACTGAGTAATAGAAGAAAGTTGAAAAATGACTCGTTAACGTGTTTGTTGATTGTTTGAGGTTATGTTAAAATTTTGAGCTAACTGCTCCAGTTTTGTTGTCCTTTCAAAAACAAAAATTTTGAGACCTTACTCGCTCTGATGGAATCAATAGAAGTGCAAGTATTTAAACAAGAAGTTCAAAACCCCTGACACGGCGCGGCGGCCATTTTGTACAAAAGTGGCCCTACACAGTAGAGGGGCAACTTCCGAACGTAATGAAGCATTTTTGTAACCCATCGGGCCTGACTAATGACTTCTATCCTACATCAATTTTCAAGCATTTCTGGCTTAATATTGATCCACTATTCAATTTAGGTGTTATAAATTTTCCAAAATGAAACTTTTTATGTATCTATCAAGTCAAATGTCAATTTCTTTGCTTGAAAACACACTCTTTCTTCATCTATATATTGACTTTATAAAAACAAACTAAATTTTTTTGTGCCTGCGAACTACACAGCATCACATCATATCCAAATGGTATAAACTAAATCTGACTTAAATTTTAAAGTACTTACCATTATGATGAGATTTTGTCCGTGAAGTTAACCTATGGATTGACGGAGATTCAGATCTTTTGACACGTTTTGAAGCTCGTTTCCTTGATGAACCACGTGAATTTTTATTACCTAGTTTATTGTTATTGCAATTAACAGTTTCCTCAAACTCAAGCTCTTGACGTTCTCTCATTCTTGTGTACACACTCATCATTGCAGGTGTATAACCTTCAATGTTATCTGCTCCAATACTACAAGAACAGATATTTACAGTTAGTAAAGAATTAGCAATCGACATGTTGAAGGTGTTATAAGAATTGCAAGCTTTGTATACCATAAATATCATTCTTATAATAGCTCTAATTCTCCTACAGCTAAAATTTGGCATCTTTCATTAAAAACCATTTAAATGTGAGAAAGATCATTCAGATTGGGACACATACAGGGTGTCCCAATAGTGCGTCAAAGTCCAATATCGGCATTATTAGAAGACTTTGGAAAATTATTTTTTTATGGAAGTGGTATAGTGTCAAAAGGCGCATATTTTAAAAATATTTTGAAATATACAGGGTGACTCGCTACAGCGGAGCATCTTCGAGGTGACTTTTTTTAAATAGAACATCCTATATATTTTTACATTTATGAATTCAGCATAAAATTACTTTTCCAACGACCTCTAGATTTTTGATTTTTTACGTGGTGTTGCGGAGTTATTCGAAAAAATATGAAAATTTTAGTCAGAACAAGGTTTAACAAATGAACTCCCTGTGTGTGTATTGCTATTAATTAAGAAGATTTATTTTGCAATTATGTAGACAAGGGATGTACTACAATGACACAACCACCAAATATTGATTATAATTATATAGGGTGTATTTTATACTAGCACTAATTCAGGACATTTCAAAGTGAATTTTCTCAATTTTTTCAAATGGAACACTGTATATTATTATATTTTTGAATTGGCACGTTAATTCTCTACGATTTTTGTGAGTAATATCCTATACCTAAAATCGATATTTCCAGAGATATTTTTACTTTTTCATTAAAAACCATTAAATTATAATACTTTTCATTACGAATTTAGTAGCCATGATTTTGACATAATGCAATGATAGTAGTATTAAATTTTTTTTCTTTTTTTAAACTAAATCACATTTGAGTTTATCTTAAAAATTTATAAATAATCGTTTAATATTACAAAAAAGTTGACATAAATAATAGGAACAGAAAATACTGTATTAGGTAATATAAAAATTGGCACTACTTTAAAAATTCAAGTTATTTTGAACCTAATTTAATGAAACAAATACCTAGTTTTATAGGAACTGTTCAAACTGGCCTCCCAGCCTATGCATTTGTGTAGACGATTTTCGAATGATCTACCAACATTTCTTAAAATGTCTACAGCAATGTCCTGAAAAACTTCCCTTATTCTTTTGTAATTATAGGAGCTTTGTACACTTGCTCGTTAATCAGGGCTTTTGGTAGCCTAACTATGGGGTCCTCCTCTTCCTATTCAACCATTTGGAAAAGCGTCATTTAAATATTCGCGAATAGCTGCAGTGTGGTGCACAGGTGCTCCATCATGGAGGCACCACATTCTCTCCCTAATATCTCCAGTAATTCTTCCAAGCTGTCTTGCAAAAATTACAAATAAATTTGACCATTCACATGTCCATCAAAAAATGTGGTTCTATCACATAATCCCCAACAATTCTTTCCCAAAAATTCAACGACTATCTTGTTTGGCTATGTGCATGAGATGGTTGTGTCGTAATAATCAAAATTATGACGATTAACATGTCCAGTTGCTACGTAGTACATTAACATAAATACGTTGGATAATAAGGTTTGTAAGATAATACTAAAAACACACTTGGGCTGCTGTGCGTAGCAGATCGCAGACACTACCTAGCCCGGAATGTAATATGCCCAAGACAAAATTCCTTTAGCTCAGAAATCTCAGCGTGTTACGTCCAAGTTTAACGTAAACTATTAGAAGTTTGTTGCTTATTTAACATAAAACATTGAGGGTTCTATTCGTAGTGGTCGCAGACGAAATAATCACTTTCTTTCAACAGGAAATGTACTATATTACAATATTTATACTTTTGGTTCTCTAACATGCACCTGGCGATGTTCAATTATGTGGCTATATTCTGTTCAATATGTATCAACAATGATGAAACTGCAGCGCTACGGTGGTGACTTCGGGGACACATGATGATAACCTCCCTCAACTGAGGAACGTTTCAGCCTAGTCTGTGGAGCTTTCTAACCTAGACCATGGAAGTTCTAACTTAGTCCGTGGAACGTTCACCCAGTTCGCGGAACTTTCAAACCCCGTCCGTGGACCCTCTTACTGTTGAGGGAAACAATCCACCAAAATTCCTGTACAATGAATGCTGCAGCTCAATTGACAGCGAAGATACTCCCGAGGGAAAGTGGTCAACTAGCGTGTGCACACATAAATCCCGCAGATGCGGATTAAACTCCCTTCGTCGCAAAGAAATATTTTGAGGAACAGCAACAATTTAACACGCAGGAAACTTTTCCGTTGCTGATAATCAAAAATCCATAAATATGGCTCAAATATTAAGCTTTTAGAAATTATCGGCAGCATGTACGAAACTTACCATTTCTCCACCTCGACACCAGACCGTTTTTTCACAGTTAGAAGGCGCGCGCGACCACACCCTAGCGGCTGTTGACGGTATGTGGCCCGCACAACACAGGTTTATGAAACGTTGCTTCATCGGCAAACAAGACAAAGTCAAAAAAATTTCTTTGCTGTCCTATTTTTTATTTTGGCCATTGACAAAATTGTATTCGATTTTCATAAACCCTAACAATCAGTTCCTGCATTAGTTGAACGTGGTAGGTATGAATTTGTTTTGTTTTTAGGATTCGATGGAGTGAAGGTTGGCTTATATCGTTTTTTCTTGACAATTCTCTTATACTGCAATGAGGATTTTCAATCACGCTCAAAAATATGACTGTTTCATTTTCTTCATTTACTACATTTTTTTGTTCGTTCCTTTCTCTCATATTCCACGTTCCCCGTATTGTCAAATTGTTCCATCAACCTCTCAAATGATTTTTTAGAGGGCTGTCTTCTTTCCAGATATCGCTACTTATAAATTCGAGGTGATAGCAAACAATTTTTATTACTCACACCCAGAACATAAACCATATCGACCATTTCTTCTCTCGAAAAATTCATTATTGGAAAGCGTGAAGTTTAAACTAATTTATAACTTAAAATAAGTGTAAATACTTTGTCATAGTTAATAATTAAACGTCAATAAGATAACTTTCAATTATACTCACTTTATGTCAAAATCATGGCTACTAGATTAGTTCGAAATGAAAAATATTATGATTTAATGGTTTTTAATGGAAAAGTAAAAATATCTCTGGAAATATCGATTTTAGGTATAGGATATTATTCACAAAAAACGTAGAGAATTAACATGCCAATTCAAAAATACAATAAATACAGTAGTGTTCCATTTGAAAAAATTGAGAAAATTCACTTTGAAATGTCCTGAATTACTTAGCGCTAGTATAAAATATACTCTATATAAAATTATAATCAATATTTGGTGGTTGTGTCGTTGTAGTACATCCCTTGCCTACATAATTGTAAAACAAATCTTCTTAATTAATAGTAATACACACACAGGGAATTAATTTATTAAACCTTGTTCCGACTAAAATTTGAATATTGTTATATGCTGCCCTCTAACGGGGAAAGATGTGATTAAGTCCCTGGTCAAATTGAGGGGAAACCTGTTTGTTATTCTGTTGATGGCCAGTAGGTGGGGTGGCGCCATCTATGAGCCAATTGACGAACAGTCATCTAAGTAGAAAACTCTGTAGGATTCTAGAATGTTATGGAATAGGATTCCGGTACATTCTATGGGTGGATATAAAGAGATGAATCCAGCAGATGGGAGAACAGTTCAGTTCAGTGAAGTATACAGTACAGTTCTGGTATACAAACAGTTTTTAGGTTAGACAGGAGTTGACAAGTTTAAGAAGAAAAGTAAAGTATATAGTGTTTTAAAAGTAGTGAATTTATATTAGATTAAGTTATTATTAGTTGTGTGATTTTTAAGTATTTACTAGTGTAATTTTAGTGATTAATAAAATAGTGGTTAGTGAAGATTCTTGTTGCAAGTTATTTGAACCCACAGAGTGTTTACTGAAGACTGTAAACACGTAACAATATTTTTTTCGAATAACTCGGCAAGGCCACATCAAAAACCAAAAATCTGGAGGTCGCTGGAAAGATAATTTTACGGTGAATTTATAAATGTAAAAATATATAGGGAGTTCCGTTAAAAAAAGAATGACCTCGAAAATGAAGGGTTCTAAAATACATGAACTTTTGTAATCTCACAGTGAGAAGGAATCCATTTCATACGTCATGGTCATATAGTAGAAGCATGAAAAATTTGTTATGGTTTTTCGATTTTATTTAAAGTGATAAAATATAATTAATTTTTCAATTTCATCACGATCAGACCATTTTTACGAGGCTTTAAGGGCACACTATGTCATGTTGCGGCCTTAAATCTATTGCAGTTGAATTAAAGGTATACTATACACTTGTGCCATAATAATAAAAATAATATACTATTAATATCCATTTTTTGGCAAATCTCAATCAAAACATGGCATATAAAACATTATTCTTAATATGGTACAAAAATCTCCTACCTGTCTCCTTTATATCGTGGAGAAATCTCCCTTTCTTTGCATTTATTATACACTTCCAACATTGCATAAGTAGGATTCATGCTCTCTAAATCTATGGAGGATAAGTTAGCTGCCCCAGGATCACTACCCTCTGTATATTTTCTTTCTCTCATAGCCTGCTTCATTATGATTTCGGGATCAATCAGGATTTTAGACCAATTCATCATACTATCCTTTATCTTCTTGTTTTTTATCTTCTTCCTCAACTTAGGTCGCTTATAAATAATATTAGAATGCAGCGGCATAAGAGGACTGGTCATTAGGAAACTGCTAGGGAAAACTTTCCTGTTCTCACGCCCAACCTTCTTACTTTTCAATTTCTTCTGCTTAGTTCCCCAACCTTCCAAATTATCAAAATCTAATCTTGAATCGTCTTTGTATCCATAATCCTTTATGGCTTTTTTAAAAGAGTTTCTAATATAGTCATAATTTGGATTTTCCTAAAATAATTAATAGTGACGGATGAAACAGATGTGTAATTCACATTTACACTAAACACTAACAATTTTTGAAATTTTTTTGACACAAGTACCAAGTATTGTTGTAAAAGTCATAAAAAACATAAGAATAATAATTACCTTTGATGGTATCAGGTTCATTACTATGAACATAAAATAATATTAGGTATGTATTCAAAGTAAAATAGGTGTAGGAGTACTATTGAACAATAACATAAGAACATTTCCTTCGAGGCCTTTTATCAGAGATTTTATGTAATTTTGAAGCATTTGATTTTGATAACTGTTACAACATACAAGTGTTTCAAAATTAGCGGCTGGTGTGTAACAAAACGATATGAAGATCTCATTGTTATAGCATGTACCACAGGAATCTAATTCTCGAGCATAAGGAAACGGGAACGCTCACATACAAATGATTGTTCACTTGCCCTGTGTTCTGAAATCGGTGTTCTCGAATATAGGTGATTATGTAAAGGCAGTTGCTGGATGGTTATTCTTTAAATGCTGCAAAAGAAATGCAAACGGAAAAAAAATGACCCACCTGTACATAAATTTAAAGTACCTAATATAAAAACAGAATAACTTGCTTCCAAAGGAATTGTTAAAATAAAACTGAAAATTTCACATTCTTTCTATGGCATGATAGAAGTTGCAGACATTGCATGGCAAAATAGGCATTATGATATTGATAACTGAAACAAGCACAAATAAAACAATTGAATGGAGTGTACAAAACCAGTGTGGTTATATTTATATAACACTAAATTACGTGATTTATGAGCAAATAAAATTCACCAAAATTGTTTTTGGGGCAAAACTCAATTTTTTCAAATGGAACCATATTTGTACCTTGGTACCATTTATTAGTACTATTAATAAGGAATTTATTCATGTCGTATTAAAATGTGTGATAAATACAAACAAAATTGCAGCTTAAAAAAAAATAAGAAAATACAATTTTGTTCTAATTAAATGTTAAGAAGTAACTAAGGTGGCTTTGAAAACAATGAAATATTTAGCTTGTCAAACATTTGTTGGTTTAACGGTGTTTTTATTGTGTCTTTAAATATTGTTTAAACTTCTTGTTAACTGTGTTCGAAATGCCGCAAATTTACACAAGAGATGAAAAAGTGGACATGTTAATTATTTATGGGGAATGTAAAAGAAATGCAGTTGCGGCTACTGACCTTTATGCCCAACGATATCCTGATAGACAATGTCCATTGAAAAATTATTTTAAACGTGTTGAAAACCAATTCCGAAGAGAGCCCAACAACGATCCCGAATAAAACTTCATTATTGACGACGGAATGGAAATTAATGTTTTGGCTCGAATAGAAGTTGATAAGACTGTTTCTTTAAGGCAAGTTGGGTTTGAATTGGACATCAGTCACAAAACAGTAAGCCGAATTTTGCACAAATACCACTATAAATCTTTTAAATACCAATTGCACCAGCATTTGTATGAAAGTGATTACGAACGTAGGATGGAATATTGCAATTCGATTTTGTATAATAACGTGCAGTAAAACAATGATTTTTTGGGACTGATTTTATTTTCGGACGAGTCTAGGTTTACAAATTTGGGATTATTTAACCGACAAAATACAAAATATTGGTCACAAGAAAATCAAAATTGATTACGGTAATTTTCAAGTGCGGTTTTGTTTCAACATTTGACTTGGAATAATCGTTAGTAGAATCATTGGTTCAATAATATTTGAAGGACCTCTGACTGGTGCCAGATACTTGAGATTTCTGAAAAATAAGCTTGGGGACATTTTAGATGAGTTACCTTTAGATTTAGGACAGGGAATGTATTTCCAACGATATGATGCTCCTCCCCTAAATTCAAGGATAGTAGTTGATACCTTCAACGGAGATTCGGAGAAAATATAATTTCGACGAATGGTCCTGTGAGGTGGCCTCCAAGGTCACCTGATTTAACGCCCCTTGACTTCCTTGTTTGGGGTCATTTAAAAAATATTGTCTATGCAACTGCCGTTACAACCCGTGAAGACTTGGAGCTATGAGTAAGACAAGCAATTAATAGCATAATGACCCAGCAATTGGAGAACGTTCTTCGAGAAACAGCTATGCGAGTTCACAAGTGCATTGACGTTAATGGACAGCATTTTGAACAACTGTTGTAATGTTTTGTGTTAATTTTTTGTATTCCAAAACCACTTTATGTGTAACAAGGTAATTAGAATTGTATTTTCTTATTTTCTTTTAGCTGTAATTTTATTTGTTTTTATCGCACATTTTAATACGATATATGAATAAATTCCTTATTAATACTACTAATAAATGGTACCACGGTGCCGGTATGGTTCCATTTGAAAAAGTTGAGTTTTGCCCCAAAAACAATTTTGTGAATTTTATTTGCTCATGAATCACGTAATTTAGTGTTTTTAACGGGATTTCAATTTTTGTAGCATTACATGGATCATTTAGAATAAATCGGAACCGTCATGGCACACTTAAATGGAAAACTAAAAATTACATTATAAAAAAAATGATGTTTGAAATGTCACTTATTTGGCATCGTTGGATTCAGAAAATTATGCAGAATTCAAAAATGCAATAATATACAGGGTGTTCCATTTAAAAATCAATTGTATGTCAAAAAGTGCCGCTTATTATGTATGTAGTACATCCTAAATTTCAATCAATTATCTTCAAAACTAAAGGAGAAAAGGGGGGTATACCATGATCCTGTTAGACCCAGTATACTATATAAAATTGGAGAATGATATAAAAGATTAAATAAAGAAGAAATTAGGAAATTCAGAAGAAAATATCACAGTAGGGGAATTAAAAAATGGAAATCATCCACGGCAGTGTGCATTATGGTGGCTACAACATTTTAAATTAAAGATAAACTATATTATGATCCTGGTTTTAAGAGATTCAATTAAATAACATCAGACACCTACAAAAATTATGTACATATTCTAAAATAAGTTATTATTCTTGACAAAAAGATGAAAAATAGGGGATTTATAAAGAAGGCATCAAATAAAACCAATCTTGTTCCCTGGTGAATACCATAACAAAAGGTCACTTAGATTAGCCTGTTTCAAATCTGAAAGGAACTCAACAAGCTGATGAGACAGTACAACAAACTCGTAACAAAATAACCACATTTTTTTATAAATGCCTGTCCAGACATTAAATCAAATAAAAAATGGAAACCAAGCATCTAGCTGATGAAAGGGAGGTATTTCGCACAATAGGGTTTTCCCAGAAAAAAAAATTATTGCTGAAATACTTAATTCACGTAAAAAAATGGTTTATGGCATATTTATTATCTTATTAATTTTACTAATAGTAACAAAAAAAAAACTTGAAGTTTGAAAAATATTGGGTTCATTTTAAACAGCCATAAATTGGCGCGTTGTGACGTCAACAACCTGAAATCCAATCACAGAGGTTGTCTCTGTTCAAGATTGTTTATTAATCTTCGTCTCTGTTAATATAACATAACCTCTATTTATTGACAGCACTCAGCACTTTTCCACTTTAGGTAAATTATCAGCGGCACCTTTAACATATCCCTCTTCCACTTGATTCCATTTTGATTGTAGAATTAATAAAACATAAACCAGAAACTGATAAAATAATATTTTCACTCCAAACAATACGAACATAAAAATATAAATTTAACGTTTTAGATTAGTCATCTGATGTGTAATGTCGGTGAAGGTTAAACCTAAACTACAGTATAAAATATTAACGTCCGACGCTTTCACGAATAACTTGTGCGGCATTTATCTGGATTCTGATTGGCCAATATTTACACGTCCACTGCTTTAGACCAATCACAGTACAAGCATTACAAATTGAAATTCTGAGAGGTTTAAGAGGAAAGCTTTCTTTAACACATAGTTAGAATCTATTACAAACTAATTACATCCATAATCTCATTGGTTTTCCGGGTAGATACGTAATTCTGGCGCGAAAAATGCCCATTTTAAAAAGCAGTGAAATTGTCAGCAAGTTGTTTTAACGGTATTTTCTTAGAAATAATTCTATTAGAAAAGTAAATTGTTGTAAATTAATAAAATGTTTTATTATATCATTTTCACGACACAAATTGTTAAAATAAAATTAGTGGGAAAACCCTATTGAATCCATAAAAAATATAAAAGCAGTAAGGATAGACCAAATACCTACAAAATTGCTAAAAGCTACTGCGAGCATCATTGCGAAACAACTAATATCATAAACTTGAGCTTGAACTTTGGAATATTTCCTGATCTCCTTAAAAAATCACTAGTTAAGCTTGTAAATAATAAAAGGTGTCAAAATATGTCTTGGAAAGTAAAGTATTTGAAAAAAATATTTATGAGCGGCTAATTAATTTCTTAGACAAATATAAAATACTCACAAATAACCAGAATGGTTTCAGGAGGAAAATGCCTACAATAAGAGCCATCTATTAGCTATTAATGAGACTCTGGAAACACTAAACAAAAAGATAACGTAACTGCAGCATTGTTTGACTTATCAAAAGCTTTTGATAGTATTAATTATGAAAAAATACCTATTAAGCTGGAACAATATGGAATAAGAGGAGTTGCTAACAACTTGATGAAATCATACCTACATAGACGAAAACAGTGTACTGCTCAAAACATTTGTGAAGGACAAATCTCTTATATGGAGAAAGTATAAAAAGTAGTACCGCACTCAATACTATTTGCAAACCATTCACTAGACAGTCTAGACACTCCAGAAGCTAACACCACAATACACTTTGAACATGGTTCATAGAAAACAACATGCTTCTCAATATAGAAAAGGCATATTGTGTGTACGATTTTATTTTCTGTTGCACACAAAACTAAAGCAATAGCATAAAAAGATTGTTCACGTATCATACATGAACAATGTTTTTGGGTTTCTGCTTTAAATTTGTGTGCAACACAAAATGAAATCGTACGCACAGTACCAACTCATATACACGCCATGTTAAAGTATATTAGACTATAAAAATGATCAGGCAGGCATTTTTAGGGGTGCAACTTGATAAAAGACTCGACTGGAGGCCAGATATAAATATGCTAACTCAAAAAAACGGTCAATATTTGCATGTCTTACTTGTAACACAAATACAATGAATTGCTGTTGTTCCAGAAGCCTATTATAGCCTCCATGAATTTTTCAGCGACACATTGACATATTATTATATACTCATTGCTTGTACTTTATTCTAAGTGCTTTATATTTTTATATCTACTTGTTTCTTTGTTTAATTATGTATAATTTTCTTTTAATGTTAATGTGATATATTTTTACTATCTTATACTGTTAACATGCCCTACACTCCATTTGGGTATCTACTATTGTATCTGAAAAGGACCCATAAAGATTATGATAATGAAATCAGGGAACAGTTTTCTCGTGAGAATTTTTGACTTGACGATGCGCAAAAACGCCATCCTTCCTTCTTTCATAGTGATATTCCTCAATCATTCAGCTACTGCCGCTTTTACATAATAACCATTCGAAAGTTACATGTTTGACAAATTCCCAAATGTCGTCTAGCAACATTGCATCATCTGTTCCCTTAGTATTCTCAAACACAGGTGGTGTATCCCGTACATTACCTGTGTTCTAAAATACTAATTTAATTCAAAGTACCAGGGATGTGAATGATCATTTCGATGATATGAACGTTACTGTTCTCTTATGCTCGAGAATTATGCTTTCTCTAAGATTCTAAAATAACTACAATTGTTTAAGTGATTACACACCTCAAGATATGAAAAATGGATTTACCAAGCAAATAAACAAACTTTGAGGCGTCATTAACATTATGAAGATGGTTATTACTTCTACAATATTATAAAATTTGGACAAATTATGTCTGTTATTGGGCACTTATACTGTTTTTAAATTCATTATTTCATAACTGGTATTAACAATTTGGTTAAAATTGTTACAGTGCCTTATTCTGTGTAACTCTATTTTAGAATAAAAGGTTATTATTACATTAAAATTAGTATTTGAATCTAGAACAATATACAGTGTGTCCCGGATGGACCTAATTATACTTGTAATTTTACTTATTTTGCATTTTAAGAGAAAAAGTCATTCTTCATAAAAAGTTTTGCTTATCATTAGCCATACTCAGGCGTTCAAAATAACATACAGGGTTGTTAGCAAATAAGGAATCGTGAACTTGTGCCAAGAGCAAAGTATTAGTTTTTTGAGAGGAATATAAAAATTTAACTGAAAGAAGTTGTTTCTAATGTTAATAGTAGTCCAGATACGAAATTTGAACGTCATATCTCAACTTGACATTTTTGCAAAAATTATGATTAAAATAATTTTATAAATTGGTTTTTGACTTGGTGACTCCAAGGAAGCAATTAGGACGGTTCGTTAAATACTGAGTTCACTAGGTTAACACTAAGCGTGGGAACTAGGCCACCGGCACTAAAAAGCTATTATTTTAGAGACCGAGAAACTATACTAATATACTGCACTTTGCAAAACTACTTGATGCTCATTTGCCGACCAAAAACTGACTTGCTTGAGCCTCGTTCCGCTCAGCCTTATGTACTATTGCTTTTGTTGCATTAATCGTGCTCTGTTGAGTCAGGCACGAACGTTTTTTTGTAAGCCCACATTCCGTGCGCGCGCGGTCTAAAACCACCGCCATTCAGTGCGGGTGATGTAACTGCGTAATAAGTTAAATTGATTGAATTCGGAATTGAAATGTATGTCATCGGATCAGCTATAAAATTAGGAATCTTTTGGTATATGAAGTTATTTACTAAATTTAGTCGGAAATGGTTTATTTATTGATTCATCCTCGTGCAACACTATCACCAGCTCGCGGTCATCATATGGCTAGGTCACGCTAAGTGCCCTATGGAGCGAGCTCGACCGAGGTGAAGCTGGGATCATGTTTCGAATGGAGCGGCAAAGTGCCGGTATAATAATAGAATGTGTATATGGCAACGGAAATGAGTTTTGATAATAATTTGTGAGCTTTAAAAGTGGTTATAGAAAATGTACGGAATGGAATTAGATTATTATACCGGGGTTACGGAAAGTGCTTTTGGTGATGTTTAATATTATACAGGGGCAATATTTTTCGTGTTATTTTCTATTCGTATAAACGTTGTAAAATTGGAGTATGGAACTTTTTGAAGTATTTTATTATTGTTTTGGCATTTGTGAATTATCGAAATACCGTGAATTTTTCCAAAAATTGTTTTTGAAAGCTGTAGCTTTTTGTATAGATTTGTAGTTAGACTGATTTTTTTGTAGTTTGACAAATGGGATGAATAGATTGATTTAATTTTTGAATTCTGAAGTTTTTTGAGTTAATTTTTTCGAAATTTTATGCAACATACTACACCACATAAAATAGTTTTGTTAACATTTTATTCAATAAATTATGTGCTTTCATTGAATTTATAAAATTATTTTAATCATAATTTTCGCAAAAATATCAACTTTGAGATACGATGTTAAAATTTCATATCTGGACTACTATTAATATTAGACACAACTTCTTTCAGTACTTAACATTTTTTTATTCCTCACAAAAAACTAATACTTTACTCTTGGCACAAGTTCACGTTTCCTTATTTGCTAACCATCCTGTATCTTATTTTGAAAGTCTGAGTATGGCTAATGACTTTTCACGATAAGCAAAACTTTTTACGAAGAATGACTTTTTCTCTTAAAATGCGAAATAAGGAAAATTAAAAGTATTGTTAGGTCCATTTGGGAACACACTGTATACCTCATAGAGAATATACCAAACAATTAGTAAAAATTGACCCAGCTGCAATTTATTAATAATTTAATTAATATATGTGATAACCACTTAAGTTGGGATGTAATGAGATTATGAAAAAAGTTGTAAATGACGATTTCCAAAAAATCAAATGTAATGATTATATGTCTCATACTCCAGACCAAATAGCTTTCAATGATTGAATTACATGTATAATAACGGAATAGGGAATAGGTAATGCGATGGCTATTCATTAAATGCGAAAAGAGAAAGTGACCCACCTGTATATAAATTTAAAATACTTAAAATAAAAACTGACTAACTTGCTTCTAAAGGAATTGTAAAAATACAACTGAAAATTTTACATTTTTTCTATGGCATGATAGAAGAACTCTTGCAGACTTTGCACGGCAAAAGAGGAGTTACAATATTAATAATTGAAACAAGCACAAATAAAAGCTCAAATAAAAAATAAGAATTGTATCAGTTAAAAGCGTATTTTTAACTTATTAGTGAAAAAAAATATAAAACTCGTCAGTACAAAGCTCCATCTTATATTATTTATTCAATATTTACATCCTACACTGTATTCTCACACATAATGATAATAAATGATATGAATTAATGATATTAGTAATGATAAATTCCTACAGTCTATCATTGGTTTAAAGGTAATGCTGATAAATATATTTTGTTATTGTTTTATTAGCTGATAGTAGCTGGTAATTGATGGTACAACAGAAAGATTAAATAATTTTGTATCTGACCATAACATTAAGTATGTTATGATAATATTACAAATAAAATTTTAAATAGTTGTAGAATGCAGATTGTAAATATTATCAGTAACTACCAGTTTCTCAAACAATGCAAATAGCACACTTTCAGAGTTATCCAACTAAGAATCAATTAACTAAATGATAAATGCTAATGTAAATAATAATTGAATTGATCAAATTTTTTTTTGCTTTAAAATATTTGTTAAGAGGATCTTAAAGGCGATTTTACCCAGGCAATTTTTATAGCAATTAACACGTTCACTGCTATATGGGATGTATATGTCCCGTGACGCACTTTCGTCTGGTGCGGCAGTGTTTTTAATAAAACTTTCCAGCAGGTGAAGGCAATAGTTTTCTTAAATCATATCGTATGAATATGATATTTATAGCGATCGATTCAGGAAGGTATTGTTAATTATTTTCTAACAAAAATTTGAGCGGGGTTTATTTGACCCGTATCGCCAGGAAGAATAAAAATCGTCGATTTGTGCGCTACGAGGTAAACCCATATCGTACAAACAAGTATTATTATTTGCGATATGGGGTACCCCCAGCGCACAGATGGAATTAGTAACCAGATTCTTAGTAATTCCCTTTAGAAAAACAGGAATAATAAGTAAGGATTTAAGTTTTGTGTTTTTCTTTTTTAAATGTATGAAAATAAAGGTTTTTGTTATGCTGTTCAATCACAAATATCAATTTATTTTGTATGGCGATGATTGCGATGTGGGTCAAATGTTCCTGGAATGATCATAAGCTAGTGATCTACACACATGTATCCAATAGTAACTACGGTTAGTCTTGCTATTAGAATTTAAACAAAAATTGTCTACGGGTCATATATATCTCGAAATGTTGAGTCTCAGTTAATAAGAATTTATGATAATCTACCTAACAATTATTACAAAGACTTACCTCTCAAAGTTTTTAAAAAAACATTTCACTATGTAAAGTGGAGTAAATATAGATTTGTAGAAGAAATTTGACTTGAAGTAAAGCGGTATAGAAAAATAAGTATGTTTTGGTGAAACTAAGAGTACCCTGAGTTTTCTACTTCGAGTAGGTAGGGGAACCCTTTTTTCCCCGGAAAAGGGGTAAATTGGTCATTTATAAGGGTGGTTCAGTTTTAATTTATTTTGGACCCTTTAAAATGCTAGTTAAGAAACGAGAACGGTACCCTTTTATTGAAGATGTTCAAGGAACTTCAGTTCAAAATTCATGAAAATCGGTTCACAGCCTCCCACGATTTATTGAAAAAACGTAAAAAATTGAATTACGGCTAACTTGGCCAAAATTTAACCGAATTTGATGAAATTTTAGACAAAACTAACCTATGTAATCAAGAAATAGCCTACCAGATTTTAGCAAAAAATATCCAACAGTTTGGTCGTAATTCCATTTTTAGTCCAAATTCCACAAAATTTTAAAAACTTTCCCTGATTTGTCCAAATGGTCGAACGAATTTCTTTTTTACCAAAATGAAGGCATTTTTATGTAATTTCACGTGACGTAACTTTTTTTTAATTTAGCCGATTTTTTGTCATTCTTGGTATATACATGAGCGCCGAGATTTCCCGTCATTTTCGGTGTTATACGTATGCGCGCACAAATATACGTGTAATTAGTCATTATAAAAATTACAATATTAATAATAAAAAGTGATTGTGAGCAGGTTTTAAATTAGATTAAAAGAAACTCTCAAAGGTAAGATATAATTTTTTTTTTAAACGAAAATCCACTTGACATATTAAACTTTTTACGTATATCGATTATTATTTTATTTTATTCATGTTTTCTTTTTCTAGTAGTCGTACTAGATGTACTACTGCAAGAAGTGTCTACTTCCGAATCGGTAACTATAGTTTGGAATATTTCTTCACCCTCGTCATCGCTAAAGTCGTCTACATCTGAGATATTCTCTGAAGTACCAAAATTGACAAGATTTTGGATGGCAGCAAACAACAGATAATGAACCCATGCCGATAAGGACTGATAAATCTCCTCTTCCTAATAAATTACTCAATATAATCGCTTGTGATTGTAAGGTCGGTTACAAAACTAAACATTGCTCATGCAAAATCATTGGCGTCACATGCAGCAATTTATACCACAATGAAAGGAATACTTTGTGTCCAAATGCAGATATTGTTGACGAAGCTGTGGTTGATGAAGACCCTGAGCAATTAGAAATTAGTCCTGATATTTATGATATTGAAGAATTTGAAGAAGATGATAATTATGAAGATGTTTGTACTTCAGAGAATATCTCAGATGTATACGAATTTAGCGGTGCCGGGGTTGAAGAAATATTCGAAACTCCAGTAACCGATTCGGAAGTAGACACTTCTTGTAGTAGCACATCTAGTACAACTGTTAGAAAAATAAATCATGAATAAAATAAAATAATAATCAATGGATGTAAAAAAATTAATAAAAATCAAGTGAATTATCGAAAAAAAAATTATATCTTACCTTCGAGAGTTTTTTTACACATCAAAACGTCAGATTAAACTGAAACTTTGCACACTTATCAAGGCCCGATGACAATACAATAATTTGACAACTTTGTCCTAATATCCCCACCAGGATCATCAGGATAAAATAAAATTTTTAAAAATGACTAATCTATTGTCGGAGGCGCCGCTGTTAATATCATATATTTTATAAACTATAGTTTATAAAAAATAGCAAACCAAACTAAAAAGTAAAAAATAATGTTCAAATATTATTGACAAAAAATTCATTTTATTGTAAAAAGTGCTTTTTAGTATATTTTTATAATCCTACTTTTATCAATAGCTACCAATAAAATATTTATAACAATTGATATCAATTATATTTTTTTTTACCTAAATATTTAATCAATCACTTTGTATTATTAATATTGAAATTTTTATAATGAATAATTACACGTATACTTGTGTGCGTATATGTATAATACCGAAGATGATGGGAAATTGCCGTGCGCCTATAT
Source organism: Leptura quadrifasciata (assembly GCA_963675555.1). NCBI lineage: Eukaryota > Metazoa > Arthropoda > Insecta > Coleoptera > Cerambycidae > Leptura > Leptura quadrifasciata. The sequence continues at coordinate 42,258,071 of OY776673.1, forward strand.
ATACAAAAAATGACAAAAAATCGACTAAGTTAAAAAAAAGGTACTTTTTAGTTACATCACGTGAAACTACATAAAAATACCTTCATTTTGGTTAAAAAAAAAATTCATTCGACCATTTGCACAAATTGGGGAACGTTTTGAAAATTTTATAGAATTTGAACTAAAAATGGAATTGCGCCGAAACTACTCGATATTTTTTGCTAAAATTTTGTAGGCTATTTCTTGGTTACATAGGTTACCTTCGTCTAAAATTTCATCAAATTCGGTTTAAGTTTGGCCAAGTTAACCGTAATTAAAATTTTGACATTTTTTCCAAGGCTTTTTGAGTATACTTTTATACATATCGTGGGGACTGATGAACCGATTTTCACGAAATTTGAACTGAACGTTCCTTGAAGATCTACAATAAAAGGGTACTGTTCTAGTTTCTTAGCTAGCATTTCAAAGGAATCAAAATAAATTAAAACTGAAAAACCACCCTTAAAAATGACCAATTTACCCCTTTTCCACGAAAAAAAAAAAAAAGGTTCCTTCACTTACACGAAGTAGAAAACTCAGGGTATTCTTAGTTTTACCAAAACAAACGTATTTTTCTGTCGCGTTGCTCCATGTAAAATTTTCTCTCATGTCTCAAGATATTACAATAATTGAATACATCAATACATATTCATTCAAATGTTCCCATCACTATATCAAATGTCCCACAACACCTGCAGACTTCACTGCAGAATATCTCTGTTGTGCATTATAAAATAGTATTTAATAAGTTTGTAAACTTATATTGGACAAATGTGTGCAATTTGAAAGATATTTAACCCAAGTACTTAATGTACTAATCTACTAAAATTACTCAGCGAATGGTGAAACTACCGTGGCCGGTTGTTCAACTTATAAATGGCAATCTCACGCTGACAATTACGCTTAAGCGTTGCTGAACAACTTAAACCACAGTGATCGCATCTGAAATCCTGACCAATCTTCCCATTCAGCCGATAGAGCTGACCACTGAAATATTAACTCTCCGACTCCGATTGGCCCAACCTCGGGCCCAACCATCTGCTGAGTACATTCAAATAGTATTACCAGCCAATAAAACAAACTAAAATAGGTATACACATGATAGACTGTAGTAGATACTATTAATGACTGATTAGAGTTTATAATTAACCTTGGCTAATTATCAACGATTTTTTAAATTTCACTCACCTTTAGAAAATTAAAATAAGGATTTCTGTAAAATAATTTACCAATATGAATAAATATTGCATAAACTTTTACCTATTCTAAGACGTAAATTAAATAATGTAAAGGTTTACATACATTTACTACCTCATTAACTACATAAAAAATAACATACCTCAAACTGCAACTCGTTCAAATAGTTAAAGAACTCCAATAAAACTTTTGGATAGTCGCTATTAAAAGACAGCTCCAAAAAACTTTTCAAATTCCTAAAACACCTAGTTTTCTTCTTTTCAACTTCACTCGGTTGGTCTACATCCATCCATGGAAGACTACCTGTTAACCAGTAAACCATATTATAAGCTAAAGATTCCAAGTCGGAACGTCTAGACGGAACACCTTTGTGAGCATCTCTCGAACAAAATAACACAGTGCCTGCATGAGCTCTACGTTCATCTGTACAATACTCTCTATGTTCGCCATTTGACAGTAAATATTTAGATGCAAGTCCATAGTCCAGTAAATACACCTTATCTAAATTATTGTACTGTTTTTCATTAGGCAAAACAAAATTCGGTTGAACCTTATTTTCATGCATATTTAACACTTCATCAAGGTACGGTATATCATCTATATACGTAAAATTTGCTACAGGCCGGAGATTCCTTGTACACTTCTTTCTAGGTATTTTTTGTGTTTGACGAGTATTTACTACCCTAACTGGTCGTCTCAATGGAGCAACCGATTTTCTTTTCTCTGGTTTACCCAACATAATATTTGAAGCCTTAATATCTGAATGCACATAACCCTTATTATGCAAGTACTCTAACACATCCAATATTTGAATAGATATAGTCAATACCGTTTTGAGATTAAATGACTTTTTCTCTCGAAAAATCTGTTCTAAATCTTTTTCGTATCTTGGTAATATAAGGAAGCGAAATTTGTCTCCCCTGTGAGAGTGAGATCCTGAGGCTACATAATGTGGCATACCAAGAAAAGTTAAGTTCTTCTGTGCCTTCCATTCCTCAACTGAAATATTAGATACATGTAATTAAGAATTTTAAAAATTAAATAGCCCGAAATAACTTACTCATTTGTGGTTTAGCTATTCTAAGGTAACAATTAATTTCAACGAATAACGGGCCGTTTGTATGCCTTTCAATCTTGGCAACATTACTAGTATCAGTCTTAACTTCTCTCGAAAGATCCTCGGATGCTTGATATATTTCCCCAAAACCCCCAATCCCGACTGGCTTGCCTAACCTCCATTTTTTTCCACCGATATCAGTCACTATTTCGCCTTGCTTTAATTCAATGCTACTGGAAATAGCACTTGAACTTTTTTTCCTCGGTGGCTCCTCATCTGATACTTGGTCATTATATCGTCTAGGCATATTGGTTTGCTGTAGACAAAGTATCGAATTAAAACAATTGCTAGCTCATTTTAACTGTAAACATTTGAATGGGTCAAAATGAACAAAAACAAATAAACAATTGGAAATTTAAATAGGTATAACGTTTTACCAACAAATGAACAAATACCGACTATAAAAATAAACCAATACTGAGTTTACTTCGAGACGCAGACAAACAAATGATATTTACTCACATTTCCAGTACGTTATTAAAAATTGCGAAAAATTAAAAATAAAACGGTATCATATCACATATCCCAACTGTCACTACATATATTTCACGGCCATCTTACATCTTGTTAACTTCGTACTTTCATTTTAAGAACGCCCATGCGTATTAGATCCGTTTCAATGAAACTGCGCATTGAGAGGAATGCAAATTTAATGAATATCAAGTATATTATCTGTGAAGTTTCAATGGCCCTTATTAAAAATCCGTTTTTAATGCCACACGCATATTAGTAGTAAAGCTTTTCAAAAGAATGTGAATAAAATCAGATATTGGGTTAGCTTCAAATTTAATAACCCCCCTCCCACTTTTATTCAGTTTGCTGGTTGCTAAGCAACGTTTAAAGGGACAGTAAACAAAATTGTTGAAATTAGTTTCAGTATGGTGGTCGTAAAGTCTTGTTTTTTTATTTATTAAAAAGTTCCTATGGCCGAAGTTCATATTATTGGACAAATAAATCAAGCAAAAGATTTTCCCAACCAACATTTGTTTTGTAAATGGCATTTACATATTGGTAAGTACCTATAAAACAATTTATGAGAACGCATATACCTATAGTTGTGACATTATTATCAAAAGAAACTATGATTGTATGTGTATAATATAATAGTAATTGTACGATAGATAAATACCTACTTGTATTCTGTACCTACACTATTTTTTGGCATCATGTTAAATAGTACAATATAAATAATATAATAAATAAGGAGATTTTCCTCCCTTATCACTTTTATGACTTTTATAATAAACCATTTATTGGCATCTAAATCAGATAGGTAGGTAAGTACCTATAGTAATAAATATGTCAAATAATTAATTTAGCGTTTATTGACTTTTAATTGAGATTTGTGATATATTTATTAGTGTATAGAGAGTGTAATAATGTAAAAAGTATTATTTAATAAGATCAAGATACATTTCCGTTTCGGAGATATAGTAGATTAGTGGATAGGTACACCATGACAGGTAATAATAAGATCAATTATTGGTCTTTGTATTTTCTTGTAGATAGGTATCATCCAGAGGAGTGGTTTACGAAATCTTATAGTAGGTAATTTGACCACAGTCCACAATAATTGTGTGTATATCTACCTATATGTTTGAACAATTATGAAGGAATGAATAATGAATGTTCATATGCATGCAGGACCTTTTCAGGTAGAAATTATAGAATTAAATTAATGTTAAATGCTTATTCTTAGGAATACATTGTTGAATTATTCAAAATTTGAATGAAACAATCTGAAAATGTCAATATTTGACCTTTTACAAAGCAAGGGAAAAAAATTAAGCAGTTATTATTTTATAACAAGTAGGTATCATCCAAAGCAAATTAACCAGGTACCTACCTCGGGTAACACAGTTTTCTACAGATTTCTACAATTTTAAGCGCTTTTCTGGAATCGCGAAAAAATGTGTGGAATATGTCAGGATTATTTCCGTTGCTTTCTTATGGAAAACGTTAATATGATAATTTTGTTCCCTGTAATTTTTCGAAAAATGCATAATTTTCGTGTTAGGTTGTTTACTGGAGATTGTAAACACGTAGGTACCTAACAATTGGTGTCAGAAGTGGGATTGTAACAGGATTTCTGGAGAATTCGACGAGGTTCCAGATTGTTCTATTTGGAAACCACTGCAGATATTGAAGTGCTTTGAACTGGAAAGTGATATGAACATTAGACAAGACGAATTTGTGACATTTTGAGAAAATTTCCAGAACTTTCTATTTGGAAACTAGTGCAGTTAGATCAGTTCTATCAATTGAAAAGTGATATAGACATCAAATCAGACCTGTTTGTGACGTTTTGAGAATATTTCCAGAACATTCTATAAGGAAACTAGTGCAGTTAGCTGAATTCTGTCAATTGGAAATTGATATAGACATCAAATAAGACCTATTTGTGACATTTTTAGAAAATTTCTAGAACATTCTATTTGGAAACTAGTGCAGTTAGATCAGTTCTATTAATTGGAAAGTGATATAGACATCAAATAAGACCTATTTGTGACGTTTTGAGAACATTTCCAGAACATTGTATAAGGAAACTAGTGCAGTTAGCTGAATTCTGTCAATTGGAAATTGATGTAGACATCAAATAAGACCTATTTGTGACATCTTTAGAAAATTTCTAGAACAGTGTATTTGGAAACTAGTGCAGTTAGCAAAGTTCTGTCAACTGGAAACTGGTATAGACATTAAATAAGATCTATTTGCGACATTTCGAGAAAATTTACCGAATATTCTATTTGGAAACCAGTGCAGTTAGCTAAATTCTGGAAAGTGATGTATAGACATTAAATAATACCTACTGTGACTTTTTGAGAAAACTTTCAAAACATTCCATTGGAGATTAATGCAGTTAGCCAAGTTTCTGGCAACTGGAAAATAGTATAGACACTAAATAAGATCTATTTAGGACATTTTGAGAAAATTTCTTAGAACATTTTGTAGAAATATTTGACCCAACTAAGAAAAATTATGTTAGACCAGAAAGAAGAAAAAAATGAATTGAACTGATAGTTCTTGAGAAATTAGTTTTGGAACGAGATTCAAAACCTGTGCATAACAGTTATATTTCCAACTAGATGGATGTACCCCCACATCATGCAGTAATTGTCAGGACGTGGCTCAACCAATATTTTCCCGGTAGGTGGATTGGAGGTAGTAGTCCATTAATAGGCTGGTTTAGGTAAACTTTTTTGTGTCACTTCTTTTTAATTATTTGTTTGTTGTCATTATAGTGTGAAAGGATAGAAATTGTTTGATAATTAAAAATTTCTAAATTGAGCATTACTGTTTTTTTTTTTAAACTGTGGAATATGATGTTAGATCAGAAAAAGAGACGTCAAGAGAAAAACCGTCAGGAAGAAAAAAAAAAGAACAAGAAAAACGACGCCAAAAGGAAAAAGAAGTACAAGAAAAGCGACGTCAAAAGTAAAAGGAAGAACAACAAAACCGATGTAAAAAAGGAAAAGAAGAACAAGAAAGACGATGTCAGGAAGGAAGAAAAAGAAGAACAAGAGAAACGACGTCGTGAAGAAGAGGAGGAATTGAGAAAAATTATACAGGTGCAACAAGACACTATCCTGTCAGCCACTGATGAAATAAAAAATGAAATTAAAGAGCATATAGGGATTATAAACGCTAAATTTAATTATGTTGAAGAGAAAATAGATAAGGTTGAACAAAAAGTTGGTACAGTCAAAGAAGAAGAGAGCGAATTCAAACAAACAGTTACTGACGTCGAAGGAGAAATAAGCGATATTGAAGGAAAATTCCGGGTAGTTGAGGGAGAAATGGAACGACTTAACAGCAGCTGAGGGAAAAAGGAGGCCAGTTAGGCGTATCATCAGATCCTCGATTACAACCTCCCTGCTTTGATGGACAAACTTCATGGACGTTATACAAAAGACAGTTTGAGGCAGCTGCATGCGCAAACAACTGGAGTGATGAAGACACAGCTATGGCGTTAGTTCTGCATTGAGAGGGCAAGCTTTAGAATTGTTGCAGCCGGTCCCAGTGGCGCAGCAAAAGAATTTTAAAGTTTTAGAAGCTGTATTCGACTTAAGATATATGGAAACCAACACTTTGCTCAACTATACCGGACCCAGTTAAAATCATGTATACAGAAAGCTGGGGAGAGCTTACGAGAATTTGAGGCTACAGTAGAGAGATTGGCACTCTTAGCTTATCCGAATGCACCAAGACAGTTCCAGGAGCAATTGGCAGTTGACACATTTATTGATGGTATACAAGAGGAGGATCCTTAGACTATTTCGACACAAGAGTAGTAGCAAAGGATTGATCCATGCACTTGAGATAGAGGCCGCCTATATGAATTCCTCATGGTACAGAGTACAAGCCGTTTCTGTCGAAGAAGCCCAGTCAAAGGAAAGGAATTTGAACACCAAACTAAAGGACATACATAAGATATTTACTCAATTCATGACCAAAACAAGTTTCCCAGGAAAACCGACAAGAAAGTGTAAAGCCTAGCGGAGGTATACGATCTTACCAGTACAGCAAACCAAGGCATATGACGCGAGATTGTCGAAAGTAGAACCCTGGGGAAGTAAACGTTACAAAGAAAGAGGAAATCTGCTCCGATAAGACGAAATTGATGGCCATGCTAAACAGATATACAGAAAATGGTTGTGCAAATACTGAGCCAATTACATTCGCAACCGGAGTCGAGACAGGAACCGCAACCTCCGAAATAGGAGCCGAAGCAGCAGCGAAGTTATGAAAAGCTGACAAAAGGAATCCGCTGTTATATAATTGCGGCAAATTGGGGCATGTCAAAAGTTACTGTCGCCAGAGGCACCCTAAGGAAGTAACTGCCAAGGATGTAAAAACAGCAGGATGTAGCGAAAGTAAAGACGGTTAAGATAGAGGTTCCAAAGGACTGGACAAAGGAAGTTGTAAGGAAGAAACAACTGAGCGACGACGGAATTGGACCTGTACTGAAGGCAAAAGAAGAAGGCGCAGAACCAAAATGAAAGGATGTTTCGGATAAAAGTGTCGACCTGAAGGCTTTGTAGGCACAATGAGATTCCCCAAGGCTTGAAGATGGACTACTACGGAGAGCATGGCAGAGTCCGGATGGAAAAGAAGTTACCATATGTTTGGTCATACCCAGGTGCCGGATACCAAAAGTACTTCGGAAAGTGCACGAAGTAACATCTGGAGAGCATTTTGTCAAAAATAAGACATTGGCTGGAGAGTACGGGAACAATTCTACTGGATAAATAGCCATCAGGACGTAGAAGCTTGGTGTTGCAGATGCAAGGCTTGTGTGGATGCAGCCATCAAGGAGTCACCTATAGGAAGTGGTGACCGAATGAAAGCTCGATATGACTGTAACGTCAGTTCAGCGAGATTCAAGGTGGGGGACTTGGTTTGGCTGTACAACCCACAGCAGAGTGAAGAAGAATTCTTGAAGTCCAAGATGAAGATCGTGCACCTGGACAGGTTAGCGAAGTATGTTGAAGATGCAGAATTGTCTGACCGGGACGTTCAGGCCTAACCCCTTGAGACCCATTTCGCCAAAGATGGGAAAATTTACCGTTGTGTACCAATAGTGCAACATGTGGCGAAAAAGTATATAATGAAATATAAACTTGGTATTGGTGTTCTAAGCAGCTATATTGAATTGGGTTATGCAAAAAATTTTTTTTTTAGATAGCTAAATATATTTTTGCTTGTGTGTTTTTTTGCAATAATTTTATGTACATTTTTATAATTTACTTTAATCATTCATTCAATTTCTTTTACTTATTACATTATCCTCATGTCCTCAATGGCGCAAGAATCTAATTTAATTCTATTTTACTGGACAATAAAAACACACCTTGGACACTATAATTACGCCGCCTATGATGTCTTTTTTTTATTTTCTAAATTTTAAATTAAGCCTTTTATAAGATAGGAACAGAAAAATATGCGACAACATCGAATTAAGAAAACTTAATTTTTTCCATAAACTTGCTAATATAATAACAATGGGAAATCTGGATTGGGTTTCAAGAGATTAAGGAGGGGGAGTGTTATGTGCTGAAGCCGGCCATGTGTTGCACTTCCAGACAGAGTGGTCGGCGGTGCCATCTCTGTGACGATCGCCCAGCCATGGAAATTACCAGAAAGGACGCGAACTTACGGGAACCGACGAGATCAGTTCAGAATGCTCTAGAACGCCTGCGTTTAGGTATGTAAAGGCACAGCAGGGAAACCAGTTCAGTATACAGTACAGTTTCGATATACAGAGTTTTATAGGAGATTATAGTAAGTGATCAGATAAAAATAAAAAACCAGAACCAGTTGTGATTTAAAGTAGTGAATTTATGTTAAAGTTATAATTAGTTGTTATTTTTAAGGATTAATTATTGTAAAATTAAGTGATAAAGTCAGTGGTTTGTGAAGATTCTTGTTGCAATTTATTGAACCTACGTACAGGGTGTTTACTGGAGGGTTTAAACACGTAACAATATATATAGTGTGACCCATTTATTTTGAAGTCCCCCTGATAAATCTTTATTTAGTGTGCGATTTTCATAGTGATTTTTAATTGTAAAGCTTGTAGAACTGCATTATTGGAGGAAAGGCGCCAGATTCCTACAAAATCCAAGGCTTACCACGTTAGTTTTGAAATAAAATTTTAATAATTCATATTAGCAATTTTTTTGAAAAAATCTATGCACGCCTCCGGATTGACCACCCTTCAAAACGAGCCTGCACTAAATTTTGTTGAACATTTTTAAGTAATAACATTTTTGTAGACATTATTAAAAATGCACAATACATCATTTTCATAAATTTATTTTAAAAGTTAATTAGTTATCCATGAGAAAAACATTGAAACAGTTAATTGTCAAAAGTGTAGGAAAGTTACTAGTGTCTTACTGTCTAGTGTTAATAGTCATTGAAGGCCTAACTGTAATAGAGAAAATAGAAATTATACGTCTTATTGACGTACGGCAAGAGGAACTGCGGCTGAATTCTATACCGCTGCTTGAGATACGATACAATAGGTTAGGTTTGATAGGTTCATACGACCACGGTAGGTTACAGCTTTTTCTACAGGCATGCACTCCCATGAACTGCTACCTATGACACCCCCATGACAACCCATGAACACATGCCATCCAGTTCATGGCGTCATTGAGAACCCCCAGTGTCAGAAACGGCGTTGCCTATCTACTTATATTTACATAATTTTCAAGGTAATAACTGGAAAGTGGTGTCCGGAAAGAAAGAAGGCCAGACGCAAGTGAGTTTTTCCCAATTTGACGATATTTGTAGATGGTCCTTTCCCATAGACATTCATTTGGCTACAGCAGGCCTTCGGGGTACGTAGACGAAATTTTGTATTAATAACAAATATTTCGTTATAAATTTTTAAACGTTTACTTTTTGCATGGACGTTGGTTAGAATAAGCTATATTTTTTCAATATAATCATATAAACTACAGAAAATCTTACTTTATAAGAAATGTCATGTTTTATTATTAGTTTTTTAAACTATTGTTGCAATAATTGTAATTTACTAATTACTAACCTGCCTGAAAAAAACAAATTTAATAATCCCTATTTATTTACGTGAGAGTCAAGCGATTGATTGCGCCGCCGAGGTGTAGGATATTTATCGCCTAAATAGTCCAGGTTAGATAGTTTATTTTCTCGAAAAATTCCTCAGTGTATTTTGTAAACGTGATAATTAGGAGAAAAATAGTGGGAATTAGATGTATGTGTTTTGGGAAAGCAAATTTTATTTGGAACCTGTTGAAAAAAGTGCATGAAAGTGCCGAAAACAGGTTTTTTCACGTGTTCGATGCGAAAGAAAAAAAATTTTTTATATAAAAAATACTACGAAAAAAATGAGTGACAATTAAATTCGGTCAATAACTTTTTGCACAAAAAATTAAAAACCTCTAAATATCGCCATTTTCTTTACCATTTAATTACGGAAACCGTAATTATCCTAAGAAGTTGTTTTGGAGCTTAAATTTGTAGCTTTTGTTGGTACCTACCTACTCTAAAAGTTTCATGCAAAAATATTAATAACTTTTAGCGGAAATAGCGAAAATGTGAAATAGTACATTATACACTAAGGCAGAGAAACGTCTTATTTTTCCTGAGGTGTAAATACATCGAGGGAAAAATGGCGGTCTCTCCCGAGGTGTATATACTATTTTTTCCACGATCGGGACTAGAAATTTATTTCATAAATAAAGAATTATAATAAATTGGATCGAAATTACAATATTTAGATATTTCCATTCAACGTATCATGGCAACAGATATTTGTTTACAAATACATTTGTCAAGTGCAAAAGTTGAATTTTGGCATTTTTGGTATGGAAAACCAAGAAGAATCGCAAGATATCGTTGAAGCTGCCGGTGCGGCAGTTTTAAACCTATTACCCACAAAATCAAGAAATTTGTATGATAAAGCGTACAATCAGTTCAGAGAATGGTGTAAGAAAAAGAAGGTACAAACGTATACGGAAAATGTTATGCTGGCCTATCTTCATGAAAAATCAAATGAATATAAATCTTCCACGGTATGGGCCCAATGTTCTATGTTAAAATCGTGTATGATTGTGTACGATAACATAAATATAAGTAAATATGCAAAGCTGATGGCATTTTTGAAAAGAAATTCCGATGGTTATAAAGCAAAAATACAAAAATTTTGACAAGGGACCAAACTGACTCTTTTTTATCGCAAGTAAATGACGATGAATATTTAATGATAAAGATAAGATTATATTAGTGTTTATTAAGGTATGATTATGCATTAATGTTTTGTTAGGTACTTTTTTAGATTGCGTTGATCTTCGGAATTTTAGGCGCATGCCGTGGAGACGAATTAACTAACTTAAAAGTTGATGATATTGAAGATGTAGTATCATCTTTAATAATAACAATACCTAATACCAAAACTAAAATATCCCGAACCTTTGTAGTAACCAGAAATGAAGGAAACATAAATTTACTCGATCTATATCGTAAATATGCCGCATTGCACCAGTCATGGTCGATTTTTTGTATTTTATAAATCAGGAAAATGTACTACACAGCCAGTAGGCAAAAACACTTTTGGAAAAATCCCAAGTATAATAGCCACCTAGGTACCTAGAATTATCGATCCAACCTTATATACTGGCCATTGTCTACGTAGATCTTCAGCAACTCTATTAGCGGATGCAGGAGCAGACATCGCGACTATAAAACGTCACGGAGGTTGGAAGTCGACGACAGTAGTTGCTGTGGGTACATTGACAATTCGGTGCAAAACAAAACAAATTAACAAATATAGCAAATCAAGTACTACAAGCTGCAACTACGGTTCAAAAAACTATAAATCTGAGTAAAGAAAATGTTTCATTTAGTGAAGTTCCTTCGAATATTAATTTCAATAGTTGTGAGAATGTAACATTTACTATCAATGTTAATAAATAAGAATTACATTTTGTTTAACTATTAACTTATATAAGTAAATATGCAATGTCTTATTAATTAATAAATAAGAATTACATTTTGTTTAACTATTGAGCATGAAATAAAAACTCCCCTAGGGAAATTATTGTCTTATTTCGTCCCTAGGGAGTAAATGCTTTACTTCTGCCACAATTTTGATGCCATAGAAATCAGTGTGCATCGAGAAGTGAAAGCGTACGGACGTACACCGAGCCATCAGAGTGCACAGTGAAGTGGAAGCCCCACAGACAGTGACGTCGATAGTGTTGAAGAGGAAGTTCACACGTCTTTTTCAAGACACCATTTTCTGTTATTAATCATAACTTTTTCCCATAATAATATAGGTATTCCCTTACAGGAAACCGACAACGACGTTACCGTGGAGGACGGTAACATGGAGTACAGTGAAGACGAAACATCCCAGAGCGGTAGCTTCCGAGGGGGCCCCCCAACCCCAAGGGACGACAAGGAGACGATAAAACGCCTCACAGAGGAGAACAATGCTCTCAAGAAGAAAATAGACGAGCTCACCGAAAGGTTGGAGCAGATGCAAAGGGAACAGAAGTCCCAGCATGAAGAGCTTCTGCGTGCGATTCGGGGAGAATCGCAAACACGGAAAAGAAAAAATCCGCCCGCTGCCAACACGGACTCAGACGAAGAGGCCCCTAAGGCGGCAAAGAAGGTGGCTGAAGAGCCCCTCAAGTGCCCCCCCGAGTCCGAGTCACCTAGACAGAGCAGATCGGGATCCAGAGCCCCCCAGCAGGAGGCTAGCGTCCCCCAACAAGAAACCCGGAAAGAGGAGACCGAGGCCCCTCAAACAAGGACAAGAAGCCAGCGTGTACCCCCGGTAGTGCTGCGAAACAGAGAGACGTGGACAACGGTGAGCCGTCGTTTAACCGAAACCGGTATAAACTTCAACAAGGCCAAAGTTACCGGGGAGGGAATCTCCATCGAGCCCGCGACGTCCGAGGACTATCGGAGGATGACAAGGATGTTCGCAAATGAAAAGAGGGAGTACCACACGTATGCCCTGCCAGAGGAACGGCAGCTACGTGTGGTCATTCGAGGGATCCCGAGCGGCGTTACCTGCAAAGAGGTGGCAGAAGACCTCCAGGACCAAGGATTCGCACCTACCGCGGTCCAGCGAATGATGTCAAGACGGACAAAACAGGAGGTGCCCCTCATGCTTGTCCTAGTCCCACAGGACCAGGACAAGATACTCCAAGTAACGAGGTGCTGTTCTCTAGTTGTAAGGACTGAGAGACAGCGAGCCAAGGTAGCGGCATCCCAATGCCACCGCTGCCAGCGTTTCGGCCACGGCCAATCCAGGTGCACCGCGCAGCCGAAATGCGTGAAGTGCGGCGAGGCACACCGGACGACGGAGTGCAAAAAGAAGGCAGACGAACCGGCCAAGTGCGCGAACTGCCAGGGGGCCCACCCGGCCAGCTATAGGGGATGTCCAAAGTACCCCAAACAATCAGCCAGCGCCACCCAAAGGCCGGTACAGAGGCCAACGATGACCTCAACACAGAAGGGCGGCGTAGCGCCAGGCACAAGCTACGCCAGAGTAGCCCAGGGCAAGGCAGGACAGAACACCGTCCCAGCCGCAAAACAACAAGCATCGCCAGAGGCCAAAAACCTCACAGCGGTGCTCGCACAGATGCAACAAATGTGCTCAGCGATGAGCGCATTTTTTGCACAAATGCCAAATTTAACTAATCTGTAATGCCTTTACAGGTTAAACCGGAAGTCCTGCAGATGGCGGCCTGGAATGTCAATGGCCTGCGAGAAAGGAGACTTGAAGTCGAAGAGCTCCTGACCAGGTACGACATAGACGTCATGGCACTGCAGGAAACCAAGATGACCCCGGCCAAGGAGATCAACTTCCCAGGATACCACACCTACAGGATGGACTGGGTAAACAACCCTCAGCGACCCGCGAGAGGAGTGGCCCTATTGGTGAAGAAAACCATAGCCCACCATCCGACAGTACTGCCTGAGCTAGAAAACATGAACGCCACCGCCGTAGTAGTGTCCACAGCACGAAATGGCGACATACAAGTGGTCTCATGCTACCAGCCACCCCGCAGCACGCTTACCGAGGGGGATCTGGACGCAATCTTGCCCGCCAGGACACAGGTCGTCGCAATTGGCGATTTCAACGCCAAATCCCAGGAATGGAACAGCGGCATAACCAACACTGGCCAGACGTACTGGACATCGCGATCCTAAAGGAGATGACCTTCGAGGTAGAGATCACCACCAGAACGGAGGGATCTACCGAGCACAACCCGATCTTCCTAACCCTAGGAGGACAGGCGAGTGAGGACAACGCCACCTTCACGAAGAGACGAACGGACTGGGAATCGTACCGGCAGCACCTGCAGCAGTACATCGCACAAATTCCCAGGCTAGAAACCGTGGAGGACGTTGAGAGGGCCATCATTACCCTAGAGGAGCAGATCCTGGAAGCGATAAGGGCCAGCACGACGGAAATAGAAGTAAGAAGGCACCCAGCACCGATGGCAAACCTCCCAGATGTCACCAGACAGCTGATAAGGGACAGAAGGAGCGCCAAGAGACGGGCTCAGAGGACCAGGCTCCCCGCCGACAGAAGGGAGTACAATGTCCTCAGCCGAAGAGTGAAAGCCGCCCTCCAGGAACACCGTCAGGAGGGGTGGCAACGCCACCTTGAGTCACTGGATCCACAGGACAGAAGCATGTGGAACACACAACGTGCCCTGCGAAACCGAAGGAAGCCTATGCGCCCGATTCACGGAGAGCGAGGGATCGTCTACACTAACCAGGAAAAAGCCGAGGCGTTCGCCGACAGCTTAGAACTGCAGTGCAGAGAGAACGAGCTCGATGACGAGGACGAGGACTGGGTGGACGACGTCGAACGCAGAGTACGAAGGATCCGTCGCCTACCAGATGACAACCACATCCGTCCGACTACCCTCGAGGAAGTCAAGGAAATCCTGAGGAGCCTAAAGCCGAGAAAAGCTCCGGGATGTGACAAGATAGGAAACATCGCTCTCAAAAAGCTGCCCAGGAAAGGAGTAGCGGCGCTAGTCAACATCGTAAACGCGATGTTAAGGTTACGGCACTTTCCAGCCAGGTGGAAAAAGGCCGACGTCATTATGATCCCTAAACCAGGGAAAGACCTAATTTTCCCGTCTTCTTACAGGCCCATCAGCCTCCTCCCAGCCATGAGCAAGGTTGCAGAACGGGTCATCTTGAAGAGGCTAACAGAGAAGACAGAAGAGCTGAACATCATCCCCGATGAACAGTTCGCATACCGAACAGGACATTCCACGGAACTCCAAGTGCTTCGCCTCACTGAGGAAATCACCAAGGGGTTCAACCAGCGTCAAGTCACCGCGGCGCTGTTCCTAGACGTCGCCAAAGCATTCGACACGGTCTGGCACGACGGTCTCTTAGCTAAAATGATGAGTATGGGTTACCCCATCGAACTCGTCAAACTAGTGAGATCCTACCTACACTGCAGACAGCTAAGGGTGAAAATCTCGGACCAACTCTCCACCTACAGGACCGTGGAGGCGGGAGTTCCACAGGGATCGGTGCTGTCACCGCACCTGTTCGCCATCTATACCTCGGACCTCCCCCGGACCGACCATACAGCCCTAGCCCTGTATGCAGACGATACCGCCCTGATTGCCAGATCCTGGAAGGCCAGAGACGCAACCAGAAAACTCCAGGAAGCGGCCACACTCCTGGAAGAATGGTGCACGATGTGGAAAGTCGCAGTCAACGCCGACAAGAGCCAAGCCATCCTCTTCAGACGAGTGCGGAAAGAAATTCCCACAGGACACGTCTCCATGAACGGCGAGGACATCCAATGGCACGACACCGTCAAATACCTTGGCGTGGTCATGGACAGAAGCCTAACATGGAGACAAAACACGGACGCCATCACAGCTAAGGCCCGACGTACGAGAGCCCTAATCTACCCAATGACGGGAAATGGGAGCCGACTTAACTTGAGGAACAAGCTCACGCTTATCAAGACCCTCATCAGGCCGCAGCTGACGTACGCCTCGGTAGCGTGGGGCTACCAGGCGAAGTCCTACATGAAGAGAATCCAGGCAGTGGAGAACATCGCCCTCAGGACGGTAGTTGACGCCCCATGGTACGTGAGAACCGCAGACATCGTCAGAGACCTGGAGTACACCACGGTCACTGAAGTCATCCGGGAACGAGCGAAGAAGCTGTACGCCCAAGCCGAGGAGCATGGGAACCCGCTGATCAGACAGGCCACTGATTACGACCCCGCCGACGCCCCGAGGCACAAGCGACCGAGGGTTCAGCTACTGGACAACGGGTAAGTATAACCTTTATTTCCCGCTAACAGATCTGTTTCAGATACGCCAGGACGGACCACCACTACCAGAGACATGACGTTTTCAACCCTAACCCAACCTCCTTGCGGGCGTCGGACAACATACCGTCCAACGCCCGTTGTCCTACCTGCTCCGTGGAGACCGAAAGTGCTAAAAGAAGCACTTAGGTCTCCACACTCCCGAGCTACACAGCTCATCCTTACCTTTCCGACGATCCGGGGTAGGATATCAATTGATGTCCTACGTACCGGCAGTCAGTCCCAGCCAAAACTTCCTAAACCCAACTCGACCGATGACTACCCCCGGGGGTGACAAGCTGGCGAAGAAAGAAAACATCAAGACAAGAAGAGCGCCAGAAGAGACCTCAGCCAGCGAGGTTCAACAGCCAGGACCAGGGGAGGTCCGCAGAAAATACCACGACACATCTCACATTTGTGAGCTGGGTCTGGTAGAAGTACGCGGGCCCACCTATCACGAAGGCCGGTCCAGGTCTACAGAGATAATCTAGGTGCAAAGAGTAATAGTCCTACTCGGCCCTAGTTATCGAGACCGACATCCAGCCAATGGATATTGGCGCCATAGAAATCGATTTCTACTCCCGGTCGTGGAAAAAAGGTATTTCCGAAAACGGCGTGGACATGGTCAAAAATGGTCATAGAACGATTTTTCAAAAAACTATTTGTTCCTGATGATGAAATTCCCTACAAATAATACACCACAGGTAATGACAACCCCCTTTATCCCGGAAGGCTCTAGAAGAGCCTTGTGTGGGAGGGGGCTACACATTTAGAGACAAGGGACACACACCCAATATTCGTGTATAGTAAAAAAAATCCCTCACACAGTATTTTCCACTGCCACGACCGGGGATCGAACCCGGAACTTTTGGGTGAAGTGCGCTCACCTCCTCGACAATCAGTCATACAAGCCTATTATCTTTAAATTTTCGTAAGGTTTCTTTTAGTACCGTAAAAACACATTTGAAAATCGGGCTATTTCTGAATTTTGGACGTTCGAGCAGAGGAAGTGATGCGTGGTGGGGGAACTACTGGACGATGTTTTTTTAAGTGGGGTATCTCGCTAAACTATTAATAATATAAACATTATTTCGAGGCGTAATTAGCCAATGGTTCATGGCAATTTGTAAGGTTGCACATTCGCACAGCATGTTTAGCTACTTATTTTTTTTTATCAACAGACTGACAGTGTCTCAGTGTTTAGGGGATATCATTAACATTTGAGGTGATAAAAAATTTGTTGTAATATTTGATGTGGTATTTTTTAAAATTATTATTTACTACTGTTGAAAATATTACAACAAATTTTTCACCTCAAATGTTAACGATATCCCCTAAACACCGAGACAGTGTCAGTATGTTGCTAATTATGCTGTGCTAATGTGTAACCCCCACCACGCGTCACTTCCCTTCCGCTTAAGCGCCTGAACGTCCGAAATTCAGAAATAGCCTAATTTTCTAATGCGTTTTTAAGGTACTAAACGAAACCTTGCGAAAATTTAAAGATGATAGGGTTGTAGAGAATTTCATCAGGAACAAATAATAGCTTTTTGAAAAATCGTTCTATGACTATTTTTGACTATTTCCACGCCGTTTTTCGGAAACACCTTTTTCTACATTTTCGCTATTTCCGTTAAAAGTTATTAATATATTTGCATGGAATTTTTAGAGTAGGTAGGTACCAACAAAAGCTACAATTTAAGCTCCGAAACAACTTCCTACGATAATTACAGTCCCTGTAATTAAATGGCTATATTTAGCGGTTTTTAATTTTTTGTGCAAAAAGTTATTGACCGATTTTAATTGTCAAAAACTAATTTTTTTTCGTCTTTTTACGAGCTATTTCCTAATATTATTGGTATTAAAAAAATTTTTTTCTTTCGCATCGATAACTGAGAAAACTTGTTTTCGACACATTCATGCCCTTTTTTCAACAGGTTCCAAATAAAATTTGCTTTCCAAAACATATACATCTAGTTCCCACTATTTTTCCCCTAATTAATCACGTTCACAAAATGGACTGAGAAATTTTTCGAAAAAATGCATCCTTCTTTGCTTCTGACCTGGATTACAACTGCATTAAAATATGATAAGAAATATTTGAACGTGACGTTTTTATTTCTCTTCGCTGTGTTAATACGAGATCACATTCCACTAATTTTACGTATTTTTACTTGCTTTCCTTTAACTCGCAATGATATATTTTTCAGTTTTCACAATGTTTGTCTTCCAATCTTGCATCCTTGCACATAATCAATTCATGAAATTTTGCACAGTTACTAAAATCGGATGACAATACAGTATTCCACAGTTACTTTTGCAAATATCCGCACATAGGGGGCGCGGGAGTGAACATTGAAAAATCTGAAAAATAAAGGAACGAGAAAGCGAAGGAGCGAGAAATCAAAGCAAATCGTTACGAGACCAATTTTTATTGAGTGCTCTCTGGGCGGTAAACCCCCCTGCGCCCCCACCCTCAATCTAACATAAATATACAATGTTTTTCTTTGAAAGTCTAAATTAATCTACTAATTAAACTTAGGCAATGGTTCATAATAATTTAATTAAAACTGCAAAAACTTGCTTTTCTGTAAAAAGTCGTACGAAAAAGTAAAAATAATAATGTACGACTGCAAGAAAAACAAGGCGTGTACACTTTGTATATAAGTATTTGTATCATATCTTTATGTACGCATGATTGAAGGCAATATGTGTATAGTGTATACGACCAGAATTGAAACCGTATAAAAATTAAAAACCGGCAAAAACAGTCGGCATCTCTTGCGGGGGTAAACAGAAATGCTTGTCATCAGAAAAACAATAAAGAGATGCCGGCTGTTTTTGTCGGCTTTTAGTTTTTATACGGTTTCAATTCTGGTCGTATACACTTTACAACGCGATTTTACTTTTATACAATTATGCGTACAATCATACAAAGTGCGCACGCCTTGCTTTTCTTGCAGTAGTACATTATTATTTTTTACTTTTTAGTGCGGCTTTTTACAGAAAAGTTTTTTGCAAATGTGCTTTGACAATGGAGGCGCAGCGCAGCCGGAATATTTAGACTCGACCCTGTTTAATTTCGATAACCATCATGCAACCCTTGAAATAGTTCTATAATATTCTGATTGCCTATAAGTACATTATTTTCTCTCATCAGAAATAATTAGAATTTAAACGTCATAAATTGAGTTCAATAAAATAAACAACTGAGACATAAGTAGCACAAATTTATTGCTATCAATGAGATTCCTTTAATTGCACCTATATAAGTATAGGAAAATGCATTAAAATAAAGAAATAACATGACGTGAAAATAAACAATAAAAAATTGGCAGTGATATAGCTTTATGTTGTTTTGTTTTTCTGGTAATAAAATCAATGTCAAGATTGATTTAATGATTTTTTAGCTGGATTTAAGTGCGTAACTATAATTTATATCCGGCTTGATTTTTTGTATACACCAAGAAGAATTATTGCTTGTTTAGACGCTCAGATACACGCCATTTGTTTTGATCTGCCTAGCAACAGTCTGAAACCCCAGCGAACGATCTTATTGAAGTATTGTTTTGCGTTATTATAGTGAAGAAAGGAAAGTATCAAAGATGAGGAAAACACAATACAGTGCATTTGCAATGAAAACTATCTACCCTAAATAAATTTGGATATATTAATTTTTGCAAAAAACAGAAAAATATTTCAAATAGAAATAATAGGGGAGGGGCACACTTTCATATGGGTAGACGTAGCTTTAACTCCCCATCCCCATCACCCCCAGAGCCACACCCCCTCCTGTCTAACATTACTAAAAACTGTGTTCTTAAATTTTCGAGTATAGTTTATCCAATGTCAGTTTAAAATATTATAAATTCAGGGTCTCTACCAGGGATGTCCGTTGCTATGCCTCTCTGCGATGCTATACAGAAGGCAGCGCCGCGTTATCGATGTAATTTATATTTATATTTCAGATGTATTCGATCAGATGTACAATTGCGCTGATGCGGGCGGTCGGTAATGAATTCAAGCTGATGTTCGGAATGCAGTTCTAAAACAAGAAAGTGCTGTGCGAGACTATTTTCGTGGAACCGGGCAGTGCCGTACGTTTATTTAACGTTACGCGGTGGTTTTCTCCTAATAAAAAAATCGTAAGTTGTTTGTGTTATATTTACCTAAAATAATTGTTGTTAACTGAAATATTTCTTTCAACAAATATTTCTAAATTAGCTTTTCGGAGATCATTTGATACAAAAGAAAATTTACATAATGAAAATGTTGAAGACGAGGTAAGTCGATCGAATCGAGTTGAGAGTTCGTTCGAGAACGTGCAAACCCAGCGTCTTTTTAATATCTATAATTGTTTAAAGAGAAAAAATAATCAAATGACGGATACAGGTATTATAAAAAGAATGTTTGAATTAACTAAGATTCCAGTTTCTACTATTAATCTTGTTATTAAAAAAGGGGTTGTTGTAGATCACTCTGTTAAAAGAAAATGGAAAAATCAAAAATTTACGATGCTTTAAAAGATGTTGTCCGAAGAACAGTTTATATTTTTTATCAAGAAAATGAAGTCCCTACTTTGGAAATGATTTCGAATAAATTGCGCGAATACCCTGATTATAATTATCAATCTTTGGAAGCTTTAAGAGGTATTTTATTAGTGCGGATTAAAATATAAAAAATTAATAACCGTATAACAGTAATGGAATCACGCCGTATTGTGGAAATTCAACAGAAATATTAACGTAAAACAAAAGAGTACCGCGAATCAAATAAGACGGTAATATATCTTGACGAGACGTGGTTTGATACGCTTGATACTGTTAATTACGGTTGGGTAGACAGGACTCAAAATTGTACTTTAAATGCTCTATGTTCAAGGGGAAAACGTATTCTGCATGCCGGAAGCAAAAATGGGTTCATACCCAACGCACTGCTCTTGTCAGCCAAAAATATGAAACACTGTTCTGATGACTATCACGAAGATGACCGCGGATTTGTTTGAAAAATGGTTTCTCTGAACACCTAATATTCCTTCAAATCCAGTTATCGGTATGGATAACGCTTCTTATCATTCGCGACTATTAAATAAAGTACCTACTAGATAATAATACGAAAAAGGACGATATAATAAAGTAAAAAGATTAAGTATTAAAAACTAACAAAATTTTAAAAAAGAATATGTTGTAGACCATATTTGAGAAACACACGGCCATAGTCTTACGTTTATCGCCATATTACTGCAATAAAATTGATTTGGGGCAGTGTAAAACACGAGTTGAGAAAATGCAATCAGTATCCAACTTTAAACGCTGTAATTTTAGATAATATAAGAACCGTAATATCCGATTTAGACATATGGAAAAAAATCCGTGAATCACGTTATAAATAAAGAAAAAGGGTATCCCATTTTGCCGCCCGTAGAGCCTATTGTTGTTCAGGTAGGAAATGATTCTAGTAGTGACTTTACTGATGACTCCGTTACCACGTGACCATTTTTTCTTTGTTATTATTTAAACTTTCTTATTTTAATAGAAGTTTTACTCTAATTGAGGTAAAATAACATAACTAATTCTGTTTTGTTTGAGCTACGGCTGCGTTTTAATGAGAGTTTTTTTTATTTTTATCGTTTTCAACAAGAAAAAACTGTTTTATTTTATTTCTATCGTTTTTAACAAGGCTTAAATATTATAATTATATTGATGTTATCACTGTTATCAGGTTTGTTAAGTTTATTCTAACGTCCTACTTTATTAATAATATGTACCTTTCCCATCCTAGCCTGGCAAAAACTACTCACACTTCCCCGTTGGTTTTTGCTGGACGGTGACATAATATCAAGTTTTTCTAGTTCCCTAGTCAATGAAATTTTTACGTTCTGTAGAAAATGTCGTTGACGTTATAATCCTTTATACAAACGAACATACAATATACAGGGTGGGACAATAGTGCATCGGACCTCGATAGCTCGAGTTCTACGATAGCTAGAAATTTTTCAAAAAATTGCAAGTAAACTAGATAAAAAAGTCTCTAACTGAAAATTATTTTCGAACATACAGGGCGAGCCAAAACGAAATTACAGGACCGAGTGTCTTTTTTTAAATGGAATGCTATGTATATCAATACATTTTTTAAAGCCTCTTTCTAGGCTCTATTCATTCCTATATTATTATTGAATGTCTCCCAACTAATTGAATGTAATGAATTTTTTCGTTGAAATAATGCAATCTGCAGATGGATATTTAAAAAATCACCACACTCACAATTATGGGTTTTAAGAAAAAGTTATGTGAATACCAGTTACAAGACATCTAATTAATGTTTTTGAATCATTTTTATTTCCTAAAAATATACAGAGTGGCCAAAAATTATTTTTTAATTAAGAACATTTTAAATCGAATTTTCTCAATTTTTTCAAATGGAACACCCTGTATGAAATAAAAAACGAACATTTTTTGTAAGTACTTTCCTAGGGCTAATTGCAACCAATTTCGTTTTATTGAGCAATAATTACAAAACTTAAAAATTAAACTTAAAAAAAGGTTTCTTCAAATAACTTAGTAAAAAAAATTATAATAGGTTGTTAGACGTGTTGCCCATTTTGATTCACACACGTCTTTATGCAATTTTTAAATGAGGCCATTTAGTGGGACCATTTCTTCCAATCCATTGAAATAAATAAATAGTATTTAACCGGTAATTTACTGTAATGTTTTTTTGTACATTTTTTTGCTGTTTTCGTTATTCGACAAGCAATAAAACCTCAGTTTGGTATAAATTGTCGTTTACAAAGGAGCATTTATCGCACTTATCGGTCGTTACAATTTGTATTGAATTTAAAATATTTGGAATTTAACAATATGAATTTTAATAAAGCGGAACTTGTAGACATGACTTTTGTTTTGGGCGAGTCAGACATAAATTGTTTACTTACCAATAGAATTTATCACCAACGTTATCCTGAAAGAAGGATTCCTGATGTTAGCAGCTTCCAAAACGTTCTCGATAGATTTCTGGGAACTGGAAATATCGAATATAAAAAAAGTGAAAGAATAAAACGTGTTGTGAACGGAGAAAATGAGTTTTCTGTGGTGCCGGCAACGGTTGAGAATCCCCATGTTAGTAAAAGAGAAGTGAGCTCATTAGTAGGAATAAGTAGACGGTCTGTGGTTCGAATCTTAAAAACAAATAAGTTGCCTGCATATCATATTCAAATGCAACAGAAATTATCTGATAACGATTTTCAAAAGCGCCTACAATTTTGTAATTGGGCCAGAGGTGAAATGCAACATGACGCCAACTTCTTCAATACTGTTTTATTCAGTGATGTGACAACTTTTCATAAAAATGGATTTGTTAATAGGCACAATTTCCATTATTATGCTTCGGAAAATCCTCACATTTTTATGCAAGTTGATAACCAACACAGTTGGTCTATAAACGTTTGGGGAGGAATTATTGGAGAACATGTAATAGGGCCACATTTCATTGATGGTACATTGACTGGAGCTATTTATCTTCATTTTTTGGAAAACTATCCGCCACAATTATTGGTAAATCTCCCTGAAAGAATTCGAAATAGCATGTGGTTTCAGCAAGATGGTGCTCCACCACATTATTTAAATGCAGTTAGAGATCACTTAAATAATTCCTACCCTCATCAATGGATTGGAAGAAATTGACCCACTAAATGGCCTGCTAGATCTCCAGATCTTACAAAAATGATTTTTTTTTATGGGGATACGTGAAGGAAATTGTTTATAGAGTCACACCAACAACAGTACAAAATATGAAGGAAAGAATAATAACTGCCTTTACATCTATTACACCGGCAGCTTTAGGAACAGTGGGAACCTCATTTCAAAAGCGCATAGAGATGTGTGTCAGTCAAAATGGGCAACATGTGGAACATTTATTATAATTTTTTCTACTGAGTTATTTGAAGAAACCTCTTTTTTTAAGTTTACTTTTGAATTTTGTAATTATTGCTCAATAAAACGAAATTGGTTGCAATTAGCCCTAGGGAAGTACTTACAAAAAAAAATATACCGTGTGTCCCATTTGAAAAAGATTGCGAAAATCCAATTTAAAATGTTCTTAATTGAAAAATATTTTTTGGCCACCCTCTGTACATTTTTAGGAAATGAAAATGATTCAAAAACATGAATTAGATGTCTCGTAACTGATATTCACATAAGTTTTTCTTAAAACCCATAATTGTGACTGTGGTGATTTTTTAAATATCCATCTGCAGATTGCATTACTTCAACAAAAAAGTTCATTACATCCAAGTGGTTGGGAGATATTCAATGCTAATGTAGCAATGAATAGAGCCTTCAAAAAATGTACTGATATAATACATAGCATTCCATTTTTAAAAAAGGCACTTGGTCCTGTAATTTCGTCTTGGCTCGCCCTGTATGTTCGAAAATAATTTCCAGTTATAGAGTTTCTTATCTAGTTTACTTGCAATTTTTTAAAAAAATTTCTAGCTATCGTAGAACTCGAGATATCGAGGTCCCACGCACTATTACCCCCACCCTGTATACATATACCTACCTGTCGTTTCACCACTTTCAGTTCTTAATTTTTAGTTAAAAGGTCGACAAAGCAGTGTTACGTGTTTAATAAATGATTTTTAAAATATTGTAGGGCATGTATTGCCTTGGAAAATAAGTTACGCACGCCTATGGATGACACACGTTGTAGGTCGGTTTATAAAGGAATGCTGCGCTCTTATTTTTTTATATCATTTTAAACTGATGTTGGATAAAGTATAACTTTGGTTTATTATTTTATATAGATTATATGTAAAATAAATATCATTAAGGGTCTGTTTCTGAAACGTAAAATAAAGTTATCTATTAATAAATGTCATAGTAACAATTGTTGCCACAATTGTAACTATGATAGTAAACGAATAATTAACTCTATTTAACGTTTCAGAAACTGGCCATTAGATATCGATTTCTTCATTTTTATTTTGTTTCTTTTTTTTAGTGCCTTTTGTTTTTTTTAAGTTTAGAATAGCTGAAACAGCAGATATCCTAAATTAAAATTATAGAATGTATAGAATATTAAGCTAATTTGGGTCTCGGGGGAGCTAATCTAGATTTTGAATAGAATTATCTGAAGAGGTGAAAATGAATAGTTAGTTCTATTGGGTAGAAGTAGTGGAGAAATATTTTGTTTAATATTGGCCATAGGGGACAATTCATTTTTTGAACCACATTTTCTTTCACGTTTTGTTGAATATATTCGGTTGTATTTGTCATTTGAAAAACTAAAAATACGGGCTCCTCCGCGCTTGAGTTTCTCATAAAACTAAAGCACCAATTATATCTCGCAAAAAACAAAAACAAAAAATAACTGGTTTTTGTAATTTATTTTTATTTGTAAATATCTCAAAGTACTATTAAGTTATTTTTCCTTTCCATTTTAGTCCAAAAATCAATGTTAATTTGTTTATAACGACATGTAAAATTGACAAAAATAGCGTTTTTGTTTTAAAAAATATTTCATTTCATTATTACCGAATAATCCTACCTCAAAACCTAGAATCTCAGACCAAAAATACATGAGTCAAATCCACCCTCGAACTTCCCTACAGAAGTAAAATAGTACACGCAAATTAGATTAAAAAACACTGAATAGAAGAAATAATTTATAAAGAAATGCTCTGCCGTCTGAAATGTCAAACTTTAATGTCATGAAATGAGTAAGAAATATCATGATTTTCTGACGTTTGAAGGAAAAATATTTTTCCACAACGCTCCTACCTACCCAAACTATTTATTTCATTAGTAAAATCCACCTTTCCAGACACTACGAAATTTTAGATAGATTCACCTCAACTGCATGTGTGTCTGTAGAATCATTAAAACTCATGTATTTTGATAGGTTGGCCGAAAATATACATCGAGGTCTACCACTTGGATTGGTTAGGCCGAGCTCATCTCTTTGGTTACGGACTTGTCACAGTTCCAACTAGTCCAGGCAGCCATACTTTAGACTGTTATACTTGGAGACCATTTGGATCACTGAAAGAACGTTTCATCCAATTTTTCCTGGGAGGAGGGCTCCAAGTGAAGTACCCCGACTTAATTTTCTCCTCTGGAGAACGATATAAGTTATCCACTGAGGCTATGGGAGTAGTCTCTTTCGATTTATCAGTAATATTAAGAAACTTTACTAATTACGGAATAGAATATCACTAAAAATATGAAGTTTATAATTTTGGTAGTGATACTGTACTGCACTGTTGCGCAAAAGTCGCAAGCAAGTACCAAAACTGAGAAAAGAGTTACTGGTATTAGTACCATAGGTAATACTACCATAACAACTGTAGAACCATCAACACCTCAATTAGGTAATGAAACTGCTGATATAGATGCCACAACAGAAACACTGTTTACGACATCTTGCACGGACAATTCCTCATGTTCTCTCACGACCAACATGCCAAATATTAACGAATCTACAACAGGACCAAAAAATATTACAAGAAAATACAGTCGAACTGACTCTAAGACTTCTAGCGGTAACGAATTCTGTACATGCGATTTGCAGGTAATCAGTACTAAATAATCTTAGCACACACTAGATACTCTGTATATTAAAAAGTTTTTATATTATCTACAAAACGACTTCTGAAATGACATATATTTATAGTTCGCTTCATTATTAGAAGAGTAGATACTGACACATCAGACAGAAGAAGGATACACATGGCAAATGGCTGTCTAATAACTATTACATTTAATGTTAAGTATATGAACATAATTGAATATGTTGACGCAGGCAGTTTTACTATAAATATACAAAAAACAAAGGGGCTCCACCAATAATTACGTTTAAAGTATAGGTAATTAAAAAATAAAAATGATTTTTTATTTTACAATATTTTAAGGTGTTCATTAACAGTAATTATTAATAATAATTTTAGAGAAGCATTTAAAGAAGCATCAAAAATGTTACTACATTATTTTCTTCTAATGAAAACATAGACGATAGATGCTTCTTTTACTTATCCCATCACAACCTAGATGGGATCAAATGTTGCAAAGAGTTACTTAGATGTATATTCCTTGTTGTAATTCACGTACTTAATGCACATGAAAGTGTATACATTTTAATTACATACATGTACTTACTTACAATAAAGGTACCCCAATAGTGTTCAATATTTTAAAAATATTTTTAAGACATTTTTAATATTCAAAAAATCGAGGTCGGCAGTGTACTTCCCGAAGGCCTCTGGCTCGAGGAATGTACGTCGACCGAGGGCGTCATTATCCTATAACACCCGTGGTGCCTTCAACGTTTAATGTCCTACAAGTCTGTTATTTAATTCGATTTTTTTTTTTTTTTGATATTTACGATTTATTAATTTGACATCTATTATGTTCAGAACGATTTGATTTAAAAGAGAGTAAAAATCAAAATTGATTGTAAACGCCTCCGTTTGTCAATTGTTTCTTAATAACGCTGTCATCATTTACTTGTTTTGGGTTGTTATTTTCTAGTGAAAATGTTTGAAGAAGATAATCTACCTGAAGAAGTGTTGTTAAAGGCTGTAAAAGCAGCCGAGGCACTTGTGCCTTATAAAACCAAAAAGGTATATGAGAAAGAATACTGCCGCTTTGAGAAATGGTTGAGAGAAAACTTTTTATAATGCCCTAGGGCGTTATTTTTCATTTAATGCATCTCAAAATAGGGTGATTATTGTAAAATAACGGACTTGTAGGACATTAAATATTTTGACGCGTTTTAAAAACATTTTTCATATTTACAACATATCAAAATGCTTGTAAAATATTAAAAAAATGTTTCATTCAAACTTTTCTCTATGATTAATAAAATATTTTCTTTAACAAATTCTTTTGGGGGAATAATATGGATTTCAAACACCATGTCAACCACAGCCAAATTGAATGGCGAATGTAAAACGATAACATTTTAATAATTACTAGACATCTTCTATCAAGTTTGCACCCTGCTACGAAGACCGAAACATTGCAAATAGTTGTTATTTACTTTGACATATTTTGTTTATACGGCAGAATAGGGTCACATACCCGCTTGTAGTTTTGTATAACTTTTTTATCCCCGGAAAATTTTTTTCACAATATTTTTAATTGCCACGGCCTTACCAGATAAATATATTGTGAAAAAAATCTATCCTCAATCCTCAAAGTTATGCAAGTTACATGGAGCTATATTTTACCTACTCTACGAATAGCAGAAATCTTGTAGTAATTAATTCAAGTTCTAATGTCTGCAGTACAAACTACCTATGTTGTAAGTTGAATTTTGTTACACCTACTGAACATATTTCGGCATTGATTGAAATTCAGGTCTAGTGGATTCTGTGAGTCGGAAAAAACCTCGAAAAAAGAAAATATTTTCTAACGCAACGAAACTAGTTACCCCCCCGTTTTCGAGGATGCTGAACACGATGGTGGTGGTATAGACTCTTTCTGAGTTGACCGTCACCCCCACCGGCCAAAAACAACCCCTAAAAGGGGTGAAACGCGAAAACCCCGTCTTATATCGCGAAAAACTGCGTCACCTCCCGTTTTCAAGCATGCTGAACAAGACGGCGGTGCTTTTAAATTTCTCCGAGTCAACCCCATCCCTGCGTCAATAAAAATATATGGTATGGATATATAGTGGATATGTAGTTGTATGCGTCAAGGAATCTGTTTTATTTTTATATATATAGCAAGTAAGTAATTGTATGCGTCAAATACACATGTTCATAAGTTAATATAATAAACTATATGAAATTTACCACTGATTCCATACAGCAGATTTCCCCGCCTGAAAATCACCAAATAACCTAACCAGACCCTATATATGCGCCTATTTTTTAGGGTAAGAGATCAGTCAACAAACGAGGAATCATCATCCGGTTTGTATTCAATGATTTGCTATTCTCACGGGGTAGTTTTTGTCCGGTTCAGGGGTTGCTTTGTTTCTGGAAGAAGATCCAGAATCCCCATAATGTTCAGCATACTCGAAAACGGGAGGTGACGCAGTTTTTCTCGGTATGAGCCGGTGTGTTCGCGTTTCACCCCTTTTGGGGGTGGTTATTGGCCGTTTGAGGGTGACGGTCAATTCAGAAAGAGTCTATACCACCACCATCGTGTTCAGCATGCTCGAAAACGGGAGGTGACGCAGTTTTTCGCCATATAAGATGGTGTTTTCGCGTTTCACCCCTTTTGGGGGTTGTTTTTGGCCGTTTGGGGGTGACGGTCAACTCAAAAAGAGTTTAAACCACCGTCATCGTGTTCAGCATCCTCGAAAACGGGGGGGGGGGTACCTAGTTTCGTTGCGTTAGAAAATATTTTCCTATTTTTCCGACTCACAGAATCCACTATTCCTCAATAGGCACTGGAAAGAATTGTTTCGAGTCTTTTATTTCGGAAATCCAGGGTACAGTATATACAAATTTTATTTTTGAAGGGTTTCGACTATTTTTTTGAGGTTAGGGATCAATCGTTACCTACTAAATAAATTCCGGCATTGAACAAATGTGGAAGATTAATAAAACGTACATACTGATGATGAAGCAGTCCCCATAAGGGCCGGATATAGGGGTATTTTCGGCAGTTATATACATGAAATCAGAAAAAACTCAAAATAATGAAATCTCAATGTATAAAACGAAAAACTTAACAGAATTATTAGAATCCAAACAGCATAATATAATTGAAGCAATATTATCATTAATTAACTCAACCATCATCTCACTAAGTACTATAAATAATGATCATATGGTATGGTTGCGTCATTGAAAGTGTGCTTGCATTTGCTAAGAAAATCGGAGTTGACGATGACGCTGACTTTCAAAAATTTCATAAAAGGAGGATAACTCCTAAAAGATTGGATCTAAATCGAGATTCAGAAGTGACTTTAACACCAAGTAAGGACTTCCCGAGACATAAAAAACGTAACAAAAACTTTACGACCTCATTAAAATACCATTACTCTTTGTGCTACCTCGACTGCAAATCAGCTCGCTTACCTCTATAAATTTTTAATGTGCGTCGGGTCGTTTGATGCAGCATGCCGCCATGGCCCGCGGTGATAATAATTATGTCGTAATATTTTTGTTGCTTTTTTATGTATCGGGAACTTATTACTTGAACTATGCTAGATACTCTTATCAACCCAATGAAAGGTAATTTTTAAAAATGTTTAGAGATTGTACAGCCACTTTACCAAATCTTTAATGTTCCTTTAAGTCGACACAATTGCAGTTTAGAACTTGTAGAAGCTAGAAGCAGCAGTGAAATTATTTCCAGATAACAATAACCATGTAGATTTAGAAGGCCTTCAGTCTGAATTAGAAATATTTAGCGACCAGTGTTGAGAACTTACATCTTTAGATAGAATTGTTGAAAAGGCATTTGAACTAAAGATCGTCCTACCATTATGTTACAAACTGTGTACTTTAATTCAAACAGTGCCTGTGAGTGTGGTTTCAAATGAAAAGGGTTTCAGTAAACAAAAGCTCATAAAACAACAATGACCGATTCATGATTAGATTCATTATTAATCTTATCATCAGAGAAGGATATTCTGAAAGAAATACCTTTCAAAATTTTAGTTGCACGATGGGCCACTTTAAAAGAGAGAAGAATTAAAGTTGTCTAAAAAAAATTAAGTTGCATAGTAATATAAGTTTTGTATTTTTTATATTTTCTATTTCATTTTTAAATAAAGGTTTTTTTCTACAGTCAGATTTACATTTTTTTGTATCCCAAAAATTAAAAGACTATCATATAAATAGCTTAAAACCGGCCCTAGTCGCCATGTTTATGATACATCGAATCTCTTTATTTTTGTTGTAATAAACTCAATCGCAGTTGTTACTAGTTGGTTACCATGGACACTAAGTGACACTTTTTGCTGATTGACGTTAGTCGGCAAAGTTAGTACTTTGCTGTCAATCGGCGAAAAATTCATTATCTACGTAATTAACAATTTAAGAAAAATCCTAAAACACGTCAATTTTCAATTTTAAAATGACATTTTTTTAGCATAATTTTATATTTCCCCCTTCAACCCCTTGGAGTGACAACTACCCCTTTAAAATGTTTAAATGGAACTAGGGAGCATGTGATAGCTCATTTGAAATGGTTTTTAATTCTCTATCCAGCAATATAAGTTTTTTTTAATTTCTCTAATTTTCTTATTGAAAAATATTACATTCTTGATGTTACTAAGTAAACAAAAGAACATGAAACAGTTTAAATCAAATGTTCAAACTGGGCGTCCGTAGCTTCTTGACAATAATGGAGGCGTTTCTGAAATTCTTCTAAAACATTTTGTATCGTTTCCGGTGTGACTTGATTAACTTCTTGCCTTATTCTGTCTTTCAATTCATCGACGTTATTTGGTCTATTGAAGTAGACTTTCGATTTTAAGTAACCCCATAAATATAATCAAGCGGGGTCAAATCGGGAGAACGGGTAGGCCACTCAATTTCACCGCGTCTACCGATCCACCCATTGGAAAAACTTGATTGTGATAAGGCTCTTAGTTCCAATGCAAGATGTGGTGTAGCTCCGTGCTGCTGAGTGATACCAGTAATATTTCTATCAATTTCATTAGGGTTGTTATCTGGGAAAAGTATTCTTAACTTTGGAGCTAAGAAATTTTGCAAGAAATCCAAGTAACTTCCGTGACGTTACATAACATAGTTTGGATACTAGGATACATTTGATTGTATACATTTCAAAATTTTCTTGATGAAGATGTACAAAATTCATTGCTGGACAGAGAATTAAGAATCCTTTCAAACGAGCAATCACACGTACCCTCGTTCCGTTCAAACATTTTAAAGGGGTAGCTGTCACTCCAAGGGGGTTGAAGGGGGCGGTATAAAATTATGCTGAAAAAATGTCATTTTAGAATTAAAAATTGACCGCGTGTTTAAGGATTTTACCCATAAATCGCTAATTACGTAGAAAATGAATTTATCTCCTACTTATGGCTCACTGTATGTATATACATGTGCTGGTCAGTTTGCACTTAACACTGCTTACTTACCACTAACTCGTCCAATAATCGAGTGAGGGCCTACTACTTTATTAATGATGGGGTAATTATCGGTGTTTACTGGAAATATTTATATGGTTAATAGAAATGTATAATTGAAAACTTATTTTAAAAATGTTTTACAAATAGTTTCCTTACATTAAAGACAAAATATATCAATGTTTTTTCCGGTACCTTGGCACTATTTTAAAAATATTATAGAAATATTTTTAAAATACCTAGGCATTATTTTCACAACACGGATCTAATTTGTATACCATTTTTTAATTCTGTATAGATTTCTGAATCCAATGATACCACATAAGCGACATTTCAAACGTTAATTTTTAATTTTAGTTTTCCACCATTTAAGTGTGTCATGACTATTCCCGGATCTGGAAATTTTTTGTTAGGCAAGAATACTAATACTGTATATAGACCAGGGCCAATCCTTTTTAAGGCAATAAAAATTCTTAGCAGTATAGGAATGATCGGAAAGTGTAGTTAATGGTGTAAATAATTAAGGAAAAATCGTCCAGACTGAGTAAAAGTTCTGGAAGGGGGGTTGGGGTGGTAATATATACGTTTTTAGGGGTTGGTACCCGTTTCTTGCGATTTGCGGCTAAACTATACATCCTATCGAAAAATGTTGAATGTAAAAGTTGTAGATAATAAAAAAATCTAAAACTTTCTTATTGGACATTATTGACCATAACTTCAAATTTATCGATAAAAATGCAAAAAACCGTTTTTTCGGTTTTTAATTTATAACTATCGCAATTTTTTTTATATTTTCATGAAAATCGGTAAAAATGTTCTTTTTTGTGTTTCAGACAAGCCCAGATTTTTTCAGAGCGAAATATTTAATTTTCGATGTTCTATGAAGAAAATAAGAAAAAAAGACCTAATTTTCGAAAAATTTAGTTAGCAAATTTTCAATTAATGAACTTTACTAGTGCTCATTGTTTTCGTTGAAATCTCAACTTTGATATATAATTAAAATATAATATTGTTTATACACAAAAATATCGTTAAAAAGCGAAAAACCGAAAAAACTACTTTTTAAAAATCGAGTATTCGGTGAAAATCATGAATTTCTTTTTCTTTATTGTAAATAAACGTTTACATTCATAAAAAGCGTTAATTCTCATACAATACTATGTTATACAAGTAATGTACATGTACCTAACTATTCTCGGCTTTCAAAGTCCCGAAAACATTATTTAAACTGCAATTAAATAGGTAAAAATTCAAAAAACACAAAGGCTGTGAACTGAGAAAATTTGTTAATTATTTCTTGTGATTCGTAAGTATTTACAAATTATCACGTCAAAGTCTTATAGTTGATTATAAAATACAAAAATTAAAAGTAAAATAATTTTATTGAAATCTTTTTTTCTTCGTGGGCAATTCCTCATCACCAGAATCGATCAAACTTTCGATTTCTTCACGTTCATTTTCTATATCTTCAATTTCTTGGAGTTGTTCTGGATTGTCTAGTTCAGTATCATTATTTTTATTATTATTTATTAGACAGTGGGTACTGTCTTCGTCATCGATGTCCTCGAGATTACAATTTTTTTCGTACAACGATTTTTCGGCATTAGAACATTTATCAGAACCGTGACAATTTAAGTACAAATTTGTGCACTTTAAGCCATGCTTGCGACACCCACATTTGTTATTACCGCATCCTGTTTCGCAGCTGCAGCAGATAATTTTCAATAAATTTTCGGGAATTAATTCTTGTTCTGTAAATATAGGTACGATGCCATTAACGTGATGTTTCCATCCCCAATCTGTAGCTGTTAATTGATTACCAAGACAATTTGTATTTGAAAATACACCCTGTAACGATGTTGCTTAGCTGCCCCTTCAGTTGGAGGTAGTTTTTTCAAATGAAATGAGGATTTAGCAGTAGCCGTTCGGTAGAGTTCAAATCTTAAATCGTGTAGAGATATATATATATTTTTACTTTTGTAAATAGAAGTTATTATTTTTAATCCATTTTCGGTAATCGTTTGTTTGTCTGCATTTGTATTGTAAAAAATTTCTGCAAGATTAGGTATTAGGTAAATGTTTATCGGCCAATAATGATTTTATACTTGTTTTTTTTTTCATTCCCATTGCAGTTTAAACAATGTTTTCGAGACTTTGAAAGCCGAGAATAGCTAGGTACATGTAAATTACTTGTATAACATAGTATTGTATGAGAATTAACGCTTTTTAAGAATGTAAACGTTTATTTACAATAAACAAAAAGAAATTTCATGATTTTCACTGAAAACTCGATTTTTAAAAAGTAGTTTTTTCGGTCTTTCGCTTTTTTAACGATATTTTTGTATATAAACAATATTATATTTTAATTCAAAATTCAAGTTGAGATTTCAACGAAAAAAATGAGCACTAGTAAAGTTCATTAATCGAAAATTTGCTAACAAAATTTTTCGATTGAAAATTAGGCCTTTTTATTTTATTTTCTTCATGAAACATCGAAAATTAAATATTTCGCTTTGAAAAAATTTGGGCTTGTTTGAAACACAAAAAAGAACATTTTCACCAATTTCCATGAAAATATAAACATTTTTGCGATAGTTATAAATTAAAAACCGAAAAAACGGTCTTTTGCATTTTTTTCGATAATTTTGAGGTTATGGCCAATAATGATCAATTAGAAAGTTTTAGATTTTTTCATTATCTAGGTACAACTTTTACATTCAACATTTTTCGATAGGATGCATAGTTTAGCCGCAAATCGCAAAAAATGAGTACCAACCCCTAAAAACGTATATATTACCACCCCAACCCCCGTTCCAGAACTTTTACTCAGTCTGGACGATTTTTCCTTAATTATTTACACCATTAACTACATTTTCCGACCATTCGTATACTGCTAAGAATTTATCGTCTATTACGATATTTTAAACGGTTTGGCCCTGGTCTAATACACCAAATTATCGTATGATTTAGAAAGTGAGGGGGGGGGATTCACTTTATTCTTATTCCTATTCTATTTTACCTATTTCTGTTAAAAATATGAAAAGAGCGAGGGGGGGGGAGTCCAAAGAAAAATATCCGCAAATCGGAATATTGATCACCAACTGGCAACATTGTTGCTTTATCTCATCTCCCAATAGAGAGGATTGCCAAGTTTGATGATCTTTCTTAAGTATTTGTTTCTTGTTTCCTCATTTTGCCGCTAATCTCCCTTTGCCCCCTAGATCCGGCTCTAACTATTCCGATTATAATGCTAAAAAATCACGTCGAAAATACTAAATTATGCGATTTATCAGCAAATAAAGTTCATCCAAGTGATTTTTGGGGCAGAACACATTTTTTTTTTAATGGAACCATATTGGTGGCAATTGGTACCATGATATAATTTAAGGAATTTATTCATATGCCTTATTAAAACGTGCGATAAATACAGTAAAAATTACATGGTCCTCGTGTACATGGGACGTCAAATGTTACGTAGAAAATGTTTTGAATTTTTGATTCAACTGTTGAAATGAATTTTATTATATGAGTAATAAATAACTTCTTTACTATTTTCAGCTTAATTTTTGTGATATAAACTGTTGCTGTGATCAAGACTGCTCTTACGAAGATAAATTCATCTTTCATCATTGTGAAGCTGAAAATTTCTACTACGATACGAGATACTGTGATTATATGAAATATATTTATATAAATAATACATCATTCGACTGGCACGTTAATCAAAATGGATTATTCTGCGTCATAAAAAGTAACTTGCCACCTTCCTATACGGCACAAAGAAAGCAAGTAAGTACTGAATGTCAATAATACCTTCGTTGATTTTATGGGTTTATTTGTTTATTTTAGCCATTATCATCATTTGCTGAGGCTGAAGGAGAAAAACGAAATAAGTTTTCGTGGTCCCATAGAGTAGAAAAGAAAGGCGCCCTCTTTAATTCGTCTGAACATTTTACATTTGGAAATCACATCTGGATTGTTCAGAGGGATGGATTAAGAAAGTTTCGTAAGGAACTTCTGAATTACCCAATAGTTAGAAACACGAAATTTTGAAATAGACAAGATCAGATCGCTTGGTGTATATATATGTTTTATTAACTGGATATCAATATCGTTACTTTGGTACTGAAATATACAGACCCGTTGTCCATGTATCAATTCAGGGACTTTAAAACTATTTTTCTATCTTTGTTTAAACAATTCAGAACCTGGTTCTTTGAGAATATAGTTTAGCGAATCGGAAGCAGGCCTAGATTTTGTGAAAAATATAAAATAATAAAATTACACAAAATTTGATTCTTTGCATTTTTCATAGCCGCTTCTTCAAAAGTTAAAAATAATTGAAGTTGAAAATTAAACTGATTTTTTTATTTAAAAAAAAAATGAACATACGAACTTTCTTTACTGGTCAAAATGTGTATTTTATATCCACCAACTTATATTTGACATTTAGTTTGTTGGTAATAAGTGGCTAAATTTTGATCCCCGATAAATTATCGTAATCTTGTTATTGAATTCCAGTTTTCTTTCTTTAATCAATAGGTCCCATCAAATACAACATATTTATTTGCAAAAGATTAGATTCTAACATTAAAAACATAATTATTTTGCAATTTTTATTTTTTTATTGTAAACAATTTCAAAAATCTCAGCAAATATTTATCACATATAATGGCGACAAAGGCCACTGAACAGCATTTATAGAGACTCAGATTTAAAAACTAATAATTTAGATTATTAAAACCGGAGATATCAATTTTTTATTTGAAATTGGTATTTATAGTACAATAAAATTAATCTATCGTTTGGAATTTACCCCACAGGGGATAATTTTATGATTAATCCATGGGGAAAAATGTCAGGGACAACATATTGAAATGTTTAACACTTGGGCGTTGTAGCAATTTTGTAAATAAATAAAAACTATCAACAAATTCGCATTGCTCGACTTTAATGGGGTACGACGGCCATAGAATAATTCTAATAATTAAAAAAGAAATATCGCGTCGTAGAAAAAGAAATTCTCTACAATTTTGATACGGGAAATACTCCTCTACGATGCTTAATTTTGTTTTAAATCAATTTTTTAAGATTTTTTTGCCAAGTTGTTTTCGTTTGGTCAGCTGACCTTTGTCGCCACGCCTGCTGCGCGCTTTATTTTACTAGTAGAATAAAGAGGTACTTTATAGCCGCAAAACTATATCATAAACAGTCGGTCTTTCAAACGTGGCCGGACATATAAATAATAATTGTACTTTAATGAAAATTACAAGAAATAGCTTTTTACCATTTTTGGGCGTCAGGCTAAATTTGTATTAAATATTGGATCAAATAATAATTTATATTGGAATAAAATATTATATGATATAATTTTTTAATATTTGTTGAATATAGCTTAAGGTTGCCATATCCGAGAGAGAGAGGGAGAGAGAGATCCGATAAGGAAATATTTACTGTTTTTGACCATAACTTCTTATTCTAAAACACATATTGCAAAAAAACTATAAGATAAGTACAACTATAACAAGAGTTGTGTTATAAATTTTCACTCAATAATTTCAAACATATGCGAAATAGTTAGATTTAAATTATGAAATACGAAGATTGACATAATTTTTGAAATTAAATCTATTTTGCAAACAACTGAAATTATTGAGTAAAAATTTATATCATTACACCTGTCATAGGAGGTACTACTTAGGTGGTCCTATACTTTTTTTAACCATTATATGTTATGGCCAAAAATAATAAATATTTCCTTATCGGATCTCTTGGATATTGGTTAAGGTGGGCATTTTAACTAGTATTGAATCTATATAGAGAAATGTTCACATTTTTCATTTGTTCAATATTACGTTTTTTCAATTGCGCCAACTTTTTTTGTAACATTAAGCCAATATTGGTTCAATATTAGTATTATACCTGGGAAAAATTATTAAAGCTATAAAAAAGTATATTTATATATCTATCTAACCCTCTTTTGAGTAAATATCCACATGAAAACATGTCGATCTATTTTTTCAGAAGATGCCACCTTAATTTTTCATATTTTATTGGGCCAGTCTCCCAGTATCGCATCCTTTACACTATTTTTTTGTGTTTTAGAACTACCAAAAAAATTCCTTTCCGACACCTGTCTCATCAAAGAAGATATTCTAAATATGAAAAGTATAAAAAATATTTGTTCTCAGATCAACATCAATGAAGAAAACAGACTTCTTGATTTTTATAGTTACTTTCAGAATATGTCCATAGTTGCTGCTCCTAATTTACTCAATGTTTCTAAATATAAAAATATTTATCAGGTAAGGCAGTATTCTTGTTAAACCGCCGGTTATTCATAATAGCGCATTCTCTGTCAATAGCGAGTTGATACTTGAGGGCGTAAACAGAAAAAAAAATAGATTTTTATATTTTTAATGCCACATTCGTATCAAATAAAATAACAACTATTAATTAAATTAAGGGTTATTATACCATTAAAACTAAAAAATTATAAGTACCTGCAGATAAGCCACTCTAACTTTCGTCTTCTCGCCTGACTTTTTATATTCTAACCCTTCTTGGGGGGGGGGGGTAGTTATTACCCCTTATCTGACACTAGTCTGTCATTGTGGCGATTTGTGTAGAGGACTCATATCCTGATGCAGTGAAGGAAATAGAAAGGGACAAGAAAAAACCTTGAGAATACTTCCAGGAGCTCTTGTGGTGTCTATCCGTCATTGTTTTTTATGAGTCCTTACCGAAGAAATAAGGTGCTATTTAAGTTATTGTAATATATCGAATAGAATAAAGAAACTTTGATGGGGTAGAGTCCCGGCTGTGTCCAAGAAATCACTAAATCATAGCGTTTATATACCCCACGTCATTTTTTAATTATATTTTAGTAAATATGAAAAATACCGACTCCATGTATGGAACCAAATAAAAGATTTGATTTTCATGGAAAACTTGATCTAACATACATACACACTTTTTGCTTATTTTTTCATTAAAATTTTGTCAGACCTATTTGATTTTCTTATCCATTTATATCGGAGCCTGTGTTGAAGCCGCTGAGATTGAATATTTTTATGGAAAGCTTAAATCATCGGATTTACACAAACTTTTTAATTGTTTTTAATCACGATCTGTTCATTGCCTTTCGATTCTCTTTTTTATTTAATTTTCGAAAAGTTGTAATTGGATATTAAGACACAGGAGCTGTCGAAATAGACGCATGTTTCCAGAAACTCGAGAAAATCTAGAAAGGGTCTCGTGTTGTATTATTGTTAAAACTAGGTTACATAGACAAAATATTTGACGCTTCCGGGATACAACATAATTACGAAGCACATAAGGGCGGAGGACTTTTTTTGTGTAATTTAAAATTTTAAAATTCAGCTGGACTCTAGGACTCTTAGTTTTTTTTGTGAAAACCTTGATACACACTATCTTGTTTTAATCATCAGTTATTTTGAACTTTTTTATTTTCTTCTCTATTTACATATTTTGACTGCCAGCGGCAGAAAGCGGTATACGAGTTGCGGAATACCTACGTGGTGTATTTGTTTTTATATTTCTTACCTATCTTTATAACGGATGAATCGATTTAACTACGATCTACTATTCCTACAGGAAGGGGCATAGATATTTAAATATTTGTATTTCGGCCGCCATTTTGGTTTCGATATATTGAAATATCAAAAAATGGTCCGATCGTGATTAATTAGAAAATTTATTGTACTTTTGGACTTCAAGTAAAGATAAAAATCATAACTTTATTTTCTCTCGTCTTCTGCCACGTGACATATGTAATGTACCTCCCTCTTTGCGAGGTATTTCAAACTTTTACATATTTTAAGTATCTGCCAGTTACATATCAAGGTCGACCGGTCTTTCTTCCAATTTAAATGTATTTTTAAAGAAAGATGGCAAAAATTTTGAAAAATTTTAGTGCTATAGGTACATACTCTTATAATTATAGTTAAAAATGCAAGTGTGTGTTTGTTAGTGTTACATGTTACATATCCACCCCTTCTTCTGTCAGCCTTCTTCGATAAAGCGTTTATAATAATTAGATCGTATTAAGTTTGGATGTTACACAAAAATTACAAGGTAAATATTGCCATAGATATTGTAATAGTAATGAGATAAATCTGGCATTAGAAATGGATTGAAACGGACTCGTTTTTTTCGATTTTTTTTGTGTTTTTATAATGCCGGACCCCTCTATCATCCGGGAAATTTTCCCGTTGAAATTTTCACGACGAGGACGAGGGGGAGGGGGGTAATTTACATATAAAGATAAGGATAGATAGACACTTAGGACCTAAGTACTGTGCCCAAATTTCAAGTCGCTATGTTGATTAGGGGGGAGGGGGGAGGGTAAACGTAAATGAAATTGAAACTGCTGTAACGTCCGCAATTTTTTCCGCACATCGCGCAGCAAACGTGAAATTGTATACTTTGAGTTCCGCTCATGTGTTTTCAATTTTCGACATAAATAAACAAATGGTTGCGAAATAACCAATTTGTAGTTGTTATTATTTTTAGAAAAAGTCATTTTTCGTCAGGAAGGAAAGGGGGTGGGGGAGAGAAGTGAGAGAGCTAGGTTCCTCCCCCGGCATCTCGCTGCATGGCTGCTAGATTGCCGCGCTCGTTTTTATAAATGTATCATGCGCGCGTGTAGGCCCTAATTAAGTTAAAGCTTCGGATTAAAAAAAACTTGAAAGAAAATTGATTGTCCTTAGAAATGAGCCTAGTCCGAAGTCCCTAACCCTTTTCCTTGCCCTTCTACAGGGCAAAAACTTTATGGGCCCCCCTCTCTCCTCCTAATCATCCGATCGCAATCTGGCCGGGCTCAAATCAAAGAGAGAAAAATTCCACATTCGATGGCAAAAGAAATTTCCCCGACCCCTTTCCTTCCTGACGAAAAATGACTTTTTCTAAAAATAGTAACTATAAGTTGGTTATTCCGCAATCATTTGTTTATTTATGGCAAAAATACATGAGCGGAACTCAAAGTAGGTACATTAGTACACAATCTCACGCTTGCTGCACGGAAAAAATTGCGGAAGTTACACCAGTTTTATTTTCATTTACGTTTACCCTTCCCCTCCTCCTCCTGAATCAACCAAGTGACTTGAAATTTAGACACAGTACTTTAGTCCTGAGTGTCTATCGGGGAAAAAATGCGCCAAGTCACTTTCTTCCCCGAAAAAAACGCGAAAACGAGTCAAAATTCAGTTTACACGCATTCGCGAGCCCTTTTATCCCTATACATTTTGTGGACCCGATTCAAACTAAGCGAGTTATATCCGAAAAACTGATTTTCCCTATCTTTACATGTAAATCCCCCCCCCCCCCTCCTCGCGAAAAGTTCGACCAGAAAATTTTCCTGATGGTAGAGGGGGTCCGACTTTATAACATCACAAAAAAAAATTCGAAAAAAACAAGTCCGTTTGCAAACCC
Organism: Leptura quadrifasciata; assembly: GCA_963675555.1. NCBI lineage: Eukaryota > Metazoa > Arthropoda > Insecta > Coleoptera > Cerambycidae > Leptura > Leptura quadrifasciata. Next base: position 42,299,761 of record OY776673.1, read on the forward strand.
AGATCGACCCTACTACAGGGGATCAAATTTATGCAGTGACACATTACTTAGAGCCAACCCTGGTTTGGACGTCATTTATCGCTGCCTCCAGATCTGTAGTAATTATATAAAAATTGAGTAGTATACAGTGCTGCGCAGATTTTGTACGCGAAAGTATTGATTTTCAATGACTTCCACCAAGATTTCGAATAATTTTCATTAAAAAAACTTGTTTATAAACTGCATCAAAATATATTTAGTACTTTCAAAACAAATTTGTGCAACACTGTTACTTGCAACTTGATGTTTGTTACGAGGAAGGACTTGGGATCCTTTAAAAGAGTTCCTGTAGGGAGATTTCTCAAGGACGTCAAAAATTTTCAAGGTCAATTTTTTCACAAATTTTAAAGTCAATTTTGGTGGAAAAATATGTTTTATGACGTACTAGCCCATATGTGGTCCTTCAGTGATTCGGGGTACATGTGTCCTCATATACCATGTACTATGTGCATGAAAGAAATTTTGCCTGAACGTAAAAATAACAATTCGTTGCAATTCAAGCATATTAAGCTCTACCCCCGAGTGAAACTAAATTTTTAATATCTGATACGAATAGATATGAAAAAAGAAACCTGAAACTTGCGAATACCAAATTTTCTAATTTGAATCTCTTTGTATCAGTCGATTGATCTAAAGGAAACTATTATATAAAAAGTTAGTCAATTACAAAAATGCCGTTTGGTTCATATCACCCTGTTTTTATAGTGATGTTCAGGTCGAAGCCAGGATCCTACTTCACCCCTGCAATCTCATATACTTATTTCATTATATAGGTATTCTCAATACTAGGTGAAAACAAAAAAAAATGTAGTTAGCTTCTTAATTTAGGTATTGATGAATTTTATTTTTTGGAAAATGATAGTCATATTGAAATTGTTTACAGGAATGTCCCAGAAACATCTGTTTGCCTATATTTCCCAAAGTGTGTGAAGAAAATTTCAGTAACTGTCGAAATCTATCAACGAATAACACGAGAATTAATCTTAAATGCAATTTTGACATAAGACACAACAAAAATAATTGCGGAAATGTAGTGAAGAAACTTCAATATAACTTTTACCATAATGGAACGCAAGGTTACACTAAAATTGAGTTGCTTGCAGTTCTAGAAGACTTGTCCTACGAATTTGGAGGAGAATATCTTGAATTCTCTCAAGAATTTAGTGTTAATTTCTGGTGGATCAATCAAACAAAAAACTATTCCGAAATTTTAAGTGGAAACCCCGGTTACTTGCTTGGTAAACCCATTTTAATTGGAAATCTAGTTAATGTGGGGAACAATACAAATGTTACTTTAAAAATACAAAGACTTTCCGTCGACTATCTACAGAATTTTTTGACTTTACCAGAAAATGTGAATGGACATTGCATATTAAATAACAAAACTTACTTGTCTGTAGAATTTGGCTTCAACTTAATGACCAAGTGCAAATTTAATAGTACAATTTACAACAGAAGAACGTATCTCAATGGCAGTGAAATTTGTAGGGACATACAAAGGACAATTTTGATGCTGTGGGGAGTGAGTGGTAAAAATAAAACAATTGGAATGCTTGGAAACGCGAATGCCAATATTCCAAAAGAGTGGACCAAGATATTGTACAACATAAACTTTGGCAAAATATTGAATAAAACCACTGGTCGGTTCGGTCCTTCAAATGACACTTTGACATGTTTTGGAATAGGAAGCGAGTTGGTTATAGATGTATATCATTCTAGGATCGATTATAAGACGTTATTAAATCAAGAGAAAATTTTGGCAGTAACTTATTCCTTTGGGGGATGGACAAACAAAACTTTATCATATAATAAACAAAAAAATAGCACTTATTTTGAACTAGAGCTAGAGAGTCAAGTTGTGTTTTATGATATCACAGCCCAGAAAGAGAGGAAGTTTGTCGACCCTCCCAGTTTGAAAATTAAGCTGCCTTATGACTTTTTCTACCCATTTATAAAAATTGAAAATGGAGTGGGTTTGATATCTGCAAATATTTACTTTTATTTTTGTATGTGTTTATTGATAGCATTAGTTGAATAAACGTTATTTTTCTTGATTTATTTTGTTAATTTCCTCTTTACTTGGGTTAACGTAAAAGGACACCGCAAACTTCTTATGGAAATCCGGCTCCCGTTAATTTTGCTCATTTTTGATATGATACTCTACACATCATACAGATCAAAAGTCCCAATGGACAGAAAGTCCTAGGACCCCAAGGTTCTGTGGTACAGATCTTCAAAGATCGGTATTTTAGCCATAAGCTAACATACGTGCTTGAAACAGGACTAAGTAAAAACAGAGAGGTAGCCTTTTCTAATAATACTTTAGTGTATTTTCTAGTGGTTTAACTAACGGTACTCTTAGCGGCGGTACTCATGGCAGTACTTATAAGAATACTTTTTGAGGGATTTTTGGTAAAACTTTTAGCGGCAGTTTAGCAAATCCATTTTAACAGTACTGTTATCAGTTTTACCGCGGGGCGTCATACGGGAATCTTCGAGGTACCTTTAAAGGTACTCGACCGTGCAACCTCCACGTGGTATGCCTTGGGTCATGCTGATGCCGGCGGCACATTGCTCATAACAAGTATTAAATAGTGTCAAAAGTTTAAGGCGAAGTGCCATAGAAGTATAGGTTTACATACTTATTGTAAAAGTGCAGTTAAGAGTTCGCAGAGTACTTTTAAAAGTACCTTGAAGATTCTCGTGTGACGTCCCGAGCTAAAACTGATAACAATACTGTTAAAATGGTATTGCTATGTTGCAGCTAAAAGTTCTACGTAAACCTCTTCAAGGTACTTTAAAAAGAACTACTAATAGTATCACTTGGAGTACTGTTAGGAATAACACTAGAAAATATAGCAACCCCAAATTTGATGAATTATAATATCTTGCTAACTAAACAATCTTGGAAACAATTGGATATACGTGATGAAAAATTTTGTATCTTTATTAACCTCTCCACAATAAAATTGTGAGGTTACTAAAATTGGTTCAAAAACAAAAATTGAGATAACATCAAATCTTTACGTTTTGAGGTCCTAGGAACCCAAAAAAGTGGTTTTTGAAAAATGTCTGTGGGTGTGTGTGTATGTGTGCGTTTCTTTAGTGCCCCAGAAGATCTGAAAAGGTTTTGGTTGAGATCGGATTACGTTTAGTGCAATTTTGACGCAACAAGTTGTTTATGTTATAATTACTTTCAATTTGCAATGGAACCATTGAAAAGCAGTTAAAATCCTGATTTCAAGAGATATATCACACTTCCACCCTTTCGATTTGGTTTCCGTGAAAAAAATTAAAAACAAAGCAAATATGGCATAGATCGCATTTCGCATGACATGATCGATGCGCGTAGCCGTTACGTCGTGAAACTCGTCACGTCACGTGTCAATTCACGTGTGAAGGTTTCTTCACTGCTCTAGAAGTAGAGCGGATTACGTTTAGTGCCGTTTTTAAATATATATACAGACAAATCGAAGAATTAAACTGCAAATATTCCTCTAAAATCTAGTAAAATTACTGAAATGCTAGTGTTTCATTTAACAAAGACAGCCGCGAGCTATCGGATTGCAATGAGCAAATTTTGACGATTGTCATTGTCGTCGTTTGTCATCCGATAACGTTGGTGTCATGTCATGTTAATAAGATTTCGGCTTATTTGTAACTTTTAGTGGATTGTCACAAACTTTAAAAGTAGATGTAACAATATCAATATCATATGCTTTCTGTACCTTCGTTGGTGAATTTATTATAGATTATCACTTTACCAATTTTCAGTTTGTTGCTTTACAAATCTGTAGTATTTAGGATAACTAGACTTTCTTAGTCGTTCAAGTGATGTTAAAGTTGTTAATATCCTAATAGTATATTATTCAACGAGCGATAATGTAGGTAATAACTCGCATAGATGATTGTAAATTCATTAAGTTGAGGTTTTTTTTAGTGCCCCAGAAGATCTAAAAAGGTTTTGGATGAGATCGGATTGCGTTTAGTGCCGTTTTGTCACACAATTTAATGCTCTTTTCGACTTCAAAGATTCACCGAGTGGGGAGGTTCCAGCCGCTTCCAGTAGCTGTCGATTTTTTATGATAAATTTCTGTCTATATATTTTACTCGTAAAGTAAACACGAAAAAACATATTCGGAGAAAATCGATGTTATTTGTGCAACTGCGCATGCATAATATCTGTATGCATCGGTTGCACGGTAGAGGCAGTATGCGGAGGAAGAGATTTTTTTTATGGCTTTGGGCCAGAGACCATGCAGCCAGTCACACTATGTTAAAATTATCTAACCTAATGAAAATGGAGAAAGAGTGAAGAAGAAGGAAAATACAGAGAAACGCGCTTCTCGTCCAGGGGTCTGTCAGGACATTGAGTTTGACATCACAAAAAAAATACCACGGTAGGGTAGGTAAAAACATAAGGTTAAAACAAGAGGAAAACGAAGCTAACCTATAGTGTGATATTAACATCTATCAAAAAACCAATGATTAATTCATAGATTTTATTACTACTTATAGCAAGTAAACTAACTACGTTGAACGGAGCCATCATATTGAAGCATGAACAGATATTTTTAACAAGTGAATCTGTAGCTGTCTTGTACTTATCGCAAGCGGAGAAAAGGTGATCAAGATCGCCGATAACACCACATAGATCACAAAGTTGCGATGTGACTACAACAATTTTATGCAAATGGGCGGGAAAGCAGGCATGACCAAATCTTAGTCTAATAATTGTGGTAATATATTTTCGTGGAACGTTTAAACTGTCATGCCAGTAGCGCTATTCTTGACTGTTCGCATTTTTAAAACTCACTCGCATACCACTATAATGCGAACGAAAACTCATACTAGATATTCTTGATCATTCGCAAGACATTCGAGTATTCGCATTAAACAGCGAGTGGATTTTGACAATCGATAAATATGCGAATGATGATATAACCTAAGTTTTTATTTCAAAATCTTTAAATTTATTACGTTCGTGATATGGTATAAATCAAAAAGTAAATCAAAGGAGAGCTACCGATTTGAGTAAAATTTACCAGATTGGGATTTTTCTTTATAAATTCCAGTATTAACCGCTTTTGTTCAGTAGAAGCATTAACAGTTCTACGTGGAGTCTCCATTACACAATAAATTATTCGCAAAAAATGTTTTTCTTTGTGAATACAAATATAACCTACAACAAACTAACAATCAAGACATGTCAACCGACAAACTGTCATCCCAAACAGCGTGAAATTGAATATTTTTCGAAACTGCGATGTTGCCGAGTGTTATTTTACGTGCGATTGATTTCGTTCGTATACATATGCGAAGTGCCGTCGAGAATACCATTTGTTGGAAGTGTTTGCAAATACACCGCTCGCATTAACACGTATACGCGCAACTGCGAAGGATGTCAAGAATAGCGCTGCAGAGCTGTAGCGGGATAGTTGGCTGTATTTTACAATACATTGTTGAGCTGCTTAAAACGTATTGTTCCCAGGTATGAATTCACTTATTTCTTAATAGAACTTTATATAAATTGGTAGCAATCCGTTAGACACAGTTTGTGGTCTAATAGAGTACCATTAATGGCGGCGTCTTTGGCCAAAATGTCAACGTGTTCATTATGTTTTAAGCCTATATGGGCTTTGACCCAGACAAATGTGACGACTTTACCAGTTTGTGCGATATTGTAGACGGCATCTTTTATTTTCAAAATATATGGGTTCGTTTTGTATGAAAAGGAGTCAGTAGATTTAACAGCTGAGAGAACCGAAAGCGAGTTAGATAGAATTATTATTTACTTTGAGTCTGTTTCTTTGATATAGCTTAAAGCCTTGTAAATGGCAATTGCTTCCAAGGTAAAAATAGAGCAGTTTATGTCAAGTTTGAACTTAATTTCTTTGTATTCAAAGGGAATGAAGAAAGCGCATCCAGACGGTAGTCTTTGGATTTTGAGGCATCGGTGTAAATAAATGTTGGATGGAGGAAGAGATGCATGCTTAAAATAAGTGCGCGAGTGGCCTGCGCAGATATGCGCAAGTCTTTCGATCTAGGACCGGGAGACATGCGACTGTCTGTTTTGTCCGTATTGTGTGGTTTTGTTCATTTATACAGCAATGGAAATTTTTTCAAAACTCTTTTGGCCATTTTTCTGCATTTATTTAAAAACCCAATTAACAGCAAATGAATTTTATCGGCCATTTTGAAAAAAAATTTGACCAAAATAAACTCTATTTTATTAAAATAAAGGTATTAAAATTTTCTTCATGATCTGATAAAAAACTTTTCAAAATTTTTTTCAAAATGACTGACAAAATTCATTTTTTGTATATTGGGTTTAACCCAATGCAAACAGTGGCGAAAATATGTTTAAAAATTTTTTTTTACGACATCAAAAAGCTGGTATATAGTCCTAACTTTAAAAAAATGATCCCTTTTTGGGCTTATAGCAAAAAATGGAGGCCAATTCAAATTTTAAATAACAAATTCAGTTGCGCACACTGGGTTTAATATTATTGCACCAAATTCAGGTTGTTTTTGTTACAGTAAAAGGTAGATTTTCTGAAAGTTTGAAGCTGATCGGTTCACCCAGCAGCTCTGGGCAGTAAAATGAGAGAAAGCGATTTCGACCGGTTTTTTTCACTTTTGTAGGTTATGGTTGCGCAAAAAATTTAATTACAAAGATTTTGATTTTTTGTGTTCCGATCGGACCTGTATATCTCGAGTTATTCACATTTTTAGGTTGAAAAGAGCGGTTAAAAAAAATAAATTGTTAATAACAATTGGAGCACAAGATCTTTGAAGTACTTACAAACATTTTTTGGGTACTTCTGAGCACCACCTCAACAGTATTCAATCATAAAATTGCTTATGGAAAAAGTTCCACTTCAAAGCATTAATAACCCATGGTCCAAGTACATTAAAAAAAAGATTCCGTCGGGAAATAAATTATAGCAAGATTTTGGGAACCTAAAATAAAATTTAATTCAACGAAAGGTCTAAGACTCGGTCCAAGACTTACGAAGCTATAAATGTTTTTTACTTCAAACGCTAAAAAAACATTACTTTATCGACAAATTTCATGAACTTTATCATTTCTTTGGCCCTCCATCTGAGCGGCACTAAATCTTTTGCTGCTATTTATAAGACATACTAAAAGTAATATTTATTTTGTTGAAATCAATAAATCTTATCATTCGAAACGACGCCGACGTTAAAAGTCTTTTTATGTTAGATTAAAGTTCATATTAGTTATGTTATTTTTAAGGATTAATTATTATAATTTGGGTTATTAATAAATCAGTGGTTTGGGAATATTCTTGTTTCAATTTATGAACCTACGTAGAGGGTGTTTACTGGAGGGTGTAAACACGTAACAATTTGCTTAGCCTAATGCATTGCAAAATTGTTTCTTTGCAATTCCAAGGTAGAATTTCAAATTAACAGGAGGTTACAATTCCTAAAGAATTAATTTTTTCAATTTTTATTTTCTTCTTAAGCACTAAATATCAGAAGCTAAAGTGATATTTTTTGTGCCGAGGACGGACTTGGTAGAATGAGTCAAGACATAGGAAATAACTTTACGCCTATAACACGCTTTTCTTCAAACGTCGAATAATATCAATTAAATAAATAGTTATTTCTTCAAATACTTTTAGTACCGCACGGTAGCGGCAGCAAAATACTTTTACTGCTGATCAGATGACGTATCAGAGAAATGACAGTTTAAGTTCATGAAGTTTGTCACAAAAATTATGTTTGAAAAAAATATATATTTTGCTATTTCGATTTTAATTCAGAATGGCCACGGGTATTGTTTCTCTGTAGAGCAAAGAGTAAAAAAGATGGGAGAAAAGAAGCGGATGAAAGAAAATGTAGGTACCTACTTATTAACCATTCATCAGAAATTCATTTCATTGTATATTTTTTATATGGAGTGAAAGTGACATTACTTGTGCCAAGGATGTTAGTACTTTACGGACAAGACACAAAAATTTTTATTCCACTTAGAACATTCTACATTTTCTTCAAACGGCAGAAACTTGACTGTTATGAAATTTATTTTTAACTTAAACTGTCATTTCCGAGGTCATTTCTCTGACCGGCTTACAGTAAAATACTGCCGCTCATGAGCGGTACTAAAAGTATTTGAAGAAAAAATATCAGTATTTATTTAATTCCTATTCAACGATTAAAGAAAAAATACGTAGTAGCGTGTTATATGTGGAATAATAGAATATTGTTTTAGTATGAGTAAAAGTGATACTTTTGTGATGAGTCTGTAGGTTTACGGACGAGTCACAAAAGTGGCTTTTACTCTGAATAAGATATGTTATTATTTTTCTAACGTCGATTAGCTATATAAAAAAAATAAAGATAAAAAGTTAGTTGTGCGTTGCCATCAGCAACGGAAGTAAAGTTCCGCTCGAGCGCGGAAGAAAAGTACTTTTACTTCCGTTGCTAATGGTAACGCACAGCCGTCTGAAATGTCAAACTTTAATGTCATGAAATGAGTAAGAAAGGTCATGATTTTCTGACGTTTGAAGAAAAAATGATTTTTTAAATATATAAAACAATATACTATTACTGACGCTCAGTTTGTCAGTTTAAGACTTTTACTGCCGCTCAGATGAGGTGTCAGAGAAATGACAGGTTAAATTCATGAAATTCGTCATAAAAGTCATGATTTTTGACGTTTGAAGAAAAACGTTATTAGTCTGTTTGAGAAGCTAAGACTATCACTTCACGTGAAAAATTAGTTTGACTTCATTATCTAACACCTATACTGCCCTATATTAATGTTAGCAATGTATTGTCTAAATTATCTTGGTTGCAATATTCCCTATATTTTATTATACATTACGAAAGTGTCACCGCAGAGTACGTGTACAGAAAATTGTAAAATATATGATTAAATATGCTGAAGACACACAACCTCCCACAATGATGTCACTACCACTTAAAAACAGCATTATAGCATTTAATGATTTTATATAGTAATAGCTACCTAGTATATACATTTTATTTAAAATGAATGTCCAAATTTATGTGGTGTACTTCTATTTTTACTCTGCATCCGTTATGGTGTTATCCCAGAACAATATCGAAACAGTTTGCAAATCCTGTGGAGATGTGGTGAACGAATATTGTTGCAGATATTACAAACAATGCTGCGAATGTAAGTATTGTAATTAATATAAAAATAATTATTAAGCATTGACTATTATTTTCACGTACATTTATCGGTAACCTGCTTCTATGTAAATAGGGCAAAATTGGAAATTCCCAAGATTCCAAGTAGGATAATGATAAAACTTTTGACTTTTATACAGAAATTTTTTTTTCTTCATATTTTCTCTACATCTGTATAATTTATAAGATACTTACAAACAACTTTAAAAATTCATGAATTTGTTGCTTTTATTGAAAATTGATTGGGATAGTAGTTAGTATGGCTGTGTAGAATCAAAGTTCTATGTCAATAACTTTGAGTGTCAAAGACATGCATACAGACACTTTTACAGACTAGCTATACAAGTATATAAGATGATACTTTTTTACGTATGACTATTTGATGAGTCGGAAATGCACATTATTCACAATGGGGGTTGTTACCTTTTTATTGTAAAATATGGGACACCCACACCACGCCGGTCATTTAAAAAAAATAATGAAACATTCACAATATTAAACAGAAAGTGGAAAATAATTCTATATGGAAGCATTTATTTATTATTAAAGAAATATGTTCGGTTATTTTGTTATACATGAAAAATCCAGGAAGGAGGAAACTGCGGACACCTAATGGGGTTTACTAGACCGGCTCACTTTCTATCTTTTTTTAAAATTTCCAGGGTCACTCATTTTTCAAGCATTCAGAAACTTAATGGGTAATTAATTTATCTGAATCAGAACTCATAAAGTTTTATTAGTTTCTGTAATCATGTGTGAGGTTTCATGTTTCTGTGAGCCGAAGGTGCAGGTTTTATAAGATTTTTGAAAGTTTTTAAAAGCGAGCGAGTTTTATGAGTTTTTACACGCTTTATATTATTATCATTCTACTCGCTTTTTTCTACGAGTTTTGATAAGAATTGAAATAAATATATTTATCAAAGATTTCACAAAAAATTGCGTTAAAAACCTTTATAGGCTTTTTTTTTAGGGGAAATTCATCATGTGCACCTGAGCTTAGTGTCTAGCGCTACAGGTAGTGTCGGACTTCAACCGGCTAAAACCCCTCCGCCTCTTTAGTGTGTCCGACTAGTTTGGAACTGCTTTCGCTTATCTTCAAACCAGCTGGTCATTTGAGTTCGTTGTTATGAATTCCTCCACGGGGTCAGAAGACCCATCTCTCTTTCATCCTCTTCCTTCTTTTTGATAATGCGAGTTATCGCTTCCTCGCCTCCTCCGCCTTTCTCCAGTTCTCCTCTGCCTATGTGTTCCGCGTTGTCGGCCTCCCCACAATATATACAGTCTAGGTTATCAATCTTACCGATATCATTTAAGTATTCCATGAAACACCCATATCCACTCAGGGCTTGGGTAAGATAATACCCCACTTCCCCATGTCTCCGTTCCATCCACGTCCTTACATTTGTGATAAGGCGTCTGGTCCACCTTCCCTTGTGTGCGATCTCCCATCGCCCCTGCCACCTTTCAAACAACCTGTCCCTAGCTTCTGCCTTCGCAACTCCCTCATAGATTTCCAGCCGCTCTTTGGCCATCAAATCCAGAGGGGGAATCCCCGCCACCACCAATACCGCCTAGTACGAGATAGTTCTATAAGCGCTGCACAGCTTTATCGCAGCGCAACGCTGGATCCTGGTCATCCTGCTCCTCGTCCTGTCCATTTTCATCATACTTTCGGTCCGTGAGTGTTGGCCATAAGTCTTCCAATAGTTGTGGCTGCCTTTCCTGCTTTTTCGGCAATTTTTGTGGCGTGAACGCCAAAGTTCAACTTAGAGTCCAGCCAAATCTCTAGGTACTTCAGATGGTCACATGGGCGTATCTCCACTCGTCCCACCCTAACTTTCATTGGCGGTAGATTTCTCTTCCTGGTAATAACTAGGAACTCCGTTTTCTCAGCAGCTAGCTCGAGCTTCATCCTTGCTAGCCATCTCTCGATCTTTCTGATGGCCTCATTGGCCGCTTCCATTATGTGGACTGTCCACCTTCCAGTCACTGTTATGGCCAGATCGTCCGTATAACCGATGACTTTCACACCATCTTGCCATCGCAATCGGAAAACATCATCAAACATAATGTTCCACAAGGTCGGCCCAAGTACCGAGCCCTGCGGAACCCCACACGTGATATTTTCCAAACAATCTCTCCCTCCGTCTCATATCCGATCATCCCTTCCTGGAAGTAGCTCATAATAACCTTTACGAGGTACGGGGCTATCCCTATACTCTGCATCTTCCTGACAATTATCGCCCATTCCGCCGAATTAAAGGCATTTTTGACGTTCAGGGTCACGACGGCGCATATGCACTTCGCGGCTAGGGCTTCCCCGCCGTCTCCTTTAGTAGTCTAATGGCGCCGACCGTCGATCGTCCTTTCCGGAAGCCGAATTTACGTTTAGATAAGCCCCCCTTCTCAGCTATCTCCTTTTCTAGTCTCTCAAGTATCAAGTACTCGAGAAATTTGCCCATTGAATTTAATAAACATATCGGTCGGTAGGATGACGATTCCTCGGGCGGCTTACCTCCTTTCTGGATCAGGACGACCCTAGCCTTCCTCCATCTGCTCGGGAAATCCCCCCTTTCTAGAGCGCGGTTCATTACCCTTAAGATCTCCCCTGGATATTCTTCCGTAACCAGCTTAACTATTTCAGGCGGAATCTCATCTAAGCCTGCCGCCTTCCCACTTTTGAGCCTGGCACGTGCTGCCTCAAGTTCTTCCTCCGTAAACGGGGGGACCGCAGTCACCTCTACCGCCCTCCACCTAACTATGTTCCTTTTTGGTAACAGAGCGCTCATGACTTCAGCCACCTTTTCAGCTGGCAAGGCCTGAGGGGGATTTCTCATTTGTCGGGTAACAATCTTATAGCCGTCTCCTCAGACATCCGTATCCACACTCTCACATAGTTCTCTCCACCTCTCTCTCTCTTTGATCTTTTAATAGCCTCTCTCAAGTTTCTTCTGGCATTTCGATACTTCTCAAGATACAGGTTCTCCCCAGGCGCTTCTGCTCTCCTATTCTGCCTTGTACCCTGCCGACGGATCGCGATGCATTCTCTTCTGAGAGCTGCGATCTCCTCCGTCTACCAATAGACCTCCTTCCTCAATCTCCTGATTCCCCTCCTGGGCATTGCTGCATCGCAGGCTCTAGTAACCGCAACGGTGAGGGTTTCCTCCGTTTCATTCAAGATTTCTCGGAAGGACCTCGCCAGACTTCTTTTGAATGCTTCCTTGTTTAATCTGCTTAGCTTCCAGCCTCTGCCTTTCACCACCTGAGTGACTTGTTTCTGGTCTATATCGTAAGTAATATAGAGATGATCAGTTAATGTCTCTTCCGCTGTTAAAACTCTCATCTAAGACATCTAAGAGAAATCATAAGCAGATTTTTGAAGTGTTACTGTCTTGATATGCCTTAAAAGTAATTATAAGTTCTCAACAGGCGTACGATTAGTACTTGGATGGGCGACCGTTTCAAAGAAGATCGTGTCCTCGTCTCACATATCTTCCAGCGGTTTGTATCTGCGCGGAAGCTATGCAAACTTAGGCGAAGGTTGAGTAGGTGATATACCATCCTTCGGAGGGGACCTGAAGCCGTCGGTCTCTTGTCTATTAAATGTTAGGCAAGTAAAAGACCCCTACTCTTCTTAAGGGAAGAGGTTCGGCGAAATTCCTGGTTGGGGGTAGCTCGTCTACAGGCGTCGGTGATAGGCCTCAGTAGCGGAAATAGACCGATGTTAAATAAATGTTAAAAAAAACAGGTGTACAAGTAAAACGAATCTTTAATAAGAACTTACTGACGTTTTGTATGCAAGTTTATGCAAGAGATTTCATGAGTATTGCAGATATTGCAGTTTAACAAATATTTTACAAGAATTGACACTTGAGAGCTTACGAGCTTTTACAAGTATTTTCGTATAAATTGTTCGAAAGTTTATCTTATTAAAAAATTTCACATGGATGTATGAAAGAACTTTGTATGAGATTTGGAGAGGTTTTTTAATCAGTTTTTACGAGCATTCTGAGGAATTGAAAAGAGCAAGTACCTATTTTACAAGAATTTACAGAAAACACAAGCATTTACAAGTATTTTCGTGTAAAATTTCCGAAGGTTCAAAGAGAAATTCAATGATGTTTCTTAAAGTTATTTTTAAGTTTTAAAAAATAAGTAAAAATTTTCTTTCAGATTTCGCAATCACATGATTAAAAAGTTTTATTGGCATAAGTGTATGGATGAAGTTTGTATGTAATTTGAAGAGGTTTATTTAATAACGGTTTTAAGAGCATTCTGAGGAATTGAAGGGGGCAAGTATTTTACAAGAATTTACAGCCAAGAGTTTACGAGCATTTACAAGTTATAGAAACTCACAAAATGTACTTTGGAAATGGACATTGAAACGAAATGGTCTGGGAAACTGTTTCAAATACACATATAAAAGGTTTAAACTCATAAAATATGTTTTGGAAGTGGTCATAAAAACTTATAAATACGGATTATATCTTGTAAAAAACATTCAAAAATTATCTGAATATTCACCTCATTTTCAGCAGTATAACGCATAAAAGTCTATTAAAACTCGTTGTCATCTAAAAGATACATCTCTTTATTACTGTTTCAAATACATATATAGAACCTTTTAGAATCTTGTCAAGTCTTACGTATTTTTTGCTTCATAAACTTGTCAAATCTTATATATTTTTATGAGCTTTTATGAGAAATTTTTAGCAGGGATGTAGTTGTTTACAATCACAAAGCAAATTGGACATTATGCAGCAGAAGAAGTGGTTGCTCTTTCGAATCGATATCGCTGATTGCTTTAATGCATATTTTATTTTGAGTCTGTTTGGGACGTGGTATAAAATGCGGGATAATACGGTCTATCTCCCTGACGCGGGACATTTTGTTTAAATACGCGACTGTGTACTTTATACGAGGATAATTGGAACTGGTCAGTGTTAAAGCACGGGGCCGTGCGCACTGAACTTGATATTTTGTCCTATATATTTAGCAATGGTATCTAGATTCGAATGGTAGTTGAAACTGTGCAGGCGAGTCCGAGACTGGCAATGTAATCAGCCTGAATGAACCATCTACGACTGCACTGGTTTAAAGATAATAAAACGGACAGGCCTACTAGAATAAAAAAAATCGTAAATCGCTTCTCAATAGTTAAACGTGGACTTCTGCTGTGCTGTTAATGTGCCAGTGCAGTGCGTAAATACCTGTTATAATATCAAGCGTAGGAGTTTAGTTAGTTATTGTTCAAATTTATAAATATTTACTACTATATAAAAGGTAAAATATTTTAATTATTTACTAATTTACCATGGCTTTCTGGAGACCATTTGAAACAGAGGATAATATGATAACACCCGAAAATCTTATTATTTTCTTATGACAAGCATTTCTATTTACCTCCGCCCATGTGCAATAAAGAGATGCCGACTGTTTTTGCCGGCTTTTAGTTTTTATACGGTTTCAATTAAATTCGTTTACACTTTACCTTGAAATATGGACCGGGTGTCAGCCCTGATCACAAATCGCATCGAGTACTTTTTTCTATTATCGAAATTGCCATCAAAAAATGTATGTATACCGTAAGATACAGTAAGCGGCAAGCAAGTGCGTACGTCGGTCCGCTTTTACATGTGCAATAAATAGGCAACCGATGCGACGCAGGGGTGATTCCAGCGTTTATGGGTATTTATTAGTCAGGCAGCCACAGAGTCAGTACTACGTTGTTGTTTGTAGGGGTGGATGTATGTCCAATTATTCAATTTACGATGTATACGTGTGCCACAGCTTCTCTTACACTATTAATATATGGACACTAACTTGTTTTACCTTAAGACCACAACTATTCTTTCAATATTTTTCAGATATAAATCCTTCCGGATGCCCAACACCATCCAGTCCAGAAGCAAGGGCGAACTGTCGAAATCCCCTGAAGTGCCGAAGTAATATAGAATGTCCCTCTTATAGAAAATGTTGTCCAACAACTGCTTGTGGTGACACTTGTATAAATTTTATTTTTACAGGATACAAATATAAATAGGTGGAACATAAATTGTATATACAGCCTTCACCGGGGCTGAGCTAAATCGATTATACTTTTTTTAATTAGTTATTAATAAATCATTAATAAAATCACACCCAGTTCAAATAGCTTATTATTATTATTCAAAAAACGTATAAGATGGCAGAACGCAAATGCAGGACAATTCTTTTAAAAACGGAAGAGATAGTAAACTTGTCACTGACATGGTCTATTTTATCAAATATATCAAAATAAAACGTTGTTAGTGTACATTTTTCTACCAATAGTGTAGTGTAGTGAGACACACTATATATAATATGAATATATATTTTCATTTAACCACATATTTTCAAACTCCAATTTTCAAAATAACGGTTTTTGGGAGAGGAAGAAATTTGAAAAAATCATTTTCGGAAACTACAATTTCAGTCTCATATTACTACATTTTCCTTTGCGATTTAAAATTTTGCAAGTTGAAAGGTTTTGTTCTCAAACATACTTTTGATTTTAAATTGCCTCTTCAAACGTAATCAAGAGGGGTCAAATCGGGAAACCGAGGTGGCCATTCAATAGTTCCACGTTTTCCAATCCATTTGTTAGGAAAAATTTTATTTAAATAATTTCTCTACATGAATAATGATTAAATTGATGAAATGTATAATGATTGTCTGTGATTTATATTTATATTGGATAATTAATATCAGGAAAATGTAATTTTAATATAGGCACTGAAAAGTATGTAACAAAATGTAGATAAACATAACAGACAACCTTCAGAAAAATAAGGATGAATAATTTGAATATTAATCATACCAGCCCAAGCACCTTTCACATTATAAGGAAATTGTGTGTGAGCCTCCATCATTCAATGAGGATTTTCTCTGCTTCAATATCGATAGTCCTGACTGTTTACCGCACCGTATACAGGGTAGACCATTAATGATAGGCCCTAAATATGAGGATATAACCAAATATGCTTTGGTAAAATGTTTCTATGGAAAAAGATACAGGACGTCAAAATTCAAATTATTTTTTCGTTTTATTTGCAATAACTAAACAGCCTCTTAACTGATTTTCACCAAATTTGTTAGAGGAATTTTTTTATTCTATGAAACAATAATGTATGTATTACATCACATTAGATCATAGAGGGCGCCGCAGGACCTGTACCTGATGATGAATTTTTTTCATATTTTTTTGACGAAACGTTGTGGTACTTCTGACCAGAAAATCTGATGAGGGCATCATTTCCACGTATAAAACGTACATTTGTTAGAACTTGATAACTCCAAACGTTTTCGAGGAAAGTGCCGTTAAACATTACAATAATTTTTTGAAAGACAAATTCTAATTTAATGAAACAAAGTGTATTTATTGAAAAGTGTACTTTGGTTACGTTTTAGTTCTGTCATTTCACTGAACTCTATTTTTAATGTAATAGAGTTCAGTGTGTCATTTACACCATTTAATCATTTTATTTTGTTCTTGTGTTCCTCGAGCTAATTTCTTTAACTTCTTTATTTACAATGCCTAGATATAATAATTTTTCAAATAGGGAAATGAGGGATATGATATGTGTTTACGCACAAAATAATTTTAGCGGCAGCAGTGAGGAGATACTCATTTTAATATTCAAATAGAATACAGCCAGGCAATAAGATTTTGAAAGATCTGTTTCGTCGTTTGGGAGAAACGGGTTCATTTCGCTATAAAAACGATATAGGACGACCGAAACGAATTAATCCAGATCAAGAACTACAAATTTTAGTTCGTGTGGATGAAGATCCTCAAGTCAGCTCAAGTCGTTAGCCGCGGCGACAGGGGTGAGTAAAAAAATTGTTGTAAGAGTCTTACGTAAATAACGCCTCTACCCATATCATCTTACTCCTGTACAAAACTTACTTCGAAGGGATCTTCCACAAAGGCTACAATTTTGTCAATTTGTTCTAAATAAACACAACAGCTAGGGATCGAAATTTTGTTAAGAACACTTTATTTACCGACGAAGTAACTTTTACTCGCCAGGGTTTTTTAACTGGAGAAATACCCATTACTGGGAAATAGGAAATCCTCATACTGTTAAAGAAAGGCATTTTCAGCAAGAATTTAAGATTAACGCTTGGTGTGATATCAGCGATCAATTATTGGGACCATTTGTCTTTCTCCAAATTTAAATGGACAGTCTTATCTGTTTTTTCTTCAAAATACTCTTGCTGATGTATTACGTGCTTTCGTGCTAGACATACGGAACAGATTGTGGTTCATGCAAGATGGAGCTCCCCCTCATTTCTCCATTGAAGTCAGGAATTATCCTGATGAGACTGTCCCACGCAGATGGATCGGTCGAGGAAGTG
This sequence comes from Leptura quadrifasciata, assembly GCA_963675555.1. Classification (NCBI taxonomy): domain Eukaryota; kingdom Metazoa; phylum Arthropoda; class Insecta; order Coleoptera; family Cerambycidae; genus Leptura; species Leptura quadrifasciata. The sequence continues at coordinate 42,317,365 of OY776673.1, forward strand.
AGTTTGCTTGGTCACCAATGAGTCCTGATTATAATCCTTTGGATTATTATGTGTGGGGATATATGAAGTCCTTAGTCTATGAAAATACTACAACTCAAGAGAAGAACTATGGGACAAAATACAAAACGCAGCGAATTTTATTAGAGGACAGGAAAATGTATTTTTCAATGTAAGAAAATCTTTTATGAATAGAATTAGAAAAGGCATAGAAGTAGGTGGAGACTATATCGAACATTTACTCTAAGTTGCAGCAATGGGGTTTTTGAAATCCATTAGTTCATAAGAAAGTGAGAAAGAGTTTGCGCTGTTATTATGATATTGTTTTCCCTTACGTTTTGTACTTATTTCAATAAATGCACTTTGTTTTATTAAATTTGAATTTGTCTTTCAAAAAATTATTGAAATGTTTAACTTTCCTCGAAAACGGTTGGGGTTATCAAGTTCTAGCAAGTGTACCTTTTATATGTGGAAATGACGCCCTCATCAGATTTTCTTGTCAGAAGTACCACAACGTATCGTAAAAGAAAAATGAAAAAAATTCATCATCAGGTACAGGTCCTCCAACGCCCTCTATGATGTAACGTGATGTAATACATAAATTATTGTTTCTTAGAATAAAAAAGTTCATCTAGCAAATTTGGAGAAGATCAGTCAATAGGCTGTTGAGTTATTACAAAAAAACGAAAAAATAATTTGAACTTTGACACCCTGTATCTTTTTCCACAGAAACATTTTACTTAAGCATATTTGATTATAACCTCATATTTTGGCCCAAAAATCTACCCCTGAACTATGGCCTCTTATTGATGGCCCACGCTGTATACATTTATTACATACATGTACATTCATATGATGTACATGGAAATATAAACATATTACTCTACTACTACTTACTATAGGGAAATCCTATACGATTATGTACGTACGTATGCAATGTATGAATATCCATTTCATATCACAAGCTGATATGAAATGGATATTCTGGCATAGGCATGACAGCTGGTCGATCCGCTGCGGTTAGTAACGTAAATGTATTTGGATCGGAAGGTCCAATAAGGAATTTACGAATTACCACGTGTGATCCCAAAATATTGATGTTGAAATTAATTATGGTGGTCAACAAATAACCAGAATGAACAAAGGTATTTCTCAAAATAAGTGGGAGTGGGTCGATTTTCGTACGCTACAATAAATAAATCTGTTGTATCACAGTTACTTGTGACCTAGGCCCAACGGACTCTAGTTAAATAAATCCATAACATCGACAATCACAGCAGCGCCAGCGTACAGCGCATTGGATCGCCTCACCTCAATCACACTCCATTATATGACATTCTCACCCGTATTGCACATGTACATAAGTGTATAAGATTTCCCTATACGTCTAATAACGATCCACGTACTGTATGTACAAACACGTGATGTACGTACGATGCACTATTGCTGTACTTGCATATGATGTACTCAGAAATATACACATATATTTACTAGATACATGTACAAACGTATGATGTACACCGGAGGTCATACAGCGTTGCATGTATATATAGAATATTATGTATATACATAAACCAGACATGCATTATACATTTATACATCTTTAGAATATTCATAACTTAGACAAGACATTAGTTTCACATTATGGATCTTACAATTTGTACAACGTACATGTATGGGACGTCGAATGCTACGTGGGCTCTAGGGCCTACCAAAAATCTCCCGTTTGCCGGTGGGTCAGCACGCGCCTGGTTAGGGTTCGCGCGGTTACGGAGCTCCTTAGGAAAAACTGTTGCGAGAATGAAACATTTTAGTGTGACGCATAAAGCCCCTAAAAGTAGGCAATCTTGTAGTACATAGAGTCATAGCGCGTTCAATGAAAATTTGTAATGCATTATTGTGAACTTTATGTGCGTCCTCGTTTCACACATCTTCCAGCGGCTTGTATATCAGTGTATGCGCGGAAGCTATACAACCTTAGGCGAGGGTTGTAGGGGATATATATCATCCTTTGGAGGGACGTAAAGCCGTCGGTCCCTTGTATATTAAATGTTAGGCAAGTAAAAGATCCCTACTCAAGGCAAAATTCCTGGTTGGGGGTAGCTCGTCTACAGGCGTCGGTGATAGGCCTCAGTAGCGGAAATAGGCCGACGTTAAATAAATTTATATATAAAAAAAAAGACTTTATGTGAATTACACATAAGGACCAAAATCTAATCGCATAAACAGACGTTGCATAAATTCGTATTTATATCGAATCGAACACTTAAGTGTTTTACTTACACTTGATGAGTTCTACATCTGTTCAGAACATCATGTAGCACGTAGAAATATTTAAATATTTTGTGTACGTATTTCAATCAAATGCAGAGCTATAATTTCAGTCCTAAATTCGACCTAAACACGACATGCGTCACAAGGTTCAATTTGTTTAGATGAGTTTCCATCGCAGTGTACATTCATCACTGTAATGTGAGGAGTGTCTTACGCCACATCTGATCTTGGCTGCGACCTTCGGCCGTTGACATTCATAATAACGTATTGATATACCAAGATTTATATTCGTCCACTAAGAGTCGCACGTGGTGTAGTGGTTAGGTTGCCCGATTTTCACGCGTGGATAGGATACCAAAACTGTACAACTTGTATGTCTCCGATTTCCCGGAGTTCCCGAATACTAAGTTGGCCAAGTACGCCGACGACACAGTCATGTACGCGCATTCTCACAACGCTCAAGCAGCCAATATGCTCCTAAAGGTGCACATGGTCCGCGGAAGGATCCGCACCGCGGCGTATCACGAACGGTGGAAGATTCGGGTAAACGCCGAGAAGTCGGAAGCGATAAGTCTTCACGCGCCGATTCACCGAGAACAGAATTTTGACACCTATTTCGGTCAGGGGGCACCAAATTCCAACAAAACAGTGCGTGAAGTATCTAGGAGCCAGACTAGACCAGAGACTTACGTTCGATACACAAATAAACGAACTGTACGGACGGTCTACTCCCTGCCCAGAAGTCTGTATCCGCTGATGGTCAGAGGTGGCAGACTTAACAGACAAAACAAAAACACAACACAATGGTGGTCTGGCCGTCTATCACTTACGCGGCGCCGGTGCATGTGGTGCAGCATACCGGCCACGATAATGAACAAATTAAAAGTACTTGAGCACAAATTTATGCGCTACACTTCAAATTCTGGAAGATACACCTCCCTCAGAGATCTTTACGCACGTTGTAACAACATAACCCCAATAGCGGACTACATCCAGGATATCTCCCAAAAATGTTACTCTTTCAAACTGGGGCGACAGCCCGCTTACCGCAAATGTTACGCAAATTAGACAGCAAAATGCAATATTTCGGATCAAACACACCCTACCATACCAGACGTTACCAATCCTCCGGCAACCACTATAGCCAAACCTTCACCTACTATAACTTCCGCTTACCCTATTCACCTTTACTGATATTTCGTACCTTTGGTATTTTTAAATCTTTTCAGTCCCCCCTCTTCTTTCTGTTTGTACATTTTGTCTCGTGTTCTTGATATCTTTTTGTGCGTTTTTATCTTTGTTCTTGTTGTCGTTATCTTTTGTGCATTTTTTCACTGAAAATTAGCTTCACTACAGAATTTTGAAAAACTCAAAATTTCGATAAGCCTCGGTTTAGGCGGCCTGCAGCCTTGCGCAGCCCTGCAGTACCCCATTTCCCCGTTTTAGATTTGGGTACCTGTGTCAGCAGCAAAATTAGTCCAGCACAGTGCGACAGCTTCGAGTTTGTTTAGTTTTTAAGCTTTGTTAAATTTTATTTTTAAAATGTTTTTAATTATATTGTCCTATTTAATTTGTTTTTAACAAAAGGAGACAGGACTTCTCTCCCCATTTGTTTTAGCCAAACCGGAACCGCACCGCCTGGTCATATGCAACCCGCCAACGTGAACAGCGCGGTGGTTGCACGGTCGGTCGTAAGGTGCCTATAGTCTTCGGGGAGAGAATATTATATATTAGTTTTAATAAAATTTTGTTTGATTTGATTTTGATTTGTTCGAATCAGCTTCTTGCAGTTTTTTTTACTACATTTTGTGCGAGATGTATTCCGGCTCGATTAGGAACTAAAATACGTAATACGAATTTTTCTTTAGGTTAGCTCGTTAGGTTAAATATGTCAATATTATTTGATGTAGTATAGTTGCCTATGATAGATAATTTGCCTTGCCCTTAACGGCAGCCAAGATCGAAGGGGCGCGAGAAGCTCGTGTATGCGATCGCATACACTCGATCGATTTTAACTAGTCTTGACGTCACCACTAAAATGGTCCATTGTTAGAGAAATCTTAATCTCTCGCACGCTCTAATCTACAGTAAAATTTAAAGCACTTTCTTTTGAAACACCCTGTATATTACATATCGGTAATGCAATCGTGGAAAATATTGGTCGTCGTTAAATTCGTATTCCGGAGAAAAAATAAGGACGAATTTCTTTTTCCAAAATTCAACGTTTCGTCACGTGCAACTTGCTGTAGATTTCCGACAAATTAAATATCATAAAGGAATAATTAATTAGGGACCTACCTTTAGTCTTGAATATATAGCTTCGTATCACAAATAGGTACAGGCCCTATCACGAGTTGCTGAGAAAATAAATACGTTGGTACAGATCTAGCACCTCTAGCAACTCTTAACTTTGCCGCACACAGTTGAAATCTCAAAAGTCAAAATCTGAGGCGCAAATATCAAGCAAGCGTCTCATTTTATTAAACATAAGTATCATTTTTATTTGATTAGGTAGGTACCTATTTTGATTTTCATCATACGTAAGACTTGAAATGGTTATGTCATAGGTAAAATTACCTATATAAATATAAGTATGATCATTTTCTGAATCATCGTGTATTATATGTGTGCGTAGGCGTTTAAAACAAAGAAAATGACCAATTTATTTAACGTAGTAAATTATAACTGAGTATAAACAACAACAAAAAATAAAAATTAGTTAAAAATGTAAAGTTCGGATCTTAAAATTTTAGTTCCTATTTCTGTTATTTAGCTCTGGCTATCCTTGTGTTCAAGTACTAGTTATTGCCAGCTGATACGCTCATAGGTACCTATATACCTACGTTATAAAATTACTTAATTTTAAATTTAAAAACTACGGTAGTGGGTAGGTATTTGTTAATATTATTGTTACATTTTTAAATATATATATCTTGGTAATATATCTGTGCTATCATGGATTTATATATTATTATTGTTATCTCAGTATATAAAGAATGAAATAAATAACACTACCTACTTACACTATCCACTATCCCCCTTCTCATCTCATCTTAAAACATTGAACGTGAACTATTAATCATCGAGTGCGCATACTCAGTTTTCCGAGTTAAGAATCTCAAAATGGCTGACACTTGTTGGTCTCGGAATCTGTAAGCGAATATTTCGATACGATTTTAGTGTTTTTTGTCTATAAAATTTTCCTAGTTTGGCATCAAGTGTTAGTGATATGTGCGTTTATTATTTAAAATTATCTTTCGTCTCGACGCAGTAATGTTATTTAGTGTAATCAATAGAAATGTGTGCTGCCGTGGACATTTATTATTTACAATTGTGTGGTGTAAATATTGGATTATTTTAGGCCGTAATGGATAATACAAACCCCACATTAACAGACAGGTAAGTCTTTGTCGTCCTTAAATCAATCAAGTTATTGGAAAGAAATGAATAACTAGGAATAACAATCTAAGGGCGCTACGCTAGTCAACACCTACGTTGTTACTTTATTCGTCTACCTGTTTCTTATATTAGTACGTTAGAAAAATATTCGCATACGTCTGTGCTTGACTCTTGTTACGGTATTGTTTAGAATTATGTAGTAACTCCCATTTATTTTAATATAAAATGTTTCTAGTAACTTTTTCGCTCTGTTTAATTCTGTAAATTCAGGTATTCTTGTATCTGATATATATATTATCGTCTCGTGTTGAAATAAAAATATCTACTGAGCATTAGGACTTTGTTTATAAAAGTAGGCGTTGTTTTGTTTAGAAGAAAAACGTTCTGTGTTCAGAATGAGAAAGAGTTGGTCTTTACTAGAATACAGTTACGTATACCTAGGTATAAATACACAATGTCAATTCTTTGGTATTGAATCACAGAAATTGACAATTGTTTATGTAAATTTTATAGTCGAGGCTGCGTTAAATTCAGTTATACCTGTGATATCATCAACAGGTAGGTAGCTGGAGTAAAACAGTAGGTAAACAAACACGTCCCTCTTGACCTTTGGCCAAAAATATTATTATATACCTACTTTTCCATAAGAAGAAGAAAAAGCTTTATTAATCACATTAATGCAGCTCTAGTTTAATCTGGCATTCGTAGCGACTATTGATTGATTAAATTACCATAAATTGTGCAATTTAGATTATTATGCGTAGACTGGTGTAATTAGATATCGAGTCTAGTGTCTTATTATTATACTTATTAACTTATTTATACGCAATGTGTACAGCTGAAGTCAGTGAAAGGTTTTCAAACCCAAAAAACTAAATCTGCTCTCGCAAATCTGGTCTATGATCCACCTCAGTAGATGCAAATAAAAGACAATTAAGTGGTAGCAATTTTTCTCCCTCGTACAAATTCAGGGAGAACTAAAACATTTCATTTCAGAACTTATTTCTAGCCACTTACCTTTAGTGTATAATCAGTTAAGTAGCTCTCAGAAGAAAATTCCAAAATTGTTTACGTCAAACTAGAATAGTTATTTGTTTAACTAGGCAGCAAAATAGTAGATTGACTGCCGCGGCTGATAACGAGGCTAGGAACTCAGACAAGGCAGTCAATCTATTTTGCTGCTGAGTTGAACATATTATTTTTTTCGTCGATTATTTAAATATATTTTAAAATAATTAAATTATTACAATTCTCAATCTCTTTATTTTTGTTGTAATAAATTCAATAAAAATTCATTAAAAATCACAGTTGTTACTAGTTGGTTACCACGGAAACTAAGTGTCACTTTCCCTGCTTAGGCAGGGAAAGTGACACTTTGCTGATTGACATTAGTCAGCAAAGTTAGTACTAGTACTTTGCTGTCAATCGGCGAAAAAGATGTTTCTACGCACGAATCTACACATAATAATTTGTAGGAAGAAGGTATCTACCACGTGGTACATTCAATTTCCCATAGGTACATCCAAAGGAAAAAAAAAACAAATGCAATTTGGTTGCGAGTTATGACCTCACAAAGTAAAACATTTTCGATCATTTTTCTAGCCTTTTTTGTAGGATTGAATTTTCCCCAACAGATCTGATTTGTGTAAACTTAGCAGAGCAACTTTGCAGAATTAAAAAAACTATAGGCCTATTATTTATCGCTAATTAGCCGTTAATTAATCGTGAAAGTAACAATTTTACCGTTGTTAATTTTGAAAACATTTTCGGGTGTTCTGCTATCTTTACATGGAAGTTAGCAGAACATCTTCCAAAAATTTATTTTCATTAAAACTAAGTAGCTCAGAATTTACCGTTTTTTAACCGTAAACGAATGAGTGGTGAAAATGAAATTTTAAAAAAATAAAAATTAAGGCGGAAAAACCAAAAAAATCATTTTTTAGAATCAGAAAAAACTTTGCAGAATTAAAAACCCATAGGCCTATTATTTGCCGTTAATTAGCCGCTGATTAATAGTGAAAGTAACAATTTTACCGTTAATTTTTTAAAAATTTTCAAGTGTTCTGCTAACTTCACATGGAAGTTAGCAGAACATCTACCAAAAACTTTTCTTTAATTAAAAGCAGGTAGCTCAGAATTTGCCGTTTTTAACAGTAAGCGAATGGTGAAAATGAAATTTTAAAAAATAAAAATTAAGGCGATAAAATCAAAAAAATCAATTTTTAAAATCAGCAAAACTTTCAGAATGAAAAACCATGGGCCTATTATTTGCCGTTAATTTGCCGCTAATTAATCGTAAAAGTAACAATTTTACCGTTGTTAATTTTTGAAAAATTTTCGGATGTTCTGCTAACTTCACATGGAAGTTAGCAGAACATCTACCAAAAACTTTTCTTTAATTAAAAGCAGGTAGCTCAGAATTTGCCGTTTTTAACAGTAAGCGAATGGTGAAAATGAAATTTAAAAAAATAAAAATTAAGGCGATAAAATCAAAAAAATCAATTTTTAAAATCAGCAAAACTTTCAGAATGAAAAACCATGGGCCTATTATTTGCCGTTAATTTGCCGCTAATTAATCGTAAAAGTAACAATTTTACCGTTGTTAATTTTTGAAAAATTTTCGGATGTTCTGCTAACTTCACATGGAAGTTAGCAGAACATCTACCAAAAACTTTTCTTTAATTAAAAGCAGGTAGCTCAGAATTTGCCGTTTTTAACAGTAAACGAATGGTGAAAATGAAATTTTAAAAAATAAAAATTAAGGCGATAAAATCAAAAAAATCAATTTTTAAAATCAGCAAAACTTTCAGAATGAAAAACCATGGGCCTATTATTTGCCGTTAATTTGCCGCTAATTAATCGTAAAAGTAACAATTTTACCGTTGTTAATTTTTGAAAAATTTTCGGATGTTCTGCTAACTTCACATGGAAGTTAGCAGAACATCTACCAAAAACTTTTCTTTAATTAAAAGCAGGTAGCTCAGAATTTGCCGTTTTTAACAGTAAACGAATGGTGAAAATGAAATTTTAAAAAATAAAAATTAAGGCGATAAAATCAAAAAAATCAATTTTTAAAATCAGCAAAACTTTCAGAATGAAAAAGCATGGGCCTATTATTTGCCGTTAATTTGCCGCTAATTAATCGTAAAAGTAACAATTTTACCGTTGTTAATTTTTGAAAAATTTTCGGATATTCTGCTAACTTCACATGGAAGTTAGCAGAATATCTACCAAAAACTTTTCTTTAATTAAAAGCAGGTAGCTCAGAATTTGCCGTTTTTAACAGTAAACGAATGGTGAAAATGAAATTTAAAAAAATAAAAATTAAGGCGATAAAATCAAAAAAATCAATTTTTAAAATCAGCAAAACTTTCAGAATAAAAAACCATGGGCCTATTATTTGCCGTTAATTTGCCGCTAATTAATCGTAAAAGTAACAATTTTACCGTTGTTAATTTTTGAAAAATTTTCGGATGTTCTGCTAACTTCACATGGAAGTTAGCAGAACATCTACCAAAAACTTTTCTTTAATTAAAAGCAGGTAGCTCAGAATTTGCCGTTTTTAACAGTAAACGAATGGTGAAAATGAAATTTAAAAAAATAAAAATTAAGGCGATAAAATCAAAAAAATCAATTTTTAAAATCAGCAAAACTTTCAGAATGAAAAACCATGGGCCTATTATTTGCCGTTAATTTGCCGCTAATTAATCGTAAAAGTAACAATTTTACCGTTGTTAATTTTTGAAAAATTTTCGGATGTTCTGCTAACTTCACATGGAAATTAGCAGAACATCTACCAAAAACTTTTCTTTAATTAAAAGCAGGTAGCTCAGAATTTGCCGTTTTTAACAGTAAACGAATGGTGAAAATGAAATTTAAAAAAATAAGAATTAAGGCCATAAAATCAAAAAAATCAATTTTTAAAATCAGCAAAACTTTCAGAATGAAAAACCATGGGCCTATTATTTGCCGTTAATTTGCCGCTAATTAATCGTAAAAGTAACAATTTTACCGTTGTTAATTTTTGAAAAATTTTCGGATGTTCTGCTAACTTCACATGGAAGTTAGCAGAACATCTACCAAAAACTTTTCTTTAATTAATAGCAGGTAGCTCAGAATTTGCCGTTTTTAACAGTAAACGAATGGTGAAAATGAAATTTAAAAAAATAAAAATTAAGGCAATAAATCAAAAAAATCAATTTTTAAAATCAGCAAAACTTTCAGAATGAAAAACCATGGGCCTATTATTTGCCGTTAATTTGCCGCTAATTAATCGTAAAAGTAACAATTTTACCGTTGTTAATTTTTGAAAAATTTTCGGATGTTCTGCTAACTTCACATGGAAGTTAGCAGAACATCTACCAAAAACTTTTCTTTAATTAAAAGCAGGTAGCTCAGAATTTGCCGTTTTTAACAGTAAACGAATGGTGAAAATGAAATTTAAAAAAATAAAAATTAAGGCAATAAAATCAAAAAAATCAATTTTTAAAATCAGCAAAACTTTCAGAATGAAAAACCATGGGCCTATTATTTGCCGTTAATTTGCCGCTAATTAATCGTAAAAGTAACAATTTTACCGTTGTTAATTTTTGAAAAATTTTCGGATGTTCTGCTAACTTCACATGGAAGTTAGCAGAACATCTACCAAAAACTTTTCTTTAATTAATAGCAGGTAGCTCAGAATTTGCCGTTTTTAACAGTAAACGAATGGTGAAAATGAAATTTAAAAAAATAAAAATTAAGGCGATAAAATCAAAAAAATCAATTTTTAAAATCAGCAAAACTTTCAGAATGAAAAACCATGGGCCTATTAGTTGCCGTTAATTTGCCGCTAATTAATCGTAAAAGTAACAATTTTACCGTTGTTAATTTTTGAAAAATTTTCGGATGTTCTGCTAACTTCACATGGAAGTTAGCAGAACATCTACCAAAAACTTTTCTTTAATTAAAAGCAGGTAGCTCAGAATTTGCCGTTTTTAACAGTAAACGAATGGTGAAAATGAAATTTAAAAAAATAAAAATTAAGGCGATAAAATCAAAAAAATCAATTTTTAAAATCAGCAAAACTTTCAGAATGAAAAACCATGGGCCTATTATTTGCCGTTAATTTGCCGCTAATTAATCGTAAAAGTAACAATTTTACTGTTGTTAATTTTTGAAAAATTTTCGGATGTTCTGCTAACTTCACATGGAAGTTAGCAGAACATCTACCAAAAACTTTTCTTTAATTAAAAGCAGGTAGCTCAGAATTTGCCGTTTTTAACAGTAAACGAATGGTGAAAATGAAATTTAAAAAAATAAAAATTAAGGCAATAAAATCAAAAAAATCAATTTTTAAAATCAGCAAAACTTTCAGAATGAAAAACCATGGGCCTATTATTTGCCGTTAATTTGCCGCTAATTAATCGTAAAAGTAACAATTTTACCGTTGTTAATTTTTTAAAAACTTTCGGATGTTCTGCTAACTTCACATGGAAGTTAGCAGAACATCTACCAAATTTTTGTTTTATTAAAAGTAAGTAGCTCAGAATTTGCCGTTTTTTCACCGTAAACCAATGGTGCAAATGAAATTTTAAAAAATTAAAAATTAAGGCGATAAAACCAAAAAAATAATTTTTTAAAATCAGTAAACTAATTCAGAATTGAAAGTAAACACAAACACGAGAGAAAATGATAATCGAAGTCGCTGCAACAGACTCGAGGATTAAATTAAAAATTTTTAAAGGAAGAACATTGATGAGACAGGCGAAACATCGTGAAATCAGAATTGAATGAGACAAAACTGAATAACATGCAGAGTAAAGAAATTTTTGAAGCGATACTTGAAAAAACGAGAAATAGTCTTAAAAAATTCTAGTACATACTTAGGGGGGAAAAAATAACTGCTTAATTAATAAAAAATTGGTAGATCATCACGGCAAATTTTAAAACGTCAATTATAACTAGAGTGAAGGAAAACTGACTCCCAAAAGCCATTTTCAAACGAGTTTAATGGCCTTTCTATTGAATTTCGGGAAAAAATCAAATAATATCCAAAAAAATGGCAAAATTATTACGGCACGATTAATAACGGGATCGGTAAATTTCTGAAGGAACACTGAGCCCCAAAAGCCATTATCAAACGAGCTTAATGGCTGTTCTGCTCAGCTCCAGAGAAAACAAATCCAAAAAATGTCAAAATAAATTGTAAAGACATCACGACAAATTCAATAACAACACGATTAATTATAGAAAGGGGGACAGTAAATTCTTGAACAAAACTGAGTCCCAAAAGCCATTTTCAAACGAGCTTGATGGCTGTTCTGCTGAGTTTCGGGAAAAAAAATTAAGAATTCTTAAAAAATTGCAAAATTCGCAAGACAAATTCGAAAATGTTATGATTAATTATAAAAGCGGGAATAGAAAATTCCTGAAGGAATGATCAAACTTTATTGCCTTTTTTGGTTTTACCGCCTTAATTTTTATTTTTTTAAAATTTCATTTTAACCATTCGTTTACGGTTAAAAAACGGCAAATTAGCAGAACACTCGAAAAATTATAAAAAATTAAGAACGGTAAAATTGTTACTTTTACGATTAATTAGCGGCTAATTAACGGCAAATAATAGACCTATGGGTTTTTCATTATGAAAGTTTTTGCTGATTTTAAAAAATGATTTTTTTGGCTTTACCTCCTTAATTTTTTTTTTTAAATTCCATTTGCACCATTCGTTTACGGTTAAAAAACGGCAAATTCTGAGCTATTTACTTTTAATTGAAAAAAAAATTTGGTAGATGTTCTGCTAATTTCCATGAGAACTTAGCAGAACATTCGAAATTTTTTCAAAAATTAACCGGTAAAATTGTTACTTTTACGATTAATTAGCGGCAAATTAACGGCAAATAATAAGCCCATGGGTTTGGAATGATTTTCCAGCTCGTCTTCTAGACGGACTGGAAAATGATTTCAATACATTTTTCTGATGTATTTCATTGTCCTTAATGAATCCCCGTTAAAATTAAAACTCGACAGGAATTGTTGCTAAAGTAATGAATTTTTAAAATATTTCAACCCCTATCTCACCCTCTTAGACGGGCTGGAAAATTATTTCAAAACATCTTTCTGAGGTATTTCATTGTTCTTAATGAATCCCCGTTAAAATTAAAATTCGACAGGAATTGTTGCTTAAATTTTTAAAATATTTCAACCCCTATCTCACTCTCCGAGACGGGCTGGAAAATAATTTCCATACATTTCCTTGATGTATTTGCCTTAATTAAACCGCGTTAGAATTAAGACTCGACAGGGATTATTAAAATGAATAATTTTTTATAAATATTCCACCCTTCCACCCTCCTCTGCACCCTGCCACACCACCCGGCATGTATTGATATATATTTCCCGATGTAATTTTTCAGTTCCTAATCTGTCCTCGAATCTGTCTTTTAATGAAAACACGAGGAGGGTAATTAGAGAAACTGTTTTCAAAATAAGAAATATTCTCTATACCCACGACTTTATTGATTATAGTCCTAATTGAAAATGTGGATGTGGATAACTTCACACCTGTTTCTGATTTCACGATATGGTTCGCCCATCTCACTAATGTTCTTCCTTTTTGTGGAGACTTTGATTATCATTTACTCTCATGTTTGTGTTTCCTTTCGTAAACTTTCAATTCCGAATTAGTTTGCTGATTCTAAAAAATGATTTTTTTGTTTTATCGCCTTAATTTTTATTTTTTCAAATTTCATGTGCACCATTTGTTACGGTTAGAAAACGGTAAATTCTGAACTGCCCACTTTTAATTAAAAAAAAATTTTTGGTTCTGCTAACTTCCATGTGAATTTTTTTTTAAAATTAACAACGGTAAATGATTAATTAGCGGCTAATTAGCAATAGTCCTAGGGGTTATTTAATTCTGCAAAGTTCTTCTGCTAAGTTCATGCAAATGTATTAGAGTTTTTTAAATTCTATCATTATGAATCAATTATGCTATTTTTGATTAATTTTACTAATATAATTCGTTGCAAATTGTTTCAGCAGTGCATCTTCCCCAAACTGCATGAACGGGTCCATGAGGCGGCCGTCTCCAGTGCCTTGCACGCCACCGCCTTCGGCTGGGGGGCGGCCGGCCTCGCTGATGGATCACAACCAGAGCCAGCCGTATGTGGTGCGGGTCGTCGTAAACCGAGATGAAAAGGGATACGGGATGAAGGTTTCCGGTGACAACCCGGTCTATGTGCAGAGCGTAAAAGAAGGTAAGGAATCGAGCAGGCTATATTCATTGCGATTGTCTAGTAAAAAAATAAAGAGAATTTGTTCATCCTAACGACATTTTAAAGAAAAATTGATGCATTCAACGAACGGAAAGAGTTTCGTAGATTAAAGCTTTGCTTCTAACTGTTTTGTTGATGGTACATAAAAAGAACACTTGAACTAGGTATATTTAAATAAAAAACTTTTAAAAACTTGCTTTTCTTACAAAGTCGTACTAAAAAGTAAAAAGTAATTTTTCATGTACGATTGCAAGAAAGCAAGGCGTGCGCACTTTGTATTAACCTCTCCACAATAAAATTGTGAGGTTACTAAAATTGGTTCAAAAACGAAAATTGAGATAACATCAAATCTTTACGTTTTGAGGTCCTAGGAACCCAAAAAAGTGGTTTTTGAAAAATGTCTGTGTGTATGTGTGTTAGCACGATAGCGCCGAAACTACTGAACGGATTTGAATGAAACTTTGATGTGTGTTTCTTTAGTGTCCCAGAAGATCTGAAAAGGTTTTGGTTGAGATCGGATTACTTCTAGTGCCGTTTTGACGCAACAAGTTGTTTATTTTATAATCACTTTCAATTTGCAATGGAACCATTGAAAAGCAGTTAAAATTCTGATTTCAACGATATATCACACTTCCACCCTTTCGATTTTGTTTCCGTGAAAAAAATTAAAAACAAAGCAAATTTGAAACATAGATCGCATTTCGCGTGACATGATCGATGCGCGTAGCTGTTACGTCGCGAAACTCGTCACATCACGTGTCAATTCACGTGTGAAGGTTTCTTCACTGCTCTAGAAATAGAGCGGATTACGTTTAGTGCTGTTTTTAAATATATATATAGACAAATCGAAGAATTAAACTACAAATATTCCTCTAAAAATCTAGTAAAATTACTGAAATGCTAATGTTTCATTTAACAAAGACAGCCGCGAGCGATCGGATTGCAATGAGCAAATTTTGACGATTGTCATTGTCACCGTTTGTCATCCGATAACGTTGGTGTCATGTCATCTTAATAAAATTTATTCATATTTGTAACTTTTAGTGACTGCACCAGTGGATTGTCACAAACTTTAAAGGTAGATGTAACAATATCAATATCATATGCTTTCTGTACCTTCGTTGGTGAATTTATTATAGATTATCACTTTACCAAATTTCAGTTTGTTGCTTTACAAATCTGTAGTATTTAGGATAACTAGACTTTCTTAGTCGTTCAAGTGATATTAAAGTTGTTAATATCCTGATAGTATATTATTCAACGAGCGATAATGTAGGTAATAACTCGCATAGAAGAAATTTGCAGCACGAGCCGCAAGCGAGTATTGTAAATTTATTAAGTTGAGGGTTTTTTAGTGCCCCAGAAGATCTGAAAAGGTTTTGGATGAGGTTGGATTACGTTTAGTGCCGTTTTGTCATACAATTTAATGCTCTTTTCGGCTTCAAAGATCCACCGAGTGGGGAGGTTCCAGCCGCTTCCAGTAGCTGCCGATTTGTTCCCTTTCATACAATCATGCGTACCATCATACAAAGTACGCACGCTTGCTTTTCTTGCAGCCGTACTATCGTGAGCAGAAAAAATAGAACAACTTTTTTTTCTAATGTAAATCTGTCCCTATTTGAATATGTAATGAGTAGCCGAAATAAATAGATGTCACTTTTAATTTATTTTTCATTTTAATGCTGTAGTTATTGCTATAGTAAATGATGGATGGTTAATGAGACAAATTAATTGCACTGCGTTAGAACATTAACAAAAATTTGGTGTGTAACATTTTAAGAAAGTGGAGAATAAACGGTACGATTAGTAGAAATCATGGATCAAAAGACAAAAGATATCCTACTTAACAAGAAACTAACTATTAATATTTCGTTATTGCACCATTTCTATTTATAACTTCTATAAGTCTGTTTGGTTATAGAATGAAATAACCTTATACAATAATCATTAGTAATAATATTTTCCCATGCATTATTTACTATTTCCAGTAATTCTTCGGCATTCCGTGGTCTCACATTTTGTTTTTGCATACTTCTTACGAGTAGTCCCCATACTTCTTCGACAGGGTTAAGATCTGGACTATGACTGGGCCAGTTAAGATCATTGATGTTGTTATCTTGAAACCAGTTAGTTACGGTATGAGCAGTATGAACGGAACAATTGTCTTGTTGAAATATGAACTCATTATTAGGAAATAATTGTGACACAGAAGGGAGCATAATATTGTCTAAAATCCTAATATACGTGTCACTATTAAATCGTTCCTCAATATGCCACAAAACACCAGGATCACGTGCCGATATCCAAGCCCACATATTGACGGAAAATCTACCACTTTTATCATTGTTAGTTATATATCTCTCATCGAATCGAGTATTCGGAGGGAGTAATCACGAATACGACCGCTGTGTGTTGACTGGAAAGTTTTTTCGTCTGTAAAGATTACATTGTTCCAAAAATTTACATCATGTGCTAAAAATTCAAGCGTAAATCCTACTCGGGCTTCTTTATGGTCAGCTTTAAGTAAGTATTTCTGTGCTGCTGCATGACAGCGTAGCTCCGATTCTCTTACTCGCTGGCGACCAGTACTACTCGATCCAGGAAAATTCGTTTCTTCAGTAGCCTGAACTGAGTAAAATGGATTTTCTACTAAAGCATTTACCAATTGCAAATCTTGTTGTTGAGTTGATATCCTTCGTCGCTCTGATACAGGATTTCTACTAATCGTACCGTTTATTCTCCACTTTCTTAAAATGTTACACACCGAATTTTTGCCAACGTTATAACGTGGTGCAATTTGTCTTATTGACCATCCATCTTCTGCTTTAGTAATAACTCCAGATTTAACTAAGTCGCTTATACAGTGTGTCCAACTAAGTCGGCACCATATGGGAAACTTTTTTATTATTGGTTTTATGAAAAAAGTTATTCTTGATAAAAAGTTCTGAATGGCCTAAAACCCAAAATGAAATAATCAGATATCAATTTTTTGCAGTCGTATACGAGGTATGTCGAAAAATGTAAATTTTGCTCAAGAGTATAGTACCTTTTTTTATTACAATATCGACAAACGTTATTAAGAAAAGTTGATCTAATCGAAAATTACGGTCAGATATCCAATATTATCCATCTACCATGAAAAAACGATTTTTAATAATTTTTGGCTATAAATTATACATAATTTAATTTTGCAAATCATAAAACATTTATTGTATTGAAAAACATGATAAACTTTCGGTGCATCCTAGATTAAATGTCAACGTAGAGACAAATTACTACTATACAGAATTTGCCAGTGCATCCTAGATTAAATGTCGATCTGTAGACATAAATTATCAATGCTTATTACAGAGAAGAGTGTGTAAAAATAACAAAATTTGTTTTAACGTTACTGGAAAGAAAATTGTTCAATTAATTTTTTCTCGGCTCGACATACACGTAGGACTTTTATTATATTTTTCATAGAAGGGTAATGTCATCCATTTTAAGAGTCCGGGGGCTGGGGGTGGTGGGACAATTAGTAGGGGAGGGAGGGAGATAGGGCAAATTTCTTTTAAACACCGATGACTCGTGACCAGAGAGGTGGATCGCAAAAAAATCAAAGTGAAGTTTCTTCAGTTTTTCACGTAGAACTCAAAAAATTGGCAGAAATCGACTTTTGCGAAAACACGCGGCTGGTGTGCGAAAGAAGTTTTGATTTTTTTTTCAAAAAATGTTTTTGTCATGAAGGGAAGGGGTGGGGGGAATAATTTTTATGTCAATCGATGGTTTTATATTTTATCTTTAATTTCCGCCCAACTAGAACGCAATCCGATAATTATTAAGGGAGAGAAGAGAGTGCAAAGTTTTTGCTGTATAGCGGGAGAACGGAGAGGAGTGGGGGTTCTAGCAGGGTTCAAAACAGAGGGCAAACAGTTTTCTTTTTATTCATCCACTTTTAATTTTGCCCTGTCCGTATCTTGCCCGCCCGCGCGAGTTACAATTTAAAAAACGAATGGAAACGGGCAATCGAATCAGTCGAGGGAGCGACAAGCAGCCGGGGGCGGAGCTTACTCTCTCCACTTCTCTCTCCTGTCTGACTCACATACGCATGCACTTACGCCGATTGTCATAATTCTCCTGTCATTAATTGTGAGTCACTTGAGAACCAGATAGAATCGCTTTTTCATAATATTCTATCAAATAGCAATCTGGCACGCTCTTTTTGCAGAATTACTGGTATATGGTTAAGAGCGCTCCGGATATAAGCCGGAAAGACGGTGCAATTTACTCTCATATAAATCATTATTTAAAAAAACGGCTTTCACTAAAAGACATTAAAAACATGTTACAATGTGGGACGATGAGAGAGAAAAAAAGTATATATAAAAAAATATTTTTATTTTCTTCTATTTTCGATTTGCAAAAATAATTCTTATCATCCCACATAGGTATTATTAAAATAAACATTTTCCCTTTTGTAGAACTAAAATAAAATTAGCCCTAATGCCCTCAAGTGCACTGAGAAGTTTAAAGATTAGGTGTAATAAATTTGTTCAATGTCATATTCTATTACATCTCTATCACTCTCTTTCCAAGCACACCGTACATTAGGCTGCGTCATTTTATTGACGTGAAGTCATTTACAATTAAAATTGGAAGCATGGATGACTAATACACTCCGAACAACTCTTAAGCATCCATTTACAGTTTTGGAATGTAAACGGAATGAAATTTGTCAAAGTGCTGGTCTGTCCATTGCCGTGTTTGTTGGTAGTTGCAGTCCGGCATTTGAAACTAAAATGTAAGAATGCCATTTGTTATGAATCGTCAACTCTATTGTCGCGCGCGGGATGTGAACCTCGCTGTATTTACTTCCACGTCCAGTGGAAGTATAGTAACGCAAACAAATTATTTTTTGTTGAAATAGGCTTGAAATGTCATGACTTTAAAGAGCGAGAAAAATTTCCTGTCTGTCTATCTGTCTGTAACTTTTTTGTGCGCACGTTTACTCTGGAACCGTTTATGATATTGACTTGAAATCTGGTACACTTATGTATTGTAACGAGATCTGGAACCAGATTATATTTTGATCTAATTCTGTTGAAGGATTCGGGGGGAAATGGGGCAAATAAGAGTAAATAGGCAAAGCAAGCAGGTAAGAGTCCATAAAATTGCAATTTAGAGCATGTACGAAAAGTCAAGGTTTCAAATTTTTTTTTGGCATTATCACGCCCTATACCACCCCCACACTATTATGAAAGGAAGTAAAAAAATTTAAAATATGATTTAATGTGTATGCAGGAACGAAACGTCCCAAAAATTTTTTTTGCGTTAGTTACCCCCTCTACCACCCCCATTGCCACCCCCACCCTATTATTAAAGGAAGTAAAAAATTAAATTGGGATTTAGTGTGTATACGAGAACCAAGAGACTGTACACATTTTTTGGCATTAGCCATCTCCTCTACCACCCCCATTGCCACCCCCACCCTATTATTAAAGGGAGTAAAAAACTAAATTGGGATTTAGTGTGTGTGCGGTCGTGAGCAAAAAAAAAATAGGACAAGTGGTATTTTGCTAAAATCTAGTTCAGCTTATCTTTTATTTTTAAGCGCTGAAAGAGTGCAAGATATCATTTCGTTTTCTGTTTATTGTACGTGAGCTTACGAGGTTTTTGCGTATCGCGACGTAAATAAACAATTTTTTAGGATACCCGATTAGTCGTTTAAAATCATATGTGCGATGCCGGGCGCCGAAAAAATCGGTAATTTTAATATTGATTTTTATATATCATTTTATATTGCCTAAATAATATGCATTTTTTTTCAGGAGGTGCAGCTGAAAGGGCAGGTCTCCACGCAGGGGATAAGATAATTAAAGTAAATGGCGTAAATGTAATGCAATCAACACACACCCAAGTTGTTGCCCTAATAAAATGTAAGTACCCATTTCACACCTTTAATGATTTTTGTTATAAATACGTTTTTAATGCGGTAATAACAAATCGTAAATATCGATCCCCATTAACCTATGTTAAATGATGGGAGAGTTGAAGATGAATTCATTAGGTACCTAGTAGTAATTTATTGAGCGAAACAGAAAAACAGTTTCCAAGATAAAATTGCAAATTGCCCTTAAACCTTTTCTTCTTTATAATAATAACCAGAAACGAGTGATAGCGTGCTTTTAATAAAATAATTTTATTAAGCAAAAGTATGGGCAAGCCTTGTCTTATTGACAAAAAACATATATGTATTGATTTTTATTCTATAAAAGTTTTTTCATGGGTTGCGATTAACTACATTGAAGTTCAACCTTATTGTACCCAATAGATTTATTATTCCGTAGACCTGTTGCTCCTAGAAAGGCGAGCGTGGTGCTGAATAGGATTTTCGAGAGGATTTTAAAGTTTTAGAGGCTGCATTAGATCTAAGATATGGCGACCAACATCTCGCGCAAGTATACATTAGGCCTCTTCCCCACAGGGCGCGATCTGATCGCGCGATCCGAATGCTTGCGATCTCACGTTATAGTTATCACATTTGTACTCAGTATATCTCCTCCAAAAGGTTCGAAACTGATCGTGACGATCTCGGTGGAACCAAAACGCAGATTGCGCTCTGTGTGGAGGGGATATACTGAGTACAAATGTGATAACTATAACGTGAGATCGCAAGCGTTTGGATCGCGCCCTGTGGGAAAGAGGCCTTACCCAGCTGATATCATGTACACAAAAAACGGGGGAGAGCTTACAAGAAATTGAAGCTGCTGTGGAGAGACTGGCCCACTTGACTTACCCGGATGCGCCAAGGGAGTTCCAGGACCATTGGCAGTTGAGGAAATATAGGCGAATCATGGCGTAGAGTACGAGCTGTCTCGGAAACAAATTTGAACACAAAAAACGAAATCCACTCGGATAAGACAAAATTGATTGCTATACTCACGGGCATACATAGAATGGTCGCGCAAGCAGTGAGGAAATTAAATTCACGACCAGCGCCGAAACAGGAACCTTAACCGGAGCCAAAGCAGCAACAAAGCAGTGGCTCGCTTGTAAAATTTAATACATACATCGATTTCATTAAATAACTGAAAAATAGCATCTACAGAAATCCAATAATTTCAAAGTAAATGAGTACCGAAGCTAGAAGTATTACACATCAAATAAAAGGTTAAAATATTTTGGGCTTTGTTGGTGTAAGTAAAAAAAAATATGGTTACGATTGAAAAAAAAAATGAATAAAATCCATTTGCTTCTAAGCTTTTTTCGAAAAATTGTACTTTAATTCAAAATGATGATTTTTGCACGAAATAAATAATAGGTCTGTCTACAAAATAATTGAATCGCTTATTATTAAAAGGGACTAAAGACACTTTAACAAGTTTTGAAAAATTTGTACTAACGCACTAAGTGGAGCGACTTGGTTCCTTTTAAAAATAAACAGCAATCAATGCACTATAAATACGTTTATATGGTACACTGGCACTTGGTTTCTTTTATTACCAAAAGATTCACCTTTATTACATTAGTAGAGAACATCCTATATCTAAAAATGGGCGAAAAGTGACTTAGTCCCTTTTAATAATAAGCGATTCAATTAAAGTACATTAAAAGCACTGAAGAATAAAGATTTTGACATAAAATCAACAATATTGGAACTGTGCTTGAAAAAAGTCAATTCAAACTACAACAGCGGCCGTAGAAATTGCTTGCGTTATTTCACTCAGATAACCGCGTTCTCATTAGTTTGACGTCATATGCTTGCTGGCTCAGCAGGCGTCAGACCATCTGTAAGCTGCATTAGATTTATTTCGTGTCGTTCTCGTTAGAACAAACTTTGGATTCAAGGCAGTAGCAATGCCTTTACTATTCAGAACGTTAACTAGAGTTTGTTTATTGCTGTCAGATATGGAGTAGGATTCCCAGAAAGGAGATTCACATGATTTGCCGAACGTAGACGTGATTATGGTATTTGATTTTCAAGCGTCAAATACTGATTTCAACCAGCTTCAATCCAGTGGTGTCAAAGCTAGTCGGTATCTGTGTTTGAATCATCACATGACTGGAGTAAGTTTTGTATCACAGGTTTTTTAAATGCCTTATGTAGAAGTAATTCAGATTTTATGGGCGACGTTGCTTGAGGTTGAAAATGAAACTTGACTAAATATAATACCTACTACTTGTCTAGATATAACTTACATTAATATGATCCTGGCAACAATACAAAGAAACTTTTTTTAATGTCCGGTCTTCTGACTGTCGCAAACCATCTTTTTCTTTATTATTCCCTTGGGGACGCTTACAAATATTTTTGTTGGCGCTCTAATTGTTATGGAAATGCAACGACCGTTAAAGTACTGGAAACGCAGCAAAAGATATCTCCCCCCCTCTTTTTCGTGAGGAATACGACGGTGGCAATGGTTTACGCCCAATTTAACGCAAACCACCCCCTTTCCGGTTTTTTGGGTCTTGACGTGCGAGGGCTTGTTGGATCAAAATTTTTTTGCTCAGTTTCAATAAATGACACCCCGCCCGTACCCAAGGGCTGAAACAAAAAAACATACCTTCAAAAAGCTTCAAATCGAACAGAAATTGGTATACCTCCGCTTTCGAAGGCGGGAAACATTATGGTGGCAATATTTTCTCACCCACCTTCCCTAACCACCCCCAAACGCAAAAACTTATCACTTCTCGA
Organism: Leptura quadrifasciata; assembly: GCA_963675555.1. Taxonomy (NCBI): domain Eukaryota; kingdom Metazoa; phylum Arthropoda; class Insecta; order Coleoptera; family Cerambycidae; genus Leptura; species Leptura quadrifasciata. Next base: position 42,339,970 of record OY776673.1, read on the forward strand.
AAATTGTCATCATCGTTTTTCTCGTCTACGAAAATGGGGGTATTATACCCATTTCTGTTCAAATTCGAGCTTTCTGATGGTATTGCGGTTGCCGAAAAATAGGAAAAGGGGACGGTTTCTCGCATAAAGATATGGTTTGCGCAAAATTGGGGTGTAAACCATTGTCACCCTCATATTCCTCACTCTCGAAAACGAGGGAGGGAAATTCCTTTTGCTGCGTTCCCAGTACCTTGTTGTGTTTCGCCTTTTTCTGCGTTTCCACAGGGGACTATGTTGCCTTTGTGTATACAGGTACTGTCGTGAGCAGAAAAGAATAGGACAACTTTTTTTTTCTAATGTAAATCTGTCTCTATTTGAATATGTAATGAGTAGCCGAAATAAAACAGATATCATTTTTAATTTATTTTATATTTTAATGCTGTAGTTATTGCTATAGTAAATGATGGATGGTTAATGAGACAAATTGCACTGCGTTATAACATTAACAAAAATTTGGTGTGTAACATTTTAAGAAAGTGGAGAATAAACGGTACGATTAGTAGAAATCCTGGATCAAAGGACAAAGGATATCCTACTTAACAAGAAACTAACTATTAATATTTCGTTACTGCACCATTTCTATTTATAACTTCTATAAGTCTGTTTGGCATATAATTAAATAACCTTATACAATAATCATTAGTAATAATATTTTCCCATGCATTATTTACTATTTCCAGTAATTCTTTAGCATTCCGTGGTCTCACATTTTGTTTTTGGATTCTTCTTACGAGTAGTCCCCATACTTCTTCCACAGGGTTAAGATCTGGACTATGACTGGGCCGGTTAAGAACGTTGATGTTGTTATCTTAAAACCAGTTAGTTACGGTATGAGCAGTATGACCGGAACAATGGAGTTTTCCCAGAAAAAAAATTATTGCTGAAAAACTAAACTCACGTAAAAAAATGATTTATGGCATATTTATTATCTTATTACTTTTACTAATAGTAACAAAAAAAAACTTGAAGTTTGAAAAATATTGGGTTCATTTTAAACAGCCATAAATTGGCGCGTTGTGAGTCAACACCCTGAAATCCAATCACAGAGGTTGTCTCTGTTCAAGATTGTTTATTAATCTTGGTCTCTGTTAACATAACATAACCTCTATTTATTGACCGCACTCAGCACTTTTCTATTTTAGGTAAATTATCAGCGGCACCTTTAACATATCCCTCTTCCACTTAATTCCATTTTGATTGTAGAATTAATAAAACATAAACCAGAAACTGATAAAATAATATTTTCAATCCAAACAATACAAACATAAAAATATAAATTTAACTTTTTAGGTTAGTCATCTGATGTGTAATGTCGGTGAAGGTTAAACCTAAACTACAGTACAAAATATTAACGTCCGACGCTTTCACGAATAACTTGTGCGGCATTTATCTGGATTCTGATTGGCCAATATTTACACGTCCACTGCTTTAGACCAATCACAGTACAAGCATTACAAATTGAAATTCTGAGAAGTTTTAGAGGAAAGCTTTCTTTAACACACAGTTAGAATCTATTACAAACTAATTATATCCATAATCTCATTGGTTTTCCGGGTAGATACGTAATTCTGGCGCGTAAAAATGCCCGTTTTAAAAAGCAATGAAATTATCAGCAAGTTGTCTTAACGATATTTTCTTAGAAATAATTCTTATTAGAAAAGTAAATTTTTGTAAATTAATAAAATGTTTTATTATATCATTTTCATGACACAAATTGTTAAAATAAAATTAGTGGGAAAACCCTATTGTCTTGTTGAAATATGAACTCATTGTTAGGAAATAATTGTGGCACAGAAGGGAGCATAATATTGTCTAAAATCCTAATATACGTTTCACTATTAAATCATTCCTCAATATGCCACAAACCACCAAGACCACGTGCCGATATCGAGGCCCACATATTGACGGAAAATCTACCACTTTTATCATTGTTAGATATATATTTCTCATCGAATGAAGTATTCGGAGGGCAGTAAACACGAATACGACCGATGTGTGTTGACTGGAAAGTTTTTTCGTTTGTAAAGATTACATTGTTCCAAAAAAATTTACATCATGCGCTGAAAATTCAAGCGCAAATCCTACTGCGCTTCTTTATGTTCAGCTTTCAGTAAGTATTTCTGTGCTGCTGCATGACAACGTAGCTCCGATTCTCTTACTCGCCGGCGACCAGTACTACTCGATCCAGGAAAATTCGTTTCTTCAGCAGCCTGAATAACTGAGTAAAATGGATTTTCTACTAAAGCGTTTACCAATTGCAAATCTTGTTGACTTGATATCCTTCGTCGTCCTGATCCAGGAGTTCTACTAATCGTACCGTTTATTCTCCACTTTCTTAAAATGTTACACACCGAATTTTTGTCAATATTATAACGCAGTGCAATTTGTCTCGTTGACCATCCATCTTCTGCTTCAGCAATAACTCCAGATTTAACTAAATCACTTATATGAGGCATATTAGTTTTTTGCACACTTGCAATAAGTTATGACAACTAACTAACAATGTCACAAAAATTAAAGTTGATGTACACAACTAGATTTTAGCAAAATACCGTTATAAGACTTGCCCTATTTTTTTTTGCCCACGACCGTACTACATCATATTCAAGGCCTACTTGAGTGAATTCTTTCTTCTTCTTCTTTGAAAACAGTCTTGCAGCTACCAACTTAGCTTTTCACTTTTTTGAATTTATGACGACATTTTGAAAGCAAGTACAGTTGATTTAAAAAAAAACTGGTACAACTCTTGTAATTGAAAATCTTAATAGTTTAGTTGAGTGCATATGTCTGTAAATAGGGCTGGCAAGGCATGTCGAGAGGGGGGTAGAGAAGAGGTGATTTACCCCGGACGTGGGTTTTTTAGAGGAGACCGGTTTTCTTAGTGTTTTTAAACTTATTAAGCCTTTCATTTTAATTTTATTCAAATGGAATTTTAAAAAATAATTAGAAAATAACTTTTTCAAAACATTTTCAAGCCTGCCATATTATTTTTTAAAAGAATAATATTTGTTACGGATAATTCTACTAATGGTTGTAATTAAAATACTAACTGAATAATGATAATTTTATTTTTAAAATAAGAACACACAAATACCACTTGAGATTAAAAAAAATGTAAACAATGCAGACTGAACATAAAAATACAATAAAAAAATACAAAAAAATGAACTTCAACTACGTAATACAGAATTAACTAATATTTTGTCATTGCTCCATTAGCGTCTAAAACTGCCTGAAGTCTTGCAGGCATGGACAAAATCAGATTTCTTGCAAGGTCAACTTCTTGCGACAAGTTCTCCCAAGCGTCTTCAATTATCTTGGACATTACTTGAATGGTTACTTAATTTTCTTATATGTTTCATCATTAGTCCCCAAACATTTTCAATTGGATTTAAATCCAGACTTGTAGATGCCCACGGTATCAACTCTATGTTTTTATTAACAAACCATTGCCTGACACGATGTGCCGTATGTATGGAGCAGTTGTCTTGTTATTATTTTCCGGAAACACCTCTATTACTGACGACAACCTAATATTGTCTAATATATCAAAATATATTTAATGGAATTGAGATGACCACCACTGTTCCAACACACACCTAACCCATTTAGGCTCATCCAAGCCCAGACATTGACTGAAAACCTTCCTGATATTTGTGGATCGAAAGTATATTTTTCGTCGTATCTAGTGGAAGGAGACCTATATACGCGAACATGTCCATCGTTACAGGATTTAAAAACCTTTTCGTCAGAAAAGGCAACTTGTCCCCAGAAGTTTACATCATTGATTATATAGTTCAGTGCAAAAATAATCCTACCCTGCTTCTTTTCTTCTGATAGTTTGTATTTTTTAGCCGCTGAACAACTCTTTAATTCGCTTTCTAGTTTTATTCTTCTGCAAGCAGTAGGTACCGAAGCAGGGAAATTTGTTTCTGAAATTGCATTTACTGCAGTCTGAAAAGGGTTTTCTCTTAGGTAATTTATAAGATTTTCATCTTCTTGATTATTGCTCTTTCTGGGCCTACCGGAACCAACTTTACGGGATACCGTTTGGTTAGTTTCCCATTGTTTTTTAACACTCATTATCGTGGTTTTACTCACATTGCATTCAGCAGCAAGTCTTCTTATGGACCAACCATCTTCAATTTTAGAAACAATTCGAAGTTTTTGAATATCTGTTAGATGTCGAGCAATTTTTAATAATGACGCCACTGATTAACGTCAAAGTGACATTTGTAAGATTATTAATATCAATCAAAGAACGAATGATTTACATAGCTAAAAGAAAGTGTACCGGTTTTTTATAAATCAACTGTACCTACTTGTGATGATACATCATTGTAACGAGAATTTCATGTGGAACCTAAATATGAAAAAATGTGTACAGGGTGCTACTTAAAAATCAAAAATTGTTACTACTTTCGGTTGCACCGGAAGTGATATTTTTCCGAGAATTTTTCACTTAATAAGTACAAAATTGGAAACTTGAGCAGTATAACTAAAGAACAAATTGGCATTGTTTAAGACAAATCTACGGAACATCATTTACCATAAGAATATTGTGAGTTCTTTTAATTATTACTTTCAAATGATCAGAAGTTTAAATTGTAATTGAAATTACTTAATTGGTTTAACATTTTGTCAACTTCACATGTGGATGTTATAATAATTATTTTTATACTTAATTATAATAATAATTTTACCAAGCGCGCACTGCATACCTGCATTTACAGCAAAAAAGTTACTTTGTTTTATTTTACCTATAGTTATCATTGTCATTAAAAAATAAAATGATTGATAGAAACAGCGCGGCATAAAGGTGTACAGATGACAAACAAGAAAATCAATATGCAAGATGATGTAGGTCCTATTTATAGTCCACCAAAATAAAACCTGGAATACTGTTTAGGTAATTAAATTGTTGTAAATTAAAAGTGTATAAAAATAGTTTACAAGTTCGTTTAGCAGAATGCGAATATTCGTGAATAGCCGGACAAAATAATTTGTTTAAAATTAATTTAGAAATAGTTGTTCAACGAAAATTATTTAAAGAATGGGAAGGGGCACATACCTATAAACATACGAAACATATCGAAATTTATCGAATGCGATCTCATATTGCATGCGCCTTGTTGCCAGATGGAACTGAAATCATACCCTAGTGTTCAAGGGATGGCAATTTATTAACAAAGTGAATTATTAATGAGATTGAATGAATTGAAGAAGGAACCGATATTTTATATTCATGTTTTTTCGAGTGCCTTTTTGTACGAAGAAAATTAACTGCTTTGTTGCAACAAGAGCTAACATATCCGATGTAAATAGCGTGAATAATGATTAAGGGCAGAACGGAAATCCGGCACCCTTAATTTGTCCCGATATGCGATCGACTCGAGACTTACCTTTGGCTTTTGGTTTTGAATGTAGGGTGCAACAAAAATAATATAAGCAATTTATTTCCTTATTAAGTTAAACTGGCTGTTATAATACTTTTGTAAAACTATGTCGCCCTTATATAAATTCCGTTAATTATCTAATGTTGTCATTCACGTCATCAATTTATTTACTTATCAACGATATGCGTATTTGCGTATTTTCTATTTTTATAAATACAAAAGCGCATAGGACGTAAATAAAAGAAAGTCACGTCTGCTGAGGCTACGACAGAAATTCAAAGCGTAACTATGCGTTTTACAAATGAATAATACAACTGCTAGTTGTAACCGCAGCCAACGTTTAGCATTCTGTCAGTTCTCTGTCAATTCAGTAGTGTGTAGTGGAGACATGTATCAAATGTATTAATAAATAATACACCACAGGTAATGACAAGGCCCTTTATCTCTAGAAGAGCCTTGTGTGGGAGGGGGCTACACATTTAGAGACAAGGGACACACACCCGATATCCGTGTATAGTGGAAAAAATCCCTCTCACAGTATTTTCCACTGCCACGACCGGGGATCGAACCCGGAACTTTTGGGTGAGAGGCAAGTGCGCTCACCTCTCGACCATCAATCAGTTACTGATTACATATTTCTTTTTGTTTTTATAAGTTTTTAATGTTTCCCACTCTGATATTTTAAGTTTCCTATAATTAGGCAAATAGTTGGTTAGTGCCTTAGTTTCACTGTTTGTAAAGAAACTACCCTCAAAATGGTGGCAGCGGATATGTTGATACGCCCATGCATGCCATTCCGTGTGACTGAGCTGATTTGATTTGGAAATTATAAGATGAAGACTTGAACTACAACATTCATGATTTGAACTTATATTTTTGTGGGTATTTTTCATTTAGCGATTTTCATGCTGAAACAGTGGTAACAATGCTTATCTTAGCTGTCATTTGTGATTTTGACGGTTTATTCTTAGCGATTTGTTAGATGTGTGTTTTTCATATGCATCGTTGTTTATTTTGGTAATTCTTTCAAATAGAATATTAGAAAGTTAGAGAAAGTGGATTATTTCATGAATTAATGTGCAACTGATATTTCTGTGGTAAGTTTACATTAGTGTACTTTAAAATATCCATAACTTAAAGTTACAAATTTGACGACAAATTTGTACACCAAAACACCGCACTCGAATATTATATTTGTCGCGAGGTTCGTCAACTATGTTGGCATCATCTGGAGATGATTGAAACTAAACTAAATCTAATAATGTTTTGTATATGTTCATTAAATTAATGTCACGGTCGACGGACCAGGACAAAATTCAACTAATCAGGTTAATTGTGCCCGACGAACCGTGATCTATTAAGCAATAAACAATTATTTGGGCTAGTCTCGGTACCCCACTATTCATACTATTTTTTCATTTTGCAATTGCCTACTGTTTGTAACATTTATCAAGTGATTATCTATTCTGTGATTCTTATCAATGTCATGGTGGGCAACACTAAACTTTTCAGTTCTATCATATTTGAAATGGGTCCTCTGTTCCTTGAATCTAGTTATGAGTGGATGTTTTGTTTGTTCAATATATCTCAAATTACAGTCCTTATATAATATAACCGATTTCGTAAGTCTCGAGCCGAACGCTTTGTGAAATGAAATTCACTCTTAACTTTTGATGTAACAAGATTTTAAAAAAGGCAGAAGCCAACAGAATTTGAACTCGGATGTATTCCATTGCTAATTCAATTCAATTCGGCTTAATCAATATTAAAAAAATTAATGTAGGTCGGACGAGATGAGAAAACAATACATAAATAATAACTTAATCTAATTCCGTTTGTGTGTAAAAACAAATTAAAATAGGTAATAGCATTCTAAATTAGCCAAAAGAGTTTGAAAACAATTAAAACTTAAAAACTAGCATTGCTAATCGAGTATCTTACACACTGAGTTACACTAGGACAATCATTCTGCAATAAAACGAGTAATGTGTAGCTACTACAACAATGTAATACCTTTAGTGGTGTGACAATGTCCGTTTGTCGGATAAATATCCACTATTTAACACTGAAAATAACTTGAATATTTCATATAAAGATGAATTTAATTCTAATATGAGACGACTTTTCACCTAAATAAATAATAGTTCGCAATAACGATTGACAAATCTTTAAAATTTGAGAATCGCTAAACTTATTGAAAGCATAGATTTATCTCTCTTCAGTGTATATTTTCGTCTCAAAAAGGTGAAAAAGAAGCTTGGTAGACATACGAGAACAATGTATTTGAGCTATTGCTTTAACTTTGTGTGCAACAGAAAATGAAATCGTACGCGCCATGTCAGTTCATGTACACGCCAAGTTTAAAGTATACTAGTTTTTAATAAAATTAGTCTAGTGTATAGATCTGAAGTGAAAGTAACTATATAACTTCACAAAGACTAACATGGGACTATATTATATGCCATTCATATTAGCATAAATAGAAAAAAAATTATAAAGTTTTGCCACTTGGGGACTAAACTTGTCAAGGGATGTACTTTCAAAATAAAAAGAGTTCCCAAGTAACAAGTGGGAGCTTCATCCCTAAAACCCACCCCTAAAGTACAATTCGGTAGTTTTTTGCGTTTTTCTCGAAAATCGTTTGTCCTACAAAAAAATTATACTCACAAAAAATGTTCCCAGTGAAATTCAGCATAAAAAAGTGTTTATTATCTAAATTGTTTAGAACAGAGGTTTTCGAGAAATCAGCTATTGAAGTTAGGGGTTGCATTAACAGAGGTTCACGAACATAGTATAATCATTAAACATAATATTTTTGGTCGCAAACTCCTCTATAAATCCTTATTTTACTATAAGGAACCTAACCAGACTGTAACCAACAGCTACTCTCCGGGCTATGTGCCCCGCCGAGCGCTGAATTACAAGTTACAAGTCTGGCGCGTTAAGTGTAATAATTGCATATTACCATCAAAACGCTAATGCTTCGATTGCAACAAACACGAGCCGAAAGACTGATCCTACTTAAAGGAGCTCCCTTGCCAGTCGTCACACACCACTTGCAGACTGCAGTTTCGAGCTGTTGGCTCTCGTCGGTGCAAGGTAGGTATGCGACGACCGACATGAGAATCCTTTGACTATAGTACATCCCGGTATTTTTACAATAGCGACATGTAAAACAGCCAGCAGGCGCCATCCAGCGGTCCAGTGTCTGTTGCAATCGAAAAATAAATAGCCTGACTTGGCTTAGCATAGTTCAAATGTGCTTTTAGAGGGCGGAATATTAAACATAATATTTTTGGTCGCAAACTCCTCTATAAATCCTTATTTTACTATAAGGAACCTAACCAGACTGTAACCAACAGCTACTCTCCGGGCTATGTGCCCCGCCGAGCGCTGAATTACAAGTTACAAGTCTGGCGCGTTAAGTGTAATAATTGCATATTACCATCAAAACGCTAATGCTTTGAACTATGCTAAGCCAAGTCAGGCTATTTATTTTTCGATTGCAACAGACACTGGACCGCTGGATGGCGCCTGCTGGCTGTTTTACATGTCGCTATTGTAAAAATACCGGGATGTACTATAGTCAAAGGATTCTCATGTCGGTCGTCGCATACCTACCTTGCACTGACGAGAGCCAACAGCTCGAAACTGCAGTCTGCAAGTGGTGTGTGACGACTGGCAAGGGAGCTCCTTTAAGTAGGATCAGTCTTTCGGCTGGTGTTTGTTGCAATCGAAGCATTAGCGTTTTGATGGTAATATGCAATTATTACACTTAACGCGCCAGACTTGTAACTTGTAATTCAGCGCTCGGCGGGGCACATAGCCCGGAGAGTAGCTGTTGGTTACAGTCTGGTTAGGTTCCTTATAGTAAAATAAGGATTTATAGAGGAGTTTGCGACCAAAAATATTATGTTTAATATTCCGCCCTCTAAAAGCATATTTGAACTATAGTATAATCATGTATTTTAGGCACGATACGGTATCGTGATTTTAGGTATAATTTTGAAACTCTGTGATTTAATGTAAGGTTAAATTATAGTGGGGAAGGGGTTAATAAAAAAGTTTTGCGATTTATATAAGAGTACTTGTTCCACATCAGCATTGAGGTAGAGTAATCGGCGCGTTTTTTTTAAGTGGTTTCTCCTTGAGACCTAATCCACTAAGCCAAAATAAATTTATAATACGTCTTCGGTAGTATCTACATCATCTGTGGTATGTGTGTGTATTGGTACAGCTTTGGTCACGGCAAAGTCTGAACTTGTGCAATGTAAGCTTGCCTTAGTACAACTGCATCTCTTTCCACAACTTTGTTTGCAACTACAGGTTATTAATTTTAAAATAGAAGCCGGGGCGGGTGGCGGCTCAGTGGTATAGACAGGTGGCAGGGCATCATAATTTTTTTTTTCCAGCCCCAATGCCCAGGATGCAAATGTTGTCCAAGCCATATTTGCACTTGAAGGTAACTACGACGGGAATGCTGTTGTACTGCTGCTGACGTGGGTGGTAATTTTGAAAGAACCACGACACTTGGCCAAAAAATTTATTAAAATAAGCATATCTTTGCTCACTGAGACTGCCCTCTAATGATTTAGCTTTATAGAGCTCCAACATAAACCTTTCCCCACCTTGCTTAATTTCTGTTGGAGTTGACTTAGCATTATTAAAATTCTGAATTATACTATCAAGGTCCTTTCTGCGATTAAATAGATGTACAAACTGTTGTTCCCTCTTTCCAAAAAATCCTGACGTGGTATCGCAGTCACTAATAGCATGAATGAATAAGATTATAAGTGATACATTATAATATACCATGTTCGTGAATCTCTGTTAATGCAATCCCTAACTTCAATAGCTGATTTCTCGAAAAACTCTGTTCTATATAATTTAGGTAATAAACACTTTTTTATACAGAATTTTATTGGGAATATTTTTTGTAGGACAAACGGTTTTCGAGAAAATGGCAGGATGGATGTGGACACATTGTCCACACTTTGACACTCAAGCCCCGGAAACGAGTTTTCGGTTTAAACTCGGGCGCCAGTCCTAATTTAAGTGATAAGACACCCTACCCACAAGTCGGATTCGCGAGACTGAGTAACTCAAGTGGAGAAATGATACTTCAGTGGGTCAATGTTTGGGAAATTAGAAGTTCACACACAGTAAAACTCAGAATTTTCTAAAAAAAAATTTTAGTTTATTCAAATTAACCTACTATGTACAAATCTACTTGTTTAAGCAAGCGTTACATCGAAAATACTAGTACCAGATGACTCAAGTGACGGGGTAGCAATCACTAAATGGTAGCACAAAATAAGCGGGAAAGCGTTAGCACAAAGTAACCGATGAAGCGTTAGCGCAAAGTAAGCGAACTACGGATACCAGATGAGACAAGCAGGACCATAAATATAATAAATTACAGTGCAAAATTACATAGAAAATTATATATAGTACTTGGCTAGTGTGTGGAGTGCTAATACCTATGGATTTACATTTTGATGTTGGCTTCGGGCACGTCTGCTGTTGAACGGTCGGGACGGAATGATACACTCACTGGCTTCTCAGGTCTTCTTCTAAAACGAAACGACTTTGCCAAAATTCTGCTGCTCGGAATAATATACATATAATACAAATGGTATCTGGATTCGGTTCTCAGAGTGGACCCGTCTGCTGCCGATGAGTCGCTCTGGCTGACTGCTAACACGGGACGAATTTATTTATTTAACAAACTGTTATTTTATAAGTGTTATTTGCAAATAACATTAACAGACTGTTATTTGTCTTCGAAAATAACAGATATGCGAAAACTGTTATTCAGAAAACAGGTTGACACCGCTTCGGCCAGACTAGTATTCTCATAGTAGTTTGCGCGAAACGGTGTCACCTGTTTTCGAGAGAGCGTATTGTTGCTATGAAAGACAACGCTGCTGACGAGTGAAGGCAGCCAGTAGCATAGCAGTAGTGTAAAATAATATTTACTGCGATACCAATCAGGGGCCGTTCTAGCTCTTTTGCCGCCGCGGGCGAAATGGTATTTTGCCGCCCTTCTTCTTGCATTATAAGCAATGTACTTATATCGCACAACAAGCTCCGCCTTTTGCGCATTTCGCGGCTTATGAGGTTTTGTAATTACTTCTCCAGTGACATTCACTTTTGTCTTGACGACGATTTGGGTTTCTTAAAATATTCGTATCGCTACGCCGAAAATGCCGCCCTTATAATTCTGGCGCCGCCCACTATGCCCACCGTCTGGAGCGTCCCCTGATACCAACGCACTCTCTGCTAGCCGTTATTTTTAAGCTATTATTTAAAACTGTTATTTAAAAATAATAATAATAATAGGTCGAACCTGTTATTGAAAAATAACAGTTTTGTCCATCACTATGTACTGCTGGGTTCGCGCGACTATGCAATTTCCTCTCGTCGCTCTCCCTTTACCTAAGTTCATCTGTACTTAAAATTGGTAGCGTTATTTAAACTTAACTTGCTTAAGGCGGTTCAATATATATACAATAATAAATATAAAAGGATAATTCATATAGAGAGTATTATAAATACGCTTCGACACAATGCATAGAATAAATTAAATCGCAAGTAAATAAACAAAAACATGAGAAAATAATTGATTTTATTCAATCACAGTATAAAACTTTAATTTTTACAAATTGTAACAACTTTTATAATTTACCCGTATCTTGCTAATGAAACATGCGACAAAAAAAACAGTAAGCTGAAAGAATACCATTTGAATTTTAACCTGTAGTAACAACACTAAACCCTTTTAGTAATTTCCACGTATTTTGAGGTTATGTTTTTAGACTTGATACACAAAAACTCAAATGGCTAAATGGCTAAAAAGTGTAGCCGATTGGCCGGAATTTGTGAGAAAATGCTATTTTGGAACTTTTCCCTTCACACTGTAAAAGTCCAAAGAAAATTTATAATGCATATTTTGGAATGACTCATTAGTGGTAAAAACATTGATTTGGTCTCGAAACGTTAACAATGAAAAAATTGCATCCAAAATAAAAAAAAATTGAATTTGAATGTCGCGTCAAAAAATTTTCAAAAAATCGCAGATTTGTAAAGTGTAAACGAACTTAATTGAAACCGTATAAAAACTAAAAGCCGGCAAAAACAATCGGCATCTCTTTATTGTACATGGGCGGAGGTAAATAGAAATGTTTGTCATAAGAAAATGATAAGATTTTCGGGCGTTATTATATTATCCTCTGTTTGAAATGGTCTCCAGAAAGCCATGATAAATTAGAAAATAATTTAAATATTTTACCTTTTATATAGTAGTAAATATTTATAAATATGAACAATAACTAACTAAACTCCTACGCTTGATATTATAACAGGTATTTATGTACTGCACTGGCACATTGACAGCACATCTCATAAGTCCACCGTTGACTACTGAGAAACGATTTACGAGTTTTTTTATGCCAGTAGGCCTGTCCGTTTTATTATCTTTAAACCAGTGCAGTCGTAGATAGTTCATTCAGGCTGATTACATTGCCAATCTCGATACCATTGCTAAATATATAGGACAAAATATCAAGTTCAGTGCGCACGGTCCTGTGCTTTAACACTGACCAGTTTCAATTGTCCTCGTATAAAGTATAACGACGAAATTTTTTTTTTCAGATTGTTATCTGTATGCTTGCGCTGAAAAACAAAAAATAGTAACTTTAATGTTTTAGAAGTTTATTAATATTTTTGAATAAATATTTTTTTCAGAAGTAGTAATAAAATAAGTTTCAGGACAGTGTCAAATTACATAACAGTAAGAAAATATATTTTTGCTGCCTAAAACGTTGAAAAATATTTGCTATACTTTCAAATACCTTCAGTCGGCTTATTAATGTTTCACCGAGACGTGTTAGTTTGTAGTATTTACTCTTCGAAATAGCAGTCAACTTACAAGTCATATTAACGCAACTATAGCTATTTTAAATTAAAGGAATCATCACATTTAATTTTATATGTGGCTGGACCAAAACTAGACCTAGGTCGTGTCTCATCCTCCAGAGAGTAAAACATGATTTGGCAACACAGTACAGCAAATAAAACATAACAGGCAGCTGTTATGTGCCCATGCCCCTATCCACCCGTGTATACCGTGCTAATCTCATTCGACACCACCTTTACCGGTGAAAAAAATTAACATCAACCAGATATCCTCGATTTTATCATGCCAGATCATATCCCAAGTATAGGTCAGTCGTCAGCGAGCAGACGAAATTATAGCTCTGGCAGATACGTTTGTTAAGTTTGGTGCAGTTATTTTTTGTGTAGTGTAAGTTTGGGTGTAGTTTTTGATGTGTTTAATTACTGAAATGGGCCCCATCTGCCACCTGTCAGTGTGAAACGTGTTTTCAGAACTTAGGTAAATAAAACTTCAAGGATATGCATGAATTTTGCTGGATTTGTTTACTTTTTTGTTCTTAAAACATACCGGCTCTTAAAATATTTAATTGTTTAATTGCAGAACAGAAAAATCTATAATTAGGCATACTTAAGTAGTTGACATTGAGCCTAGGTGTTTAATAATTGGTGAAATATATCGAAGGCTACGTTTAAAGGAAAAATGTATTATAATTCAGAAAAACGAGGGCCTCCAATTATACATACTAATTTGGATTATAGGTACTATCAACATTAGACAGCAGCAGTCTGAAGCTGTAGGCGTTATGACGCCTACTTGTGGTTTTCTAAATTTATTTTTTTTTATATACAAACGGTTTAATCTAGATTAAATTCAGCATTCATCCACCTAATGTTTTTCCTTTTTACGTGGACATACAAACGTTTTAAAAAATGTTAAATATTTGCGCTTCAGATTATGTCTCATGGACACCAGATAAATGATTTTCTTAAGCCCCCAGAAATTTTACATTTCTCGGTTAACCTTACTGCCAAACCTTGATATGTTCACTTTTAATGTATTGTTGTTGATGAATTAGTCTGTCAGATGTTTACGAGGACTTTTATATTATAAATATGATTTATTAAGTATTTATCCAGATGATTACGTTATGTTATATTCTGTGATACTTATAACATTAGAGCATTTTATTTTATGGAAGTTCCATTCAGTTTTGTGTATTTGATTTATTGTATTGGATTTTCATTCTGAACGCTTCGACCCAGATATTTTTATCGATCTGATAAATGTTTGTGTCAGATTAATAAACCCATTAATTTCGAGATTAGTTTTTGCAAAATATGAATTATCATTTACGGAACATGTTTTATAAAGCAAATTACGAGGTAATAATTGCTACTCAAGTTGCATCGAGGGTGGGATTTCATTAGCAATAGAGTATTTGAAATATTTATATTTAATAACAAACTAGTTAGGATAAAAACCATGCATGTATTACAAATTACAAACTGGGTCCAAATATACAGGGTCTCTCACATAGATCTGCACAATTCTTGAGATCAAAATAGGACGATTTTACCACATTTACGTGGTATACAGTCTGTCCATTTTATCAGGGCCCTCGAGAATATCGGTCGTACAAAAAAAAATATTTTTACGAAAATTGTGCCGATTTATATAACCTACAAAATGGCTTAAATACATTTGAAATCCATGGCCTACTTTAAGAGTTATGGCGAAAATGTCGAAAATGCGGAAAACGTCTAGAGAAGAGATACGAGAAAAATTCTAAGGCGAACATTTTTTGCAAAACAGAGTGTTTCAACGAGGTTTTATCTAATTTTTTTCAGAACCGCTGTATTTTGAGATTTAATCTTCAGACTGTTAAAAAAATTATTTTCAAACGGTCGGGAAATGGCGCCATTAAATAGAGTATTTTCCTCCCTTTTCAACGATATATCAGATGCCATATTTATTCATTGGTACTACGTTAGTAATTATAAAAACATTTTTTAAAAACCAATATTTTTTTTTAACAAGCGTTATACTTGCCGTGGAGAAGTATGATTAAATAAAACGATAAAATAATTCAATAAGTTGTTCAAATCTTTGCTATAATAACACAATAACACAATTAAGAAGAATAAAATAAATTCAGGTAACAAAAACAAATTAATTAATAATAAAAAGAATATAGCACACAGAACATTAATATTTATTTAATCCTCAAAATAATTTTTAAGATATCATATCAAGTGTTCAAAGTGTCCACCGCAATTTCTTATGCACAACCGAGCGCGGCGAGGCACTGCATATAAACATTACTCAGCATTTCGGGAGTAACTGTAATACATGCCTGTTGAATTAGAGCTTTTAGGGTCCTCTACATTTTGCGGTGTCGCCGAAAACACCTTATCTTTAATATACCCCATAGAAAAAATCCATTGGGGTTATATCTGGAGAACGAGGGGGCCATCGAATAAATCCATTGGTACCTATCCAATGTTGAGGCAAAATTTCACCTAAATAATCTAGGCAAATCTGGGAATTGTGGAGAGGAGCTCCATCTTGTTGAAAATATTGAAAGTTGTGTCGATTCTCTAAAGATAGGTCATCTAAGAATTCATTAAATTCATTTCTCAAAAAGTTTAGGTACCTTTGACCACTGAGGTGACCATCATAAAAATAAGGACGTATTAAATTGGTGCCTAAAATACCTATCCACACATTTATTGAAAAACGATTTTGAAACCCCGTCGGTCTATGCCAGTGTGTATTTTCAGGATTCCATTTGTAGTGAATATTGCGATTAAAGAATCCATTATTGGAAAAATTTGCCTCGTCGGACCAAAGTATTTTACTACATATTAATGGATCGGCACGCTTCTTTTCCAACAGCCACCTACAAATGTCGTTCTCCTTGGTTTGTCCCCCGCTTGTAAATTGTGAACTTTTTTGGCTTTATAAAACCGGTAACCATTTTTCTTTAAAATTTTTCTAGCACTTGTTTTATTTATATGACAAGTAATTTGAATTTCTCTTAATGATGTTTCCAAATTTTCTGTATTTTTATTTCTAACATAATTAATAACTCGGTTTACCTTATTTACATTATCAGTAACACTGTTCAACCTTGTCTTCTTCTTTAAAAATGAACCATTATTTTTCAGTTTCGTAGCTAAGTTTTATTCGGCTGTAGTGCTTGTGGAAATCTGTTTCTATATTCTACTTGAGCTAATCCAGAGTTAAAATTGCATTGGCAATATGTAACGAACATATTATAACGATCAATGTGAGTGAAAATCATTTTTGAAAATTCTAAATTCTTAATTGAGTGAGAGTTTGAGTGAGAGTTTAAGTATTAACTGAGATGATCTGTCAAAAAATGAAATTGTCAAGTTTGTTCATAGCCAACTCTTTTAAAATAATTGAAATAATAGTGAAATCATGAAATACAAACAAATGGATATTATACTTAAATTAATTGGTAAAGACATTTTAAGTTTCTGAGCAAGGAGTAACGCTTTTATGGCGGACCTCTATACATTGGCATAACTGCGAATACTCTTTCCATAATTGCTCCATGTTTCTTTCTTGATTATTAGTTTGTTTTTGTTACCTGAATTTACTTTATTCTTCTTAATTATGTTAATGTTTTATTATAGCAAAGATTTGAACAACTTATTGAATTATTTTATTTAATCATACTTCTCCACGGCAAGTATAATGCTTGTTAAAAAAAAATTTATTGGTTTTAAAAAAAAGTTTTTATAATTACTAACGTAGTACCAATGAATAAATATGGCATGTGATATATCGTTGAAAAGGGAGGAAAATACTCTAGTAAATCTCAAAATACAGCGGTTTTGAAAAAAATTAGATAAAACCTTGTTGAAACACTCTGTTTTGCAAAAAATTTTCGCCTTACAATTTTTCTCATATATCTTCAAATAACGGAGATATTTGGCCTAGACGTTTTCCGCATTTTCGATATTTTCCGCCATAACTCTTAAAGTAGGCTATGGATTTCAAATGTCTTTAAACCATTTGGTAGGTTATATAAATAGGCACAATTTTCGTAAAAATAATTTTTCTTTGTACGACCGATATTAAGTGAGATGCTCTGATAAAATGGACAGCCTATATATGACAAAATGTATTTGCTTGGTGAAAACGTTGAAGAACTGAAATCCTGTATAATAGTAATTTCTAAACTTAGTAGTAACGATAATCTTCCAAGAGCATTTAGACCGATTTCATTATTTTCATGCCTGTTGAAGACATTAGAAAGAATGATCAAAATTAGGCTAGAATGGTGACTGGAATCTGAAAAACTTTTGCCTACGTTCGAGTATGGTTTTCGTAGAGGACTTAGCACACAACACGCTCTCGGACAATTTATCACAAACGTTCAACTAAATTTTTCCAGAAATAATTATTTAGATGCTATTTTTCTGGACCTCGAGGATGCATATAGTTCCGTTAATTTGGAAATCCTACAATCAAGGCCAATTGACTTGCCACCATCCTTATGTTACAATATTATTAACATGACAAAGAAAGACGAACATTTTTGAGAGGAAACCAAAATAAGTTAATCGGCCCCACATACGTTTCACATGGATTACCGCAGGGCTCAGTGTGAGCCCCCTTCTTTTCAATATATATACACGCCATTTTTTATCTAAGGTTAATTGCAGCGTTGTACAATACGCTGATGACTTCGTCACTGATTGATGCAATCCAAATAATTTTCAATCTTCTCAAATAAAACTGTTGCTTTAATTTGACATCGTTTACTCAATTTACAATCACTCAATCTACATCCACTTACTATCCTCTTTCAAACAACTGTCAAATATTTAGAAATATTGCTTGACCAGAAATTGAAGTGGAAGGATCAAATAATACAAGCGGTAATAAGCAGAAGTGAAAAGTCTATCAATATTATTCGTTAGTGCAATAAAGTTTCATGAGGAGCAGATGTAAATATACTTTACTTTTATATAGAACGATGGTTTAGTCCGTCATCGACTACGCGCCAATATCCATTGGCTTGATGTCGGTCTCGATAATTAGGGCCGAGTAGGACTACTACTCTTTGCTCCTAGATTATCTCTGTAGACCTGGACCGGCCTTCGTGATAGGCCCGCTTACTTCTACCAGACTCAGCTTGCAAATGCGAGATCTGTCGTGGTATTTTCTGCGGATCTCCCCTGGTCCTGGCTCTTCAACCTCGCTGGCTGAGGTCTCTTCTGGCGCTCTTCTTGTCTTGATATTTTCTTTTTTCGCCAGCTTGTCACCCTCGTAGGTAGTCATCGGTCTAGTTAGGTTTAGGAAGTTTTGGCTGGGATTGACTGCCGGTACGTAGGACACGGTAACGCATGTCCTACCCCGGATCATCGGAAAGGTAAGGACATGAGCTGTGTAGCTCGGGAGTGTGGAGACCCTAAGTGCTTATTTTAGCACTTTCGGACTCCACGGAGCAGGTGGGACAACGGGCGTTGGACGGTATGTTGTCCGACGCCCGCAAGGAGGTTGGGTTAGGGTAGAAAAACGTCATGTCTCTGGTAGTGGTGGTCCGTCCTGGGGTATCTGAAACAGATCGGTTTGCGGGAAGTATAAGTTATACTCACCCGTTGTCCAGTAGCTGTACCCTCGGCCGTTTGTGCCTCGGGGCGTCGGCAGGGTCATAATCAGTGGCCTGTCTGATCAGCGGGTTCCCATGCTCCTCGGCTTGGGCGTACAGCTTCCTCGCTCGTTCCGGATGACTTCAGTGACCGTGGTGTACTCCAGGTCTCTGACGATATCTGCGGTCCTCACGTACCATGGGGCGTCGACTGCCGTCCTGAGGGCGATGTTTTCCACTGCCTGGATTTTCTTCGTGTAGGACTTTGCCTGGTAGCCCCACGCTACCGTGGCGTACGTCAGCTGCGGCCTGATGAGGGTCTTGATAAGCGTGAGCTTATTCCTCAGGTTGAGACGGCTCCCGTTTCCCATCATCGGGTAGATGAGGGCTCTCGTGCGCCGGGCCTTGGCTGTGATAGCGTCCGTGTTCTGTCTCCACGTTAGGCTTCTGTCCATGACCACGCCAAGGTATTTGACGGTGTCGTGCCATTGGATGTCCTCGCCGTGCATGGAGACGTGTCCTGTGGGAATTTCTTTCCGCACTCGTCTGAAGAGAATGGCTTGGCTTTTGTCGGCGTTGACGGCGACTTTCCACTTCGTGCACCATTCTTCCAGGAGTGTGGCCGTTTCCTGGAGTTTTCTGGTTGCGTTCCTGGCTTTCCAGGATCTGGCAATTATTGCTGTGTAGTCTGCATACAGGGCCAGGGCTGTGTGGTCAGTCCTGGGGAGGTCTGAGATGTAGATAGCGAACAGGTGCGGTGACAGCACCCGAACCTTGCGGGACTCCCGCCTCCACGGTCCTGTAAGTGGAGAGTTGGTCCGAGATTTTCACCCTTAGCTGTCTGCGGTGCAGGTAGGACCTCACTAGTTTGACGAGTTCGATGGGGTAACCCATACCCATCATTTTAGCTAGGAGGCCGTCGTGCCAGACCCTGTCGAACGCTTTGGCAACGTCTAGGAACAGCGCCGCGGTGACTTGCCGCTGATTGAACCCCTTAGTAATCTGCTTGGTGAGTCGAAGTACTTGGAGTTCGGTGGAATGTCCTGTTCGGTACGCGAACTGTTCATCCGAGATGATATTCAGCTCTTCTGTCTTTTCTGTAAGCCTCTTCAAGATGACCCGTTCTGCAACCTTGCTCATGGCTGGGAGGAGGCTGATGGGCCTGTAAGAAGACGGGAAAATTAGTTCTTTCCCTGGTTTAGGGATCATAATGACGTCGGCCTTTTTCCACCTGGCTGGAAAATGCCGTAACCTTAATATCGCGTTCACGATGTTGACTAGCGCCGCTACTCCTTTCCTGGGTAGTTTTTTGAGAGCGATGTTTCCTATCTTGTCACATCCCGGAGCCTTTCTCGGCTTTAGGCTCCTAAGGATTTCCTTGACTTCCTCAGGGGTAGTCGGGCGGATGTGGTCGTCATCAGGCAGGCGGTGGATCCTACGTACTCTGCGCTCGACGTCGTCCACCCAGTCCTCGTCCTCGCCATCGAGCTCGTTCTCTCTACACTGCAGTTCTAAGCTGTCGGCAAACGCCTCGGTTTTTTCCTGGTTAGTGTAGACGAGTGTAGACCTCGCTCTCCGACGGATCCCTTTTTTATGGCTCCGCGGGTAAAACTCTCCTAGGTCGTCTTGACATTGTGCAGAATAAAGCTTTGCATATATATTTGGGCGTTATGAAATCTACTCCAATAGAAACTCTATATAGTCTGGTCGATAGCAGAGTGGGTTAAGGCGCGAGGTGGCAATCGTGATTAATCACACGGACATCGAGGAAATGGTTGTATGTCCGCGTTTTTTCAATGTATAACCCCCTTCCGCCCAAGCCCCTCCCTAGCTTCTGGAATTGGGGGTTGTCTAATTTCTATGGTGTTTATTTATGTTTATGTAGAAGCCAATGAATCCCCTTTAGCACTAAGAAAGGAATAGCTAAATTCAAAATTCGCACTAAAAGTTCGCTTGTCTACAAATCTTGCTAATATTAATACATACTTACATAACATCTGTAGGTATAGAAAATTTGACAAATAAATTTAAAAGGAAAAAAGATAAGTCCCTCACTAGCTGACGGCTGTAAAGTGTAAACGAACTTAATTGAAACCGTATAAAAACTAAAAGCCGGCAAAAACAGTCGGCATCTCTTTATTGTACATGGGCGGAGGTAAATAGAAATGCTTGTCATAAGAAAATGATAAGATTTTCGGGCGTTATTATATTATCCTCTGTTTCAAATGGTCTCCAGAAAGCCATGGTAAATTAGTAAATAATTAAAATATTTTACCTTTTATATAAGTAAATATTTATAAATATGAACAATAACTAACTAAACTCCTACGCTTGATATTATAACAGGTATTTATGCACTGCACTGGCACATTGACAGCACATCTCATAAGCCCACCGTTGACTACTGAGAAACGTTTTACGAGTTTTTTTTATGCTAGTAGGCCTGTCCGTTTTATTATCTTTAAACCAGTGCAGTCGTAGATGGTTCATTCAGGCTGATTACGTTACCAGTCTCGGACTCGCCTGCATAGTTTCAACTACCATTCGAATCTCGATACCATTGCTAAATATATAGGACAAAATATCAAGATCAGTGCGCACGGTCCTGTGCTTTAACACTGACCAGTATAACACTTCTAATTTCAACATCCTTTTCAAGCATAGCTTTCCGTATTTATTCTCGTTTCATTATTCTTCTATGTTGTTTACTTCTAAAGTACACTTGCCTGCTTTCACTGACAATCCGACAATCAACAAAAGCATTTGTTTGGAACTGTTAAATATGCATAAGCATCACTTATGTATTTTGACAGATGGATCAAAGAACGAAAGCGGTACTGGTAGTGCTTTTTTCATTCCGAGTTTGAAGCTAGAGTACAAATTAAAGCTCTAAAGGGAAACTTCAATTTTTACCGCCGAAACCATTTTCCAGACAATTGATGCAGTTAGTTTTTTATATTACCCAAACATCACAATTTTTTCAGGTGCACGAAGTGTTTTAAGTAGTATTGCCAATTTTGGAATCAATCAATCAATCAAAACAATTTTATTCACATTATTACAGAACAAATACCTAACCAGATATCTACCTCGCATTTGACCATTTGGCAGGTTGGTGGTAACAGGGCCCAGCGGAGCAGTGCTGGCTCAATTTATAATCTTGTTGATTGCATCTTGAATACATTTAGTGATGCATTCAAGACATAATCAACACACTCATTCTCTTATTTACAAATAAAATTTAAAATAAGTAATACAATAATTGTCCACTACTAAGTAGCTGAAAACAGTTAACAATAAAATTTGATGGTATATCACTTATTTAATTTTGTGCTACTGGTGCGGGTACCCAAGTCTATAATGATGGATCCCGTTGCAAGATTTCCAATGGCGAGCAGATGCTGTTACTGTAAATAAAACAAAAATGTACAAACATAAACCAAGAGTAATAGGAAAGATTTAACAGTTATGAAATAATACAGATAGGTAGGGGAAGAAGAAGTTATAGTTGGTGAAGGTTTGGCTATAGAGGTTGCCGGAAGATGGGCAGCGTCTGCGTCTGGTAAGGTAAGGTGTGTTTTATTCGAAAGGGGGCATTATGCTGTCTAATTTGTGTTATATTTTGGGTTAGCGGACTATCACCAAGTTTGAAGGTGTAGAACTTTTGAGATATATTCTGGATGTAATCCGCTATTGGCGTTATGTCGGGGCAGCGTGCATAGAGATCTCTGAGGGAGGTGTACCTGTTTCGAAATGAGGCGCATAAATTTGTGTTCTAACACTTTCAGTTTGTTCATTGTCGTGGCCGACGTGCTGCACCATACCGCCGCCGCGTATGTGATTGCTGGCCTGATCACCATTGTGTACAATAATTTTTTATTTTGTCTGTTAAGTCTGCTACTCCTGGACAAGGAGTAGACCGTCCGTATTGTCTCATTTATATGCGCGTGAAACGTCAGTTTTTGGTCCAGTCTTACCCCCAAATACTTCACGCACCTTTTGGTTGGAATTTGGTGTCCCCTGATCGAAATTGGCGTCAGAATTTTGTTCTCAGTGAACCGGCGTGCGAAAACTATCACCTCTGACTTTTCGACGTTTATCCGAATCTTCCACTGACCGTAATAAGCCGTGGCACGAGCCATGTGCGCGTTCAGCAGCATATTAGCCGCTTGTGCGTTGTGCGAATGAGCATATATGGCTGTGTCATCGGCGTACTGCCAATTTTGGAATCAGTTCCCCGTGTCTTGTATTAGTCGTCATAGGGTAAAATCCCACAGCTGGCGCATCGCAATATTAATGTCACTTTTGTGTGGATCAAAGCCATTGTGATATACCGCATAATGAAAAAGTGGACAAATTAGTCAAAAGTGCGATCATAGATGGCAATATTTCTTTATATAAAACCCCTTCATCGGATTTACATGCCACATCGAAAAAAATCACTGAATGTTAAATGGCAACACATGTACGAAAACGCATACTCAGAAAATTGCTCTAATCATTACTTATTAAATCCACTTGTATCTAAACCCAAATGGCACAAAGGACTCTCCATCTCCGGGCAATTCTATACAACGATAATTTGTTGGCAATTCAACCATGGCCGATTTCCTTCCCACTTTCATAAGATTAAAATAATAGGGCGACCTCTGCGAATGCGGAGATATTTGGTACTGTTAACCATCTTTTATTTAATTGAAACCTTTTGAAAATAGATGCGACCTCATCACAACCCACCTTGCACGCTGATATGGACAACCGTAAAGCTTTCCGTGTTCCCAGTCCATTCTTAAACCCAAATTATGTTTCTCCAATTATGTGGCAATTGAAAAAAATCGTAATTACTGTACTTTAATTATGTACCAAGAAATGAAGATTTCTTAGGGCCTTACTATTTAAAAATCCATTCATATTAATTTCTCTAACAAAAAATAAAAATGGAACGAGATTATTTGTAATTTACTGTTTAAAGAAAACTTTCGAGTTATGACCTTCATAACGGGCTTCATAATTAAAATTATATAAAACATTATGCAAAAGTGTAATCCTGATTACGTTGGATTTGTTATTTGATGCGCACGGTTTTTATTTATTTATAGATAAGGTTGTTTAATAATAAATGTATAGCATATAATTTTAATTATTCATTGATAATTAAAAACAATGATTGCTTGCCTCTTTAATTTCAAAGCATGTTATCAAATTTCAGTAATAATAATATTTATAATATTAGTAATGGAATATTGTATAAGACGATAAATTGTGGTTACACGTCAAAATAAGTATAAGTCATATATTAGTGGAAATAAATGCATGTGAAATATCTAGAAGACAGTTTTACAGTTATCTGTAAATATGAACTTAACCTGGGGATGAAGAAAAAACTTAAAAAAAGAAGATGAAAACCCCTAGCACCTGACTAATTTATACATTAAAGTTTAATCTAAAGGAAAAGGACAGAGCCATTATCTGTCTGCAACAATAAAAACAATATACAAGGAATCTGGACAGCTCATCGTTTGCCCTGGCATCGATAGACCGATCCCAGCGTGACTGCGATCAGGACCTCTATTTTGTAATTATGGGGAGAGTGAGCATTCATCGTGCGAAGCGAGAGCTCACATCACACGTATCTCACCCGACCCTCCTAGACTGTATTCTATAAGTGCAGTGAATAGGTGGTGGACGTGAGGGGATTCAGTGAGAATAGCCGAATTTACAACCAATTAGGTTGGAGCAAAACCATAAGCTGTTCAGTACTCAGTTGTTGTCATTGTCATGCCACATGTCATTACTTAAATTAGGTAAAAGCTGAAGAATAAATTTTTATTGATCAAAAATTCCGCAAGGATATACCCTCATTATTGGTAACATATATTTTTTTAAATATGACTATAATAAAGTAAAAGAGTAATTGTCATATTTGCTAAGAATTATATTATTATTACCCGAATAGACTTTCATTCATTTTCAAGTGAACTCCGCCCACTTCTCACGGGAATGCGCTTTTATACTTTTACAGAATAGAGGTTCAGTTAAGAATGTGCATGCGCTTCCCTTTCTCTTGAGGGGAAGCAGCCAGTTACTTGAGAGGAAGGAGACAGTAAGCAAAGCGTTAAAAGTCCCTAGATGCCCAAATTGACAGAAATGGATCAGCTGATCGCATATTTGCAGTCTAAAAATTGAAAAAAACATTTGTGCCCCTTGATGATTAAGTGCATTGAAGAACACATCATTTAAAACTCATTATTTATTATTGCAAAAACTGTAAGAAAAATGGGATCAGTGTACTAGTAGAGAAGCCGTACATATTTAAATTCGTTGCAAAGTCAAACTTCCGATCGTGAATTTTGGAAACGGCTACAACAACTGAATGATGAACGTGATACTACTAATTGTACCTTCTAATTTATAGAATGCTTTAGGTGCTGTAAACGCCACGAGTGTTGGCAAGCGGTGGGGATTGTAGGGGAATATAGTCGACCTATCTGAGAATAACACGATCACGTGCTGTAAGAATTTATCACTGACAGTGACACCAATCATGATAGCGATGCGTACGCTAGGTTATACCACTATCTACATATAGATTCCCCTACCCTCGCCAACACTCTGCTCGTGCATTGTTACGTGTTTACACCCTTTAATAAACACCCCAATTGTGGATTCAATAACTGCAACAGGAATAATACCAATTAATTAACGTACAATAATTAATCCCTAATTACAACACTAACTACAACTTTTATTTCATTGAATGTTCTCAATAAGTGTCTATCAATTACAAGAGAAATATCTAATCTTAAAATAATAAAGTCAGGGATTCCCCAAGGGTCCATCTTTGATCTCCTTTTGTTTCTTATACAGGTTGTTTTAAAATTCATATTTTAATATGCGAGTCGCTTCGAAATCTGACGACCGATGACGCCTTTCAAATTTACAAATTAAATAAAAGAAAGTAATTTTTGACTTACCTTTACCCAGCTAATCTGGACGCCAACAACGCGTATTCACTTTTATTGTGCATTCCATCAATATCAGTACATGCTTGAGCTATTTTTGGCATGGAATCACACACTTTACTGTGCTGCTATTTCAATGCGGTATTATTATATCATTATAAACAGTTTTTCTTGCATTTATTGACAGGTACCAACTGACACGTTTAAGAATGCCGATTTTTTTTTGAATTTTTTTACATGCAAAAGTCCACATAACTTTTAAAATTTAAATTGCAATCAACAATAACTCCTAGATATTTGATTTCCGAGACCAGTGACAGATTTACTTCA
The DNA here is from genome assembly GCA_963675555.1 of Leptura quadrifasciata. Lineage (NCBI taxonomy): Eukaryota > Metazoa > Arthropoda > Insecta > Coleoptera > Cerambycidae > Leptura > Leptura quadrifasciata. The sequence goes on from OY776673.1 coordinate 42,366,220, forward strand.
TCATCATCATCATCATGTTCGTCAATGTAGACCATAATCAGAAAAAACGTGGTATTTGCAATTTTTAAAGATTCTTGACATATCATTAATATATATTACAAATAATAAAGGACCAAGTATGCTCCTCTGAGGCACTCTCATGTGTATAGGCAGCTCACTTGATAACACATTCTCACATTTCATCGTTTGCCTTCTGTTTTTTAAATAACATTCAAACCACTTCCATACCACACCATCAATTCCATACTTGCTTAGCTTATCTAATAAAATCTCTCTATCGATTGTCTCGAATGCTCTTTTCAAATCTAAAAACATTACTCCTGACATTTTTCCTTTATCCTTAGCTTCCTTCCACTCATTAACAACATATTGTAACACACTTTCACAACTAAAGCCTTCTCTAAAACCAGTCACTAAGCATTTTTTTCTCTATTATAAAATCTAAAAATTGCAAATATACTACTTTCTCTAATATTTTTTCAAAAGCTGGTAACATATTTATAGGTCTACAGTCTTGAACTTTAACGGTTTTAGGTATTTTTCTTACAGGAATTATTGTCGACACTTTTGAAGAATTTGGCACAATACCACGCTCTAACGAGTCATTAATTATATGCATCAATTGATCAGATAGAATATCAAAATTATCCTTATAGAAAGCAATTTCATCCGGACTACTCTTGTTTGTTAGATCAAATATACGATTGTTTTTAATTCAGTTTTGACAACAACTTAAAATTTTGTGTTTTTACTCCACCTAACTCGACAAGTTCAGACTGATAGTTGCTATGAGGTATACTATGTACTATGTCGTTAATATACTATATATGTAGAATTCACAAATTTTTCAGGCAATAGCTTTGGGTTTTTACACGTTTCATTTTCGAGTTGAATTTCTTTAAAAGATTCGTCGTATACTAAAGATTTCAGAGACTGCTACATTTTCTTTTGGTCGTTCTTGCATTTATCAATATTTTTCTCATAATACTTACATTTTTGTCGTCTGATTATCGTGACAACATTGTTTCTACTAGTTTTATATTTTAACCAATCATTTTGATTATTACTTATTTTAAAATTTTTGTATTTCCTGTCTCTATCTTTAATAGCCTCTAATTCAACCACCCCTTTATGTATTTTGAATTATGACATCTTTTTTTGGACAAATGTCATCTAATACTTTCAAAAGACTATCATACAATCATATTTTTTATCTATATCAGGTTCCCTATAATTAACTTGTATATTACATCACCTCATTTTTTCGACTGGAGTAATTTAATATTTTTATAATTATTTCTATTTCAAATTTGTTTCCCGTGTTCTAACATCTTGTTTGCTTCTATATAGTGAAAGAGAAGTTTGTGATATTAGCATGCGGTATCCTAAATAATTGCCTTCAATATAATTCCCATGATTTGTAAGAAACTCATTATTATAGATAAATTTTTCATTTATCACTAGCGCATTCGCCAAATCTTCGAATATGCTTTTTTAAACTCTGTTTAAAAAAGCAAGGAGATTTCCACGATGTTAATGTTTATTTTAGGGTTTACATTATCTAGTGTACACATTTTTAGATATTTTTTTTCTATCTCGTATTATTTCATTATATCAAAAGAAGCGTTTTGATTAGATATTTTATCGAGCTGCCTACATAAGTACTTCTAGGAACTTTTTTATGAGAAGCGTCATTTAGAAAATAGAAGTGATGTATAAATCAGGCACACATTTTTATAATGTTGATGTTTGTGTAGTGTTTATTTAAAAATCATTAACCTCTAAGTGTGATGAGTATATGCGGGTGTTTATTGTGTTAATATCCAGCATTTCAGTATAAAAATAATTAAAATGAGTGTTCGTCAAAAATTTAAATTTAGGAGTAAGAGCAACCCAGGAGAAAGGGAATTGCGTAAGTTAAACATTATTCGCAGTTACAGGACACATACCATTGTTTACTAAATATTAAACGTTTTAAAACTCGCATTTTATATACTACTTTATTTTCATCAGTAAAATCATGTGTCAAAATTATTCGAAAAGTAGGACAAACTGTCTACCGAAAATTAGTCTTAGGTATGCTGTGATTACTTAATAAGAACTAATATTCATTTTTTTAAAATACCCGACTGTTAAAAAATTAAAATTGTATACATTCATTTGAAATTGTTATTTAATACCTGACATGATGGTTTTGAATTTTTAGAATATTTTACGTATGTTTAGATGGTGCTCTACATTCGCCATTTAAAATTTTTCAAATTTATGTACTAAGTAATACACTAACGGCCATATTCACCATCTAAAGGTTTAAGCTGTGCTTAGTTAAACTAGGCTGAAATATAAAGCAGCACTTAAATGGTGAAGTCTTGCACCGCAGTGAAGTAAACGAAGATTTGCTAAACCTACAAACAATTAGGCAACACCTGAAAATTTTTTATTCTTCTGTCAATCAGTCAATAATTTCTAACCTAGAAAAGCCTAAGTTTTATTTCTAAAAAAAAAGGTTATATCGTTGTTATATAGAGAATCCTTTTAGAAATTCTTATATCTTTAATCATCTTAGTTAATAATTACTTTAGTTTTATAAAATACCCGCAATTTTATATAGTTTGCAGTGTTTTTTAAATAAATCACGAGAGGTGCGACAAATAATCGAGTACCCAACTTTACAAGTTCGGAAAAGGAATATTTGATGCGTATTATCGCAAATAAATATGCAGCTGTATTAGAAGACAAAAAAACAAACAAACCGGGCCTCCTCGACCCAAAAGGAAAAAGCTTGGCAGGCTATTGAAAATAAATTTACTGCATCCTTAAGCAGTAACACATAAAATGCCATTAGTTAAAAAAAATGTTATGAAAATAGGAAAAAGGAGCTGAGGAAATCATTAGCCGAAGAAAGAAAAGAAACTATTGTCACTGGTGGGGGACCTCCTCTAAAAATTAGAAAGGATGAAAGCGATGATATTCTTAAGATCGATTTTAAATGAAAAGTCGCTGGTGGGGCTCCACAATCGCAATCTTTCATGTCTTCAATATAATTTGGTCTAATGTAAAACCTCCGTGGAAAATCAAAATCTATTGTCTAACACGTCAATATCGTCCTCTAAAAGAATTTCATCCACTATTTCCATATTATATTATACGATAACAGACACAAAAGTAACTTAGTTGACAATAGAACGGCAAAATCAAATGAAACTCCAAAAAAAGTTAGGTTATAATTGGGAAAAGCTAGGTTTAATGATTTTAAGCGGCCCAAATTGGGAGCTTAACTTTAAGCGAGCTTAAATAACATTTTAACTTCGCTACATATGACATACATAATTAAGCGCGCTTAAATCATAAACCTAGCTTTTCTATATACGGTGAATACTACGACCGTAAGAAGATCAAGACGAATCTCGTCTCTCAACATCTCATTTATCAAAATCTGTTCAGATCGTAGAGCCCCTATCATGTAACAACTGATGATAAAACCCCTACTTCGCGTGCCGCAGTCGGGTAAAAAGGAGGAGGCTGAATATAGGCTATTTTTCGCCTATTTTCTAGGGTGCCATTATTTTCATATCACTAGAAAGAAAACTGGTAATGGGGAACGACCAGACAAAGAAAAAACCTATATAACTTTTTCCTCTAGGAGCACTTTGGAAAAATTGGCCTGGGTCAATCATTTTAATAGTTTCTAAAAAAAAAGTTTGAGAACCTCTACCTTATGGGGCAATCAACGAAGTTTATGACTTAGCTTTCAAAAAATCATAAAAATGGAAAAAGGCTTTTATTCTTGAACCAGCCGCCGGCGCCGGTGCGGGCATTCGCGGCTTGGATTAACAAATGAGACAAAGGGTACCTACTTCTTCGTTCTTAAAAACCGAGCGAAATAAAATAATTTTCCACAAAAAAAAAAATTGCACAGGCAACAAATGATAACTCACCAGTGTTGTTTATTCACATAAATTGTTCGAAATGTCCTCCATCTACATTAATGCACTTTTCAGCACGACGAAGTAAAGACATACGCACTCCGTTCAACACATTGGGTAAATTAGGATAATTGTTTATGGTCTCTATGCACATTAAAACGCGTTGCTGCAATTGTTCCAAAGTGTCAATTGAATTACGGTAAACAAGCGATTTAAGATGCCCCCAAAAATAAAAATCCATTGGATTTAAGTCGGGTGACCTAGCAGGCCATCCAGCCAGTCCACTACGTCCAATCTGTCGTAGAGGAAATTGTCTATTTAAAAAATTTCGAACCGCCAGAGTAAAATGCATTGGTGCGCCATCGTGCATATACCACATACGTCTGCGCGTCGCCAAAGGTACATCTTCCAACAAATATGGCACTGTTTGTTGCAAGAAATTTAAATAGATTTCGCCATTTAATCTATTGGGTAATTCTGTGGTAAAGTGGTAGTGTTAACTTCACAGAACTGATTTCTGAAGTTAAACTCCACGTTCCTGGTAAAACATGACTCATCAGAGAAACACAGGACGTGTAGAAAATCACTCATTTCTTGCATGTTTTTTCAAAATCCTCCTACAAAATTCAATTCGGTCTGCATAATCCTGAGGTCCTAAAGCTTGGCCATGTTGATAATGGTAGGGGTGTAAACTCATATCTCGCAATGTCCTCCATACCACAAAATAGGACACTCCCACACTGTTTGCGATATCGCGGGTACTTATAGTTGGATCCTCTTCTACAAGTTCCAAAACTTGAACCTCCGCTTCAATTACCCTATCTTCGCGTTGTTCGCCCGCATATCCATCGAGACGACGTCTGTTTCCCGAAGACGCTGGGCAATATTAACAAATGTCCGTGGACAAGGATGACGTCGGTTGAGGAATCTTTGATTTCCACTACATTCTCCATACAACAAGTGTATATCTGCGACTTCTGGATAAGTGTAATTTTTTGTCATAATATCCAAAATTCACTTTTAAATACAGCGTTTTAAAATACTACACTGAACGAAAATAAGTTAATAAAATAAATTCTAAGGATACAGAAAAACATGGTCCAAAATCGAAAAGGAACGGAAGCAATGACACAAATGAGTCGTGTGATTATACGTAATCAAGTAATCGACATAAACTAAACTAAAGTAGATTTTTTCTAATAACAGTTTGGAATATTTTGTCCTTTCTACTTTTTAAAGTCTTTTATTGGTTCTTAGTCCACGGTAGGTGATGCTATTGGCTAAATAATTTAAATTAGAAGGTGTATTGGTGCAGTTTTTTATACGTATTTCAGCTAACTAGGTAGATAATAAAACAGCAAAAGTAAAAATCGCAAAAATAGCCGCCGCCGCTACTTTATCGGTGACACTCCGCGGTTTACATCTTAATTTAATGCTCACTGCTTGACCAATGTCAGATGTGTGAGATTTCACATGGCACAGGGACGAAATTTTATGGTATTTTTTAACAAATCATAATAGTTTCGGTACTTATACGTTATTGTGTGATTTGATAAGCTCGAAAGGGCAATAATTACTTTTTATTAGTTAAGCATTTAACGCAAATTGAACTTTATTCGTTAAAAATAGGTAAAAAAAACATATTTTGAAACCTAACCTTTTTAAGGGAAAAAAATATTTTGTGATTTATAATGGCTCCATATACTATTCAGAATACATATTGAACAGAGTTACGCGGCGCACCGATTTGTAAAGTACTACAAAATTGTATTTAGTTTTGCTCATTTAATAGGAGGGAGTAAAGGGACTGACTTTCAACAAAAATTTGGAATTTTTGTCAACTTTTACTATTTAATTTAATAAAAATGGTATAAAAAGGTAAAAATTTCTAAATAAAAGTACAATTAAAAACTGCAGGTATACAATAATTGTATAAGCACTTTTAAAATTGTACGACCGGCAACATTGCAAGTAGTTATGCACGAACATCTGAGCATAATGTCTCAATCAAGCCTACTTCAACATTCCATAAGGGCGGCAGGCCTTTAAACTTCTTATGCCAATTAGGGAGATTTACAGCCGGCAAAGCATACAATAGAGTTGAACTTGGTTGAACTTTCACTTCTATTCTGGAATACTTTGCCTACCTCAATATTCCAGAATTTCTCAACCAATTTTATTAACAATTATTAATTTGGAAAAAAAAATTTTCTCCAAAATTATGGACTTTAGACTCTATGTTATAATAATATAAGACTTTTCTTGTTTGTCTGGTCATTCCCCATTACCAGTTTTTTTTAACGACATGAAACTAACGGGACCCTGTACATGCGGAAACTGATGATAAAAACCCTCCTTCGCGTGCTGCAGTCGGGTAAAAAGGATTAGGTGCCTAAATATGGGCTATTTTTCGCCAACTTTCTAGTGTTTAACTTTTTGTTGTGCTTTTATACAGTTTAAATATGCTCTTTACGGAATTTAATGGATAACCAACTTCTGATTGTGCTAATTGTAACTGCCTTTTGCTTTTACTTGATGTTTTTGTTAACCTCACGGTCGCTTGGAAATGTGCCCGTAGGGCTTATTTCCCTTCGAAAATTGCGACTGACCATTTTCTAAAGCTGACTTGTATATTATTATTGCTTTCATAATTTGCTCATCAGAGCACATTTTAGTGTGTGTATTTTTAGGTATAATAAATTTTCAATAATAAATGCGAAATCCTAGGACAGAAGCACTTACGTGCAAATATCAAAATGTTTATTAACATAAGAATTATAGAGGATAATATAGAATGGACTATTAAAATGGGCCACTGTGAACACTAATACTGATCTACTAAAAGCCTGTGCTAAAAGCCAACATAGCGTAGATCAAAGGTACCTCCTAGTAATTTGATGTGCTCATTAAGCATAATGACAAAAGTCCAGAAAGATATTTTTACAAGTACCGAGGTTATATAATATATTATTGGTTAAGAAAATATCGATATTCTTACGATATGCTTGTTTCTTGATTATTTTATGGCGATATAGTTTTCCAAATTATACCACAAAATATATGGTACATATATTATTTACGTTATTATGTTGTATAATTACAGTTTTATGACAAATAAAATTTAGATTTGGCGAGTAAAATTACAGACAGAATGAACAATATGAATATGCTTTATAGTACCGGAACCGATGAGCCGATGTGAAATCATCCACAACCACATTCTGATGTACGACTATAATCGATAAAGTCGTGGCAATGACTATTTACTACTATTTACCTGGTTTAATTTAATTGCAAACAGTCATTTCTTTTTTCTAGTGCAAAAAATGTAAAATTTCACGAAATTTGCTTGCTTTAAAAGTGAACATTTTTTTATGAAAATGGTAAATAAGTACATTAAATTCTAAAATATAAAAAATTCGTAATTTTCTAAATAATAGGGTTTTCCCACTAATTTTATTTTAACAATTTGTGTCGTGAAAATGATATAATAAAACATTTTATTAATTTACAACAATTTACTTTTCTAATAAGAATTATTTCTAACAAAATATCGTTAAAACAACTTGCTGATAATTTCACTGCTTTTTAAAACGGGCATTTTACGCGCCAGAATTACGTATCTACCCGGAAAACCAATGGGATTATGGATATAATTAGTTTGTAATAGATTCTAACTGTGTGTTAAAGAAAGCTTTCCTCTAAAACTTCTCAGAATTTCAATTTGTAATGCTTGTACTGTGATTGGTCTAAAGCAGTGGACGTGTAAATATTGGCCAATCAGAATCCAGATAAATGCCGCACAAGTTATTCGTGAAAGCGTCGGACGTTAATATTTTGTACTGTAGTTTAGGTTTAACCTTCACAGACATTACACATCAGATGACTAACCTAAAACGTTAAATTTATATTTTTATGTTTGTATTGTTTGGAATGAAAATATTATTTGATCAGTTTCTGGTTTATGTTTTATTAATTCTACTATCAAAATGGAATCAAGTGGAAGAGGGATATGTTAAAGGTGCCGCTGATAATTTACCTAAAGTAGAAAAGTACTGAGTGCTGTCAATAAATAGAGGTTATATTATGTTAACAGAGACCAAGATTAATAAACAATCTTGAACAGAGACAACCTCTGTGATTGGATTTCAGGGTGTTGACGTCACAACGCGCCAATTTATGGCTGTTTAAAATGAACCCAATATTTTTCAAACTTCAAGTTTTTTTTTTGTTACTATTAGTAGATTGTAGATTGTTTTATGGGGTCGTTTGGCTTCGAACAGCCTTACTTCACTTCGACCTAGAAGATCTTTTGTGATTTACCCTACATCTAGTTGTTGCCCAGGATTCCAAGACTTTTTACAAAGCTTGTGATTTTCCTGGGGGCTAATTTCCCTATGTCTTCAGGCGTTAATTCCGCCTGTTCTAGGAATTTTAGCCTAATGCGGACTAACACCTTGCATTCACAAAGTATATGTTCCGCAGTTTCAGTTGCAGTAATGCAATATCTGCATTTGTTGTCTACTGCCTTGCCCATATTCTTGAGATGATATCTCAAGGGGCAGTGGCCAGTTAGGAGGCCTGTGATTAGCCTTAATTCGGACTTTTCAAGTTCGAGAAGCCTTGTGGCATTCTTTGTCGAATAAGTTATAAACTTTTTCGCTTGTCTTTGACCTGGAGTATTCCTCCAGTAGGACTTCTTCTGGTCCTTTTCCCATTCTTGGATCTCCTCCGCTATGTGTCCCTTGGCCAGGCCACAAAACGGTTCGGGTCCAATGAATGGTGCTTTAGATCCTTTTTTTGCAAGGCTGTCAGCAAGTTCATTTCCTTGTATTCCCTCATGCCCTGGCACCCACATCAAGGTAACCTTGTTGTTGTTGGCCAGTTGCTTCAGGGATTGTCTACATTCCCAGGCAATTTTAGACTCAAAGGTATAGGACCTTAGAGCTTTTAGTGCTGCCTGGCTATCAGATAATATATAGATCTTTACCCTTCGGATGCCTTTATTTAGGCATTCCTGGGCACACAGATCTATAGCGTAGATTTCTGCCTGGAAGATGGTTGGGGTGTTACCGAGGGCTTTGGATAGCCTACATTTAGGCCCTGCTATGCCCACTCCTACCCCTTCAACCATCTTAGATCCATCTGTATACCAGATGAGTGACCCTTGTTCCAATCGCAGTACCTCTATCTTGCTCGTCTGACGGTTTTCAATTAGCACGTCAAACGGGCAGTCAAAGTCTTGTTTGATTGGCATTGAGTCAGTGGGTTTGGTCATGGACTTCAAATGAATTAACTCCAGAATCCTTAAGTGACCAACCAGATCGCCTGGTTTAAATTTATATGCCTGGTGCAGTCGTAAAGCACTGAGTGCTGCCTCCTTCCTTACATGCAAGTGCAAGGGAAGTAGGTCAAGCATAGCTTCCATAGCTGCTGTGGGATACGAGTGCATTGCTCCTGTAGTCCCTATACAGGCAAGGCGTTGCAGTTTCTGCAACTCTCCCTGTGCTATTTTTTCTTCTGTTTTTGGCCACCATACGCATGATGCGTAGGTTACCATAGGTCTGACAACCGAAAGATAAGACCAATGTGTCATTTTCGGTCTTAGACCCCAAGTCTTACCAAACAACCTACGGCACGTCCATATTGCCGCTGTTGCTTTAGTAAGAGTCCTTTCCAGATGTGAATTCCAGGTAAGTTTTTGATCCAGGATTACTCCCAGATACTTGACTTCACTGGAAAAATTTAGTATTGTTCCATTCAGTACAGGAGTTCTAAGATTGAGTTTTCTCCTTTTAGTGAACGGGACAATAGTTGTTTTGCTCGGATTGACATTGAGCCCCTCTGACGAGCACCATTTGGATATTATATTTAAGGCAATTTGCATGAGGTTGGAAATCGTGACCTCATTTTTGCCTCTCACAGTGACGACCAGGTCATCTGCATATCCCTGGACGTTGAAGCCTGAATTACTCATTTTATGTAGGAGATCATCGACCACCATTGACCACAGCAAGGGCGATAGGACTCCACCTTGTGGACAACCTCTGACTGCAGTCACCGTAGCCGACTCATCCCCCACACTTGTGGTAATAATTCTGCTTCTAAGCATGGATTGTATCCATTTAATTGTAGGAGACTGTATTCCCCTTTTTTCCGCGGCTTTTTGTATGGATTCATAGGAGGTGTTGTCAAAAGCACACTCTATATCTATGAAAGCACACATAGCCACTTCTTTTGCTGTAAATGTCTTTTCAATGCCTTGAACTAGGCAATGTAGAGCATTTATTGTTGATTTGCCAGGTTGATAGGCAAATTGTTTTGCATGAAGCGGTGTTCCTGTAAGGATTTCACTTCTAATATATTGATCTAAAAGTTTCTCCATTGTTTTAAGGAGAAATGAGGTTAAGCTAATGGGGCGATACGACTTAGGCTCGTCTGGTGGACGTCTGCCTATTTTCGGAATAAACGCCACCTTGACTTCCCTCCAAGCTCGGGGAATATACCCAAGTATATAGCTAGCTATAAATATACTTCTCTGGCATGGGATAAGCTCCTCAATTCCATGTTGAAGTAGGGCAGGGAAGATGCCATCTCTGCCCGGTGATTTAAAGGGCTTAAAGGTAGATACCGCCCATTTAATTTTATTGGGGGTGAATATTTTCCTAGCCAGGCTTCTTCCTTCTCTGGTAGGACGAGGAGCATCCTCATCCAGATAGTCCTGTGGAAATTCACCCTGAATTATGCGACAGCCTGGGAAATGAGTACCTAAAAGCACTCTTATATTTTCCTGCTGACTCTCTGTGTATTCGCCATCGGGCTTTTTGAGTAGCCCTATTCCGTTTGAGTGGTCTTTTGCAAGGACTTTTTGTAGGCGGACTGCTGGGGCTAGTTCGTCTATCCCTTCGCAGAACCGTCTCCATGATCTTCTTTTAGACCTTCTCAATTCTTTGTTGTACTCCGTAAGGGCTTTTTTGTAGTCCTCACAGTTTCCAGTGTTTTTGGCTTTGTTAAAAGCTTTCCTAGTCTCAGCCCTGAGACGGCTGAGATCTCTGTTCCACCAGGGCACATCTCTTTGGATTGCCCTTTGTTTAATGGGGCAACTTTTTTCATAACATGATGTCATGATGTTTTGTAGTTGATATGAGGCTATATCCAGTTCCTCTATTGTGTCGATGGAATGCGTTACATCTTCGACCTCCGTCCTCAAGTGTTCTTTATAAACACTCCAGTCCGTCAGTCTAGGTATTCTACATTCCCCGAGGCTTGTTACAGCTGCTTCCAAGTCGAATCGTATGTGTCTATGATCCGACATGGAAGGCTCATCTGAAACATGCCAATTTTTAATTAAGTCGGTTATGAGTGGATCAGCAAGGGTTATGTCAAGAACCTCTTTTCTAATCGCATTCATAAAGGTGGGTTCATTGCCCTTATTGATAATGTGGATATTATTTGCCAACAAATATTCAAACAGGCACTCACCTCTAGTGTTTGTATCAGTACTTCCCCACATATGATGGTGAGCATTAGCGTCGCCACCTATTATGTAGGGTTTTTTCCTCCTCTTGCACCAGTTAATGAGGTTTCTTACCTCTTCTGGGGGTGGATTGCCTTCTTCACCGGGGAAATAGGCGGAGGCCACTACGACCTGCCTTTTTCCCCTTTCTGTAGGCACTTCCACAGCTGCTGCCACTAAGTCCCTCGTTATGAACTCTATTAGTAAAATTAATAAGAAAATAAATATGCCATAAATCATTTTTTTTACATGAATTAAGTATTTCAGCAATAATTTTTTTTTCTGGGAAAACCCAATTGTTGATGCGTCAAAATTTTAACGTAGACTTGTTACTAATAGAGCAGTGGATTGTTTCTAGTTGATGAAATCATTCGTCAGCCCGTCTAAGGGAGTGAAGCGAGGGGATGAAATGTATAATAAATCATAACTTTCTAATTGGTTGTTGATGCGTCAAAATTCTAACGTAGATTTGTTCAAAGACATACATTTTTATGTAAAAAGTTCCAGTCAGTTTTAACTGAAGCTAGCCAATCAATATTTTTTTTGAAACGAAAAGTTTTAGCTAGATTGTCAATAACATAGATCATGTCATGTCTCCGATAATCAATTTTTTTGGGGTGCCCGGGTGGCAAGCAAACTCCACCCTGACTATGGCCAGTCCGACACTGGAAAAAGGGGTGATAATGTTCAACAATTTACTGAATTACTAAAATTGTTATTAATAATAAATACCACAGAAATTGGACAACCCCCAATTCCAGAAGCAGAGGCTTGTGTGGAAAGGGGTTACACATTGAAAAAACGCGGACATACAACCATTTCCTCAGACAATGCCAGTGCCGGAACCGGGATTCGAACCCGGTAGCACGATACTCGTATGATTAATCGCGATTGCCACCTCACGCCTTAACCAACGCAGTTATCGGCCAGACATTATTCTCGCGATTTTATTTTTAAATAGCGTTTTATTAATGGGATTGTAATTTAAACATTGAAACGAAAAATAAGCTGCAAAATATGATTGTATAAAGTGAATGTCTATATTATGCCTGTTATACTGTAACTTGCTTCGGTTGCAGCTGGCCTGTAGTCTTTACTTACTTCTTTCAAGATTTAATTTCGCAATTTTGTTGTTATACTTAGTTGTATTTCGTCATTTAGGGACTGAAATCAACCTGTAAAAAATAACCGGCGTAGATCCTCATACGTTATGTTACGGGTTCAACTCTTCTTTTTTACTATCGTCACAAACTTTCTTACGGTTGTATTTTACTGTGTTTAGTAATTAAACTACTACTATAAAAATACTGAGTTAGTAAAAAAATGCATTGTTTGCTTACGGAGCGCTGCTGCTCGTCATCCCAACGCAACGGCGGGCTATAGGAAAACTGTTATTAAAATATTATCGGAAAATATAACCAAATGAGCTGTAACTCAACGGGTAAATTAAGTAAGAGATGACCCAAAAATATTCACTAGTTCCTGGACTATTAGTTGGTACGCTGTCTGGACTACTGATGGCGGCTACGAGGAAATGTTCAATTTATCATTTTACGCATATCGTTATTATTTAACATCATAAGATAATTTAAAATGCGGAAATTCCAGATAATATATTTATATTTGTGAAGTGTTTATTTAAATAAATTTGGCAGCACCTACAAGAGTTCAATGTTATGATATCGGCAACTTTTTTGGTCCAAATAGATGAAAACGTAATCGACTAATATTGGCTTTGACTTGACAGAAACATTTGACAAGGTTGCTGACAAGTTGAAAAGCAATTTAGCATTAACGTATTGACATGTATTTTCTATTAATTGATTTTTAAAATCTACCTCCACTGATTCTAGGGTTACATATTGTCTTTCTTTCATTCTAGCAATCATTTTAAAAATACAACACAATAGGTATGTGATAAACATAACGTTCAACTTAATTTTAAACGATTTGCTTAAATTAAATTATGACATCATGCTAGTCAATTGTTGAAAGTGTGTCCTTGTGAAATCCTTTTTCACAATTTCCTTTGGAATAATTTATATCATTTCGACTAGCCTCCGTCACTAGATTGAGTGGGGAAGAAATCTCAAGTAATTATTAACAAATATTGCGGTCGATCAGTATTTATTTATAACTCGACGTCTAAAAATATGAATTAGTTAACACTATAATGATGTTAAATTTCTGATAATAGTTAAATATACATTTAGTAGGTATTGAAGGTTATATATGTATTCCTTCTTTTTAAATATTTACCTAGGTGGTAAATTGGGAAGTTTGAGGTTCTATTTGAATTCTAATTGACTGACTGAATCATGCAATATTGTTGATAAATAAAAAATGTAAAATTACGATATTCTAAGAATTCGTCATTGCGCTTTTCAACAATGCATGCCAGTGCCGGATTAAGCCGCTTGTAGACAACGCACATGTGTTAGACCCGCTTAGCGCAAATGATTCCTACAAATAGTTTACCCGTTCCCAACGCCGCGCGTTGGCAAAATTATTTAACAGCTATAAGCACTAAATATAGGTTTTCAATTTTTACACTAGTATTTTTCATATTTAACACGGGGAGGTAGATTGAGAAAATATTTCGCCAACCAAGGTGACATTATTTGGAGATGGTAAAACTCTCCTATTTTTGATTTGCCGAGAAAAAGTAATTCTTTATAAAATAATTTGCTTGTCTTAAAATGTCATAAACAGTTGTCAAACTTAAGATAAATTATATAGGGTATTGTAAAAATTAGAAAATATGAAATCGACTTTAAGCAAACTACTTTTTTTTCGTTTTTAATGAAAATTTTATTTAACAAAGTTTTTTCAATTATGGAGAAAAGCTTAAATACGGGGTTTAGTTGCAGTCTCTTCTAATCCAACTAAGTTGAACACTATTCTACATGAAGACATCTTTCTGGTATGGTCGTGAGCAAAAAAAATAGTACAAGTCCTATAACGGTATTTTGCTAAAATCTAGTGTACATCTAACTTTAATTTTTGCGACATTGTCAGTTAGTTGTCATAATTTATTACAAGTGTGCAAATAACTAATATGCCTCATATAAGCGATTTAGTTAAATCTGGAGTTATTGCTAAAGCAGAAGATGGATGGTCAATGAGACAAATTGCACTGCGTTATAATATTGACAAAAATTCGGTGTGTAACATTTTAAGAAAGTGAAGAATAAATGGTACGATTAGTAGAAATCCTGGATCAGGGCGACGAAGGATATCAACTCAACAACAAGATTTGCAATTGGTAAATGCTTTAATAGAGAATCCATTTTACTCAGTTATTCAGGCTGCTAAGGAAACGAATTTTCCTGGATCGAGTAGTACGGGTCGCTGGCGAGCAAGAGAATCGGAGCTACGCTGTCATGCAGCAGCACAGAAATACTTACTTATGAGCGCTCCGGATATAAGCCGGAAAGACGGTGCAATTTACTCTCATATAAATCATTATGTAAAAAACGGCTTTCACTAAAAGACATTAAAAACATGTTACAATGTGGGACGATGAGAGAGAAAAAAGTATATATAAAAAAATATTTTGTTTTTCTTCTATTTTCGATTTGCAAAAATAATTCTTATCATCCCGCATAGGTATTATTAAAATAAACATTTTCCCTTTTGTACAAGTAAAATAAAATTAGCCGAATATCCTCAAGTGCACCGAGAAATTTAAAGATTAGGTATAATAAATTTGTCCAATGTCATATTCTATTACATCTCTATCACTCTCTTTCCAAGCACACCGTACATTAGGCTGCGTCATTTTATTGACGTGAAGTCATTTACAATTAAAATTGGAAGCATGGATGACTAATACACTCCGAACAACTCTTAAAGCTAAACATAAAGAAGCTCGAGTAGGATTTGCGCTTGAATTTTTAGCGCGTGATGTAAATTTTTGGAACAATGTAATCTTTACAGACTAAAAAACTTTCCAGTCGACACACAGCGATCGTATTCATGTTTACCGCCACCCGAATACTCGACTCGATGAGAAATATATATCTAACAATGATACAAGTGGTAGATTTTCCGTCAATATTTGGGCTTGGATATCGGCACGTGGTCCTGGTGTTTTGTGGCATATTGAAGAAATGATTTAATAGTGAAACATATATTAGGATTTTAGACAATATTATGCTCCCTTCTGTGTCACAATTATTTCCTAATATTGAGTTCATATTTCAACAAGACAATTGTTCCGTTCATACTGCTCATACCGTAACTAACTGGTTTCAAGATAACATATCAATGTTCTTAACTGACCCAGTCATAGTCCAGATCTTAATCCTGTGGAAGAAGTATGGGGACTACTCGTAAGAAGTATCCAAGAACGAAATATGAGACCACGGAATGCCGAAGAATTACTGGAAATAGTAAATAATGCATGGGAAAATTTTATTACTAATGATTATTGTATAAGGTTATTTAATTCTATGCCAAACAGACTTATAGAAGTTATAAATAGAAATGGTGCAATTACGAAATATTAATAGCTAGTTTCTTGTTAAGTAGGATATCCTTTGTCCTTTTATCCAGGATTTCTGCTAATCGTACCGTTTATTCTCCACTTTCTTAAAATGTTACACACCAAATTGTTGTTAATTTTATAACGCAGTGCAACTTGTCTCATTAACCATCCATCATTTACTATAGCAATAACTACAGCATTAAAATATAAAATAAATTAAAAGTGATATCTGTTTTATTTTGGCTACTCAATACTTAATCAAATAGATACAGATTTACATTAGAAAAAAAAAAGTTGTCCTATTTTTTTCTGCTCACGACAGTACCAGGGCTGGGGTTCGAATCCATGGCAGGATAGGCAGCAATGCAATTTAAACCCGCTGCATTTTCAGTGACCAGTCCATGGAAGATAGTGCAATTACATTCCAAGCCTTGATTTTCTAAGGCAACAGCGTCTTAATGCATGTTAAGCGTTAGGAAAATGACGGTCGTTGTAGCACCTCAAAATAGACTTGTTTATTTGGTAGTGATATTTGAAAAAAATGTGATTAAAATCGATGATTGCGATGTCGTTTAGTAATATTTTTGAAAGAAGAAATTACCGGAAGAGGACCAAGAATATCGGAATATTTGGCAACTAACCCACTTTGAAATATTTTGCAACTGACCCGCTTTTGGAATATTTGGCAATTGGCCCACTCTGGAATTTTTGGAAACTGACCCACTTTGGAATATTTTGATAATTGACCCACTTCGGAATATTTTGGTCTATTACTACTCCGTTTTACTTTTACCTATGATCACCCATTTTGAGCGTCTTAGAAATATAATTATTATTAACATGACCAGCAGCACAGTGGTTACCGCGTACATAGCGAAGTGGGTTCAATCCCCGCCTGCTGCAAAGTAATTTTCAATTATAAATTACCCTACAAGAAGTAGTTCGGATCCCACTATAAACTGTAGGAGCCCGTCTTCTTTACGCACACAAGTCTAGGCTTAAGTGGGTCATTAAAGTGATCTGGAAGGCGGTTAAAACATTTATTTATAAACATTTATATCTGCTCTGAACTGTACTGTGCTTGTTTCCGTTCCCCCAAAAAATTAAATCTCTAAATTTTAATTTTTCTGATAACACTTTAGTTAACAACTAATTACACTTAAATTGTGTTTTTAATCATACATTAATCTGAATAGTTATTTTTTAAATACTTTTATGATCATACGAAAGTTATAGTGATAAACAAATGGCAGTATATTTTTGGATGATTTCCTCTTCCAACATAGAAGTACGCAAAAAAATATATTGAGCGGGAGGCTCGAGGACCCTTAATAATCCGGCCCTGACCGTTGTTGTTTGCGCGCACGCTATAAATGCCTTCAAAATCTGACATACCTAATTCTGGTACATTTTTGGACAATATTTCTCCTTTTAAACCAGTGGCGCCGACGGCTCTTAATGATCGACACGTGCTGGAGTTAAATATTCTGTACAATTTTGTGTAACCGTAAATTAAAAAACTGATCAAAATGACTATTTAAATTCCCGCAACATTTTGTGACAAAATGAAATATATATATTTAAAGATTCCGTTCACAAACGGGGCAAAAGTAATTCTTTTATCCACCTTGGATTCATATAAACCATTCGAATAAACAAAGTACCTATTTCAATATGTCTTCGATACTCGGTTTTAAAAAAATCTTTCACAGCGTTCGCAGAAAAAGGAATAATACGCAACAAGTTTGCCTTACACTTGTGCAACGTAAGTAATTATTTATTTTTATTTTTGTCATACAACTTACACCATTTATCGTTTATAATGATTAACGTGGTGCTCGACGTAGTGTTTTCCTAGCCTTTAATTGGCCATTATTTATTACTTGCCATACCTTGATCTACTGCCATCGACGTTTTAAATGCAGCTACGAGTTGATGTGAGTACTTAATAAAACATATCGGAAAGAACTAAAGATTAGAACTGGGATTGGAAAATACAGACAACGAGATTATATGCCCGTTCGCCAGAAAGTCTTACATTACTTAACATTTGAATGTACTTTTTATTACTTTAAAAGTAAAGTCTCATTTCGTGATCTTGAGCATTTACTGATAATGCGAAACTTTATTTTTTGTTTTTTAACGAAACAACCAGTGATGATGTCTGTAATTTTAATTTTTGGGTGAAGCAATTGAACATTTGTTTTAAAAGTGTCAAATGTCAGCTTAGAGATGTATTAACCATCAAGTCACTAGTATACGGTATACGATACTTGGTACCCTATTTTACATTTTGTTTTCACAAAGAACAATTAAAATATCACCCATAAACTGCGTCGTGTAACGAAAAAAATTCACCCAACGTTACTACAACCAGTAGAATTATATATGAAATTGTGAAGTTGGGTATAAATTACTATTTTTTTAGGGATATGAAGATAAAAAGAGATTTTTTTGGCTCGCCCTCTATGGCACCCCTCAACCATCATTTCTCTTCACACTTCATCTAAGCGGCAGTAAAAATCTTTTATTTGTTATTCACTTGTAAAATGATATTTATTAAAACAATATGTAAGCATTGAGAATCACTCTTAACTAGCCACTGACAGTGTAAAATTTTTAAACTGGCAGCTGTTAATTTTTTTTAGTTAGTATATTGATATTAGAAAATTGTTTTATAAACGCTCGCGGCTCCATTTAAAAATAGCTTCTGGCACATCCATATCAGTACAATTAAATAGCGATAAGCTTTGCAAAAGAGTATAGGTACTTGGAATTGGTTGGGAGGGTAGTCAATGAAAATTATTGAACCGCAGCACTTAGGCCCCATTGGGCCCCTTGTACTCCCTGTAGGCAGACCCTTACCTAATCCTCCAGCTAATCTAATCTTGCGAAATAGGTGGTGATGCTGCCTAAGGGCAGATGAGACGGCGGAATAGTCACAGAGTACATGTTGAACCGTCTCATCTTCTTGTTTACAACCTCTGTTTTGCTTAATCTCATGTGTGGATGTTTTCTTAACGGACAGTCTCCAGTCTGGATTCCTGTTATAAAACGTAGGTTCCTTCTGGACTTGGCCAGGTACCATTGCTGTACTCTTGTTGAAATATTTCAGTAGTTCCCTAGCAAGCTGACAGTTGTTTGTTTCATCCCATAGCTTCTTGAATTCATTGTGGGCATTCTCTTTAATTATTTGTGTTATCGCTGTGATTGGTAATAGACTGACCGGTCCTGGCCTGTTGCTTTCTTGGCCAGTCTGTCGGGTTCTTTGTTGACACTACACCGTGCATGTCCTTGCACCCAGCATACCAGTATGTTATTCATTCTGGAGGCACCCACAGGTGCTTGATGATATTCCCATATTACTCCTGTGGTAATTTTGTAACTTCTCAGGGCTAATAATGATTATCTACAATCTTGTAGATCCTATCCTGGAGTGGCACTCAGATCACAATTTATTTCTTTCTATCGCTTCGTGACTATAGCAGAAATCTACAAGTAGTTTCTCCAATGGCAATAGCAGAAATTGCATAACAGAGTACCAAACCTATAATTTCGAGTCGAACTATAGAATTCTATAATGAAACAGGGTGCTACTGCTGATTGTTTTACCCATAGTTTGTCTACGGACAATCTCTTTTGCAGATATGGGTATTAGTGGAGTACGGTAATCGAAGTGTGAATTTTTCGTAGAGATTCCAAACTTTGGGTAGTAGTATTTTTTTTGAACCCCATAAATTGTAAATTAAGCAATGAAAATGTGTGGTCCTTTTATTGTCAATGTTTAAGGAACCTCCACTTAAAATTTCGTGGTTACGTCCCCCTCCCTCCCCCGTAATTCATATGTATGTACGTTTTTTTCCAAAAATAGATTTTGGGATAACTTGGGCAAGTATTGCCCGAATCAGATGAAATTTTGAGTGAAGGTGGCTCATAATATCTACAAATAGCCTGCCACATTTCAAGTCAAAAGCTCCATTGGTTTGGCTACAATGCCATTTTTTAGAAAATTTTACGAAATTTTTAAAACGCTGTAATTTTATGACTGTTTATCGTACGACAATTTTCTCCCCATCAAAATGTAGGTTTTTCTATGTACTTTTGGGTGATATGACTAAAAAATCTTTAATATAAAAATTTGATTCATTTTCGGCCATTTACGGCATACATGTACTTGCGTGCAGTGACTTTCTGTTGCACAAGGTACATATAACTATATAGATGTTTGTATATGCAAATATAACTCGTATGCTTTAAAAAATGTGCGAAAAAATGCACAAAAGGATATCTGATTTAACGGAGGAATGGTAAAAATGGTAAAAGACAAAAATCACATTTTATTTATATTGAAAATATTAGATTAGATTTATTTATCTACATGTAGAAATGTTTTAAGCTGATTTCTTTTTTTTACGGGCTTTGATGCTACTTGTATTGGTCGCTTTCCTGTATTCCTTATGCTGGATGTACTCGAAATACTACTGTGAGAGCTACCCGCTTCTGAATCCGTCACAGCATTGAAAATATCCTCGGTTTCACTGCCGCTAAAGTAATATAAATTGCTCTCGGCTTCGTCCATCATATCGTTCACTTCGTTGTCCTCGTTTTCATAGTCGGAATTATAATCATCATCATCTATGAATCTGGCATGTCAACAGTAAGACTGGCGAGCCACTGACCTCTTCAGAGAATTTTGCAGGTTGTATTTCGGCCAAAATGGCATAAACTGCAACATTTTAAATTCAATTTCTTGCATAAACAAGATTTCGTTTTCTACCCAGCTTTACAATCACAGGCGATGATTTTTACAAATCTTCTGGAACGAGTGATTTGTCTGTAGTTTTTGGTATCAGTCCATTTTCCATTTTACATCAGCCTAATTCAATTGCATCCTTAGTTCTTTCACAATACCATAGACGAATTTGTTAAAATGTCCTTAAGCTGTGATAATCAGCCGCACCTTCGGTTGGTGGTAGAGAGGACAGTTTGACATCAATTGCAACATTTTTTTTGCTCAGTTTTCCGAAACATTCATACCTTAGTAAACCGAATGTTTTCTAATATTTGATGAAACAACCATAAAGAGCGGATATTATTCTCTGCCCACAAGATTTTATACTCCCGACATATGCGTTCTGATTATTAGAAATTATGAAGGACGTCCTGGATCAGCTCTGGATACTTGACAAATATGTTTATTGATTTGGATTTCCCCATCCGTGAGAACGCAGAAGTTGTGTCGCACCCAGAAAATGCATGGAGAAATCCAATTATACACGCAAGATCAGCGTATTTGAAAGACTTTTGAGTGAATAATTTTTTACATGTTTTGCCATGTGCTGGTTTTTCCAAATAATTTGTTTGTGCCAGTGTGTCTTTCAAATCCACACTACTTTGAGTTACTTTACTTTTAAATCACTTGTCTCTAAACTCTCACCTAACCTAAAACTCTGTCTGTATACTAGAACTGTACTGTATACTCAACTGAACTGAACTGTTCCCCATCTGCTGGATTCACCTCTTTATATACCCACTTGGAATGTCTAGAATCTCATTGTAGAACCACAGTAGAGAATAGACCAGTATTCCCACTCGGCCGGAACAGTGGGATAAGATTTTCAGTGCGCAAGTATACTCCTGGGCTTAAATTATCTGATGCGCAGTGGACAGCAGTGATGTTATTGGGTTGATGTTTATTGTTTACTCCAGTAGTGTACATGCAAATGCGCGTGGGATGGAAATAGTGGATGCGCAGTGGAATAAAAAAATAAAATCGAGTACAACAAACATCAAAGGGACCGCCAAGGAGTGAAATTACTGGTCTATTCTCTACTGTGGTAGAACTTTCCAGAATCCTCCATCTACAGTTTTCTTAGGCACTACCAAATGGCAGTTCGTCAGTTAGCTCACAGATGGCGCCACCCTACTAGCCAGGGAGTAATTACACTCTTCTCTCTGTTAGAGGGCAGCACATAACAATATTATTACTGCCGGTCACGAGCGGTACTAAATGTTTTAAGAAAAAATATAGTATATTATTTTATTAGGGGCAAAAGTGGTTTTTACTCCGAATAACACGTTTTTTTTTCAAATGTCGATTAACTATAAAAAAAAATGTAGCTGTACATTACCATTAGCAACGGAAGTAAAAGTCCGCTCGAGCGGAAGAAAAAGTACTATTACTTCCGTTGCTAATGGCAACGCACATCCGTCTGAAATGTCAAACTTTAATGTCACGAAATGAGTAAGAAATGTCATGATTTTCTGACATACTCTGCATATAGCATGCTATATGTGGAGTAAAAGGGTTTTTCGTGTCTCGGCTATTTAGAATTTGACTTGGTGGTATGGGCGTTGTTGTCTCTAATTAAATTTGAATTCAATTTTTTCACTGGAATCCGTTTAGGAGATAGTACCGATTATGAAAAATCCATGTTCCCAAACGGTAACCTGGGTCGTTACTGTATTGTTTAAAACAATTTTATTTATAACAAATAGAAAAATCAAATTTTTCCAGTCAAACAAAATTTTTCTATATTTTTCTAACGATTTTCAACAAAAAATATTCAATAACTTTTTTCGTAAAGTTGATATTTTCAGTGTTTTTACAGTTATTTAAGATACAAGTGTAAAAAGCCATTCCATATTGCAGAATGGCTAGATAAAGAGGCTTTTTACAACTGTGTCTTACAACGTTTTATCTTCGATCGTTCCAATTATTGTAAGAAATGGGCAATTTTTCATGAATATTTGTAAAACTGTATCAAATTTTTGTGAATGTCTCTTTGATAGTTAGTATTATTCGAGTTGTAGTTGAAGTCTCCATTCTAATTATGTTACTTCATGGTCGTGACTGAAAATATGTGATGATAGTAACTAAGGAAACGATATTATAAATAAACTAGCTTAGTTTTTCAGAAATCGTGCAATAAAAGCGTGCAATAAAAATTTTTATTGCACACTTTCTTGTAAAAGGCCACTTTTTACACTGGAAATGATGTAAAAAACTATTACTTTTTACACGATTGTAGATAAATTTTTAAAAATTGAAAATAAACGCCAACTTCTCGTTTTGTGACGCTGTAAAGTATAATAAAAAAATATTTTTATTTTACATAGTTTTTCATAATATCTTTTAGACTTTGCATATTAACTTCCAAAAAAGAAAATTTTGATTTTTAATTTGTTATATGTGTAAAAATTATTTGTTTTTACCCGCGCGCGCATGCCAGCCTTTCTAATTCACTCCAAGTGCCTACTGTGTGTGCTGTCTTATGAGCATCGTTTTAGGTTTATGCTCGTGTTTATGTATCGTGGTCATTAGTATATTATTAATTCTATTATTATTCCTACTTATTATTAATTTATTTGATTAATTAAATATTTAGGTAATTTAATATAGGATTTTCATTATATTACTACTCTTACTCTCTTTATGAAAATCGAGAAAAATTCGGATATTATAGGTACGTAAATAGAAATATAGATCTGCATAAATTTTGAAGAGATGATATGTTCTAACAGATTTTATTCAAATATATCTTGGTTACATAAAACTTGAAAACTGTGACATTTATTTGTTCCGATCGCAGGTGTTTTGAAATCATAGCGGAAACAAAATTATTGAACCTTTTTCCGAACCATATACTTAAATGATTAATACATTAAAAAACAGATCACCAGAATTTTTGCACATAAACACTCATAAACAGTGTGTAGATATTTCATTTTTCATGCTGGAAGAAAGCATTTTCTCTAGCTGACAAGGCTCTTAAGAGAAACAAAACAATAATCTAGGTTTCTGTGCATTTACTTTTTGAATTTCGGTGTTTATAAGTTATACTCAAAATTTAAAAAATCGGTCCGCGACAACTCGGACAAACTTTCTCATTTACGAGTAGACCAAACTAATCTATCCTGGTCCCGGCATCGAAACTTTTCATCAAATATCTATTTCTTCTCAGCCAATCTTGTTGAAATTTAAAACATTTTGTTTTAACTTCTTGCCCCCCCCGACGTCCCTCCCTACATTTTTTAGGTGCAACTGGTCATGTTACCTTATGCTAATACTACAGTATTCATGTGTTAATTTTGATTAAAATTGTTAGATCCGTTTTAGAGAAAAAAAATTATGACATTATTTAAACTCACCCCCACAGTTTTTCTCCCTGCATTTTCTAGGAGCAACTGGTCATGTCATTTCATACCAGTATTAGGGGAGTGTCCATGTGCCAAATTTAATCAAAATCGTTGGAACCGTTTCAGAGGAAAAATTATTAATTCCTTGCCCCACCCGCAACCTCGCTCCCTGCATTTCTTAAGTACAACCGGTCATGTTACCGTATGCTACTACTAAGTCAGTATTCATGAGATCCGTTTGAGAAAAAAAATGAAATTATTTAAAACTCAACCCCCCCTCCCCTCACCCCCCCCCCGCAGCTTCCCTCCCAGTATTTTCTAAGACCAACTTGTCATGTCTCATGTCATTTTATACCAGGTACTAGGAGAGCGTCCATGTACCAAATTTAATCAAAATCGTTAGAGCCGTTTTAGAGTTTCTATTTTTTCCCCCTGTTTTTAGGGGTTTACTCCCCCCCCCCCCACATTTGAGATAGGAGCGATTTCGAGCCAGAACATACATAGCCTATCTACTAGTGATGTATCTCGTTAAGAGCATAGATGAAAATATTGCCAGACGACATTTGGAAATTTTTCAAACATATAATTTTCAAATGCGTATTACGTAGAAGCGGCGAAGTAGGTGAAAGATTGCGCAGTGCCCGGATGGAAAAAGGAGGGATGGCATTTTATGTCCATCGTGGCTAAATCGAAAATTAAAGGCGTCACGGCACGATTCTATAAAAAGGGGCATTTTTTGACATATTTGGATAACAATTGATATAAAACTAAGGTTAGAAATCACTAGAAATGACAGTTGCCAAACTCCACAGGCATTCTCCTACGTGATCGTTCCGCTCCTTAAAAAAAAGTGGCAGGATAAGCGTGTTCTCTTACTATCGTGCGATGTGAACGATCACTTTTGGTTGACAATACGGTTTTAGCCATTTCAGGAGAACTGTACCTATTCATCTCATGAGAACACTGTTCCTCGATTTCGAGAATTGGGACCCAGAGGGCCACTACTGCATATTTGATCAATAGTCATTTGACGATTTAAAAATTTGCTGTAAACACTTTGCTTATCGAATCGTTTCATATATATACTAAAAGAATCGTGTTGAAAATATGAATTTCTTTCATTTCAATCGTTGTATAAATTTTCATGCTTGAAATTCTTTTCAGCTTCTTCTCAAGTAGTGTTAACTGTTCAGCAAAGATCGAGTGGTCTTAGGATGGGATCACCAAGTCTTCACAATAGACCTGTGACGACACCGACGTCATCAAGGATCACTGGACCCCAACCTGTTGATGTAAGGATTTATTTCTAATTATTTAATGTTAATGTAATTTTATATAAAAATGATGCATTAGTCAAAAAATAATTTACCGGGTGTCAACGGATCATGGTAGACCCCTTTTGTCCTTATTTTTTAGAATATCAGAATGAAATTTGGTAGATGTATTATATGACCATTCCATTCCGGTTTCACCGGAAATGACTCCAACATTTGATTTTTAAATGGAACATTTTGTATATTATTATATTTTTGGAATCCTTGAAAAATTCTGAGCACGGTGATACCCACATGAGTGACATTTCGACTTCATGAAAAAAATTGTACTCGAAATTTGTTGGTTCATCTAGAGTAGTGCCATGACCAGAAAATTTTAACCAAACTTAATTTTTTAAATGGTACCAAAATGGTTCAAATATACCATAAAATAGCGGATATCCTAAGGAATCCGTGGATGTCCCCAAAAACAATTTTTTTCTGGTCATGGCACTCTTGATGCACCAACCAATTTCGAGTTAAATTTTTTTCATGAGTCGAAATGGCACTTATGCGATACCACCGCGCCCAGAATTTTACAAGGATTCCAAAGATATAATATACAGGGCGTTCCATTGGAAAATCGTAAATTGGGGTCATTGAAAAAATAACAGTTATGTCACACAGTGCCTTTCTTGGTCTCATATATATACATCTACCAAATTTCATTCTGATATTCTCAAAAATCTGTTGACACACGGTATTAAACAGAAAGGGAACTTTTCATAATATCATTCATAAACTAAGAAAAAGGCCCCATTTAGTTTTCGGTTTACAGTAATGAGTATTCTGGATGCACCTTAAATTTTAAAGAATTTTAAAATTTCAGAACCTGTTACCTGTTAAATATTTTAATTTAGCAACGAAATAAAAAAAACTCAAACATAAAAATTGGTTATAGAATGTAATTAAAACGATTTATTTAAACTAATGTTTTGAAATTAAAATGAATGTTAAAATTTAAATAAATATGTGCTGGAGCTGTTTTTTGACAGGCATTAAAATTTCAAAGTAGTTTATTTAACATGTAGTTGTAGAATAATAACTACTAATAATTTTATTCTAATGAACAATTATAGGTATAGAAAACGTGCAGATGTGTTATGATAGGGCATCTGCATGAAAATAACTCTAGGAATATCAAGAATCATAACCTCAAAACGGATGACGGATTCAACATGACGAACTTTCTTATTAAAAAATTAGTTTTTTGCCGATTGACAGCAAAGTACTAACTTTGTTGACTAATGTCAATCAGCAAAGTGTCACTTTCCCTGCCTAGGCAGGAAAGTGAGCATTTTCCTGCCTAGGCAGGAAAAGTGACACTTAGTTTCCATGGTAACCAACTAGTAACAACAGCGATTTTTAATGAATTTTTATTGAATTTATTACAACAAAAATAAAGAGATTGAGAATTGTAATAATTTAATTATTTTTGAATATAGTTAAACAATCGGCGAAAAAATTATATCTTCAACTCAGCAGCAAAATAGATCGACTGCCTTGGCTGAGTTATCAGCCGCGGCAGTCAATGCCTATTATATAATATGAGCATTATGATGTCGGTTTTAAATGAGGAATGACCTATATTCCAGTAGCTGATATGTAATATTTATTACATGCCTCTAGAATGTAACAAGCATAGGTGGCGCCATCCAGTAGTAGTGCAATTTGTAATACTGTTTGCGTTTCTGTTGACAGTTGATGTTTCTATTGACAGTTAACTTTTCACGTTTCACCATTGCAGTGGTAAAACAAATAGACATATAGACACAAATAAACCTAATTTATAGGCGTAGAAAAAGTATAATTTGTAATTCGTTTGGAATGGCATATTATGCACTCGCCGACCGTCCCCCTCGCTTCGCACGGTTGACAAACTTCAGCTCGCGCAGAATATGCTTCATTCCAAACTTATTACAGAATATACTCTCCTTTAGCTGAAAGTCAGTATGTCGGGATGTTCGAGGTCGTTGGTTTTGAATTTAATATTACATTTCTTAAAACAGCTAATTTAATATGGCCGACTTTTTTTTATAAAAAAATTAGTTTATGTGGCAGAAAGTCGATATGTAGGGGTTTTCGAGGTCGCTGATTTTGAATTTTGATATCATTTTTCAAAAAAGCAAAATGGTATGATGTTGCGATGGAAGAGGAGACATTCTAGTCCATCGGCATCGTAAATTGCATCGGCCAAATGGAAAATTGGAGCCGACAGAAGCGTAAGAAAGTGGCATTTTTGACTTTTTTTTTCTGATAGTAAAGCAATAGCATCTTGATTGATGCGCCGTCACTGAATAAAACCATATTTACAACAGAGAAATCAGTCCATTACTTTTTATCGCCCGCAATAGTATTTTGAAAATACGAAACCTAAAGGCCCCTCTACACAATGGCCCATCATGACCGGCCATCGCCATGGGTGGCCACTGTAGACCATTGCTACCGTCTACATGCTGACCCATATTCGGGTATAGCGGTAGTCGAGGATGGACCTGGACCTTTGATGTGTGTTCAAAAACCGATACAGAGGCCATCGCCGGCGATGATCAGCCATAGGCCATCCTAGGCCATTGCGCTCTCTACACGATGGCTCGTCGTCATGGCCCATCGTGATGGGCCATTGTGTAGTGGAGCCTTAAGAAAAGAAAAGTTGATACACATTGCCTCTTGACAATTTACAAAATATTAAAAATTGTACTTTGTTCGCCATTTATCCCCTATGATTGGGCTTTGCAGCATCCGAGTTGGGTACATTCTATTAGCTCACAGATGCGATTTATTCCCACAAACTGGTGAAGCTACTTCCTCTTATCACAAAGATACTCAATTTTGTTTTTCTTTATACAAATTTCATTTTTTAATTTTTTTTAGAAATGAAACGATTACCACAAATATGCCATACCACGATGCCACAAATAACTTTCAGACAATATTGAAACGATTACGATTAATCTTCTGCTATCACGGTTTTTAGATTAATCGTAATTACCTATATGATTATTTCGCGATCCAATAGTCATAAAAAAATTGTCAGAAAACAAGTGATTTGTTGAGACGTTTTTAAAAAATTACTGATTTTCAGAGAATTTAATTTACTTTTTTTTTTAGCTTGCACGCACTTTTTCATTGGCTAACTTCATGTAGTGTTTACTTATTCTCTAAATTTGACAGCAAAGTAATGTGTTTTATACTTTTTAATTTGTTATTCATAATCGTACGATTTACTCAAACAATAGTCGTAATCGAAATAATAATCGCAATCGTAATCATATAACGAAAATCGTATCATCTCTAATTTTTTTTAAAGATGTGCAGTTAATGCCGTCGCGAGGGAGGGCGCTGATTGAAGTATTCCGTTTTGGAATGAGGACTTTAAGGCGTCTTTCTAAATGAAGTGTGTTTATTTGCCTATGTTTATACAAGTTTAGATCTGTACAAATAGTTCAGTCATTGAAGCTTTATACCTCAGAAATATTTTACTACGAACCGATTTACATGAAATTTTGGAATTAGGCTTATCTTAGCTTCAAAAGTGATATTGACCCGACCTCCGTCCTCACCCTGGGGGTGGTTGCCACCCCTTCTCGTTAGTGGAAATTTTTTTGGTCAAAATAACCTCGGGGATCGGTAGAAGACCCAATTCTAAGCAAAAAGTGTTCTATAAAGTTTTTTCAAAAACTCAATACTTTTCAAGTTATTGACGATTGAAAACTCGGAATTTTCCCACGTTTTCAACGGTTTTTTGCAAATATCAAAAAAAAAATATGCCTTTTAACGATAATTTTATAATAAACAAAATTGTAGAAGGTAAGAAAATGAACAAATTGGTTTTTTAAAGAG
Source organism: Leptura quadrifasciata (assembly GCA_963675555.1). Classification (NCBI taxonomy): domain Eukaryota; kingdom Metazoa; phylum Arthropoda; class Insecta; order Coleoptera; family Cerambycidae; genus Leptura; species Leptura quadrifasciata. The sequence continues at coordinate 42,395,446 of OY776673.1, forward strand.
TGTTCTAAGTGCAATATTAAGCGAGATATTGAAGATAAAAGCCGTTTTTTTTGGCTGAACGTTAATCGATGTATTCAATGCCATCTAGCGGACAACGGATACATGTTATCCATATGACAATGAGAAACTTTTTTATAGTGCTTAAAATAATATTTAAAATGAGCAGTGTTAAAAGTCTTTTGCACGTAAAGTGAGTGAGTTGTAATGAAAAAAAGAGGGACATCTGATATATTTTTTTTAAATCGATGTTTCATAAGTGCCATTTCCACCAAAATTAAAATTAATCATATTCCGTCTAGATTTAACTTTAATATGAAGAGTTTATTGGATTCCAGCCGTTTGGCTGCTTTGGAATGCATACTTTTCAAAAAAATCACGATTTTAAGACAAAAATTTTTTTTTCATTTAAAAAAAAACACCTTTTTTTCATAATATTTCAAAAATAATGAAAGATACGTAAAAAACTGTAATGATAAAAAATGTAGGTCTTTTTTTTGACAAAAATTTTGTTTTTTTTTTCTGTCAGACCAAAATTGACGGAGATATGACTATTTAAAGAGCGCGCGGTAGCGCAATCACAGTCTCTCTCAAGCCCTTTGACTCTTCACCGTTTCAAAATGATGGGTTTTACACTACATGTCATAATGAAAAAAGTTGTAGCTCTTTCAATTACCTTTAAAATGGTTTTTTAAAAGTTGTGATAGCTTTAAAATTGAAGGAGTTATGGTCCAAAAACTAAACGTTTTTAGTAAAATAAAAATTTCGGAGCACAAAAATTTGGAGCAGAGTGAAAGTAAAGAATAATATGAACACAAAACTATTGTCTTATGTATATATATATATATATCCATATATGGCATATATATATATCGTAAACATACGCACGAATACATACAAACGTTCATATATGTATATCCAATAAAATCCAATCCAATAAAAACTGCAGATCTACCTGCACCGCAAGATTTACTTAAAATGATTTTTTGCAACTGCAAAAAAGGTTGCGGAGCCACTTGCGGATGCCGAAGAGTCGGGCTATTTTGCAATGTAATTTTTGGAACATGCAGTGGAGATAACTGCCAGAATAGCCCTCCAATTGACCCAGAAGAAGATCTTGATTACGACAGCAACTCCGATATTGAGTCATGGACGATTGGTGTAATAGTTTTTTTATATATTGTAATGCTCTTGTTGCAGAATTTATTATAATTAATTACTAATTTAATCTAGTACATTTCCAGATAACTTGTAAGTTTATATTTTATTCAATAAAAAGTGTCTGATTACTTACTCTATAATTAAATTATTTTTAATTGTATAAACATATGTTTTCAATGTTTTAATTTAGGGGTAATTTTAAGGGTTGAAAAGCTAAACATACGATAGTCATTTTCGAGAACGTGGAACAACATTTAAATCATTTTGAGTTCATCAAAAGAAATTTTTTTATACAATTTTTAATTGAGGGGTTGTTTTTAAGGGTTGAAAAGGGGTTAAAAATATGATAATTAAGGTAGAGAACGCAAAACAATATTTACTGTATATTTAAATCTTTTTAAGTTATACAAAAGTATTTTTTGCAATTTTCTTCAATTTAGGGGTCGTTTGCAGGGGTTGTAAAGTTTTTTAGAAAATGGGTTAAACATGAGATAATCGTGTTAGAGAACACTTTACGATTTCACTCCTTATTATTAAATACGTTTTCTAGCGATAAAATGGCTCAATGTCAATTTTTTCATTAAGGGGTCGTTTTCACCCCTTAAAAATAAAAAACAGAGGTCGGGTCAATATCACTTTTGAAGTAAGAGTAAGATAAGCCTAATTCCAAAATTTCATGTAAATCGGTTCGTAGTAAAATATTTCGGAGGTAAGACCCTATTTTTCGCTTCAATGACTGCACTAAAAATCTCTGTTAGTTAAATCTACTTTGTAAAATTCATAATTTTCAAGTACTTATTTGTGAGCATTTATCGGTGCGTTATATTTTTTTAGCAGTCATCAGTCAGACACTTCTCATGTAATAAGGTGTAGGGTGTCCAAAAAGTCTGGAAATGGTCAAATATTTCGAGAAATACACATTGGATCCAAAAACGAAAAAGCACATCCTTAATAATTTTAGAAGCCCTATCCAATGGTACCAAATACGACCCCCCACTCCCACCCCTTAGAGTGGGACGGGGCAACTTTAAAATCTTAAATGGATGTCCCTATTTTTTATTGCAGAATCGGATTCTACGGCAAAAATTACGTAAAGTTTGTCGTGAGACGTTTTTTTCGATTCGTGACAGATGACGATGTAATCGCAAAAATATCTTTTTTATTTGTAATTTCAAAGAAATTCTACAGAAGAATGGAAAATGATAAAGTAGGAGTTCATTTTCTTGAAAAGCCATTCAATGGCGTTTTTAACCCCCCCCCCCCTCTCACCACCACCACCGCCAGCATGAGGGGAGAAGTGCAACTTTAAAATATTAAACGGATTCCCATATTTTTTTTTTTTTGCGGATGTAGAGAGTCTGGTGAAATACAATTCAATTTCATTCAAAACATTGTTTTCGATTCTTGACAGATGGCGTTGTAACGGTAAAAATTAATTCGTTAATAATTATCGTTAATTATCAAGGACACAAAAAGTGCATGGAATCTGGAAGTTGAAAAGAAGAATTAATATATCATTATACTAAATATTAAACAAATTAGTTATAAATAATATTAAATTTGGCAATTATCATGATGAATTATTTCAGGTTGCGACGACGATGCAAGAAGAAGGGGTTGCATTTCATCATAAAAGTTTTTCTTCGTATTGGCAAAAAAAATATTTTTAAAAATATTTCACGAACAATAAAAAAATTAGGGTTTCCATTTAGCATTTGAAAATTGCCTTCCACTTTCCCTCCTCCACGGTGGTGGGAGGGTATTAAATTTGACACCATTAAATGGCTGTTTTTAAGTAAATGAACTCGTGCTTTATTATTTTTCATTCTTCCGTAGAATCTCTTAGAAATTACGAAAAAAAAAATATGTTTGCGATTACAGCGCCATCTATCACAAATCGAAAAAAAAAAAAAAACGTTTCAGACAAACTTGGGCGTAATTTTTGCCGTGGAATCCTATTCTGCAATAAAAAATAGGGACGCCGGTTTAAAAAAATTTAAATTTACCCGCGCACCACCCCAAGGGATAATTCAAAATGGCGGACTTTAAAAATTAATTCCTGATTTACGCCGTTTTTATTGATTTTACTGAAAAATATGTAGAGTAAAAAAGTGTTTAAAATGCCATTTTGTATAAGAACACACCATTTTGTTAATCACATTATATTTAAATCTTTCGTTTCTCCTTCGTGGAAAACGTCTTAGGTCCGCCATTTTGAATTTTCCAATTTTCATTTCGAATTCGTAATCAACGACCCTAAAAACCTCTCTGATATGAATTTTTGGTCGATTTCGTTGAAAACTTTGCGAGTTATTGAACTGGGGGTGTAAAATGAGGGCTGCGATCCCCCGGGTTGAGTGCATTAATTTTCAAAGATATACATTCCATATGTTGCCGAAACTTAACATAATGCAGAAGGTCGTTACATTAAAGTAGGAACGATTCAGAACTTATACTCTTTTTTGCATTCATTTCTTTTACTAAGAACACAGCACAATACACTTATGCTGATCGCTGATTAGCCACAATTTTCAATAATTTCTAGTTTTAGCGTTAGTAGAGTGTTCACAATGCTTTAAGTTGTGAAAGCGCACTATTCAGATTTTTCGAGTTACTAATATGGACGGACATCATGTTCCTATATTCTGCCAAATTTTGGAAATAATATTCCTAGCCGTTTTGGTATAATAAAATCAAACAACTTATGTAGATTTGCAACTTTAAATGGTCATATCTTTGTTCGAGTTACTGCCAAAATTAATCTATTTTCTACTTTCTTTACTTCCTTATTGATTTGCTCAAAAACCAAGGCTTAAACAACATTCTTGAAAAGTTGTTGCGTGTGCGTCATCCTTCTTGTTTGCTATGATGTAACGTTGTTTATAAATAATTTAGTTTGGAAAAGTTTTTTATTACATAAAATGCTGGCAACCGATGTACCTACCCTTCAAAAAAGAAAAAAAATATCTATTTTGGTATAACGGTGGACATGATAGTACATTGACGAGATTTGTTTATACTATTTTTTCGCATTTTGTGTTAATTATAAGGAAATAGTGATAGATATGGAAGTATTACAAAGTTTGAAATTTAAAAAATTTCATAATAGGTACTTGTAGGATTTCCGTAACCTAGCAACTGACACACGGCTTTGTTTATCAAAAAGCGGGTAAATACAGCATCTCGTGCCGCGATGAGGGTTCGAATCCTTTTGTTGCAGCTTTTTTTACTACATTTTGTTAACAACTAAAATACGTAATACGAGTATTTCTTTAGGTTAGTTCGTTAAGTTAAATATGTTAATATTATTTGACGTAGTATAGTTGCTTATGATAGATAATTTACCTTGCACTTGTCATTTATGAGTGACGTATCATATCATTCAAGAATACAGATAGAGAATCATAATAGTTTTCAGAAAAAACAAGTGGAATTGAATAAATATCGTATGGTTAACTTTGCAAATTTAAATAATTGTACTTTTAATATACAGGCTGTCCATTTCATCAGGGCACTCGAGAATATCTCACTTAATATCGGTCGTACAAAAAAATTTATTTTTACGAAAATTATGCCGTTTTCGTTATTTTATCTAATTTTTTTTCAAAACCGCTGTATTTTGAGATTTACACTTCAGGCTGTTAAAGAAATAATTTTGAAACGGGCGGGAAATGGCGCCATTAAATAGAGTATTTTCCTCCCTTTTCAACGATATATCATATGCCATATTTATTCATTGGTACTACGTTAGTAATTATAAAAACATTTTTTTAAAACCAATAATTTTTTTTTTAACAAGCATTATACTTGCCGTGGAGAAGTATGATTAAATAATTCAATAAGTTGTTCAAATCTTTGCTATAATAAAACATTAACACAATTAAGAGGAATGAAGTAAATTCAGGCAACAAAAACAAAATAATAATCAAGAAAGCAACATGGAGCAATTATGGAAAGAGTATTCGCAGTTATGCCAATGTATAGAGGTCCTCCATAAAAGCGTCACTCCTTGCTCAGAAAGTTAAAATATCTTTACCAATTAATTTAAGTATAGTATCCATTTGTTTGTATTTCATGATTTCACTATTATTTCAATTATTTTAAAATAGTTGGCTATGAACAAACTTGACAATTTAATTTTTTGACAGATCATCTCAGTTAATACTTAAACTCTCACTCAATCACACTCGTTTAAGAATTTAAAATTTTCAAAAATGATTTTCACTCACATTGATCGTTATAATATTATAATAGGATATTGCCAATGCAATTTTAACTCTGGATTAGCTCAAGTAGATAGAAACAGATTTTCACAAGCACTACAGCCGAATAAAGCTCTGTTCAGAAAATTAGCTACCAAACTGAAAAATAATGGTTCATTTTTAAAGAAGGCAAGGTTGAACAGTGTTACTGATAATGTAAATAAGGTAAACCGGGTTATTAATTATATAAGAAATGTCATTAAAGAAATATCATTAAGAGAAATTCAAATTGGTTGTCATATAAATAAAACAAGTGCTAGAAAAATGTTAAAGAAAAATGGTTACCTGTGTTATAAAGCCAAAAAAGTTCACAATTTACAAGCGGGGGACAAATTAAGGAGGACGACGTTTTGTAAGTGGCTGTTGGAAAAGAAGCGTGCCGATCCATTAATATGTAGTAAAATACTTTGGTCCGACGAGGCAAATTTTTCCAATAATGGATTTTTTAATTGGAATATTCATTACAAATGGACTTCTGAAAATACACACTGGCATAGACTGACTGGGTTTCAAAATCGTTTTTCAATAAATGTGTGGATAGGTATTTTAGGCATCAATTTAATAGGTCCTTATTTTTATGATGGTCACCTCAGTGGTCAAAGGTACCTAAACTTTTTGAGAAATGAATTTAATGAATTCTTAGATGACCTACCTTTAGAGAATCGACACAACTTTCAACATTTTCAACAAGATGGAGCTCCTCCCCACAATTCCCAGATTTTCCTAGGTTATTTAGACTAAATTTTGCCTCAACATTGGATAGGTATCAATGGATTTATTCGATGCCCCCCTCGTTCTCCAGATATAACCCCAATAGATTTTTTTCTATGGGAGGTATATTAAAGATAGGTGTTTTCGACGACACCGCAAAATGTAGAGGACCTAAAAGCTCGAATTCAACAGGCATGTATTACAGTTACTCCCGAAATGCTGAGTAATGTTTTAAATGCAGTGCCTCGCCGCGCTCGATTGTGCATAAGAAATCGCGGTGGACATTTTGAACACTTGATATGATATCTTAAAAATTATTTTGAGGATTAGATAAATATTAATGTTCTGTGTGCTATATTCTTTCTATTATTAATTTGTTTTTGTTACCTGAATTTACTTTATTCTTCTTAATTGTGTTAATGTTTTATTATAGCAAAGATTTGAACAACTTATTGAATTATTGTATCGTTTTATTTAATCATACTTCTCCACGGCAAGAATAATGCTTGTTAAAAAAAAAATTATTGGTTTTAAAAAAATGTTTTTATAATTACTAACGTAGTACCAATGAATAAATATGGCATGTGATACATCGTTGAAAAGGGAGGAAAATACTCTATTTAATGGCACCATTTCCCGCTCGTTTTAAAATAATTTTTTTAACAGCCTGAGTAAATCTCAAAATACAGCGGTTTTGAAAAAAAAATAGATTTTTTTTTTAATACATTTATTTAACGTCGGCCTATTTCCGCTACTGAGGCCTAACACCGACGCCTACCCCCAACCAGGAATTTTGCCGAACCTCTTCCCTTAAGAAGAGTAGGGATCTTTTACTTGCCTAACATTTAATAGACAAGGGACCGACGGCTTTACATCCCCTCCGAAGGATGGTGTAGCTCCTATACAACCCTCGCCTAAGGTTGTATAGCTTCCGCGCATACACTGATATACAAGCCGCTGGAAGATGTGTGAGGCGAGAACGCGGTTTCCGTTGGAATGGCCACCCATCCAAGTACTAACTGCGCCTGTCGTTGCTTTACATCGCATACCGAAGTATGTACATAGTAAAGACGCACCTACGCTCGCCCCCCAAAAAATTAGATAAAACCTCGTTGAAACACTGTTTTGCAAAAAAATTTCGCCTTAGAATTTTTCTCGTATTTGGCCTAGACCTTTTCCGCATTTTCGATATTTTCCGCCATACTCTTAAAGTAGGCCATGGATTTCAAATGTCTTTAAACCACTTTGTAGGTTATATAAATCGGCACAATTTTCGTAAAAACAATTCTTTTTTACGACCGATATTAAGTGAGATATTCTCGAGGGCCCTGATAAAATTGACATCCTGTATATAACAATGTTTCCAATATTTAAATAAACAATTTTCTGTTTTTATTAACACTGACATTACTGTATATAGTAAAGTGACAGTTCGATGTGGTAAAGTACCACTTTATTAAACGATTTTGAATTTAGTAAAATAGCTTATTCTCAGTCAAAATGCGAAAAATTAAATTATTGATTGTTAATTTGAATGGAAGGGCTGTAACATAAGTTACCATGGAATGTCTCATATAATAAATACCTCTTAGTGATTTATGAATGACTCAAACTGAACCCTAATTACTCTTATCAAGATTAACAGAATGAATGTTGTTAATCCCTCTCATTAGGCTTATCTTAATTTAATAAAGCATTATGATAAAATTTCCGAAATAACTACTTGGATTACAGAATGAAAAACAGCATCAACTTCAGTTGGAAAAAGAACAGTACTACAGACTGATGATTGAGAAGGAGCAGCACTACGTGGATCTTCTCCGAAGCCAGATCGCTTCCTCGCCAGACGAGAAAAAGTGTTTAGAACTGGCTAAAACGGAAAGGAATCTCCAAACACTGCAGGCGATGCTTCTTCGCAGTCAAAACGAGGTAATTATTGTTAATGCTGTATATGATGTGATAATCTGTGCAGTAGTGACTCTGTTCTGTTTGTCTGTGCGCTGGTATTGAATGGTTTGCTTTTTAATTTAGAGAGTGGTTGTGGGTTTGGAGATCTCCCACAATGGCTCAATACTATTGTACATTTTTTAGTTGAGCTGATGTGGTGGCACTCGTGATGGTGACTGTCTAATTTTTCACTTGGGGCGATCACGGTGCTACAAAATAATGACGCGAGTTAACAGACATTCCTAAATCATTGCTAAATATCGGGTGATGTTGGTGACATTGTTACCTTTGCCAATCGACTTGACTTTTTTATTTTTTAAAGACCATACTTTTTTATGTCAACATATTATATGGTGGATTTGTTAAATTTAATATAATGGTGATATTGATCTTGTAAAGTATGAGTGTTTTAGCGGGTCTGGGTTGTTCTCACAAAATTTTTTGATATATGTTAGATTAAAAAAAAATATTTTAGTATACCGGGTGTCAACGGATCATGGTAGATCCTTCCTCATTTTTTAGAATATCAGAATGAAACTTGGCAGATGTATTATATGACCAAGATTACACTTTATGGCATAACTGTCAGTTTTTCCCCTTCCAGTTTCACCGGACATGACCCCAAGTTTTGATTTTTAAATGGAACATATTATTATATTTTTGGAATCCTTGAAAAATTCTGAGTACGTTGACAGCCCTATAAGTGACATTTAGACTCCATGAAAAAAAATTGGACTCGAAATTTGTTGGTACATTATATAGAGTCCTATGACCAGAAAATTTTACTACTGCTACTATAAAATAGCGGATATTCTAAGGAATCCGTGGATGTGCCCAGAAGCAACTTTTCTGGTCATGGCACTCTAGATGCACCAACAAATTTCAAGTCAATTGTTTTTCATGCAGTCGAAATATCACTATGGGGTACCACTGTACTCAGAATTTTTCAAGGTTTCCAAAAATATGATAACAGACAGGGTGTTCCATTAAAAAAATCAAAAGTTGGAGTAATTTTCGGTGACTCTGGAAGGGGAATAAAAATGACAGTCATGTCACAAAGTGTCTTCTTGGTCATATAATACATCTACCAAGTTTCATTCTGATATTCTTAAAAATAAGGACAAAAAGGGGGTCTATCATGATCCGTTGGTACCCGGTATAATTTCTCCGATTTTTATAAATATTAGAAAATGTAAAAAAGTATTATCTACTGATATGACATAATAAAATTAAATAAGAGTCTCCCCTGTATAGGTCAGTGCGCAGATGGAAAAATGAATTAAATAAGGAAATTTTCTCTAACTAGGAATTTTTAACATTTTCTGGTGCATTTTACCAAAAAAGTATGCCTGGATTTACAGAAATGAAATCATAGGAGGGGGGGGCTTAAAAAAATCAAATTATTTGCATTTTTTTGTAATTGTATAAATACAGAGAGCGTTTGTTTTCAATCTGCTCCCTAGATATAATTTTAATGAAACAACCCCACTTAGGAAATCGACTCTTTTTGAGCTATTACATTTAAAAAAATATTTGTTGCGCTTGTAGCGACTTCCTTTATTGATAGTAGGTACCTAAGTAATGATTTTTTTTGACATTTTAATAAATTACTAAACCATCAAATATTTTGGAGAAAGAAATAATAGTCCAAGAAAAAGTTGCAGAAAAAGGCTTAAAACACAAAACTTCTGTGGCAGGGATGAAACATCCCCGTTTTCGAGGGCGGTGAACACGATGGTGATGTTTTTTAAGTTTCCACCCCCTTTTTTCCTTCCTAGGCATGCGAATTGATTTTTTGGGCAGGATTCGGGTAGGCCGTATGAAATTTAATCATACAACATCTTATCTACCCCCGGGGTTGAAACTCCCCCTCCCCTAATACTAATATATCCCCCAAAAAACCAAAATGTATGAAAATTTGTTTATCCTCGGTGGTTAATACGATGGTAATATTCATTTCTCTCCCCTTCCACAAACCACCCTTAAAATCACCCCGTTTTCATATTTTTTGATACTGGGCATGTGGGGATTCGTTGGATCGGGGCTTTTAAGGGAATTTCGACATTGTAAACATTAGAAACTCCCATCCAACACATGCCCAGTATCAAGAAATAGGAAAGTGGGGGAGAGATGAATATTACCGTGTTGAGCACCCTCGAAAATGGGGATAAACAAATTTTCTTGCATTTTGATGTATATGGAGATATTTTAGTATTAGGGGCGGGGGTAGTTTCAACCCTGGGGGTGGATAAGATGTTGTATGGTTAAATTTCGTACGGCCTACCCGAATCCTGCCCAAAAAACCTATCCTCATGCCTACGATGGAAACAAACGCGAAATAGGGGTGGTTTTTTCGAGTTTAGGGGTAGTTGTTGTGGGGTGGGAACCTTAATAATATCATCATCGTGTTCAGCGCTCTCGAAAACGGCGGTACCCATGTTTCATACGTGTCACAGAACTTTTGGGGTTTTTTTCAATTTTTTCATGGACTCTATAAAGTTAGCATGTCTTGAATGTCAAAGAGCCCCGCACCTAATACATGAGAATTTGGATCTTGGTAAATTTTAATGGAACTAGTTCAGGTCTTGCCGAATAAAAGTTGAAAGGGCAGTAAAGTTCGAAATGACTATTTTGACCCCTATTCATAAGTAGGCTAGTAAATGTGAAAAGTGAAATGACTCCCTGTTAATAAGCCGTTTTGCTTGTATACAAAAAGAAAAATCAATTCAGCCAAGATTTAAATGTCCTCATGTGTAAAATAAAGGTCAAATCTGACAAAGTTTCCCCTATTTGGTAGTAGTAAATGGTAATTAATTATTGGATTCGCCTTTTTAGATAAAAAAAATATATATTTGGCTAAAGATTGATGTTGATGAACCAAAAAACACATTAGAAACATTTTTAGACTGCTTCGACGAATTTCCATATTACAAGCAACGTTTATTTATTATTTTACTCTATTGTACTCAAGTTAACTAACACAAAAAGTTAAACAATAAAAAAAAAATATAGAATTTTTTGGAGATTGTTGTCCATTTGTTTCTAAACAAACAAAACACCATTAAAAGATCTATATTTAGTGTTTATTACATTTAATTTTGTCCCATTCATCAATGTACAATAAAATAAATAACTAGGAGAATACAATACCTACGTGAAAAAAAAAATCAATATCCTGCTGATGTGCAAAAGACATTAGGCTGCCATGGTTGCTTGACTAGTCCGATGGTGCCTCCTTTCATTGTTCCTAGATAGAACAACAGTCTTTAAAATGAATGTGGTGCTTAGAATCATGGGATTGACCAGCTCAGTCTCCAGATCTAACAACGTCAGATTTCTTTGGGGTACTTTAAAAACTTTAGTTTATAATATACCAATACAAAATATTGAACAAATCGCTACAGCAAAAGTAAAGATTCGTCCTGAATACACCCTCGAAGTTGGTTTATCTGTTGAGAAGAGTTTTGAGACGTTTGGAAGTAAATTGACAACTACTTGAACAATTCCTGTAATAATTTTTTTGTTTTGTTACTTTTTAACTGAATTAAAAATGAGAATATTGACGACGCGATACTTGATGATGACTACACGAGACCACAAAAAAGGTGTAAATTTATCCAAAAAATATATGACTCTCTCCGGTGACTTTAATTTTTGTTGAATAGCTCCTTTATTTATCAATTTAACTTCATAATTAAAACAAAAAATGTCATATTTTATTCTACGCATAAATGTTACAGCCTCTCAGATGAAATGTCAGAGAAATGACATTGAAGTTCATGAAATTTGTCAATTATGTTTTTTGACGTTTGAAGAAAAAGAAGTTTTTAACTTTTAAAACGACATTCAAGACGTTTTTTATTATTTTTTTCGAAAAAATTTCCAAAGGTTTCAAAACATATTACAACATTAAGATGTCAAAAATCACCAATTGATATTAAGGGTAACCACAATAAAAAGACACTGCAATCACAACAAATTTTTAAAAAATTGTAACAACTCAACAACAGTTGAGAATCAAAATAGGATTGTATTACCAAACTTGCCCTTAATTTGGATGACAAACTCAACAATGAATAATAAAATGAGGGATTCTATTTAAAATAACAAGTTAATCTCAACTTCTGGTAAAACCAAAAGTGACAAAAAAAAAAATGAGAAAATATCTTAGAATCCATGTTTCATTCCAACAAAATTTCAAAACGATATCCCAATTCAATCTGGAGATGTATCTAGGGCGTAAATTGAAAACGAACACCCTGTATGGTCCCCATAAAACATTTATTTCCCCGAAATGAACAAACAAAGGAAAAGTCGAAATACATAGACTATGCTAGCTGTAACGAGATTTCGAAGGACAGGAAGGAAATTGAAGAAACTTATTCTAAATGGAGCTGTAAATTGTAAATATTGTGTATAAGGCAGTAACTCACTGACAATATTTTTTATCATTCAAATTATATTTAATGCAAAAGTTAATTAATATGGGCAACTGTATTCTCAGTTTTCAGAATATGCAGTTAGGTCAAAACCCCAAATAAATGAATATAGGAAAATACGGAGTTGTGTAAATTTATCAAATACAATAAGGAAAAAAGTCATTCACAAAATAAAAATGTGTTGCGTAATAAAATGACACTCAGGTTAAATATGCCCATATTATTAATGTTTTTTTTGCTAATTGGCAATTATCTAATTTTGCGCCTATATAAAATGGATTTGATTAGTACAATTCTCACCTGTATGAATCATATCGCAAATTTTCTTGTATTATATTTGTTTTGTAGATTAAAACTTGAAAATGTTCAGTTTCACAAGTTTCAAAATGTTTAACATACAAGGGAAACTTAATATTTCTACACTATGTAATAAAAATTTGTTTACATTATCAAAAATATAAACTTGAGCCTTTTTACAAACTTAACTTATATGATTTTGCAATATTAATAATCTCAATAATTATGTATACCAAGTAGTTGGAAAGTTACTTAATTGTTTTTCAGTTCAAGAATGTTAAAAGAAATGCTAGTGTGATTTTGTTATAAGTAACCAGTGACATGAAAAAATTTTCAATTAGAAACTAAGAAATATTCGCTTCTACATCATTCTAATAAATTATAAATAATAAAGAAGCCAAAGCACTTCCTTGTGGTGCACCAATGTTAACCATTGAATCATCAAAGTTTGCATCAGAATAATTTAGAAATTGCTTTCTATTGAATCACATGTCAGTATATTTAAATCGTATACTTATTAAATGAATACTGCTAGTTTATAATATGTAGTTAAGCCAAGACTCTAGCGTACTTAGGTGCACGTACTTATCTTTGACAGATGATTAAATCAGGATATGTATTATCATTTTCGTCGAGTATAAAATTAATAAAAACAATTTTAGAATGTTCCTTATAACATAACCTATTTGTAACTATAAATGAATACTGTATTGGAAAGTCTACATCTTCAGAGAAGCATTACAAGCCTGTGAAACTTGCAATTAGTGCTAATGAACTTTTAATAATGCACGTCAGACTAATCTGTCTATAGTTTGATAATACGTATACACCAACCATGAAAACATACCGCCAAAAGTTTGGCGCATAAGTAGAAGGTTTGCGGTACGCTAAGTTTTGGCTTAATCTTACTGCAAAGAAGAATATAGGAAACTAGCAGTAATGGTTCTAATAAGTATATGATTTAAACACTTTTAATTTCATGATTACTACAGTTAAAATCTTGGAAGAATCACAAAAAAAGCCATTAATTTGTTTTTAGTTTTATATAGTCTATGTATTTATGTTATGAATGTTTAATAAGATTGTTATGGTTGATTTCCTATGTCTAAAATGATTTTGGGGAAAAGATATAGACCTGGAACAAGCGACAGTTTGGAGTCGCTAGCTCCAGGTATAATAAAATGATTACCCCTTTGGTAAAATTATTTTTTAAATGATTTTTGAAAACAATAACATGAGATATAGGACGATAATTAAGTAGTTCTCTAAGTTGGGCAATTTCCTAAATTAAAAAAAAAAAGGAATGGTCTTGCAAAATATTGGTGATATTGATATAAGATGATGGCTTAAGGATAGAGAAGCTGTTTTTAAAAAGCTGATTTCGTAATTCGACAATTTCTCCTACATCCTTGAACCAATTACAAAAAAAAAATTGATAGATGTTTAGAGAATACGTGATAGAATGGTACTCAACAAAAAAAATGTTTGTCAAGAGAATGAAAGTCGTCCAATACTATTTTCTTTCGCACAAGAGAAAATAGTACAGTATTATCCCAAACAGCACAACAAGGTCCAATGGACATCCATTGGAAGTCCATTCGACTTGTGCTGTTTAGGAATGTAATTTTTATGTTGTAAATATTAGATAAAAATAATTATCCAATTTTCTAAACATTTTTCAGAGTAAATAATTGGGAAAAAAATGAATTAAGTTTAAAAGGAGGTAAGCAAATTGCTGGGTATATATTTTAATTTTTTTATATACATCAATAGAAAAATCTAAGGCATGAAATTACACCCTTTGTAACTCCTTTTGGAAGCTAAATAAATGTATTAACTTCCAAAGAGCGGAATTATAATGGTCGTAATTTCATGCATTAAATTTTTTGTTGGTGTTTTATACAAAAAACAAAATAAAAAATTATGTCCATATAGCAAATTTGAATACCTTTTAAATGTAAATAATTTTTTTTTAAATTATCTACTACAAAGAATTTTTAGAAATTTGGATAATTATTTGTAACTTATATTTACAACATAAAAATTACATTGAGATGATTTTTAAAAAATTGCACATTCTAAAGGTATTGGGTAAGTACCAATAAATACAGAACACATATAATTACCGATATATTTTATATACAGGGTGATTTACCTAAACATGCGGAAAATTATTCAGTGGGTTGTCCCCACCAAAAGGAGTTAAAATTAAGAAATAAAAAAATTTGGAAAAAAAATTACCTTATTTTTTTGTAGAAGTCTGATATAATATGGTGCAACGAAATCACTTCCTCTCTTATGTGGTATGGGTTAAAACGATTCTCACGTATAGGGTACTTATTGAAGGGTCTTGTTCTAGTAATTCTAGAACTCCTTCATCTACTTCAACAGGGCGATTTACTACACGTTCTCTGTGGCCTGGTAAACAAAACCCGGTGTCACGAACTCGTTGCAGTGCACTTAAAGTTTTTCTCATTAGGTTTGCGCCTATGGAGAAATTTTCTCCCGTATTTTCGTACAGCCTCTGCAAAATTTAACAAAAATGGGAAATGCTCTAAACGGAAGTCGAAGAGCCAATGAACTGAACACTAAACGCGTGGCGCACTGACCATAGACAACTAAAGCAGCTGATTAGATACCTGGAAAACAAACGGCATCTGTGTAAACTCGTTGAAATAGCATAACTCCCTCGTGCAAAGAAGCGTATCTTTGCAGATTTTAATGCAAAAAAATATAATAAATTACCTCGGATTGCTTTAAAATTTTACAGAGGCTTTCCCACATAAAACACTAATATACCATTTTATTTTCCGCATGTTTACATAAGTCACCCTGTACATAAAATCATTATATTCTATATATTAGTTTTTACTTTCAAATATGTTCAATTCGTCTTTTCTTTCTCTGGCTCACATTATCTTCCCTTTCTGTGGCCTACATAGTCTTTCCTTTTTCTGGCTCGTCTCAACCATTTTCTTATGTCTTCTTCTATGTCTTTCTTCGTTATTTTACTGTCGAAAATTTCTGAGGCCCCTGAGACAAATGAGGAATCAGAAAAAAATATACTTAGCTTAAAAGAGAGCACTGAGAATATTATGAGTTATATTGTGTTTTAGAGCCCACTGTGTTATTTACAGATTTTCATCGAAGAGATTGATTAGAAACTATAATTTTCATTCGAGTTTGTATCTACCGAATATGCCACTTTTATCCGAAGTATAAATAGGTAATGGCATTGCGGTCAATGTCAGAATCAATATTTAAATTTCCCGCGCTTGCAGGCGCACGCGTATCAAAACTAGATATATTAAAACATGGTTCAGGTTCAGATTGATTGAAAGCTTGAAATATACTTGAGGAACTAGGAATTACCTAAGTTAGATTACTTTCTAACCCTGATACAGAATAGTTGTTTTTTATGACCATGTCTGAATTTAACTTTGCAATTTTGTAATATCTTTTTGACACTTTAGGCATTTTGCAGGGTTACTCATTAAAAGAGAATATAAAATGTACTTACCTCTACTAAAGTGTTCCATCAGAAGAAATGCGTACGTAATGACTTTATATAGATACACTGAATAATAAAAATAAGTGTGTATCATACAATTAACTAATTAACAAAATCGAAGGTTTTTGGCTTTGACTAATTCCAACACATTCGACAGATAGTAATAATAGTACTGCAGATGAGAGGATGAGCACACATCGGGTGGCGCTAGTATCTAACCGATTTTTTGTAACGGGCCTGCCAAGCTTAAATGAAAGCTGTGTTAGTGGGCGGCCATCCTCAAAAACGCTTATCTAAAGAATTATAAGAATCATTTTGCTGGCCGGTGATGCAGGTTTAATTCCGGCGGGTTGGGTCAGTTTCTGTTTATTATATATATATCAAAAAACTAATTTTATAGACGTTAAATGGACGTCCAGTGGATATCCATTTAGTGAAGTCTAGTGGTTTTCCAAAATATGTCCATGGTCCTTTGGTTGAATACCATGTGCAGAAATTTATTCATATTATGAAATTAACTGGATGTCCACTGGATACGTGTCCAGTGGATATCCATGTATTTAAGTACAATGGATATCCAAAATATGTCCATGAATATCTGAACCTGTAATGGGTATAAAATGGGTGACCATTGGATGTCGAGCGTTTATTCGGATTCTATCGAGTTTCCTCTAA